>CM046879.1:57578728-58243768 GCA_025667525.1 Glebionis coronaria | reverse complement strand
GGAATTGCCAGGAAACCTCATCAACCGTGTCTTGAGATCTATTAGATCATTATGGAATTTCCCTTAATTTTAAACAATGTGCAGATAAGTCACGAGTATCCATTAGGCCTATTTCTGGGAGCTTTTCCATTTTAATTTTCAGTCTCTATTTATCTGAAATTTAGTTTTTAAAATCTCATTTTCATTCTCTAATTTCCAGGTTGCAAGTAGATGTTATGGTGATCATGAATAATCCTAGAGCTATTGATAAGAGAATTCCATGGTTTTCAAATCTATCTAAGTCTAAACGTTGATTTCACAAGAAGCCTTTTGATTGCCTTACAATTCAGAAGGTATATAGTCTGCAATTTCGAGTTTATGATTATTTATTAGGCTTTTGGATGGGACAATGTGATTATGATATAATGTGATTTATAATTTGATACCAATGACTTGTCACTTATTGGTTTTGACTGGCCTACTCATTATATTTACTTCTGCTCACGAGTTACAATATAAAATACAACGATTATTGCCATCATTGCAATAATGTTACCAAAAATGGGTAAGAATGGGTATAATGGGTCTAATACTCGATTTTTAGATCGATGTCTGAATATTTACAATAGAATTTATGTATTAGCTTCATGATTTAATTAAGCAATTCACAGATCATTTGAGCTCTTCAAAAATGACCTCGATCAAGAAACATCATGTCGTATATTCTGTAAGTCTTTCACTTTGATATTTCCCTTTTTATTTGTTATGTTAAAATAGATGTCTTTAATCTAATCATCAACATGTTGTCTAACAGGAGGGAGCGATTTCTAAGGACGCAGTCATAAGAAGTCTAAGGGCAAATGCCATAGATGATGTTCTTCTACGAGTTGTCAGGACTAAAGTCATAACGTATGCTTTTCAGTGATTTGATTAGGCAACTCACAAATCATTTTAGCTCTTCAATTTCCCTCGATCAAGAAACATCATCTTGCATACTCAGTAAGTTTTTCACATTGGTATTTCCCTTTTCTTTCTTATGTTAAGATAGATGTATGTAATATAATGATCAAATAGAGGAGAGAGATTTCTAGGGACCGGGATAAGTTTTTCTTTATTAAGCAATCCCAAACACCCCCTTATCTACAAATAAAATGTTTAGTTCACATCTGATATGTGTATATGGAAAGGCAAACCCATAAGCAGATTTAATTGGACACTAAAGAACACTTCGAGGAGCTCAAATCTAAACACACTAAAGACCGGTTTAACTATAACAAACTCCCTGTGTAACCTGCGAGAATACCACCAATATTATCAACTATTCTCGAGTGTCACCGATGCTAAAGAAAGTGACTACCAGAATAAATATCTACAAACAGACCCTTGAAGATGGGGCCCTCATTCTGGCTGACAAAGGGACATGTCTTATTGACGGTCTCGATCAAGTAAATGATGAAAATAGGTAATTTCTTTTTATAGGTTTTATGTATTTGCATTCTGTAATTAAATATGAATGTTTAAAATGTTTTTCTGTCTCATTCATCAGCCAAGCTATATATTCCTAAAAGTTAACAAGCTGGCATATCTGAAGATAATCTGAGGTGTCGATGCTCCATCATCTCCGGAGCTACATCGATAGGGGGAGGTATAATAAGACGACTAAATCATTAGAAAGGCCACATTATGCTTAGATAGCATCAATTATTCTTTCATGTAACCCTTCTTTGTAATTTCCACAGATATGAGTCCAGCACCTTTAAGGAAAATTTATCACTAAAAGATGATATTGTGTCTGAGTTCGATGTTATGTGTGTTGCAAAGGTCGTATCTCTTGAGCTTACTTATATTTTCATGAACTTGTGTGTGGTGTAAATTTGCAATTAACAAGAATGGAAAATGTTTTTGTCGAAGGAAATGGTGGATGCAACCATGTCCAAGGTGTGTTATATGGTTGAGGTGGATAGTTCTGCTTATTGTGACGAAGAAGACGCTACATCTTGTAAAAAAAAAAGATATCAATTTGGATGTATGATACCACAGTATTGACCATAAACCTTTTGCATTGAAGTGTTAATGTTATGGATTTTGTTCCTTAATTTCTTTCTTCATATGGCAGCCTATTCCTCAGGATATGCTCATTGCTCAAGAAGTACATCACATATGCCAGGTTAAATCTATTCCCAACATTCACCATCCCAGAACAATAAAAAACTTAAGAGGTAAATTTGTCATCGAATAATAAACTCAACATTCTTTTTTTCTGATGTATTTATGGTCACTTGCAATATTTAATTGTCTTCACAGCGAGGAAATATTCCTGTAAAGCAGTTGAAATCATTGGAATGCCAAAGGCTCATGCCAGGATGCACCGAGACAACAAGTGAATCATGAGGATATTGTAGAATGATCGATCTCCACATACCTAGGAGGATGGGAATATGATGATCTCTGTGGTCTAAGAAGAGAGTACAAGGAACAACAACGGCACTTGAAGGTTAGTGCATTTTCAAGAGAATTATATTGTAATTTGATGTTTATTTGTATAGATGAAATGTCTGCTCACATGTATCTTGACAAACTGGAGCATCCTACAAACTAACTACAACTTTAGAAACTTCTTCTATTACCATTGCATCATTGCTTCAGCTGACAAGTAGGTTTGGCCGTTTGACTGACTACATTACAGATAACACCTTTCAAATAATATTGTTAAGCTTGGTGGTCCAATTGTTAATTGCTTAATTTGTTATTAATGTTATAATATTTATTAGTGTAAAGTTTGAAACAACGTCACTTATTTGCAGTAACTATTACGAACAATCAGATTATAAACTGTTAAAGCATATAAGAAGTTTAGAATGCTCCCTGTGCCAACAAAAGGGTCATAGACAATTACGACTTATCAACTGATAAATACAAACGTGTTGTGACTTGTGACTTGTGACTAAAGGTGTCAAATCTTGTCTATTTTGATAAATATGGGCATTTTTTGTCCATTTTTAAAAAAAGATGGGGTCACTTTTTGCTCATTCTTTACTATTAGTGGGCTAAACAGACGCATATGTAAGAAACTTATGGGCTTAATGGGCGCACATGTAAAACATTAAATAGGCTACTCGGCGGATATTTTATATTTAGTTTTTATCCCCGGCTTTTAAACAAGTATTTTTATTTTTTAATTCTACGTTTTTATATGTCTTTTTTTTATTTTAGCTTGCGCCCGTTTAACCCGTCCGTTTTGCGCGTGCCCGTTTAACCCGCGCCCGTTTAGCCTGCCGCCCGTTTAACCCGTTACCCGTTTAGCCCGCCGCCCGCCCATTTTGCCACCTCTGCTTGTGACCTCTTTCCATGTTTTCAAACATGTTTTCTTGAACTAACTTTTTTGCAGTTATTCTAAATAATTCTTTCAAAAGTAAAAAATATGTAATGAATAAACATAAAAACAAGAATATGTCCACGTTAATGGGACTCTCAAGACTTTCTATATATATTATATTCACAATTTGTTTTATCTCATATAGACCATCTATTTTTTTAAACAATTCGGTTCAAAATCGAGTCAAACCGAAAACCGATATTAAAAAAACACGAAGAATTGAATTAAACCGATCAAAACCAAAAACAAACCAAACCGATAGAAATCGAACCTGAACCGAACTGATAATTATTTTTTTCAAAAAGATTGGATTTTAACCGAACTCATGATAAAGAAAGAAATAAAGTGATTGTAAAAGAAAAAGAATATTAACCCGATTAAGAATAGTCGGTTCGGGTTACTTAGATCCAATCTAACACGGATCAACTGGGTCGACCAGGCTATCTGGAATACGAATTAGGGTCGGATATCCGGTTAAAAAAAATGCCCAAGATATAAAACTATTAGAAATTAGTTTCTTTTAAGTTTTCTTATGAGAAAAACGAGTCCCACTGCACATAAATATAATTAATACACAAACATACTGTTAGAAAAGATTTACGAAACTAACCCGCCCAACAAAAAAACCAAATAATGAAAAAAACCACAAAAACAAAGAACAAAACGACAACACGATCAGTGGGTATATAAAAGAAACAAAACACGATCACTGAGCTGGGTGGTCAGGGCTAAAAAAAAACCGGAAAACCAAACCATAAATGTAACACATAAAACTAACACACAGACGTACACTTAGATTAGATTTACGAAACGACCCCGCCCGTTGGGCGGGTTACGACGCTAGTATATATATATATATATATATATATATATATATATATATATTATGAAGTCTTTGGCAATGAGATATTTTGGTATCATTGATGGACTTCTTTCGTCACGATATAGTTTGAGCAGTCGCTAGGTTGCTCTTCTTAGCTGCGGTCACATCATTATTAGCATAGATCACGAGCTATAGACTATTTAGGACATTGTAACTTGGAGTGACCTCCCTTAGGGGGAGATTGTTGGAAATACGTTTTTATGTATTTAGGAAGGATCAGTCACTCCGATGATATATTCAAGTATTGGGCTCGTGATCCAATATATAAACATATAGCTCACCAAAGCCCACATGTAGGGTGGCTATATAAACCCCCTCCTAGCATGTTAGGAGGGGTCGAGCACTTTGTCACAAATACACATTCCATCTTTCTCTTAATTCTCTCCTTTCTCTCTATAATTCTTCCATCTCTTTCCATTCATTAGATAAATCAAACATATATAAAATCCTAAGAATATATGATTCTACAATTGGTATCAAGAGCTATGGTTGAATCTTAGAATTGTCGTGGTTTTATCTATTGATTTGGTGGTCCAAATTTTTTCTTTTGGTTCCATATATGGTATAAATTTTGTGACTTGATTTTAAGTATTGTCAAAACAATTATAAGTATTTTTTGTCTCAAATCTGTCCAAAAAGTTTAAGAGTAAACATTCCTACTGTTTTTTGTCACACGTTTTTATCTTTTTTTTTATCTCGATCTGTGTTTTATTTTCTCGAATTGGGTGTCTTGTCCCAAAAATCTCACTTTTTTTAATTGTTTTTTAAAAAGTTTTCTTTCATTCTGTTTTTGTCTTTGTGTCTGTCGGAAAAGGGGTTTACATTCCGACACGTATTCCGACCATTTTTCTGACAGTCTAAAGTTTTGTTTGATTCCGATACTTATTCGGATACCACTTTCTGACAGCTCGTTTTCCGATGGTTTTATGATATTCCGATGGTTTTATGATATTCCGATGGTTGATTCCGATACGACTTCCGATGGTTTTTATTTTTATTTTTGACATTCCGATGGTTTTGTAACTTTCAAAACAGACTCGACCATTGTCTCAACTCTAAACTTGGACTCGATCGACCTCAACCTCGACCCTTGACTCAAAACAGCCCAACGACTTAACTCAACACAAACTATCAAGACTCGAACACAACTTAACCGACCAAAAATCACTGTCCACCATCGACTCTCACATAGACTCGTTTCTACACAAAATCATCTCAACCAAGACTCGAGCCTAGACTCACACTTAACAATCCCAAACTCAGACTCGACTCGACAACACAAACTGACAAAGCACAAACACCTCTTAATCAAGACTCGAATATAAAAGTATAGATGATCTCAGTTTACTTTCTTTTGTGTGATACTTGATTATCATAGATCTTTTAGATCTAAACACGCAAGAAACTCGCATCATAAATCTACTGTTTGGTTTTTACCCAATCTTTATATACGAAATTTAAATAAAGATCAATAACAATTTTGTTATAATCCTTATTTTGTTTCGATTGTCTTAATCAAAAATACCAACATGCAATAAAAATTATCCTTACCCGAGACCCATTTTATAAGATCTTGATGTCGTTTTTCTGGTAGGCTTCGATTTCAGATTGATTTAGAAAAAAAAGGTATCCGGATTAACTGTTTGGTAGACTGATTATGGTTTTAATCGTTGTTGAGATCATTTAAGATGGATGTGTGATTAATCTTCTTATGTATGGATCAGCTTTTGAGTTTGAGTATGATGAGATGGGTTGAACTTGTATCAAGATGAGTTTATGGTGGCTGTCTTGTTTTTCAGAAGTTTAGAAAAGATGATGGGGGGCGGATGTTTTGAGAGAAATAAAGATTAGGTTTAGGTTGTTTTGAGGGAGTATTAATAGTGGGCGGAGGTTTCATAAAGGTGGATTAACCTGCTGGACGGAGGAAGTAAACATAAAAGAGGATTTAGATTGATATATAGGAAATAGAGGGGCGGAGGAAACAAGAACCACAATCTGTTGTATTATTTGTGGAGGAGAAAGAGACAAGCGGAGGTTACAAAGCTTTATATTTGAGAAGCCACGTGTGAAAGTAACGTGTCTTTATTTAGGCTGGGTCAACATCTCCATATCAAAATATCATATCACAAAAGTGTTTGAGATTTAATTAGGTAAGTGGCGGGATTGTTGTGGTAATCTTATCTCTACTACTTATAAAGGAAAAACCCCAAAACCTTGAATGTTGAAAAATGACTTAATTATGGAATTGTTGAAAAATTAAATGCATAGAAGTTGGATATTAATTATGTAATTGTTGAAAAATCAAATGCACATAAGTTGGATAAAGAGGAAATGTTGAAAAATTAAACCATAAACAATTGCATAAGTTACCGGGTCACGGGTTCCACAACCGGATTAATTCGGTCGAGTAACTTGGTCACGGGTTCCACCAACGGGTCAATCCGGTCGAGTCATCGGGTCACGGATCGACCATCGGACCAACCCGATTGAGTCACCGGATAACGGGTTCAGCCATCGGGCCAATCTTTTCGAGTCACGGGTTCGACCATCGAGTTAACCCGATCGAGTCACCGGGTAACGGGTTCGACAACCGGGTCAATCCTGTCGAGCCACCGAGTCACTGGCTTCGACCACCGGGTCAATCCTATCGAGTCACCGGGTCACGGGTTCAACCACCGGGACACGAGTTCGACCACCGAGTCAACCCGACCGAGTCAACCCGATCGAGTCAATGGGAATGGGCTCGCCTACCGGTTCAACCCGGACGAGTCACCGGGTACCGATTTGACCATCGGGTCAATTAATAAATCATTAACTATCTATCGCTAGGCAATTATTGAGTCATGAGTTCGACCATCGAATCAATTAGCATATCATTAATTATATGTTTTTAGGTAATTCCGCTGCTATGCGCGGGTAATCGTCTAGTTTGACTGTAAAAAAATCATAGTAAGGTACTTATTATTTGATACTCGGTTAGTGGGTAACAATTTGTTTTGGGCTTTTAATAGTTCAACCAATTTGTTGCTAGTGTTAAGAACACTGTTTGGACCCGAATATATATTTAGTCCATTGATTATCTGGGCCATCTATCCGACTGTTTAAACTGTCATTATCCGTTCCAATGGTATTGGGAATTATCTACATTTGGCCTAGTTGCTCTCATTTGCAAACTGATATTGGTTTTGGATTTGGTTTATATTGATTGTGATTTAGGGTATTAGACTAGAACTAATCGAGCATTTTCCAACTCACTTGGGCCGGTTGTGCTGTTTGGGCCAAGAACAAAAGCCGTGAAACAAGTCTTTCTATCATTATCTGAAACTAGATGTTACATAAGTTGGAATAGACTTAGGCATTATTTGGTTTACACGCATCATTATTGGATTTGAGTATTAAATTACTCAAGCCGCTTTTATTTTGATACGAGCCGAGGTAATTTAACCTATTAGTATCGGGTTTGTTTTATCAACGTTTGAGCTGATCACGAAACTATTGAGCCGAGAAAAAGATACTTTAACAAACAAGGGTCCAAGAATTTATCATCGCACAAAATGGAATCTTTGCATTCCAAGTCTCAAGAGGACGAATTGCATCAAATGCAAGACAAAGCTAGAGAAAGTAGTATAACTCCGTTTCGATTACTTCAGTCACATCTTGTGACTCTTTCATGGCTTCAAGGAGGAAGCGAATTTGTGATACTTTTCAGTCAAGATCATCACATATTCATGGAATCGCTGTTCATCATCTTGAACCAACTATCCGAGCAACTCCACAATGAAGACTTTAATCACTCTGCATCGGTACTTGCATATAAGGTTCTTGTGACACACCTCACGCCTTTCCTCCAATTCAATATCGTCAAGTCTGAAAGTTAGGTGATTTGCCAGTCATTTCTTCGAGATACACATACCGAGCTTCAAGATTTCCGTGGTACAATATTGAAACTCATGACATCGGTCTCATCTTCGAATTATGAAAGATCCCGACTTCAGCAAGCGTATGACAAAGGAGTGCACGAATCTACGATGCAAGAGGCAAATGGTCAATCGATTGACGAGTTGGAGACTGCTAAAGATTGCAAGGACATGGAATCAACAGTTAAACATGACATCAGCAACACGTCAGGGAATGTTACAGACATCTCTTATGATGACACCATACCCGTTTATGACGAAGAGCCTACAAACATGGTACAATGTAATGTTGTATATGTTGTATATGCTGATGAAATGCCGCATGTTGAGCATTTCGAACCTAATTATGACAACCATGGGATGGAAAAGAGTAATAACGATACCACTTCTGATTCATCCGATGTGCGTCATAATGGGGGAGAAAGTGTTCAAAATGCTAACAATCTTGATAATTGCCTTATAACTGTTTCATTAACTGCTTCTGATTCCAAGATTAAAGAGCCTGGAACGATTTTAACTCAACAATCAAAAGAGCTTGAGGATGCCAAAATTGAATTTTCAAAGAAAACGGATAAATTTGAAAAGTATTTTGAAAAACTTGAAAATTCAAACGTTATTCTTGAACGAAAATTGGATCAAAAAGTTCTAGACTCTAAAGCTGAAAAGGATAATTTTTTGAAACAAATTAAGTTGCTAGAATCTAAATTGGCATCCCAAGATAGATTGCTCAAAGAGAATGAGACTCTAAAGGCTCAAGTTCAGGAAAAGGTTTTTGCACTAGCGGCTATGAAAAACGAGTTGAGGAAAACTAAAGGAACTAGTGTAGACACTAAGCTTGAAAAACCATCAATCTTGGGGAAACCGCCTACAAATCAGTCCGTCAGACAACCGAATGCATTTAGATCTGAGAGACCACAATCCTCGAGACCGCGGTTTGCCTCCCAAGTTGATATGGTCCATTTTTCTAGACCAGTCACTCCACCATCTAGGCCCAATGTGACTAAAACAGCTTTTGCAAGACCTAATCACATGATTGCATCTAGTCTCCCTAGACATTGTCCAAAGAACTCGTCTCAAACTAGTTCAAATGACGTTCACCATAAATTTGGTCAAAGGGAAGCTATTCAAAAGACACAAGTAAGAGATAGGAATTTTACACCTAGTCAGATGCCTTCTAGACTACCCAACACTGCTAACCGTAGCATGTCATTTTCTAGGAGCATCAATCAATCATCTAGGAATTCTAGATCTTACTCGAACATTAAATATGCTACTTGTAAAACATGTAGGAAACGTGTCTTTAAAGCCAATCATGATTCTTGTGTCAAGAATTTACTTAATGAGGTGAACTCCTGTGCTAGACTTAAATCCCAGTGGGTAACTAAAATCAAACCCATCGGTAAAATGTGGCGCCCCACTGGTAGAACTTTCACTCTTGTAGGAAACGAGTGCCCTTTAACTAGGATAGTCTCCGATTCTACTAAGACTACTAGGGAGGAAAGAGCAAAGGATGATACATCACTTAAGCCTGAACTTAAGGTTTTTTATAAAAGGAAACGTTTTCCAACTAAGACAAGTGAATAATCTCCTCAGGTCACCTCTGGCACAAGAAAAGAAAATTGTGAATCCCTGCAGGGTTCTAAGATAGATATCGCTAACCCATATAAAAGCATACAAACTTCAAATGAGAATGCAGGTACCAAAGTCAAGGATCAACAAAAACAAACCGGTCCGAACTTTATATACCGTTCAACTAAGGACACTCTTAGAGTTTGGTTACTGAAGAAGCTGATATGAGAGAAACAAGTGCCTCATGGGATTTGCAGTTAAGCTTACAATGTCTCAGGACTTATAGTCACATCACAGACTGTAACTCGTTCATCAAAGAAAGGAAAGTTTATCGCCGGTGATAAACTTATCCTTACAACGAGAAATTAATTTTTCTCGGGCATGAGCTTATATAAAAAACATTCCAAGTTTTTAAGCTCATGCACGTTGGCTCCTCGTTAAATGACAGACGAAGACCCGGACTTCAAAGAAAGGGAAGTTTATCTAGGCAACGATAACTTACCCTCAAAACGAGAAATTAAGTTTTCTCGGACACGAGCTTATCCTAAAACCATTCAAAGGTTTTAAGCTCATGTATATGGCTCATAGACAAATCACAGTCCGTGACCCGCTCTTCAAAGAAAGGGAAGTTTATCTCGTCAACGATAACTTACCCTCACAACGAGAAATTAAATTTTCTCGGACACAAGCTTACATTTAAAACTATTCAAAGGTTTTAAGCTCGTGTAAATGGCTCATCGTTAAATGACAGACGATGACCCGGACTTCAGAGAAAGGGAAGTTTATCTACGCAACGATAACTTACCCTCAAAACGAGAAATTAATTTTTCTCGAACACGAGCTAAATTTAAAACTATTCAAAAGTTTTAAGCTCGTGTATATGGCTTGTCGTTAAATATCAGACGATAACTCGATCTTCAAATAAAGGAAAGTTTATAGCCGATGGTAAACTAATCCTCACAAACGAGAAATTAAATTTTCTCGGACACGAGCTTACCATAAAACTATTCAAAGGTTTTAAGCTCGTGTAAATGGCGTATAATCACATTTCAGATTATGCACCGGACTTCAAAGAAAGGAAAGTTTATCGCCGATGATAAACTTATCCTTACAACGAGAAATTATTTTATTCTTAATATTTATGATTGATATTTTATTCTCAATATTTATTTGAAAATATTATTTTAATGTTACAATATGAACTCACATATTTTTGGGAAGAAATTTGGATTTACGTCTTGAAGTAGCGTCGACTACGTCTAAACCGGAGGATTCAACGTTACGTGCTTACGTTTACATACACCGTTTTGGTGACAGTCCTACATTTCAGAAAATAAATTTGTCCGCGAATATTATTTTGGAGTTTTAAATTTGTGTTGGTTCATAAACTCACAAATTTACGAGAAGGGATTAAGACTTACGATTTAATTTTAACATCCTTTACGACTAAACCGAAAACCTTAGGATTACGTATTTACGTTTTCGAACTCCGTTTTTGATGAAACAATTTTTATTGGATTCGTTTTGTGACGTTGATTCATAATTTATAAAAACGTTTTTCGTAAAACGACCCGAGGGCACGCATATCGAGGAAACTAGAATCGAGGAGTACCCGTAAATAAATGGGAATGAGACAAGTGGGACACTTGTCCCACCCCCATCAAAACCGGCCACCTTAAGTTACATACCCCATGAGGTGTCACAACCTCATAAACAAGTGAACACTTGTTACTTCATGCTTACAAAGTAAGCTAACACTATCAAAACCACTAGCTACCTTCATTTCTTCCATTTACAACATGCAAAACCATCTCAATTTCCTCTCTACTCTCTCATGGTGCCGTCCCATTTCTTCATAAAACACCACCATTCATACAAAATTTAACCATAAACATATGTTATAATTAACATATGTTAATCTTCATTCAAAAAGATGAAGATTGGTGCAAGTTATAACATCCAAGGAGGAGTTTTCATGGAGTAGTAGGGCTGATTTTCCACAAGGTATTCATGAAGATTGGTGATCTTGAAGATGGTCATGGTTATCCACAAGTTTCTCTATCCAAATCCATGTCCAAATCATAACCTACATCAACATGGTCGTATAAAGATTGTCCTCCTCATCTTCTTGTTATTTTGATTATGTAAACATGTATTTTATTTCCTATTGTATATTTATATGATGATTATATGATGATAAAAATGTTATGTGGGGATTTGGTGTTGATAAACATGATTAAAAAGGTGAAAAACTATAAAGAACAAGGCTAAAATCTTGCTTAAAAATGTTGGCTGTATAAAACAGTAAAGAAAAAGGTCATGGACTGATAAAATGATGAAGTAGAATCCATTTACAGTAAGCTATGGGTCTTTTACACATGTGAGAGTTGGCCATGCAATGGAATCATTGTAATGAGTAAGATATGATCAAAACAAGTTTAAGATACAAATCTGCGTTCACTGTTTTGGACGATTTTTAGAAAATACTTAGAGGATGATTCAACAGTAGCTACAGAAGAGTTAAATGGAGCACATATCATGTAGTCTATGTGATAAAAATTTGAGCTTCTATCTCCATATAGAACTCTAGATATGGCAGTTTTGGTGAAAGTGAAGATAAAAATCAGATTTTGGAAATTAAAGTATAATACTATTATATAAGCATTAAAAAATTAATAGTATAAAATATAAATTAAAACCCACTAACTTATATAATACATTTATATAAATATGTACAATGGTAAATAAGTAGACATTTTATAAAAATGATAACTTGTTAAGTTTTATAAGCTATAAAACTATAAACATGATTTTTACGACTTTTTCGGCTAATACCGTAAAATTAACGTTTTTGTTAAATAAAACTTAGATGGTTGGACCCGTCTAATAAAAACTTTATAAAACTTATATACTGATATATAGACATGTATAACAAGTAAAAACCGATAAAACCCGAACTATAGGGCATACGGACATTAACGAGCTAAGTAAACATATTGGACTAATACTTGGACTAATACTTGGACTAATACTTGGGCTAATAATTGGACTAAATAAGATAAACACTCCTAAAAAGAACTTATTGGGCTTAACCCATTTAGGCCCAACTTGTAAAGTGTAGATACTGATAATGTAAGTATAACAAGGATTAATACAAGTTAAGAACTTATAATAGGCTTATTGGACCTAAAACACGTAAATAGGTAAAACGAGAAAACTAGTATAAAAGTTATCGACACATAACTCTAAAATGAGTAAACGAGAATATGTAAACCCACTTGATCATCATATATATATATATATAATCATCATATGTATACATACTTGTTATTTTTATAAAGTCATTGGACAAACGTCTAAGACCGAGTATTATTTGTCTAGGTTTCCGTGATTGAAGCACGTACCGTACATCCAAATCACCGATAATCGCCCTCCCACATCAATGTGAGTTCATAGCCTCGCACTATTTTAAAATGTTTTATAAATGCTTTATAAACCCGCGAGGGAGATAACATGTTAGTTTTTATAAACTTAGGACACCATTTGTCCCGATTGTTTGTTTATTAATTTTGGACCCAAATGATTGAATGACCCGATTATATGACCCGATAAATGATTAAAGGACCCGATATATGAAATTAAATGGATTATTAAAGTTAGGTTATGTCACTAAAAGTCCCATTAGCATGAATTGTGAACTACCGGGATTTGGTAGACGCTTATGCATTTAATAGTACTATTTGGGGACGATCACCCCAGTTCGCGCCTTGACGGTTGATCCCCGTCGTGCCACATTGATTGGTAAGCGAATTTATGTATGAGAAGATTTCCATAGCGTGACCTTTGTGACGACACGCTACTTTAGATGGGAAAATTGAGAATCGGGTTAGCTACCCGTTGTTGGTTTAGTAAGGTAACAATGTCATGCGGCTTATAATAATCCCAAACTAACAAAATACTACTAGACGCTCCAAATTACGATGTATTGCCTGACTAGCAATACTGGGTCATACTATTGATATTATGTTCGTGTTTTGGTTTGCATAACCATATTCATTTAACGGTTTTTATTTAACTTTATACAACGTCGTAAGACGTATTGTATGATTTGTTTACGACATTGGCTCGTATAATGATTTTTAAGGCAAATGCCTATATTATGATTTTTGATAAGGATTTGTATAAAATGACTTTGGCTATTTTATGGCCTATTAAAATTATTTGTACAAAATGATTTTCGGTAATTATTTTACACCGATATTATATTGATGGATTTTATTAAACTCTATGAATTCACTCGGCGTTATCGCTGACCCTTTTCTTTAAACATGTTTTATCTCAGGTACTTGAAGGTAATTCTCGGGAAGACGACAAGAATTCATGGCCCGCTCTTAAACAATATTTTCCATTCAAATACTTTGTAAAACTTTGTATGAAATAATATGACTTAGGACCAATGTAACCTTGATATTTATGAATGGAAATGATTTATTATTAAAACGACGCGACTTTTAAGCGTTGTCTATGATGTGAGTAATGTGCTATCCCGTAACACCAACTAGTCTTCCGCTGTACTGAGTTGTATAAATTTGGGGGTGTTACAGTTTGGTACCAGAGCTCTCGTTATAGAGAACGGAAGATTTTTAAAACCAAGGTTTTGAATAAAACATTTCAAAATCTTTTAACTATAAACATTTTTCTAAAAATGCCTAAAATTCTTTTGACTATAACGGTGCCAAAGAATTCTCGAGTTACCGACAAGGCCAGACTGAGAAGTGTTATTTTAATATATATATAAATTGGATTATATATATATATGATGTAGTTTTATTACATGATTGTTTGATGATTATTTTGATTTTTATACGAGGTATTTATACGACGTCGATTGTCACAAGTAACCCTAAATCCCCTAGTAAATTAATCAAAGCTATTCTCGTAGGAATTCTAGCTATCCTAGATCTAAACCAAGTTGTGGATATTTATGATCCCAACAAATGGATGATATTCGTAGAAATGTAGATATTAGTTGATTGTGATATTGAATAAGAATTGGCGAGATTAAATCTGATATCGATGTCATGACGATCTTTTCTTATAGAGTGGAGTTTGACAAAACGTTACCACCTAGAAAGATGTCATCTAATTCGTTGTCACCCAATTCTTAAATTTGAAATCGAAAGGGTGAATGTTGCACTTGAGGCTGTTATTGGAACCATTACCCAAAAGCCTCATGCCACTAGTACCTTTCCGAGAAATCTGATTGAATGTGTAAGTCATCTCATGCTAGTGACTCATCTGATAATTGTTGTTGTAAAAGATATAGGATTGGAAATTAAGTGTTGATAGTATCGAGCTTTTATTGCCCTATGAAGGTATAAAAATAAGATTGAAAGTATTGGAGAATGAGGTAGAATATCGCATTGAGTATAAAACTTGTTATAATTTGAATAAGGTAAAATTTAACCCGTATGAAATATGAGATTGATAAGAGGAAGTCGTTAAGTCCTGTGATTGAATTATAAGGTTTTAATTGATTGTTGATTCGTGTTAAGGGTTGTTCCTAGGCCATTGTCCACTAACAAGGATGCCCAGTGTCCAACAAATAAATTGAAGAAATCTTCTTCTGAATTGGGACCGATGGATCTTCTGGGACATGTGGAACACCTAATGACTCTTGTAGATTAGTATTCATTGTGGTATCTTTTAAAAATCCCTAACTTAACTGAGATATCAGTTGGTAGGATGAGTTCTGAGAATTGTATGACATAGTGACACGTAATGTGTTACGGTACAATTTTGACTTGTTTGTGATTAATGAAAAAGACTACCTTTGATTGCTAAATTCTACATATATCGATGTTATCTATCTTTTATTGCTTTATCCTAATGTTCGCATTAGTGATGCAACCATTGAACAAGTACTCATCTCGATTTGAGTTGCGTTGTGTATTATTCTTTTTGAGTGCCATCGAGATCATGAACCTCATGATTATTTGGCTAAAGCTCATTCCCTATCATATTGTAGTTAGTTCTTGGTGAACAACTCTTCATCACTCTTTTGCAGATCACACATTGTTTTTATAAGTTAAAACAGTATCCCTTGAGAAAAAAAAAATTGAATTTTCATCACTATGAGGATTATTCATAGTGAGATTTATAAGTGATTGTTATTGAAATGAAGTTGTTTATAAAACACTTTGGAAAACCTAATTGTTTTCATAACAAGGAAAATCTTTGTAAATTTATTCTTGATTCTTATCTAAGAATTAAGCATGAAAATGATTTTACTATAAACATGGATGATAAAATTTTGACGAACTGAGTATTGCATCGTTAATCTTGAAATTGTATATAGTTGCGCGCCTACATACAATTTGGAATGGACTTTGCAAGAATGATTAGTAGTCACCATAAAACTAATGAATAAACACTACGTTTTCTTTGAAGATTGTGAAAGATTAAAATTTATGAGATCTGCAAGAAGTGAAAAATAAGGACATAGTGTTAGGGACACCTACATATGTGCCTGTAGCATCTATTCTTCTGAGTCGAATTTACTCATCTGTGGAAATTGTCTTATTTGACAATTGACAATTCTTTCTTGTCCAATTATCCCGTAGTGAAATTCATAGGAAAAGTATCTGATTACCGAGTATTGATACCCGACTGGATGTATCGACGTTCCTATCATTTCTTTTAATTTGATTTCATTTGAATGACCTGGGTAATGATCCGAGGAGCTTTCGAATGCGTACTCAAATTATGAAAATATGGGATATATTTCATATTCGTTAAATGTTTTCGTCTATATCTGATTTGAAATTCTCTCGCATAAATTATGCGTTGACCTTACTCTTTTAATAGTGGTTGTGTCTCCAGATATCCTTGAACTTGTGAAGGATTATGAGTTATTATTAGTCTTTTGAGAAGTTCACATCTTATCAACGGCAATAAAACTGGAAAGTTAGTAATGCCAGTAGAATGGATTGATTGATTATGACGTGACGAAAATTGTCTTAATTGATGGGAACTCGAATAGAATTCCCCTAAATGATAAGATGTTGATTATCAAAAGTGATCTAAATAATTCTTGATGGATGACCATATCCTGTATTAAGACTTGAAATACTACCGTGAATGGTTATGAACTAGTTATAGATATTATAATCTAGAAAGAACCTAATATGAAATTATTAAAAGATGTTTCTGTTATCTAAAACTTTAATAAGTATTTGCTGATGAATTACCTAGACTTTTGCCATTAAGGCAAGATTGAATTTGGTATTGATTTTATTCCCGGTGCTGCACCTGTGGCATATGCATTATACGTCAGCACCATCTAAATTAAAGGAATTACCGTACAACTGAGAGAGTTGTCGGAGGAAGATTTTATTATACCAAGCCTATCATCCTGAAGAGCTATGGTGTTATCATTCCTTATATTTATAGATTACTGTGAACTGAGTAAACTGACAATCGAAAACGATATCCATAACTCGAAATGGAAGATTTGTTCGATCATTTACAAGGTTTTTGATCCACGGCATGGTTATCATCAACTTCGCATCTGCGGAAAGGATTGTGTATTCCAAACACTACATCCTGTACTTGTAATGAACATTATGAGTTTCACGTGATGTCGTTTGGATTGACCGATGCACATGTAGTATTCATAAATTTGGTGAATCACGTGTGTAGGCTGTAATTTGATAACTTCATGCTTGTGATCATTAGCGACCATTTGTTTGTTTACAAGAATGAGAATGAGTTAATAATTATTTATAGATTGCCCTGAATTGGCCGAACAATGAAAACATGTACCTTAAATAGTTAACATAAGACTTAAGACTTAATTCTTTACATGATTTAACCGTGTGATTAACAGATAATGGAAGCTATATTGACTTTTCCAAGATTAGAACCATTAACGCTTAGGGATTAAAAACTTAATCCTTTACATAAAGTAACCGTTGGATTAATAATGGTAAGATGTATGCATATAGACTCTTCAAAAATTAAGAGCCCTTTTAAGACTTTGGGTTTTACTAAAAAGAAAGTGCGAATATATTTTGACAAATGTTTTAACAAAGGATTTTAAGGGATTATTCCCTTATACACAAACCATTTAACTAAACTTCTGTTTAGGGGTAAATGTTTGTGTATACTTCTAGGCAACCTAAGAAGGATTGAGGAAACCGTTAAACCATGACTTAAAATTTGAAATGACACTCTTTGCTTTTCAAAATTTTGACCAAAGTAAAACCTAAGATTTTTCAGATATTTACGAATCCTATTAATTATTTTCGATAAATCAACAAAAATCGTGTTAATTAAATTTAAAATTATTTTGAACATTTTATATAATTGGTCGAACTAAGAAATTCAAAATTTTTACGTTTACGTTTCATAAAAATTTAATAATTATTATTTAATTAATTGTAATGATTATCGACGCTTTAAACGCCCAATTGAGAAAAACTGATAAAAATGTTAGATGAGACGAAACTAAAACAGAGAAAATGTGAAGAAATAATTTTTGAATAAATACGGGCATGATAACGATTTCATCAGGAAAGTGAACGTAATTACTGACACGTTATGTATAAAAGATAAAGAACCAATTTGGACATTTTCCTTAATAATGAAGGTGCAGATAAATTGTTGAACAATGTAAAATAAACAATATTTGTAAAAAGGATAATATAGATAATAAATGGAATTCGCGTCTAATGTGAACCATTAAAAATTGAGAAGCCAATAGCGTTAAATATTTTAAAGGCCACTTGTGGTTGCCTAAATATGGAGATTATAAGATATAGTTATGTTGGAAATTGTAAGTATAAGTATTCTATATATGTCATTTATGACTAAAAGTATCTTTGTCTGAAGAAGTTGTACTGATGGCAATTATGAAGGCAGACATCGCCTCATACATTAGTAAACGTCTAGCTATTGCAAAGGTCATCATCTGAATTTGATTCGATTTGGGTCATCGTCGATAGACTGACCAAATCTGCTAATATCATTCTCGTTAATGATAATTGCAAAGGAGTTATGTAAACATAGTGTGCCTGTATCGAACATCTTTATCAAGATCCTCGCTTCGCATCGAATTTCTAGAGATTTGCTCAGAAATCATTGAGAACGAACCTTGATGAGAGTACTATGTACCACCCCAATCGAAGGGACGAGGTAAAGTAACAATACAAAATACTATAAGCATTGTTCTATGTTTGAATGATTGACCTTTGGTAATAAACCGTATAATCGCTTTCCTTTGGAAGGATTACCATTGATAACCACCGTGTTAGGATTAAGATCGAATCTTGTTAGGATCTAAATATAAGAGCATCTGTAAGCCGGAGTTTGGGTGAAGACACTCGACATACACCCACTGTGAGTTGGACATGTCTCTTAGGTTTAAGGTTTCCTATGATGGCGAACCTATCCTTGCAAAATACCCGACCCGCGAGATCTGAAATGATTGTCGAAATTAGGATTTGATTATTAACTGCCGATAGTGGGCAGAAGGTTATGTGAATATGAAATGTAGATCTTGAAGTGCCAAATGGGTAGCGAAGTTATGCCAAAAATTTTAACCTTGGAAAAATGAATTCATGATCTGACAAATCATGGGATATAAGTCCCCGTTGTATGGGACCATTGAGATGATATAAAAGATTGGTTTGAAAGGCATATAAGCTGGATCTACCCTAGGACTTCAAAGACTGCGTGAATTATGTTTCGTATATCGAACTTGATGGAATATCTATCAAGTGAGAATCTGATTATTCTTAGTAGAGCTTAGATCGGCGAAAAGTTGCATTCATAAAAAACCCGTGAACATCATGGATAGAGAAAGTAAGTCAACATTAAGCCTGATCTTATTCCCGTAGTTATGTTTGATGAAACTCGCGTATTGTAATGAATTGCACTTGTGTGAAAGGACCGAATGTGGAGGAAATACCCACATGGCCTTAACTCTATAAGAAGCGAGTAGTAAGATGATCTTTGAGGACAAAGATCCTGTTTAGGGGTAAATGCTGTGACAATCCGTCAATTTATGATTGATATTTTATTCTCAATATTTATTTGAAAACATTATTTTAATGTTACAATATGAACTCACATATTTTTGGGAAGAAATTTGGATTTACGTCTTGAAGTAGCGTCGACTACGTCTAAACCGGAGGATTCAACGTTACGTGCTTACGTTTACATACACCGTTTTGGTGACAGTCCGACATTTCAGAAAATAAATTTGTCCGCGAATATTATTTTGGAGTTTTAAATTTGTGTTGGTTCATAAACTCACAAATTTACGAGAAGGGATTAGGACTTACGATTTTATTTTAACGTCCTTTACGACTAAACCGGAAACCTTAGGATTACGTATTTACGTTTTCGAACTCCATTTTTGATGAAACAATTTTTATTGGATTCGTTTTGTGACGTTGATTCATAATTTATAAAAACGTTTTTCGTAAAATGACCCGAGGGCACGCAAATCGAGGAAACTAGAATCGAGGAGTACCCGTAAATAAATGGGGATGAGACAAGTGGGACACTTGTCCCACCCCCATAAAAACCGGCCACCTTAAGTTACATACCCCATGAGGTGTCACAACCTCATAAACAAGTGAACACTTGTTACTTCATGCTTACAAAGTAAGCTAACACTATCAAAACCACTAGCTACCTTCATTTCTTCCATTTACAACATGCAAAACCATCTCAATTTCCTCTCTACTCTCTCATGGTGCCGTCCCATTTCTTCATAAAACACCACCATTCATACAAAATTTAACCATAAACATATGTTATAATTAACATATATTAATCTCCATTAAAAAAGATGAAGATTGGTGCAAGTTATAACATCCAAGGAGGAGTTTTCATGCAGTAGTAGGGCTGATTTTCCACAAGGTATTCATGAAGATTGGTGATCTTGAAGATGGTCATGGTTATCCACAAGTTTCTCCATCCAAATCCATGTCCAAATCATAACCTACATCAACATGGTGGTATAAAGATTGTCCTCCTTATCTTCTTGTTATTTTGATTATGTAAACATGTATTTTATTTCCTATTGTATATGTATATGATGATTATATGATGATAAAAATGTTATGTGGGGATTTGGTGTTGATAAACATGATTAAAAAGGTGAAAAACTATAAAGAACAAGGCTAAAATCTTGCTTAAAAATGTTGGCTGTATAAAACAGTAAAGAAACAGGTCATGGAATGATAAAATGATGAAGTAGAATCCATTTACAGTAAGCTATGGGTCTTGTACACATGTGAGAGTTGGCCATGCAATGGAATTATTGTAATGAGTAAGATATGATCAAAACAAGTTTAAGATACAAATCTGAGTTCACTGTTTTGGACGATTTTTAGAAAATACTTAGAGGATGATTCAACAGTAGCTATAGAAGAGTTAAATGGAGCACATATCATGTAGTTTATGTGATAAAAATTTGAGCTTCTATCTCCATATAGAACTCTAGATATGGCAGTTTTGGTGAAAGTGAAGATAAAAATCAGATTTTGGAAATTAAAGTATAATACTATTATATAATCACTAAAAATTTAATAGTATAAAATATAAATTAAAACCCACTAACTTATATAATACATTTATATAAATATGTACAATGGTAAATAAGTAGACATTTTATAAAAATGATAACTTGTTAAGTTTTATAAGCTATAAAACTATAAACATGATTTTTACGACTTTTTCGGCTAATACCGTAAAATTAACGTTTTTGTTAAATAAAACTTAGATGGTTGGACCCGTCTAATGAAAACTTTATAAAACTTATATACTGATATATAGACATGTATAACAAGTAAAAACCGATAAAACCCGAACTATAGGGCATACGGACATTAACGAGCTAAGTAAACATATTGGACTAATACTTGGACTAATACTTGGGCTAATAATTGGACTAAATAAGATAAACACTCCTAAAAAGAACTTATTGGGCTTAACCCATTTAGGCCCAACTTGTAAAGTGTAGACACTGATAATGTAAGTATAACAAGGATTAATACAAGTTAAGAACTTATAATAGGCTTATTGGACCTAAAACACGTAAATAGGTAAAACGAGAAAACTAGTATAAAAGTTATCGACACATAACTCTAAAATGAGTAAACGAGAATATGTAAACCCACTTAATCATCATATATATATAATCATCATATGTATACATACTTGTTATTTTTATAAAGTCATTGGATAAACGTCTAAGACCGAGTATTATTTGTCTAGGTTTCCGTGATTGAAGCACGTACCGTACATCCAAATCACCGATAATCGCCCTCCCACATCAATGTGAGTTCATAACCTCGCACTCTTTTAAAATGTTTTATAAATGCTTTATAAACCCGCGAGGGAGATAACATGTTAGTTTTTATAAACTTAGGACACCATTTGTCCCGATTGTTTGTTTATTAATTTTGGACCCAAATGATTGAATGACCCGATTGTATGACCTGATAAATGATTAAAGGACCCGATATATGAAATTAAATGGATTATTAAAGTTAGGTTATGTCACTAAAAGTCCCATTAGAATAAATTGTGAACTACCGGGATTTGGTAGACGCTTATGCATTTAATAGTACTATTTGGGGACGATCACCCCAGTTCGCGCCTTGACGGTTGATCCCCGTCGTGCCACATTGATTGGTAAGCGAATTTATGTATGAGAAGATTTCCATAGCGTGACCTTTGTGACGGCACGCTACTTTAGATGGGCAAATTGAGAATCGGGTTAGCTACCCGTTGTTGGTTTAGTAAGGTAACAATGTCATGCGGCTTATAATAATCCCAAACTAACGAAATACTACTAGACGCTCCGAATTACGATGTATTGTCTGACTAGCAATACTAGGTCATACTATTGATATTATGTTCGTGTTTTGGTTTGCATAACCATATTCATTTAACGGTTTTTATTTAACTTTATACAACGTCGTAAGACGTATTGTATGATGTGTTTACTACATTGGCTCGTATAATGATTTTTAAGGCAAATGCCTATATTATGATTTTCGATAAGGATTTGTGTAAAATGACTTTGGCTATTTTATGGCCTATTAAAATGATTTGTACAAAATGATTTTCGGTAATTATTTTACACCGATATTATATTGATGGATTTTATTGAACTCTATGAATTCACTCGGCGTTATCGCTGACCCTTTTCTTTTAACATGTTTTATCTCAGGTACTTGAAGGTAATTCTCAGGAAGACGACAAGAATTCATGGCCCGCACTTAAACAATATTTTCCATTCAAATACTTTGTAAAACTTTGTATGAAATAATATGACTTGGGACCAATGTAACCTTGATATTTATGAATGGAAATGATTTATTATTAAAACGACGCGACTTTTAAGCGTTGTCTATGATGTGAGTAATGTGCTATCCCGTAACACCAACTAGTCTTCCACTGTACTGAGTTGTATAAATTTGGGGGTGTTACAAATATGGGGCGCGACGTATGGATATCATCACAACATGGCGTGTCTATAGAGATAACTAAATGAAATAAGAAATGTCATAAAATGGTGACACAAATGTCATGACAATATCTCAATAATGCAGGACTCTAGGTAAGTAGGTAACAGTCCTACCGCTTACCCGAGACAAACAATTAACATAAACAAAGCAAACATATAGATGTCAACAAAGTATCACTTATTCAAACATCAAATAAAGACTAAGAGGAAAGGGGGTTCCTCCAAATGCAATTCTAAGCCTCCAAAGCTAGCCACTCCTATTCTCATGCTTAACCATATTCTCACCTGAAAGAGACACTAAAACACGTCAACATAATGTTGGTGAGAGTCATAGGTTTAGACTCCAACCTCAAATCAGTTATAATATAAGCTGTGAATAACCACCAACAATAAAAATATATGGATAATGTGTTACAAATGTGCATTAACAACTAACAATTCAAGATTAATCATACCAAACCAATTCCAAGGCTCTAAGACTTTCCAAACACCATGGTCCCATAGGCGCCCATACACCTATGAACCAATCCCAAGGCCCCGCCTTGTCAACATCCCAATGGTACCAAGTCAAACCACAATAACAATCAAGAATCACTTAGTAGTTAATCACATAAGTACACACAAGTCCATCACCAATCATAAAACATTCACAACAACAATTTACAAAACCATAACGAGTGTCTCTTCCATCCCATCTGGAAGTCAAAATCATTAAAAGATATGGGGCTATGAAACTCACCTATTTCAAGCTTCTCTAAATATCTGCGCTCTAGCGAAAATCTAAACACACAAACATATACAATCAAGAGATGAACCACATAACAAAATGGCTCATCAATCTATGATGGATATATAACATTCTCCTACAACTTAACCTCATTTATGTGCTATATGCATCCCATTACACCCCTCTACAAGCCCTTAACTTAGTTAAGTTCATAACCCGTCCCGTTAATATTTTACCCAAAACAGTCCCGATTTTCATACTCCGTATTATGAGCCGAACTCCCACCAAACCTAACCCACATTCCTTGCCATGAAAATACTTTAAACTTATATGTGTTAGCTAAAATCTCAGCCCTTTCCCTAACATCAAAGCAAATTTTAAGTCTCCGATATACAACTTATAATTCCGCCTATCCAGATTTTACCGATTTTGAACATATGAAAAGTTTGTTATGATCAGAGGGTCTTCCAGTATCCCAATTGATTAGCCCTCTTACAGATATCTTATATAACATATAAACTAACTCTCATATTCGTTTGAAAGTCCAATTATACTCCTAAGTACCCTAACCACCTTAAAACATAAAATTAAACCCGACTGATTTCAAAACTGTTTTGACCTCCGACTGTTGTAACCTGTTTTTGACCCACTTACCAACCTCCAATTCAATTCTAGTTTCTTGCGCTTGAAAGCCAATTCAATTACCTTTTCAGAGATATAAGATTAGAAAATTAAAAGTTTGTAGAACTCTAGATATGATCAAAACATTATCCCTAAATTTCTGCCCAGTTTTTCTAAAAACGAATTTAACAGAACTAGTATAATTAATTATCCACATCATGTATAATTATTAACTCTAATCAATCCAAACATGTTTATATCATTAACATATAGAATTTATGTTTAACCTAACCCTAGATCCATCATCTATTGATTAATTACATGATTAGATTAATTAAAATCATAAATTAAAGAAGAGTTTTGAAGATTTTACCTTAGAAATCAAAGGAAGAAATTGTTTTGGATGAAACCTAATTCCATCATTGATGGAATTCGACTGGGAGAGGTCATGGTGAGTAAAAATCTGATGTTTTTGGTTCTGGTATGGGTTTAATGTAATCCTAAAAACCTCCTAACCCAATTAAAAGTCAATTGGGCCTGTTTTTGGGCTTTTTGGTTATTTTCTTCCTTCCTTTTCTTTTGGCTGCCCAAACCAAGCCCAAATCACATAAGGATATGGTTTTAACCTTATTTTATAACTTATATCATTCTTAAACTAAACCTCACATTCGGGTTACTTCCGGGCCAAAACCCTAAAGCCTTACGTTGATTTTTTCCGACTTTTTACGCGATTTCCGAACTAACCGTCATTTCCAAAAGTTTCTAATTATGGAAAGTATCTCTAAAACTTATCCTAACCATATAATATATACCTAATACATACATACATACAACATACGATACGTACACGAAACCTTGTAAAAACGATATCCGAACTTTTCCCGCAGTTCATTTCTGAACTCATTTCATTTCATTTCATTTACAACCCGTAGCATGATTTACAAATCATGTACCTCATTTCGTCCATTCTCATCCCCAAAATCACACATATAAACACATAAATCACATAAAACACATAGTCACACAAAATACCCCAAAAATAAGACTAAGTGACGAACCTCAAAAACTGTGGTTGTCACATCACTCCCTCCTAATAGAAATCTCGTCCCGAGATTTACTCCTTAGGATCATCATTAGCAAATATCTAAGGATACTTGTTCCTCATAAATCCTTCCATTTCCCACGTGAACTCTAGTCCACGTTCCAAATTCCATCTAACCATAACTACGGTATATTACCCTTTTTTCCAACGTCTTAGCTTCCCGACCTAAAATCTCTACCGGTTCTTCGATGAAACAAAGACCCGTATCCATACTAATATCATCTAACGGTACTTGCAAGTCGGTTCTTGCTAAGCATTTCCTCAAGCTTGATACACGAAATACATCATGCACACTACTCAATTTTCCCAGTAATTCCTCAACCTATAAGCCACTGGTCTAATCCTTTCAAGGATTTCGAACGGACCCATGATTCTAGGTGCTATCATTCCTTTCTTCCCAAACCACAATACTCCTTTCCATGGTGAAACATCTAGCATAACCTTACCTCCAATCTTAAATCCCAACGGCTTATGCCTCTCGTCCGCACAGCTCTCTTGTCGGTTCTTTGCCATTTTTAACCTCTACTTAAAGCACTGCCACCACCTTCATAGTTTTCTGATCCACCTCTGGTCCAATACGTTGGCCGCTTCTAACTTCATTCCACTATAACGGTGATCCACCTCATCTCCTATGAATTAACTCCAGCAGTTTCTACTATAATTCCTATCACCAGACCTAACGGCTTCTATCCTCTATGGATTTTCCATCTTTCGGAAGTTCTCCCAACCTTAATCACATCTAATGGTATATGCAGGATTACATAACCAAGAGCTTCCCATAACATTCACATGAAACATGTCATAACCACCACCTCATCCTTGCTTTCCCATGCTCGGCACCAAGTAACTAACCATACTTCATACTAATAAGTGCTACACCTTTTCCCTAGGTTGACGTTCCATTGTTCATGACTACTAACCTCTTGCTCTAACGGTTTTCCCTTCAATATAACCTCACTATCTTGACAACCTCTTGCTCCCTCGAATCATTCTTCCTCTATACTACTTTTCGGTTGTCTTTCCACAATCTTAATTTCCATACCATCTTATATCCCGTCTTCAGCCTATAATTTAGGCGTTTTCTCCTTTATTCCCTACATTCTCATCAATGGGGAATATGCCCCTCTCACCGGTGACTCTCTTTTTGTAGAAGAATTCTTCCTAATATAATGCGTTCTCTAACTATCTCCAACTCTCACGCCAATGCTCTAGGTGTCTTTCTCAATTACCCCTATAGTATGCATATACCAACCATTAGTCTATCAACGGTATACTAGCTTACTTCCCTTCATTTATTCCCTTGCCATAATCCTTCATAAAGCATTCCATTCTTCTTAGGCTAATTTTTATGCAGAAAATCCTATTCCATCACATCCGTACGCAATCCTTCCAACTTCTCAACTACTTGACTTCTCATTCCTCTTAGAATATGAGATAAATTATTCAGTCTATCGACCATCACCCAACTCTCATCTTACTTATTCCTCTACCCCATTATGTATGCCCTCTACCATATTCGTCCTTACACCGCCCTTTCTATGCTACTCCTATCTATGTAGGAAGTATAGCCTATGTCCTTTTTCTCCATATGATTGTCCAAGCCACGCAACATAAATGTTGACGCGTTCTCTGCTTTAGACAACTACTCGTGCAGCTTACATCCTTCATCCAAACCCTCCTAACACGTCATCCATATAGCTAAATTTTGTCTCAGCATCACTTCCTCCCTCTTATTCCATGTCTCATTAACTATGCTTGCCTATCCCAGATGGTACTTGGCCTTGCAATTTTTCTTCATCACTTAACTCCACCCATCACCTTTGCCAAATGTTCAATCAAGAGAACTGAATATGTGTTGGAGACGTTCATGATCCGTATAGATCATTCTCTACATCTCGTACACCAAATGCCTCTAGCATTCTAGGCACATCTAACAATCCAGCTCTACTAACTAAGTCTTATCTAGTTCTTCTAAATCTCCAGTTCCTACAACGTATAAGCAATCGCCTTTCTTTGTCATCCTCGTACGCATCCAAATCCTTGCTCCACGTATCGTCATGCTTCGCGAATTCATCCAGTCCTTACGATAATGCCATGATGTACTCATTATCCAATCCACCTCTTCAGCCTCCAAAATGCTTCCTCATCCTTCTTTAGTTCGCCCCTTGTTGGTTCCATGATATGTCATCATCTCTAACTACTCATCATGGTAAACTTAATACTATAACTCACACTTGAAAATATCACGTATAATTCCCTTTCCTAACAACTCCAAAACCAACTCATAATTTGTCTCACTCTCCTTCTTAGACATTGAGTAGATCAAGATGTCGTCGATACTCCTGATGACAACTCGTTTATATACGTTCATGCACACTCGGTTCATTGACTCCATGAAAACCGCTAGTGCTTTGGTGAAGCCAAATGCATAATCGTAAACCCAAAGCGTTCATACAACATTCTTAACATCGTCCCTACATCCTCTCTTGGCAGAAACACAAACAAATTTCTACCTCTTTCTACTCGTGAAATTCTACACACATTCTAAAAGATCGATACTCCTTCTTATCAACCCATCCAACCGCTTTCACATCACATTTACTACTAGGCAACTCAACCTTTATCTTGCATTCCTTGCAATTTCTAACAACTCATGTCTTTAAAATCATTCCATCAACAATTGCCTTGGAAAGGCACTAACTACAACTCATCTTGCTCCTTCTACTGGCTCTGTTCATGGTTCTACTTCAAGATAATAGGTAAACCTACTAAATCTTAAGAAATTTTCGGAAAATTTTACATACCTAACGAATATCACAAGTACCTTTGAAATATCACATCCCCTTCCAACATTCTCTATGATTCGTTACTTGTGCCAATATCCATACTTTATACAAATATATATTCATCTCCCTTGGCACTCCTAAGAGACCTCATGACCACATTAGTTCGTCTTTGTACGAACCTCTAACTCTTTCCCCATCACAAAGGGTATTCCAACTATTCTCTCATATGACTATATCAATGCTCTTAATCAATACAAAACCAAAACTACATCTGGAACCCACCAAACACGACCAACGAAACAAAACTACGGATAACTAACGACATTTCACGTGCACCAGTTAAAACAAGTCAAAAACCACGAGACTCAAAAGAAAACTCAAACCCAAAACATGTATCAATTCAAAATGACCCATGACAACGAAAAATAATCCAAGAAACACCCAATGGCAACCAAAACATATTACGCCCCGTGACATAATTTTTTTAAACCTTGCATGACATCGACTTTTCCTAAAAGGACATTGTTCTTTACCTCTCCACATCTATGTGACTCAAACAATCTGCAAACAACCCTCTATACGATCTCAAGACTCAACTCAAAGACTAGGTACCTCGAACATCCCAAATCATAAGTTTAAAAACTACTATTCAAAACTCAACCTTGAACCCGACACTTGTATAACACTTTCGACCAGCCTACTGACCTCCCATTACTATACATTCTGAGTATTTAAAAATTACGTTCCGAGTACATAATTTTAGGCTTTTGAATCACCCAAAAAGCTTTAAAAACGAACAAGTTATGACCAAAACAATTTTATACTAGTTGTTTTAAAAACTAAAGAATCATCTTAGTAATTAACGTAATCCTTTTTAAATGAAAAGAAATAAATGTATGTGAAATTTTCATGAACTTTGTTTAGTCTTGTATATATAGTTATAAATGACGTATATCAATTAAACTCACTTATATGAAATATTTAAGTCGGAAAATTTTATTTTGCTTTATTTTAAAGAAGGTCTTTTACAATTTGAAATAAATAAGTGTTGATTACATAAAAAAAACTTATGTTATATCTTGTTGCAAACACGACTCCTACACTCTACCCTTATTTTACCGAATACAACCAACTATCTTACTCAATAGTAGATTTCCAAGTCTTTTTTTAATATATACCGACCAAAAGAAATGTAAGACTCAACACAAAAGATTTCTTTATCCCAAAAGAAATCCCAATTTATTTCAATATACTTAACACCAAGGACACCATTTTAAAACGGACACATGAAATAGGAAACGTGAAGAATACGCCACAACAGATGTTGAATACCTAAAAAGAAGCGAGCTAGCAAACCCTACTATGGATACAATCGATAATAGCGAGGGATCATACATATATAGGCATATCGGGATACATATACTTAAATCCGTCCAACATCTACTATACAAGCAAGTATTAACCCTCTTTCATACAATCATACTTAGGAATCCATTGAAGTTGTGGTACTTGTATAACTATGTTGGCCACCATACATATACAATTACCCTTTCCCCAATGCACTCCCTCCTATGATGACACTTATAAGAATCAATCAACACATAACACATACCTCCATCTACTCACATAAGCTCATAACCACATAAACAATAAGGTCCAAAACTCCATCTATTAAAATAACATAGTAAAACTCTTGTAATACATAAATCCATAGTCTAGCTAAAATAGCATAGACAAACTCCAACACAACATCATAATCAGTTATAAGTCATGTTGCCCATAAGAGTGGAAAAAATTTAAAATCCTTCCTATCCACCTACTCCTAGTAACTCGAATCACCACAAAATTTTTAGGGAACATGACTTAAACTTCAAAATAAAAATACTATACATTAGGTACACCAAATAACTTATCAATTATTATGAAAGTAATTCATATATTAAATATAAAACAGAAATTAACATGTGACTAAGTATGAATGAGTATAGTCCAATCCATACTAGTCAAAACTCACAGAAAACGAATCAACAATACTCAGATTATACAATCAAAACCATACACAGATATTCCTATGACGACTATATGCAGGGATCCTTAAGTTATAGACTAGGCTACTAGACTAGGCAACCTAATTCTCTATAACCATTGTCTCTGATACCATTCTGTCACACCCCACAATGGAGGAATATGGGGCGCGACGTATGGATATCATCACAACATGGCATGTCTATAGAGATAACTAAATGAAATAATAAATGTCATAAAATGGTGACACAAATGTCATGACAATATCTCAACAATGCAGGACTCTAGGTAAGTAGGTAGCAGTCCTACCACTTACCCGAGACAAACAATTAACATAAACAAAGCAAACATATAGATGTCAACAAAGTATCACTTATTCAAACATCAAATAAAGACTAAGAGGAAAGGGGGTTCCTCCAAATGCAATCCTAAGCCTCCAAAGCTAGCCACTTATATTCTCATGATTAACCATATTCTCACCTGAAAGAGACACTAAAACACGTCAACATAATGTTGGTGAGAGTCATAGTTTTAGACTCCAACCTCAAATTAGTTATAATATAAGCTGTGAATAACCACCAACAATAAAAATATATGGACAATGTGTTACAAATGTGCATTAACAACTAACAATTCAAGATTAATCATACCAAACCAATTCTAAGGCTCCATGCCTTTCCAAACACCATGGTTCCTTAGGCGTCCATACACCTATGAACCAATCCCAAGGCCCCGCCTTGTCAACATCCCCTTGGTATCAAGTCAAACCACAATAATAATCAAGAATCACTTAGCAGTTAATCACATAAGTACACACAAGTCCATCACCAATCATAAAATATTCACAGCAATAATTTACAAAACCATAACGAGTGTCTCTTCCATCCCATCTGGAAGTCAAAATCATTAAAAGATATGGGACTATGAAACTCACCTATTTCAAGCTTCTCCAAATATCCGCGCTCTAGCGAAAATCTAAACACACAAACATATACAATCAAGAGATGAACCACATACCAAAATGGCTCATCAATCTATGATGGACATCTAGCATTCTCCTACAACTTAACCTCATTTATGTGCTATAAGCATCCCATTACACCCCTCTACAAGCCCTTAACTTAGTTAAGTTCATAACCTGTCCCGTTAATATTTTACCCAAAACAGTCCCGATTTTCATACTCCGTATTATGAGCCAAACTCCCACCAAACCTAACCCACATTCCTTGCCATGAAAATCCTATAAACTTATATGTGTTAGCTAAAATCTCAGCCCTTTCCGTAACATCAAAGCAAATTTTAATTCTCTGATATACCACTTATACTTTCGCCTATCCAGGTTTTACCGATATTGAACATATGAAACGTTTGTTATGATCAGAGGGTCTTCCACTATCCCAATTGATTAGCCCTCTTACAGATATCTTATATAACATATAAAATAACTCTCATGTTTGTTTTAAAGTTCAATTATACTCCTAAGTACCCTAACCACCTTAAAACATTAAATTAAACCCGGCTGATTTCAAAACTGTTTTGACCTCCGACTGTTGTAACCTGTTTTTGACCCACTTACCGACCTCCAATTCAATTCTAATTTCTTGCACTTGAAAGCCAAATCAATTACCTTTTCAGGGATATAAGATTCGAAATTTAAAAGTTTGTAAAACTCTAGACATGATCAAAATATTATCCCTAAATTTCTGCCCAGTTTTTTTAAAAACGAATTTAACAGAACTAGTCTAATTAATTATCCACATCATGTATAATTATTAACTTTAATCAATATAAACATGTTTATATCATTAAAATATAGAATTTATGTTTAACCTAACCCTAGGTCCATCATCTATTGATTAATTACATGATTAGATTAATTAAAATCATAAATTAAAGAAGAGTTTTGAAGATTTTACCTTAGAAATCAAAGGAAGAAATTGTTTTTGATGAAACCTAATTCCACCATTGATGGAATTCGATTGGGAGAGGTCATGGTGAGTAAAAATCTGATGTTTTTGGTTATTGTATGGGTTTAATGTAATCCTAAAGGCCTCCTAACCCAATTAAAACTCCATTGGGCCTGTTTTTGGGCTTTTTGGTTATTTTCTTCCTTCCTTTTCTTTTGGCTGCCCAAACCAAGCCCAAATCACATAAGGATATGGTTTTTAACCTTATTTTATAACTTATATCATTCTTAAACTAAACCTCACATTCGGGTTACTTCCGGGCCAAAACCCTAAAGCCTTACGTTGATTTTTTTCCGACTTTTTACGTGATTTCCGAACTAACCGTCATTTCCAAAAGATTCTAATTATGGAAAGTATGTCTAAAACTTATCCTAACCATATAATATATACCTAATACATACATACATACAACATACGATACGTACACGAAACCTTGTAAAAACGATATCCGAACTTTTCCCGCAGTTCATTTCTGAACTCATTTCATTTCATTTCATTTCCAACCCGTAGCATGATTTACAAATCATGTACCTCATTTCGTCCATTCTCATCCCCAAAATCACACATATAAACACATAAATCACATAAAACACCTAGTCACACAAAATACCCAAAAAATAAGACTAAGTGACGAACCTCAAAAACTGTGGTTGTCACACCTCGTAACGGGAAATTAAATTTTCTCGGTCATGAGCTTGTATTAAAACATTCTAAGTTTTAAGCTCAGAGAGGAAAGTGTATCTTTTAAATAAGAGAAATTTTCCTCATAACGAGAAATTTATCTTTCTCGGTCATGAGCTTTACGTTAAAATATTCAAAAGTTTTTCAAGCTCATGAAAACGACTTCTAAGTAAATGTCAACTTAGGACTCGTTCTTCAGTTAAAATGAAAGTTTATCGCCGATGATAAACTTATCCTCACAACGGGAAGTTTACAACTTCTCGGACTTGAGCTCGTTTTGTAAGATATTCAACATCTTAAGCTCAAGTAATTGGTTTTCAAAACTTTGAACACAATTTTTCGAGAATTTCTCAAAAGGTTTTTCTAAATCTTTCAAAATTGTGTGTTCAAAAATGTTTTGATAAAAAGAACATGTCTTCTGTAATCGATAATATTTACGAACCTAGTAATGTTGTTCAATAATGACACGGGGTTGTAAATAAAGTTTGAGCAGAAGTTTAAATGATTTAAAACATGTTCAAAATGGATTGCTATTATTTTGAGATAGTAACCCGATTTTCATACTCAAGTCAAGCATTTCACCGGAAAGCTTTGACTCAACAACGGGAATTAATTTTCTCGGGATGGTTTACTTTATAACCATGTAAGGGATTGTGTTTACGTAATAACACAATCTAACACGAATATATGTACGTGTCAGTGCATTTATTTGTTAAAACAAGAGAAATCTTGTTTTTATAAAGTTATCATCTCCACCAACCGTATCAATTTACAATTGATATCTACATACTCGACGACGTGAATACGTAAACAGCGACTACAGCTCTTTAAATAGAACACGGGTCAACAATTGAGGGGGAGAAATTCTCCAGCATTCAGAATCTTTGACGTCGAAAGTGCCAAGTTCACATCTTGGTGTCAAGACAACGATATCAGTCGTACACATCGAGTCAAGAGATAACTTCAGACGTGACGAGGCGATCAAAATTCGTGAACAAGAACCATGTGATTCTATCATATGATGTTCTCCATCATTCAGGTCCAACCTCGTAAATTGCTAATCTTGTGAATACATTATCATATATGATCTTTGTACGTGATAAATACCTTACACTTGTGTTTAAAAGGTATTTAATTTACGTTTCAAGTAAACCCTCATTAATTTGAGGGGGAGCTTGTGTAAAGGATGAAGATAATTGGATTTGCATTTTTCTTCCCAAATTTTCTTAAAATGTTATTAAATCAATTGATATTAAAAACATCGATTGGGTTAATATTTTTAATATGGGGGAGAAAATGTGATTTAATATAGGAAATGATTAATCAAAAATGGTTTTTACTTAATGTGCTGGCTCATCCCGACATGTGCGAAATGTTTTCAAATACCGTGGCATATGTTAAGGGGGAGCAAAATGGATTTGCACTTCAAAATGGATTTCAGGGTGATTTATACTTACCCACGCCCCATTTAGTTTACGACGATGAAGATTGTGGTGACATAAGGATGGTAGGATAGGTTAAGTCCAATGATTCTTCTAGAACCGGAGGAATCTTCCCAGGGACGTTCCATAGCTAGAAATAGTAGTCCTTAGGAAAGATGGATAAAGATTGTGAACGTAGCTGAATGCCGACCAAGTACTTAAGTTAGCACTGGAACAATCACAACAAGGTGCTAGTTATGACGTATTGGTAAGCATTGAAGGGGTTGAAGAATGAAAAAGAATTGTAAAGATCAAGGGTGTAAAGAAAGAAGCCCTCCTTACAACCTTAGGCAGAAACCGGGTCAATACATATGCTATTGAGATCATTTTTAATGATTCTCGATATTGAAGATAGACATCATGGACCTAGTGATGCAATGCACAACCCATCCCAGCTAACTCAGATATCTCTCAAAAGATATTTGTTTTAATCACACGGAGACAACGCATTATCTATTGATTTATTCACTCCGAATAAATTGGTATTGAAATGGTGGCACTCCTCTCCAGCCTCCGATCACTAAAATCCAAAATGCACGATCGATTCTAGAGCCATTTGAGATCATCAAGTATCTCATTAGGACACACTTTCATAATTCATTGCTTCTTCACACACTCTGAAAAGTAAGAAAGATCTTAAGAGTCATACACAAAATCTTCATGATCTTGCCTGAACATCCGAGTAATACGAAAGTATTTACAATGAAGATGGAAATCCTTCTTGAGCGAATATCAAAAAGCTCATGGTAGGTGACTTGTGCGATTCTTTATGAATCAAGCTTGTGATAACTGGAAAGCAACAGTGGTTTAATTCTTAACTGAATTTAAACACGTTCCAGGCCTCTATGCAATATCTTAGTGATCTTGCTAGAACACTCAGAGTGATACTTTAGTGTTCATAGTGATGAGTGGAAATTCTTCTAGTGTTAACCTCAAACAACACTTGGTAGGTAACTTACAAGATTCTATATGAATCAAGCTCGTGACAACTGGATAGAAACGATGGTACGATTATTTAATGAATCAAACTTGTTCCAGGAATCGGATTTGACGGCTTCAAATCATGAAGATAATATTATCCAAATGATTCACTCTTTATGTTCGCAGTCAGCTTTGGACGGTCGAGTAAAGAAAACGTGCTTACCCGCGAAATCTTGTCAAGGAGGTTCTTAATTGAAACTACCTGCCATAAGTACGATAGTTTTTATCGTCCAACGGTCTTCACTGACCGGAGGTAAAATGCTACCAAATTAGAATGAAATGTTCAAGGCCATTTCATCCGTGTATATGTTTTGTTGCTAACTGTCTTATGTAGCGTAACAAGAAGGTGGCATTGCGGTGTACAATCCAGAAGAAGTCGTAAACACATGCTTATGCTTTTTGCACTTAATACTTCAACAAATTCAAGAAAGCCTAAAAGTCAAGTCTTCCGCTATATCAAACTCTGAAGCTTTCAAGAATTTATAAAGGTATAAGGAACATGAAGTCACGAAGAGGCAAATATCACAAGTGATGAATGCACAAGGTCAAGGCAAGGAAACATGCTCAAGACTAAAGTCAAAGATCACATCAACGATATTCACAAGAACAAGATGGAAGACTCAAGCATAGTATGCTAGGTTTAAGATTTTGTAAAATGGTGTGACCTCCCTTATTGGGAGATAGTTGGAAATACGTTTTTCCATTTTTCCAAAGAAAGTCTCGGTCACATCATTATTAGCATAGGTCACGAGCTATAGACTATTTAGGACATTGTAAATTGGAGTGACCTCCCTTAGGGGGAGATTGTTGGAAATACGTTTTTACGTATTTCGAAAAGATCGGTCACTCCAATGATAGATTCAAGTATTGGGCTCGTGATCCAATATATTAACATATAGCTCATATAGCCCACATGTAGGGTGGGCTATATATACCCCCTCCTAGCATGTTAGGAGGGGTTGAGCACTTTGTCACTAAAACACTTTCCGTCTTTCTCTTATTTCTCTCCTTTCTCTCCTTTCTCTCTCTACCTTTCTCTCTCTAGTTCTTTATCTTCTTCTATTCTTTAGATCAATACAAACACATATACAATCATAAGAAACTATGGACCTACAGTGTGTGCCCCTCATGCACATAATTTTCTCTTTACTATTCCTATTGATGGGCTAGGGCAGCGGATAAACCCACGTCAGTTTAGTTCTGTCCTGTGTTATCGTTTGGCGGTTCCTTTGTTTCCGATGGATCTTCTTATCCGGGTTGTCATGTGCATCAGATGGACCAGTGGGGTGACCATGCTGTTCACGGCTCTAGTGAGGTGGGTGTGAAGTTTCGGCATAATCTGGTGCGTGATATGTTGGTTGATATATGTTCTAGATTTGGTGTTTCTATGCGGAAAGAGGCTCCTATGGGATTTTTTTCAGCTGATGGTCGAGACCTTCGTCCAGCGGATTTATTGTTGCATAATTGGTCCCAAGGTAAAGATGCTTGCTTGGATGTCACAGGTGTCTCACCATTTGCTGGTGCGGGTTTGGATTCGTGGGTCCCCGGGATTGCTTTGAGGACTGCTGCTCAGAAGAAAAGGAGGAAGTATTCTTCTATTTGTGCAGAGCACAGTTATTCATTCATCCATTTTGCCTTCTCTACTTTTGGGGAGCTTGATGAGGAAGCCTTGGTTACTCTTTCACGTCTCAAGCGCTTATCTGTTTGTCATTCTAATGATGCTAGGAGTGGCTTTTTTTATTTTCTAGACTTGGTTTTTGTATCTAAAAGGGGGTGGGAGCGCAGCTTGTCGTCTCTCTTCATGTTTTGTGTGATTAATAAATAAAAGATTTTCCATAAATAATAATAATAATAATATAAGATTTTCCAAATTTGGCTGAATCTTCCCCTGCTTTTTCTGGTGTTGTTGGTGAAGAGTGTGGGATGGTCGAGCAGAATATTAAGTAGTGTAAATGGAAGATATCTGATGGGCATTATTCAGCGGCTATCAAGGTTCTTTCCTCGTTCGGTGTTGCTCCTTATAATGTTTCTACTCTCGAGGATTTAAAAATTAAGCACCCTTTTGTTCATGCTCCATCTTTACCGAATATTCCTCTTGACCATCATCATCACCTTCTTGTATCTCAATTTGTGGTACTCGACATGATCAAGAGATTTCCTTAAGGTACGTCTTGTAGTCGAGATGGGTTGCGGGCCCAACACCTTATTGATTGCTAAGTGGATATGCGATTGCTATTTTGGATGATCTTATGTCCTCCATCACCTAAGTTGTGAACCTTTTTCTTGATGGGCGTTGTCCTAGGGTGTTAGGTGAGTATATTGCCAGTGCCCTTCTTACTCCTTTGGTTAAGCCTTGTGGTGGTATTCGCCCTATAGTTGTGGGTACTGTTTGGAGACGACTTATTTCCAAGGTATGTGCTTATGAGGTTGTCCACTCTTTGGATGGTTACTTTGGTGATTTGCAGTTTGGAGTTGGGGTGTCGATAGGTAGTGAGGCTATTCTTCATGCTGTGAATCTCTTACTTGAGAGGTATGGAGATGATGTTGGTTTTCGATGTTATTAGTGGATTTTCAAAATGCTTTCAATTTGGTTGATCGAGTGGTTATGTTGCGTGAGGTTCGTCTTTGTTGCCCCTCCATCTCGTCTTGGGTGGAGTTCTGTTATTCTATCCCGACGAGGTTGCATTATGGTGAGCATGTTTTGTGGTCCTGTCAGGGGGTACAACAGGGTGACCCTCTTGGTCCGTTACTCTTTGCTCTTGTACTTCACCCATTGATATGCAAGATTCAGGATTTCTTCTCTCTTTCTTTACAAGCCTGGTATTTGGATGATAGTACTATTGTTGGGGATACTTTGGTTGTGGGGAAGGTTCTGGAGTGTATCTTGAAGGATGGACCCGCTTATGGCTTGTATCTAAATGTTGATAAGACTGAACTTTTTGGCCGACCGAGGATCCTCGTAGCAAGTTTGTGGGTGTGTTCCCGGATAATATTGCTCGACCTACATGCGGTGTTAAGTTACTAGGGGGGCATGTGAGTGTGGACCTTGATTTTTGTAGTCATCTTGTGTTGAAGCGTGTGGCTAAGACTATTGAGCTTATGGATGATGTGGCCAAGATTAATGACCCTCAATGTGAGTTGCTCCTTCTTCTCTCTTGTGCGAGTATTTCCAAGTTATACTTTTCTATGCATACATGTTCACCCAATGCTTTTAAGTCTGCTCAATGTTCTTTTGATATGGCTCTTCGTTTTTCTTTGGAGCGTATCGTTATTGCTTCTGGACCGGGATTTGGTGACTGGCAGTGGAGACGTGCTACGTTGCCCTTTTCCTTTGGGGGTTGGGTGTTTATTCTGCAGGAGATGTATTGCATTATGCTTTTCTTGCTTCTCGGTTACAGTCAGCTGATTTGCAGTCTAAGCTACTTTAACACACTGATATTAGAGCTTATGGACTCCAGTTTGATGATGCCTTATCTGTGTTTAACTCAGTTATGGAGATCGATTTTCTTAGTAATCCGAGTGAAGTCGTTGCCCCCAAACTCATGAAGAAAATGGCAGATATATAATTAACTCGGGTTAAGAAGAATGCAAAATCCACTTTCGCTTTTTCTGCTAGACAAATGGCTTTATGGGCATCTCATAGGGAGGATCATACTTCTGATTGGCTTAGGATGGTCCCTATTTCGGGGTTGGGTCAGACTATGAACGGGATGACTTATCGATGTGTTTTGTGTTGTCGCTTAGGTATTCCCTTGTTCTCTGTTTCGAAGCCCTGTTTAGCTTGTTCGAGAGTATTTGATGGGGATATATTTGGGGATCATGCGGTATCGTGTGCTGGTATCGTTGGTATTAAGCATCATCACAATTTGGTACGTGATGCTCTTGCTGATATATGTTATCGTGTGCTGGTATCGTTGGTATTAACATATATCATTTTAACTGATATGTGTTATCGTTCATGGATATCTGTCGGAAAGGAAGTTAATATCGGATTAGTTGGAGGACATGATAATGCATTACGTCCGACAGATATTTTGTTTTATTCGTGGGATGGAGGTAAAGATTTTTGTGTAGATTTGACTAGTTCTTCTCCTTTGACTCGAACGGGGATGAATGACTTTGTACATGGCCAAGCTGTGATTGATGCTGCACAACGTAAATGATGCAATTATATGGCTAAGTGTGCAGCTCTCGGATATGGGTTTCTTCCTTTTTCTTTCTCTTCTCTAGGTGAGTTACAGGATGATGCAGTTGCGTTACTGAAGCGGATTCAGAGATTTTCTAAAGCTCAAGACATTGGAGCACGCGCTGCTGTACATATTTTTCATAGAATAGGTTTTGCTATTGCTAAAGGGGTGGGAGCGCAAATAGTATCTCGACTCCCATCCAATTTGTTGTAAATCCCCTTTTGATTCTAATAAAGTGATGGTTATATAATAATAATAATAACAATAAAATAATAATATCAATAAAATAATATTATAAATAAAACATGCTATAGCTAAAGGAGTGGGGGCCCAGATAGTATCTCGGCTCCCCACTAACTTTTTGTAAATCCTATTATTCTAATAAAGTAATGTTGATAAAAATAATAATAATAATAATAACAATAAAATAATAATATAAATAAAACATGATGCATTGGCCTTACTAAAGTGGATTTGAAAGTTATAATTGACTCAAGATTGTGGCACTTGTTGTTGCTTATATTTTTAGTAGCAATAGCTTTGTTTTAGTCAAAAGAGTTTTTGATACAAAAGTTGGATGGACCGTGCTTGAAACGAATTAGACTTAATTCGGGTGCTTGAGGGCTCCGGATCTTGCACCAAGTGAACTTGTTTGAAGACCCTGCACACTAAATAACAAACACCGTTAGGCTTATCGTGGGAATGTATCCCATGATTAGACTCCAACGTGAGAGTAAGTAATCGTTGAGGGTTTAGATTATACTGTGAATCCTACCTTTGTGGAACCTCTAGGGTTCCTTTTATACCTGGTGAAACCCTAATTGGGCTTCCCTATTCTTGCTGCCTAAGCATGAGATAATTACCATATAAAACAAGATCCTTATCACGTAAATAAGGAGAGTGTTTATCCTCTTAACTTAGCCGAATCACAATCCTAATTAGATGATGATTGTGTCGAATCCTGTCCGCGTGCGACCAGAATGCGTTTGAGATGGAAACATGTACGATAGTGGCTTATTAGGCCTCATGGGCTTGAGTGTTGTCTGTATATGATCCATACGTAATGGATAGGGTAGTTCCCGTGGGCCGGGCTTTATAACCCGACTAAGGACTATACGTCATCATGTCCCCCCAGTCTAGTTGTCGCACGACTCATCGCGGCTACTAGACTATAAAAATTGAGTCGCACTTGAAACTGTATTAGGTAGGATAAAATGCCTAAGAGTAACAAGGAAGTTTCAAACGTTCCCGCCAAACCATACACATTCATCCCCCATTAGACCTACTGGTGACGTATAGTCCCTATTCGGGTCGCATCGCCCGACCCACGGGTACTACCTGTATCCATTGGGTATGGATTGATAATGCGCAACGCGCATAAAGTTCAGGAGGCCCGATAAACCGATGTCGCACAACGATTGATTACATAACCAAGTCCTCGTCGCACTGCGACAGGATCAGACAAAATATAATCTATCTTATAATTATATTCGCCTAAAGAAGAGGAGATATGCACTTGCCATAGTTACGCGATAAGGATCAAACTATTTTTGGTCATTATCTTCTCCTTAGGCCGCAAGAGTAGGAGAGCCCAGCCAGGACTCTCTTGGGTATAAACGGAACCCTTGAGGTTCCACAAAGGTACGAAACACAATACACTCTAAACCCTCACATATACTCAAACTGATTACTCACTCTCACGCTAGAGTCTAATCGTGGGACAAGCGCCCCCACGGTAAGTCTAACGGTGTTTGCTCCTTAGTGTGCAGGGTCTTCAAACAAGATTCACTTGGTGCAAGAGCCGGAGTCCACAATACTTTGAATTAAGCCTAATTCGGGTCTAGCTCGGTCCATCCAACTTTTGTATCAACAAGTTGGCGCCATCCGTGGGACCCTACACTAAACCTTGAACAATGACCAAAAACGGTGCTAACCACCTAAAAGGTGGGCCTAAGAAGCCACAAGGACCGCCCCCAGTCCTCGAATCACTCAATAACCCAGGGCGAGGGTGGGAGGAAAAGGACTGCAAGTACCTTTCCCCACACTAATCACTCCTACCTCACAGACAACAGGAGACGCATCATCTTCGCGAGAGATCCCCGACGTTGTCCATAATGACACTCTTAATGCAAGGACTGAGGTAGCCCTACAAACCGCAACGAAAAACCCTCTTGCATCGGACCAAGACATGAGAGAATATGTCGCAAGAAACTTCACAGCATTGGTGTCGCTCATGAAAGCGCAGATGAAGGCGCACCACGCAAGTGATCTCACGGTCAGCTTAGACTTCGACATGGAGCTTAGAGCCTTGGAAGGGTCAAATCCCAAATCTCGAAAAGAGAAAAAGAAACGGGGAAGATAAGGGGAGCTAGAAATATCAATACCCCACCCTGTCGCGCAGCTAGCTGAGCACGCAATACCTCCATATGATTTCGACAGCTCGAGGGAGGAGGATGCTTTCATCACGCCAACGAATAACAAGTGACACGCTGTTATTCCCATATCAATCCATAACATAAGATTTAGATAATATTTAGAGAGAGAAAGAGAAGAAAGTAGAGAGAGAAACAAGAGAGAATTTGGAAGGTTAAACACTTTTAGAGAGAGAAATAAAATGGTAACCAACACCCTCTTCCACACATGGAAGAGGGTATATATACCCTTGGCATTTGGGCCGTGGGTTTAGCATCGGGCCAGGCTTGGCTTACACTTGGGCTTAAGCCCCTAACTTAGACAATATTAGCTTAAAGTCCAAACCCGGTTAACCCGACTAACCTATTACAATACAAGACCAATAATGACTAAGATGACCTATTATATTCTTGTTCGACTATATAAAATATAGGGCTAACAATCTCCCCCAATGTATCGGTCATCTTAAAATGCTTAAAAAGCATAAGATGATTGAGTGAATACATTCTTGTAGAGGAGATCTTCCTGCTTTGGTCTTGTATCTTGGTCTTGATCTTGTTTGTAACGGTTTTGTTCCTTCATGCCTTGTGATATTTATCTTGAGCCTTTGTCTTTTGACTTTGAGTGCTTGAGATCTTCAGTCTATCATTGATAGTGTTCATCTTGTGCTCTTGTGATAAGATGACCTATTATATTCTTACATTCTTAAGTATCTTGATAATCGCCATCTTGTGCTCTTGTGACTTCTGAATCGACATCAGTTACACAGCTACGCCACCTTCTTGATATGCATCAATATATATAGACATGGACGAAATGGCTTTGAACATTTCACCCTAACTCGGTAGCGTTTTACCTCCGGTCGGTGAAGACCGTTAGACGGTATTAGATACCGTACCTATGATCGGGTAGATTCGATTAAGAACCTCCTTGACAGGGTTTCCCGAAGGTATTAGCCAGTTCTCTTTACTCGACCGTCTCAAAGCAGACTGCGAACGTAAAGAGTGAATCATAAGGATAAATTATCCGTCTGATTAGAGTCGTCAATTCAGATTTCCTGGAACAAGTTTGATTCTAAAAGAATCGCACCATTGTTGCTTTCCAGTTTGTCACAAGCTTGATTCATAGAGAATCTTGCGAGTCACCTACCGTAGTGCTGTTTGATGTTGACACTGGAAGGATTTCCATTCGTCACTGTGAACACTAAAGAGTGTCACTCTGAATGTTCTAGCAAGATCACATGGATTTTGCTAAGAAACCTGGAATCAAGTTTGAATCAATTAAGAATCCAAACTTAGTTGCATTCCAGTTCTCACAAGTTTGATTCGTGTTGAATCGCACAAGTTACCTACCATGAGCTTGTTTGATGCTGGCTCAAGCAGGATTTCCATCTTCATTGTGAATCGTATCACTCAGATGTTCTGGCAATATCATAAGGATAATGCGTAGGACTCGATTGTGTCCTAATGAGATGATAGATAGATCTCGTTTTGACTCTAGACTCAATAAGTGCATTTTGGTAATCAGAGGCTGGAGCAGACTGCCACCTTTTCAATATTAACTAACTCGGAGTGAGAAAGTCAATAGATACGTGTTGATCTCCGTGACAATAAGACAAGTTTCTTTTGAGAGAAACTCGAATGGCTGGGGAAAGGTTGTGCATCGCATCACTGGATCCATGATACTTGTCTTTGATAGATGTGTTAACCCGGTTTCTGCCTAAGTTGCATAGAATATTCAACTCCTTCAATGCTTATCAACACGTCATCACTAGCACCTTGTTGTGATTGTTCCAGTACTAACTTAAGTAATTGGTCTGCATTCAGCTTCATTCAACTCCATCTTTCCTAAGGACAACTATTTCTAGCTATGGAATGTCCTTGGGTAGATCCATCCGGTTCTGGTTGGATCATAAGACTTAGTTTCCTATCCTAAACCACCTTTTGACTCCATCGTTTCGTCGTGGATAGTAGGTTGTTTTGGGTAAATATCGTAACCATAAAACTATTGAAAACCATTCAAAGTGCTTGATAAAAATAAAAAATTTAACACTTGAAAGTTTTACATTTCTGAAAAGCTCCCGCTACACACATGCATCGATATACGAAATAGTTTAGCATGTGAAGGAAAGAGTTGCACTTGAGTCTTTAAGATCACCTGTTGCGATATATTACATTTTAATCACATTTTCTCTCCTATCTCTAACATAAAAACATAATATTATAGAGACCAATTTATTAAAATGTGACAATTTCTGAAAAAAATCGATTGGGAGAGAAACATGTGTGCACGCATGAATTATGGAACATTTTCAGTCGGGTCGCTCCCCCTCAACAATATATGTGTGTCTTGAGACAAAATTTGACAAAATATTAGAAAAACGACACCACAAAATATGTTGAGGTACGGAGATGAGATGCCTTGTCCGATATAATTTATTACTTATGACAGTTTTAAACCATTTTCGGAATGTGTTGGATACATAAAATATGACAATTTCTTAGATGTACCCAACAGCATTGAAGGCTTGATTTTAAAACGCTCCGCCTCAAAAATTGATCAAAATAACATATGACAACTTTGAGATATAAAAACCATATATGAGGAAGGGAGTGTTGAACACACAATTTTAAAAGATTTAGAAAAAACCTTTTGAGAAATTCTTGAAAAATTGTGTTCAACGGTTTTAAAATAATCAGGATAGAAGACTTCTCTTCTATTGCATAGGGAAAGCGCACTGAAACGTAAACTTCCCTGTCGGGTCTGTTTTCTTTCATGAGCTCAAAACTTAGATTGTTTTGTGACTAGCTCATGACCGAGAAAAATAATTTTCCCGTTGTGAAGGATAAGTTATCATCCGTGATAAACTTTCCTTAACTTGAAGTTCGAGGTCTAAGCTGACATTTACTTAGAAATCGTTTTTTACGAGCTTAAAAACTTTGAATGTTTTTTATGAGAAGCTCATGACCGATAAATATGAATTTCTCGTTGAAAAGGATAAGTTATCGTCCGATATAAACGTTCCTTAGTTGAGGTCCGAGTCCTAAGCTGTGATGCGCTTAGAAGTCATTATGAGAGAAAAATCAAGCAGCTTCATTTGCCAAAACCTCCAAGTCTTCTGGAGTCATATACTTAATACCAAGACGGCCAACGAGATACTAAAACCTATTTTGAGATAGGGCTTTTGTAAACAAGTCAGCTATCTGGTATTCAGTTCTGAAAAAGTATAATTCTACGATACCACGTTCTACTTGCTCCTTGATGAAGTGATATCTGACTGCGATGTGCTTGGTACGGGAGTGTTGAACCGGATTGCAAGAGATGGCTATGGCCGACTTTGAGTCACAATACATAGGTATTTTATCAAAGTGGAAGCCATAATCCGTGAGTTGAGTTCTCATCCAGAGGACTTGAGCACAACACGCGGACTTGAGCACAACACGCGGATAGAGCCACATATTCTGCTTCAGCTGGTGAGATCAAAGTGTAATCCTGCTTCTTTGACGACCAGCTCACAAGTTTGTCTTCCCCTAGAAATTGTACGCTACTAGAAGTGCTTTTGCGACTATCAAGGCAACCTGCGTGATCAAAATCTGAAAAAGCTGTTAGATGAAAACCGGTTTCCTTCAGATACCAGAGTCCCATGTGAATGGTATTCTTAAGGTACTGAAAGATCCGTTTAACCTCTTTGAGGTGCTTTTGAGTAGGTCTGGCTTGATATCGTGCACAATAGCATGTGGCATGATGAATATCAGGCCTGCTGGCTGTAAGGTACATAAGTGACCCGATCATACTGCGATATCGCGTTTGATCCACAGGATATGAGTACAAGTCCGCATCTAGGGATTTGGTCATCAATGGTGTACCAACGCGAGCACATGAGGTCATACCATGATTTTTAAGTATCTCTTGAGCATACTTAGCTTGGTTAATGAAGATACCACGTGGGGATTGATGAATTTGGAGGCCTAAAAAGAATTTTAGCTCCCCCATCATTGACATTTCAAATCTGCTATGCCTTAATTTTTCAAAACGTTTTGAAAGTTTTGGGTTCGTAGAACCAAAAATAATGTCATCAACATAAACTTGCACCAGCAGTATGTCATCCCCATATTTATTAGTAAAGAGAGTAGGATCAATAGAACCTTTAGAAAATCCTTCGGAAACCAAGAAGTTTGATAGTTCTTCGTACCATGCCCTTGGAGCTTGTTTAAGTCCATATACAGCCTTCTTGAGACGATAGACTTTGTCAGGATGATGAGGATCGATGAATCCTTCCGGCTGATTAACATACACTTCTTCCTTCAAATGACCGTTGAGAAAAGCAGATTTAACGTCCATCTGAAAAACCGTGAAGCCCTTATGTGCAACATAAGCAAGGAATATCCTGACAGCTTCCAAACGAGCAACTAGAGCGAATGATTCATCGTAGTCTATGCCTTCTTGTTGACGGTATCCCTTAACCACAAGACGAGATTTGTTTTTGATGATGGTTTGTTCTTCATCCAGTTTGTTTTTCCAGATATTGTCACATTTTAATAAATTGGTATCTCTAATATTATGTTTTTATATTAGAGATAGGGGGAGAAATGTGATTAAAATGTAATATATCGCAACATGTGATCTTAAAGACTCAAGTGCAACTCTTTCCTTCACATGCTAAACTATTTAGTATATCGATGCATGTGTGTAGGGGGAGCTTTTCGGAAATGTAAAACTTTCAAGTGTTAAAAGTTTTGATTTTTATCAAGCACTTTGAATGGTTTTCAATGGTTTTATGGTTACGATCTTTACCCAAAACAACCTACTATCCATGACGAAACGATGGAGTCAAAACACAACCAATTCGAGATCGATTAGATCGATTAGCTTTGTGTTAACGAGATTGAATCAAGTTAAACACTTAGAGAAACTTTGTTGTATGAACAATCCAAGTGTTATGCGGAATTAACACTTGAATAAAGAACAAGTAAAACAAGTAAAACAAACTTTCACTTTTGTTTAATAAAACAAACTTGATTACAATGAAAAAATCGAATACTGGAATAATGTATATATGCTATAAATCCTACGACCTCCTTTTCTAACATAAGGAGTCGTGTACAATGGATAACCTATAAACTATTTTAGGAAAAGAAAAATATAGAAAATAAAATATTTGAGTATATCCTTTCTTCAAATAACACACGTGTTGACTAAGTTTTCCTATCAGTGCTTGGACTTCTTCTTATCAGCGCTTGGATACTTCTTGTCAATGCTTGATCTGTCAGCGCTTGATTTCTTCCTATCAGCATCCAATTAACTCTTGTCAGCGTCAAAGTTTCTTGGCTAATTTTATTCCCAACAATCCTCCCCTAAACTTGATATCTACTCTAGTAATCAAGTTTCTAAATAAAAACTAAGTATAAGGAGGATTCTTACAAATACAAATCACTTGTTAATTAGATAATAAATAAACCTAATTAAATCTTTGCCGACATCACTAGTATAATCCATTTCCAACTGTGTAGACACCATCTTCTTCAAAACTTCCTTGGACATAGGATATTCAGTATCCACAAGAAGATATTCTGAAAACTTTGTAGTGCTCAAATGATAAACACCAGCTGCTGAATGTAGACGCCATTGAAGTCCACTGATATCATCCAATGTTGATCCCAAACTTAGATCGATTTAGCTTGTGTAAACGAGAATAAATAAAGTTAAACACTTAGAGAAACTTTTTTGTATATGAAACAATTTAAGTATTATGCGGAATTAATACTTAAACAAGAACACACAAACAAGATAAACCAAACTTTCACTTTGATTGATTAATCGAACTTGCGTACAATGAAAGTGTGAAAAACATATATTGAACTTAAACCTAAAGGCCTCCTTTTATAGATTAAGGAACCTTGTACAAGAGTCTACGTATCAACTATTTTAGGTAAAGATAAACATAAGAAATACATTGTCGAACATATCTTTACTAGAAACATAAAACGTGTAGACTAAGTATCCTATCAGTGCTTGACTTCTTCTTATCAACTCTTGACTTCTTCCTGTCAACGCTTGTCTTGACAACGCTTGATTTCTTCCTATCAACGTCCAATTTCCTCTTGTCAGCGTCTAAGTGTTTTGGCTTCATTTTATTCCCAACAATCCTCCCCTAAACTTGATATCTACTCTAGTAATCAAGTTTCTGAATAAAACTAAGTACAAGGAGGATTCTTACAAATCTTATTAAGTTGGAAATAAATAAACCTAATCAAATCTTTGCCAACGTCACTCATGTAATCCATCTCCAGCTGTGTTGACACCATTTTCTTCAAAACTTCTTTGGACATAGGATATTCAGCATCCACAAGAAGATATTCAGAAAACATTGTAGTACTCAAGTGATACACACCAGCTGCTGAATGTAAACGCCATTGAAGTCCACTGACATCATCAAGATCCTTCCAAACTGGATCTTCTTCATCTGGTTCACACATTCTCTTGAATGTTGACCAAATCTTTATTCCATTGACTGAAGTATGTGCTTCAGTCTCATACTTGGCCTGCATCAACCTCCAAAGGTCTGCCAAGTCTTGCCTATCTAGGCTTGCAAACAAAGACATAAGAGTAGTAAAAGTGTGTACCTTCTTCCCATATCTGCCTATCATCCAAAACCCACTTGCATCTTCCTCATAACTAACTATAGGGTTTCTGGAATCATGAGGTAACACCACTACCATATGTGAAGCTTCCAAGGGTGAGAGCTTAATACTCCTTCTAATACTAGGATTCACTCTATCCATATTTTCAGGGAACTCAAGTGGAACTCTATTCTTTAATGGTCTTGGTGCAATTAAAGCCTGTTGAATCTGCATCTCTTCTGCAAGTTCTTCCTTTCTTTCATCTGAAAGAAGTCTTATAGTGTTCTGCTCTTGCACACTTTCCCAAAGAGGATAAGCCTTATATTCCAATTCATCAAAGGACAATCCCTACAACTTCGGAAAAGTCCAACCTCCTTGATGACATCTAAGCAGCATATAGTAGAGCTCCCTTCTATCCTTCTTAGACTGTGAAAGAACTTTGCTAGCCTTATACTTCAAGATTACCTTGCAATCCCATTGAATCCTAAGTAGAATCTCCAAACCCTACATTTGATTTGATAAAGCCATGTCTGGATTCTCTATTATCTTATTCTCCCATGCAAAGTACATCTGAGCAAATTTAGGCATCTCATAATCCACCTGATTCTTCAACTCTGCAATCTTTTCCTTTGCCAACCCATCACCATATTCAAGTCTCTCTAGTTCTTCAATAATCATTACACTTGAATCTGTACTCTCATCACCACTTCTTTCCTTACTCTCAATAGCAGTCTCCTTCATCCTATCTTCTTTCTCAAGTTATGCAACCAACATGGAATCAAACTTTACTTGGGCTGCATCATTGGGAACTACTGTTTCTACCATAATCCCTTTACCTTTATCTGATATATCAATGGTGGGTAAAGATGATGATGGTACCTGTGTAGACACATCCTTGATGATAGCTGATAACTGGGATACATCAACCATACCTGCAGGTCTATCAACGTCCAAAACCTGTGTGTCAACGCCTAACTTACTCCTATCAGCGCTTAGCTTGTCAGCGTCAAAGACCTTCTTGTCAACGCTCAACTTACTCTTGTCAGCGCTTGGCTTTGTGAACTGCTCCAACATCTCAATAAAAGATAAAATTCAAATTTGTAGGGGTAACCAATGAAGCATCAAAACCTGGTTACCTCTTTAAATCTGTTAGAGCTTCAGCTATACCTAAAGATTCTCCTTCATGTGAGCCTTTGTCACTCACATGTATCTGCTTATCCTCCCCTTTGGAAGAATCCTCCACTCCATGTCTAGGGTTAGCTCCTTCCAAAAGCACAATCCTCTCCCTCAATTGCTTGAGTTCAAGGCCTTGTGTGTTGACAGTATGTATAAGGTCTGCATTTTGCTTTTGCAAGCTAATGCAGACAGTCGTCAATTCCAACAATGTATAGGGTTCCAATCTGCCCTCCTCTAGAATGGGAATTGACCTCCCAAAGTAGATTCATGGGGAATGGATGGGGTCTGAATGATGTTAGGACTGGCTTGGCCTACATCTAAGCTAGTACCAATAGTCCTAGCCCCACCCATGGCACCAACCACACTTATGGTGGTGGTTCTCTCTGCAACATGGCTAGGACCACTAGAGGAGAACACTCTAGTAGTCCTTGGGCGTTTTACCAACCTAAATTCAGGGGGTGTAGAAGATGATGTGGATTGGGTTTCAGTTTGAAGGTTAATGGGTGTTTGGGTTTTTTGGAAAAGTGTATCAGCGTCTGGATTGGAAGTGTGAACGCCAACATTTAATGTGTCAGCGTTAAAGGGATCTTGGTCAATTTCCATGTGCTGGGGTGATGGTGATGGTTCAGGTAATGGATCTGGTTGTGGTAGTGGGTCTGGTTGAGGTTGTGCTGCTACAATAACAGCAAGCATGGCTTGGGTAAGGGGTAAGTCTCTGTGAGGTGGTGTATTCATCTTTCCAAAACTTTCTTTCTTTTGCATAGGAATCGTATAAAAATCATTGTGATCCCTAGTGCAATATCTTTGTTCATCAAACACCATTTTCAAAAATCTTGGGTAAGCAAGAGTCATCTTGCTACCCTTGTTATGACACATGCCATCAAAAATCATTTTAGAAAAATTATATTTTTGCCCAGTAGCAATACACATAATGGCACTCCCAATTGATCTGTTAATTTCATTGTGTGCAGTACATTTGGGGCTCAAACATTGAAGAATGACATGTATCAAGTACTTCCAAGCTGAGGGAAGTTCTTGTTTTGTATATTTATTTAAATCGCCATCTTCTGGCAAAGGATAACCCAAAGCTTGGAGTCCTTGTTCTAGCTCACCAATGGGTAGGGTGGTTATACCATCTGCATCATTAAGATGCAAAGCTTGGCGTACCAAAGCTTTAGTAACCACCCATGGAAGCCCATGGACTGTAGCAGTCAATGTAGTCACATTATTAACTGTTTAGGAAGTGACTGTATTCCAAAACTGTTTAATATGTGTGACAGGGATAAGAGGAGCATGAGAAAGTGCATACCTTATGGGTGATGCATTTAAATACTCCACCATCTGAGTATATTGGGGAAACAGAGCATTGTCAGCCTCTAAATAAGAAACCATATTGTGCTGACTTCTGAACCCCAGTTCCAAATCACTTGGTTTAAACTTAGGCGCCATTGATGTAGAAAGCTGTGATAAATATTATGAATGATGAATGTGTGTGAAAATTTAGTTAGACAAGAATAAGCAGTTATCCTGTTTCAAAATAATGAGCCAGATATATAGGAGAGGTGAAAACATGTGATTGGTCAAAGAAGAGGCAGTTATTTTCAAAATATAATGATTAAAATCTTGAAAATATATAACTTATCTTGTGCATTAATAAAAATTTACCAACTCCTAAATTACGACCCAAATTTTCGTCAAAAATAACAACTAGGTAGGACTTAATGTTTATCAACGGTCAAAAATAACCTATCAACGCTCAACGGCTATATTCTTGTCAATGTTGGATTTTGCCATGTCAACGTTAAAATTGGTCCTAACAACGTTTGGAAATAAAACTATCAACGTCTAAAAATAAAAATAATAAAAAGAAAAAAAAGGACCTTAACAAAGTAAATTATCCTAGTGAAGAGAACCTATAGATTGAAAATTAGCATAGGGTGGCAAGCACTGTCCAATCATGCACACTTGCTTAAGCAAGATAGACATAATTGTCCTCAAGTGTCCCTTACTAACCAAAGTTCTTAACAGTGAAGTTATCTTATAAAATCCTTTGTAACTTCCCAGGTAAGCCCAATAAAAATCATACCCAAGTCTCCCAACAGACCACATCCAATTTTAGGTCAAAAGGTCTTGGCAGCGTGCAAAGTATATCAACTTTTCATGCTACAGTGCCTCACGATTTAGTAAACTAACTCGTACTCACCGATGGACACAATATAGAATTATGATAAGAGTATTATATGAATACCCAAGAAGTCCTAAAGGTTTCCTAAACCTCCCCTTAAACTATGACACATAAGTTGCCAAACATAATACATGTAATAAAAATTTATGTCAAGATAGGAATATAAATATTCCAACCATCATCCATAAACATGAACATGCTCCAAGTAAGCTCCAAGGATCCATAAGCAACTATGTATCCATTTGTACAATGCTAACAATGCCTGCATAATTAGATCAAAAACCACAAAAATAACATGTTGCTGACAACGTCAATTTAACACTTGTCAGCGTTAAAATAACCTTTGTCAGCGTTAGACAAATAAAGTGGAAAATCTAATTTGGAATAAAGACCAATAACAATGCATATCCTGTACATACTTTTACAATAAGTCCCAAAAACACATATTAGGTAAGATTGACCATTCCAATACTTGTTACCAAGTATTGAAATCTCCCAGTATCAAAAGGTTTAGTTAAAAAAACTGAGACATTTTCTTCTGTATCAACCCTATCTGGTTGTATTAAACCTTTTTCAAAGCAATCTCTTATAAAATGATGTCTAATTTCTATGTGTTTTGTTTTAGAGTGATGTACAAGATTTTTAATAATGCATAAAGTACTGTTATTGTCTACAAAAATCTTGGTATGCATGAAATTATACCCATAATCCAACAGCTGGTTCTGAATCGATAAGACTTGTCCACAACAAGCAGCTGTAGCTACATATTCTGCTTCAGTTGTAGAGTTGGCCACCACTGTTTGTTTCTTGCATTGCCAAGATATCAACCTACTCCCAAGAAACTGACATCCACCAGTTGTGGATTTTCTATCAAACTTGTCACCCTATAATCACTGTCTGAATATGCAATAAGCTCCAATGGAGAATCCTTTGGATACCATAATCCCAAGGTGGGATAGCACCTAAGGTATCTGAAAATCCTCTTGACAGCATGAAGATGACACTCTTTAGGAGTTACTTGATGGCGTGCACAGGCACACACAGCAAACATAATGTCAGGTCTAGAAGCTGTAAGATACATCAATGATCCAATCATTGACCTATAATGCCTGACATCTACCTCTTTTCCATCTCTAACCTTTCCCCAAGGGTGTTCCCTATACATGGGTGTGCTAGCCCGTTTCTCATGTGGAGAAAAGCCAAACTTCTTCAAGATCTCTGCTACATATTTGTCTTGAGAGATGAAGATACCATCTTCTTTCTGCTGAACTTGTAACCCTAGAAAGAAGTTCATCTCTCCCATGGCACTCATCTTGAATTTGTCTATCATGAGCTTGGAAAAGTCTTCACTCATCTTTGGACTAGAAGAGCCAAAGATGATATCATCCACATAGACCTGAACAAGTAAAAAGTCCTTACCAGTCTTCTTTGTAAACAAAGTCTGATCTATGGTGCCCCTCTTAAATCCATTTTCCACCAGATAGGTGGACAATGTGCCATACCATGCTCTTGGGGCTTGATGAAGTCCATACATTGCTTTCTTCACTCTATACACCTTGTTTGTATGTTCAGAATCTTCAAAACTAGGAGGCCGCATAACATAAACCTCCTTTGCAATTGTGCCATAAAGAAAAGCACTTTTCACATCCATTTGATAGACTATGAAGCCCATGCAAGAAGCATAGGCTAGGAAAATCCTTATTGCCTTATTTCTTGCAACATGTGCAAAAACCTCCTCATAATCTATCCCTTCCTCTTGTGTATAGCCTTGAGCAACCAAACGTGCCTTGTTTCTGACCACAATCCCTCTCTAATCCTTTTTGTTTCTAAGAACCCATCTTGTCCCTATAGGTCTGTCATGTCTCGGACAATTAACTAGCTCCCAAACATCTTGAATAGCAAATTGGTGAAGCTCATCTTGCATTGCTTCCACCCAACTTGGTTCTTTGAGAGCATCAAATATCTTCTTGGGTTCCTGTTGTGACAGAAAACAAGCAAACCAACATGCTTGAACAAGAGGGGTATCAACCTTCTTGTGGATATTGGCAATAAATCCTCCATGATTCTGATGAGACCTTCTAGTTTGTACAGGAGACATCACATCACCAATAATTAGAGAAGAGGGGTGATTTTTGATAGTAGATGTAAGCACTCCTCCTTCAATAATTGTGTTGTCTTCAATTTCAGTTTCCAAATTGCCAATATCTTCTTCAAATTCTCTCCCATCATCATCTGAATGAACCTCTTCATGTACTACTGAAGGTTCACCTTGTTCAAAAACATTGGAAGAAAATAAATGGTCAAAAGAGTTGTCAACACCTGAATTGGTGTTGTCAACGTTTGAGCCATCAACGCCTGAATTTAACCCATCAGCGCCAGATTTTCCTTTGTCGGCGCTTGAAGATTCATGCATGTTTTCATCAACTGGTGTCTCTTGTGGACCACCTTTTTTCCTTTCCAGCAGCAGCAGCAGCTGCAAATGCATCTGTCCAAATAGGAATGGTAACATACTCATGTATGAGAGCTGATTTGTCTGCTTGTGATCCTACCTCCTTATCAACCCGTATACCTGAAATTTCAACAACTAGTTCTTCCACAACATTTGAATTTACTTTCACAATGTCTGGATTAGTAACAAGCATATAATTCTAGGTTCTAGATAGAGGTTCCAAGTCAAATAACCAATTTGGTCCACTCTCAGGATCACTAGGTTTACTTTCTAAAAATCTAACATGTACCTTTTCAAGTATACGTTTTTCTTTCTTAAGATAAACCCTATATCCTCTGCTCTGCACTGAATAGCCCATAACATAACCTTCATCACTTTTAGCACTAAACTTTCCTAAGGCATCACTAGTATCCAACACAACTACATGACAGCCAAAGGGTTTAAGAAAACCAATATTAGGTTTTCTACTCCAAAATCGTTCATAAGGTGTCTTATTGTGGATTTTGTTGATCAATGCCCTATTATGAACATAGCAGTCTGTATTAATAGCCTCAGCCCAAAATGCAATGGGAAAGTGAGCATCAACCAACATTGTCCTAGCTGCTTGTATGAGTGTTCTATTCTTCCTTTCAGCCACCCCATTTTGTTGTGGGATTCTAGCTATATTAGACTTAAAGGAGACTTTGTGCTGCTTGCCTTTAAGGCATGCAACACAAGAATGGTCATTGTGGAAAGCCTTTTCAGGCATACCATCAACTAAACCATGTCTCACAAGTATATTTATGTTCTTAAAACTAATGTGCCCTAATCTTCTATGCCAAAGATTACTCTCATCAACTGAAGCCTTAGCATATAGACATGACATATTATTATTCATCCTAATTCCATTAAGATTCACATTGTAAATGTCCTTATGCCTAGGTGTTCTATAATCAATTAATTTATCATCAGGTATTTTAAAATCCTTGCTTAACACCAAGCATTCAGTATCAGTTGAAAGAACCTTATTCTTGTTATCACAAACTTGTGATACACTAAACAGATTATAATCAAGTTCTTTTACCAGAAATACGTTCTCAAAATGCAAATTGTTGGTGATAAGAGTGCCTTTGCCAGTAATGGTTCCATATCCTCCACCAAAGTACACTTTGTCACCATCCTTAATGGGTGTAAAGTTTGTCAAATAGTCTTCCTTCCCTGTCATGTGCCTAGAGCATCCACTATCCCAATAGCCATAATCATTTACCTGCTTTTGAATGCCCTGTACATAAAGAAAACAAATTAGTTTTCTTTGGGAACCCAAGCCTTAGCAGACTTGGATTCATTTGGTTGTTCAACAAGAACAGACTTAGTTTTTATAACAAACCCTTGTTAATCCCTTTTTGGATTAAACGCCCAGTTAACCCCAATTGGTTTAGTTATGACCTTTGAAATATAATGAAATATGTTACAGGTCATAGAAATCCCATCTGAATTAGGGTTTTGGTCTTGTTTGGGTCTCCAAGTTAAGCTAGAAGAAGCTTTAGACCCATTTCCCTTTGGTTGCAAGTATTTGACATTACTTGGTCTAACAGCATTGGAGACATTCCTGCCAACGTTAAAATTGTTCTTGACAATGCTGCGATTGCTTTTGTCAGAGCCAAAACTAGGGTTTGCTACAGGAACCCATTGTGTGTTAGACCATGTATTTGTCTTTTCAAAAGGTCTTTATCCATAAGTATTAGACCCTTTAGTAAAGAATGGAGCTGGTCTAATAACTTGTGGACTTTGCTGGACAAAGGGTTTAGGTTTGACCATGGTTGACTTTCTATCAGCGTTGACTTTTGAAACATTGACACACTTATAAGACAAATGTGAAAAACTCCCACAAGTATAGCAAGCTTTTCTAGACATAACTCTAGGTCTAGATGAAAAGAAGCCTGTCCCATTATCACTAACTTGACTTTTTGGTGACCTAGGTTTTCTATACATTTCTACATATATAATACTAGGTTTTCTATCAACGTTTAAGCTAAGGTCAACAGTCTTGCCAGTAGTAGGGTTGGTCACTTTTATGGGTGTTGACTCATTTGGGCTTTCACTAAGCATGTCACCTTTAACAAACAAAGTAGGGTTGGCTTTCTTCCATTGGTCCAAATCAGTCAATTTCTGCTTGTATTCCTCTACTGGAGTAAGAACCCTTGGTGGAGGAATAAATTCCTTTTCTTGGAGTTCTGGAATACCAGTCCAAGACAAATCCTTTCTAAGGACACCATTGAAGTTCCCAGCATGTGGTGGAAAACCAGCACACTCTTTCATCCCAATCCCAGTCATGTCCCTAGAATCCCTTTGTTCATTAACACATTTTTCTAGGGTTTGAGAAGCTTTATCAAATCTTTGAATTTTAAGATCTACATTATCTTTGTTTTTGATGGCCTCATCTAACTTAGCCTGAATAACACCATTGGATCTCTCCAAGATGTTCCTTACCTCAATACTAGCAGTAAGGTCATGAGTCAAAACATTGATTTGATCTTTTAGGTCAAGCACCATTTTCTTATATTCAGCCACAGCCTTTTCAGTTTGAACAAGTGCAAGTTGATAGTTAGATAACTTGCATTTTCATCAAAAACATCTGCTTTTAACTTTAAAATTTATTTGTTAAGTTTTTCAGTGTTTAAACGACAACCTTTACTACAAAATGCATCATCATATACCTCATTGTCTGATGAAGATGAAGAATGTGCCATGAGAGCATAGTGAACATGCTCCCCTTCCTTCTTTTCTGCACCAAGGCTTTGTTCTCTTCCACATCTTTGGCCAAAAAGCTCCAGTCCCAGCCAACACCATCAATCTCTTGCATGGCAACCATAGCTTTTGTATCTTAAACCTTGATGATTTGGCTTGAAGGCTTTCCAGCATCAGATCTTCTTGGAGATCTACACTATCTCATAAAATGACCCATTCTATGGCAATTGTAACACTCAACCTTAGATTTATCGAACCCAGTAGTCTCTTTAGCATTAAAAGTCATCTTCTTCCTAAATATCCTATTCCATCTATTGGCCCTTATGCTTGCAAGTTCCATATTCCACTTTATGTCCATCTCCTCCAGATGCTCATCACTAATTTGCTCAAGTTCCTCATATGTAATCACTGAACCATTGGGCAATGAAGCAATGTATGCACAGACTGTATCTAGATAAATACCAGCAGGCTTAACTCTTGGTGACTCAACATTGTATGTGTCAGCGTCTGAATGTGGGGCGTTGACAAAGCTTGATCCAACGTTAACACAAGGTGATCCGGTAACGGGGTGCATGTATGACTCCCTTTGATCAAATTGACCTTCATTGTGTGAGCAGAAGGCCATGTTTCCATTGGTAGCTTTGCTTCCTTGATCCAAAAGGATTTCATTCTCTATAATCTTTAGTTTATTATAGACATCATCAAAAGTGTAACTTTTGTGGGCATTAGTAGCAATTATAGACCTTGCTTCAATCTTCCATGCATCACCAAGACTTTGAAGAAAAGTGCTAATGATATCAGCATCATCATACACTGTTACCATAAATGACAATTTGCTTGTGATGTCAAGAAGTCTGATTCTCACTCTACTTAGCTTTTCATTGGGAAGAGCTTTGAACACAGCATACTCATGCAAGAGTTGCTTCTTTTTCTTTGAGGCAGTATCATCATTACCACCATAATTGACTTGAAGGGATGCCCAAAGCTATTTAGCAGACTCATAACCTCTATACTTGTGCTGATTAGCTGGTCCCAAAGAAAGTTTGAGGATGTTTAGAGTTTTCATGTCATTCCTTCTCTTTGTAGTGTCCTCAACTGAGACAGCTCTCCCATCTCCAGGTTGTTCTTTTCGATCAGCTTCACTTGAGCCTGGAGTTGATCTTAAAGTAATAGCAGTGTTGGGCCAATGAAAGTTTTAACTATGGCCCGGTCTAGATTTGTTTAATTAGACTAAGTGTTTGCTGATCGCTGAGAGGACCAGCGACAGAGACTAGACCAGTGGAAGGCAAAGCCTCAGCTGGCACACCAGGAACATTCATGTCAAAGACAACGTCAGAGAAGTCGAAGACAATCTGAAGTCAGACTCACCAGCGATTATGGATAGCTGGGATGTTGAAGGAATGTACTGGTGTTCAAGGATCTCTGAGTTGACAACACTCAGAGATCACTTAAGAACCCTAGAAGTCTGGGATAAGCAAAGCTTATCCAATCCTTTATAGTTTAGGCGGGAGAATCTACCAAGTGTTTTGAGCGGGACAAAACAAGAGATTCAAGATAAAGCCTAGTACGACCTAGTGGGACAAAAGGTGAACAGTTGGCAGAACTGTTCACCTAAAGTTGGTTAAAGGTATGTCTCGATTTGGACATGCATTTAATACGTTGTACTCTTCCATTCAGAAGGTGACACATATCAACTACTCCCACTAAGGAAGCAACCTCGTACACTATAAATAGGAGTGAGAAAGAAGAATTAACTCAACCCTTGTGCTTGGATAATTTATCTAAGTTCTTTCTCACCTTGGAACCGCTGAGCCCCCAGCTGTCTACCAGCGTCTCATTGGTTCCCTTGTAAACTTGTATCGAGAATCTAGTTTACTTGTTTCTAGGGTTCATACCTTGTTGTCATTCAACGAGTGTATTCATAGCACTTTGTAATACTTTGTTTATAATACATAATAAAGCATTACGCGTTTGAAAAGTATTTCATTGTGTTTCGTGGTTACAAGAGTTATAGTTTATCAACAGTTGTCATATTAAGGGACTTTCAGTTGGTATTAGAGCGGTTTGATTTATAAAACGTTTCATAAACCGTTCTTGTTTTTAAAATCAAGATCTTAATATGGCTGATACTATACCTCCTCCACCTTTTGGTCAAACAAGTTTAGGTACCACCTCGACCACCATGCCGGCCACCACATCTACTACCATGCCTACACCAGTTGTAAGCACTGGTAATAATGATGATGACCTTCCCCAACTACTTGATGTTCGAGGGGGGTCACATGTGTCCAATGTACCAGCATTCGATGAAGAGGATTTCTCAAGTTGGAAAAGTGAATTTCTTATATATTTAGATGGCTTAGAACCCTTCTTGATAGAAATCTTAGAAAATGGTCCCTATGTACCACTGGCCGTTTCCTCTACCCCTGAGAGACCCATTAAGAAACCTGTTAAGCAATGGTCTCCAGCGGATAGACGTCTGGCTAACCAGGACAAGAGACTCAAAAGTATCATAGTCTCTTGCCAACCCAAGAACATTATGAAGTCCATCATTAAATGCAACTCTGCTAAGGAGATGTGGACTGAATTAGCACTAGGGTATGAAGGTCCAGAGGAAACAAAAGAAACCAAAATCTAAGCCCTTAGACTTAAGTTTAACGCTTTTAAAGCTTTAGAAACAGAAACTATTGCATAAACTTATACTAGGCTTAAGATTTTGTTGAATGATTTGGGAAACAACGGAGTTGTTCTACCTAAGGCTGAGGTTAATGCTACTTTTGTCAATAGTTTACCTAGAAAATGGCTTAGCCTAAATCAGACCTTAAGAGCTAACAATGCTATAAAGAATGATACGTTAGCCCAATTAATTGGTAGATATAACTATGAAGAAGGGCTAATTGACTCCATTTACAAATCAGAGACTGATAGGTTTACCACCAGTATCACTGGTTCAAAAGCTCTTGTTGCTAACCATTCTTTTTAGGACAGCGACTCTGACATCGAAGAGGACACCAAAAGTAGTCAAGAATTTCTTGATGAATTACATGCTAAGTTCCATGACAGAGCTCTTTTAGCTGATCAAAATAGGTACTACAAGAGATCTGGTAGAGTAGGAGCTACAAAGGTTGATAAATCCAAGGTGTCATGCTACACTTGTGGAAAGACTGGTCACTATCAAAAGGATTGTTGGTCAAACAAAACCTCCTCTCCAATCTTCCCTTCATCCAGCAACAACAACAACAAGAAGAAGTTTTCCACCTCACCTTTCAAGCAAACCTCTCTCTCTAACTCAGAAGGGAAGAAGGACTACAAAGTCAAATACAAAGCCTTGAAACCTGAGCTGCTAAAACTAAATCAGAAAGTCGGATGCAGCAAAGAAAAAGGATGTTAAGAAGACTGAAAAAGGTCTGATCGCTGCCTCATTCGACTGGGATGATGAGCCTCTCACTTCTGAGGATGAAGGTACCACCACCGTCAGAGCCTTTATGGCCGTCTTTGATGAATAACCCGCTGTGGGTAAAAGTGAAGCAAGATCTGGTCAATGGGTGGACATCACCATGAAAAAGGTACAAAGAATGTTATCTATGGCTGAAGGTCCTGATAGAGACCATGTCAGTGACTATACCTTGGTTGACCTCCACTTTGTGGAAGAGCAAAGAAAAAACCTGTTAAACAAATTTCATAGTCTTAAAACAGAGTTAAATCTTTGCCAATCTGAATTAACAAATCTTAAACCATTTGTGAATCTTGCTAATCAACTTCAAAATGAAGTGAGCAAATTATCCATTGAAAATGAGTCTTTGTCTGATGAAAATTCTGAACTTAGAAAAACCATTGAGAAATGGAATTTGGCTCAATCCACAGTGGAAGAAATAGTCGCTGAATCCATACATGGTGATGTGGTTCAGGCTATTGGGGGAAAGGGTAGATACAAAAAACATATCCCTGTTCCAAATGTCAAATTTTTCCCATCAGATATTTCTTTTCCTTCTTCCACCTCTGTGGATGAGAATAACTCTGACAAAGAATCAGAGGTACCAGCCCCACCCAGACTCGCTGGTGCTAACCCATCTGATTTCTTGCCTGGCCCAAAACCTCCAACTAAAACCCTTGGGAATTCAATTCTCAAAGTCGCTGATAAAGCGAATAAAAAGGTTTTTGTGGCTAAGGACTCCAACAAACCCATTCCTTTCCCTGAATAACTTTCACCCACCAAGCAACTTCTCCTCACCTTGATGGAAGAGGTAAAAGGGTTGAAAGAACAAATCAACCCCAGAGTTAATAGTCCATCTGTTAACTCTCTTGGTGAAGGTTCTAGTAGCTCCAAGGGGAGAGCTTTGTTCAGACCTTGCAAGCATTGCGGTTTCAAGAATCACTCATCTGAGGATTGCACTAAGAAACAAAAATGTATCACATGCGAGTCCACTGAACACTCATCTAGAGAGCATGAGGAGGTTATTGCGGTTCAAAGAACCAGAACTCAAATGAGATCTAAAACTCCTCATCGACCCTCAAGAAAGGCTGAGCCTAAACCCAGAGATAACTCTCAGGGTTACAGACCTAACCCCCCCTGCAAGTATTGTGGCTTCTTCGACCATCACTCTGATGAGTGCAAGCATTATCCTGGATGTGACATCTGTGGAAGCATGCGTCATGAACCCAAGCATTGCAACCAAAGAGGGGGAGGTAACCAGAGAAGGACCAATGTCGCTGGTCAGCGACAGCATGGACCCACTGGAAAGTGGGTTCACCATAGAAACTAATCTGGCTTTGTTATATCTATGCAGGAATATCTGAAGAAATCTGTTTGGTATCTGGATAGCGGGTGCTCCAAACACATGACAAGGGTTAAATAATATCTGCATAGATATAAAAAGGAGTCTGGTCCTAAAGTAGTCTTCGAAGATGATTCCTCAGGGGCTACTGAGGGTTATGGCTCAGTGGATTGTAATGGAATAACCTTCACAAGGGTCGCTTATGTCAATGGACTGAAGCACAACCTAATCAACATTAGTCAACTCTGCGATGCTGGCTTCAAAGTTCTGTTCACCAAGACCCAAGGAACAATCTTCAATCAAAATGATGATGTTGTTCTTATTGCACCCAAGAGAAGGGATGTGTATGTCATCGACATGACATCTTGTCCAGAAGGGACATTACACTTGTCTCTATGCCAAAGCATTGATAGTAAAAATTGGCTATGGCATAAGAGACTCTCCCATCTCAACTTCAAAAACATTAACAAACTGGCCAAGAATGATTTAGTAGTTGGGCTTCCCTCTCTGACCTTCACCAAAGACATACCCTGCTCAGCGTACGAGAAAGGGAAGCACCACAGAGCCTCATTCAAGACTAAACAATCATTCTCCATAAATAAGTGCCTCCATCTCCTTCACATGGACTTATTTGGACCAGTAAAACCTCAATCCATTAATCACAACAAGTATACACTAGTCATTGTAGATGAATTCTACAGATTCACATGGGTATTCTTTCTCAAAAGAAAGAGTGATGCTGCTGAAAGAATAATGTCCTTCATCGGAGAAATAGAGAATCTCAATGACTGTAGAGTTAAGGCTATCAGAAGTGACAATGGCACTGAATTCAAGAATCTTGCCATGGAAGCCTTTTGTGATGAAAAGGGAATATCACAAAACTTTTCTAACCCAGGCACCCCTGAACAAAATGGTGTCGCTGAAAGAAGAAACAGAACCCTCATAGAGGCTGCTAGAACAATGCTCAGCGAATCAAGACTTCCTAAACAATTTTGGGGTGAAGCTGTGAACACAACTTGTCATACACAAAACAGATCCATTATTGTGAAGAGACATGGCAAGACCTCTTATGAAGTATATAGGAAGAGAGCCCCTGATGTAAGCTACTTCCATGTCTTTGGTTGCCCTGTTTTCATTCACAACTACAGAGATCACCTGGGAAAATTTGATGAAAAGTTTGATGATGGATTCTTCGTTGGTTACTCTCTCACCTCCAGAGCTTACAGAGTGTTCAACATCGGCAGACAAGAATTAGAAGAATCCATCCATGTCACCTTCAATGAAGCAGATGCTGTCATCTACCACACCAACTCAGAAGAATGTGACATTGACTTCAATGAAGTTAAATCTTATCCAGTGGATGATTTCTCACATCCCAAGGAATCATCCAAGGTCTGTCACAAGGACTTCCCTTATGTTCATGCATTTGATCCTCATTCAATCTCTGACATTACTCCAGAAGTTGAAAATGCTGAACAAATCACTCCACCCACTACTGTGAATGCTGATCTCATCGAACCAATCTCTCCTCTTGATGAAGAGATTATGGATGAAGAAATAATTTGTGAAGATCCCTCAGCATTCATTGAACATGTTGTGACTCCTGAACCCACAGAGACTCCTGCTCCTCAATCCAAATGGAGTAGGAACCAAGATATTCTTCTGGTGAATATTCTTGGTGAACCCTCTGAGGGAGTCACCACCAGAGGCAAATTGAGATCTCTGGAAACCGCCTCAGCGAATGAATGCCTTTTTGCTGATTTTCTCTCTGAGGATGAACCTAAGAATGTGGCTGATGCGCGTCTGGATGAAGGGTGGGTTGTTGCCATGCAAGATGAGTTGAATCAGATCAAGAGGAACAAGGTGTGGACTCTAGTAAAATCTCCAGCTGGGAAGCAAGTGGTTGGAACTAAATGGGTCTACAGAAACAAGAGGGATGAAGCTGGCATGATTGTCAAAAACAAGGCTAGGCTTGTGGTGCTGGGATATAATCAATCTGAGGGGATTGACTATGATGAAACATTTGCACCAGTAGCCAGATTGGAAGCCATCAAAATCTTCCTAGCCTTTGCAGCTTATATGGGGTTTACTGTGTACCAGATGGATGTGAAGAGTGCTTTCCTCAATGGGAAGCTTGCAGAGGAAGTATATGTCTATCAACCCCCAGGGTTTGAAAGCAGTGAGTATCCTGATCACGTCTGCAGACTTCACAAAGCACTCTATGGGCTGAAACAAGCGCCTGGAGCCTGGTATGAAACCCTATCAAAATTCTTACTTGAAAATAAATTTGTTAGAGGTACCATTGATCAAACCCTGTTCACTTATAGGTCCAAGGGTGATGTCATTTTAGTACAGATTTATGTGGATGACATAATTTTTGGTTCAACCAATATTACATTGAGCAAACAGTTTGCCAAATTAATGACCAAAAAATCTGAAGTGAGCATGATGGGGGAATTAACTTTTTTCTTGGGTTTTCAAATTAAACAAAATTCAAAAGGAATTTCCATTTGTCAAGAAAAATATGTTAAGGATTTGCTCAAGAAGTATGATCTATCTGATTATGCATCAGTGAAATGACCCATGCTTCCTCCCAACAACTTGGGAGCTGATGACTCAGGGGTCTCTGTTAATGAGACCTTATATAGAGGCATGATTGGGTCACTGATGTACCTCACAGCAAGCAGACCAGACATACAATTTGCCACATGTCTCTGTGCTAGGTACCAAGCTAACCCCAAGGAATCCCACCTTGTAGCTGTCAAAAGAATTTTCAGGTACTTAAAAGGATCTCCCACATTGGGTCTATGGTATCCTAATGGATCAGGCTTCGACCTCAAAGCCTACTCAGACTCTGACTACGTTGGGTGCTGTCTTGATAGAAAGAGCACCTCTGGGAGTTGTCAAATTGTAAAACCCGTAAAAATAAGGTCATGATTTAATTCTATTTTCAATTATTTTGAAGTATTTTATAACGTTAAATATTATTATGTTTAACGGTTTAAGTTGAAACCGATATTAAATATTATATTTTAATATTTTGACGAGTAACGAGGACTACTAGTGATCGCGATACCGACGAATGCCAATAATTTTATATTTTATTATCGATCGTTTCGATATTTAATACTCTCGACGATATCGTTTTAATTACGTATCGAGTCGTTATATTATTATTTTTCGTGTGCGTTTAAACTTTAAATTTTTTTTTTTTTTACGAAACCCGAGTCTCGTAAATATTTTAAAATTTACAATTTACATTTTCTACCCTTTTAAACTATTTTATTACATTTTGGACCAAAACTATCACAAATTGGCAAAAACTACCCTAACCTTACACTATATATAAAATTTCCACTAGCAAAATTCATTTAAAAATCACTAAAATAAAAACAACCAACTCTCTCTTCTCCCTTTGTTTTTAGCCTTCCACCATTAACACCACAAACACCTTAATCAAAATTATTCTAGCTTGATCCAAGAGAAACCAAGAAAAGTCCCATCCTCCATTTTCAAAGGGCTACAATTTGGTATAAAATTTTCATACATGCAACCATATAAATTTTTCAAGAAAAGTTGGTTATGTTTGATCCAAATTTGTTGTAGGCATGTGTTAGAAATGATGATCAAGTGATGTTTATGTTATGTTTTTGTTAAAAAGTTGAATTTTAATTTTTGGGTTTTTGATTTTGATGATGATACAAGTGTTAGGATGGGTTTATGGTGATATTAGGATGTTAGGTTGATGATAAAAGTTGTTGGTTTTGATCAAAAACTTGATTTTGTATGGTTTTTAAATGGCCAATTTTAGGCAGTAGGTTTAGAGGCATTTTCGGAAATCTTAAGTCTGAAAATAGGTTGATATTATGGGATTATGTTGTAGAGAATTTCGTTAGCTTCGATTTGATATAAAGTAGGCCTTCCAACTCCCAACGAGGTGGAAGATACACTAGTTTGATTTTCGTGTATCGGGAGACGAGTGTCGACACAATCCGAAAATTGTTGTCGATATTTGGATCGAATCTCGGGGACTATAAAATGAGTTTCAAAATGATTCAAGGGCTGTTCTCAGGCTCCAAGTTTAGCATTTTGAGTCTATTTTTAGAATCAAGTGGCGGTTTTATAAATGGAGTTGTTTAGAATGGTCAAAATGGTTTCGTAAGTCAAGGTCGCTAAACTGTCCGGATTTTGTGATTCAAAGATGAGTCGGGCAGGGAACTTTAGAAGTAAAATCTTTTGATGGGCTCTTGGGAGGACTTTCTACATATAGTAAGTGAGTTCTCTGAGTAGTATCATAAAAATTTGATGTGTCTAAGTATGGGAAAACGGCTTGGACATTTGGTATGTTCCGGCAGATTTTTGTTAAAGGCATAGAACAATAAAATGAATATATAGGAGAGTGTAATAGTATCACTTGTATCGTTTTCTCTCAAGTTTGTCGTGATTTTATGAGTCGAGTTTTATATTCTTATGTATGGTTTATTTCTTTAGTCTATTATTAATGAACGCACCTCATTTGATAGGTTGCGGTTCTCGTGTTTGAAAGGCATCATCTATCGTCGGCGATCGTCTCATTACCACTATCGGCTAAGGTGAGTCTATAGCCTCGCTTTATACTAGTTATTAAATGATTTTAAACCCGCGAGGGGGAATACATGTTTTTATAAACTTAGAACACAAGATTTTTATGGTATGCTTTGTCCCTCTATGAATGGACCCGTGGTTGCCTTTAAATTGCATTAAGTGATTGCCTTTGTTAAAACCTCAATTATGGACCGTTAATTAACCTATGATGGGTTAACCGCTAGTACAATTAATAGATCTATGGGGGAAGCCGCCCCGGTTCAGTTTTTGTGGACTTGTCATAGAAGCTTAGGCCCGACCTCCACACTGTTTGGACATATTGTATTGAGAAGTCAGGTATACGGCAATGTACCAATAATCTGGAGGTAACGACAATTAATAAATCTCTCGTCTTATTAGACTGATATGGGAGTGTCTAAGGGCTCGGTTCCATGAGCTTATTGCAATTCATGCTATATACAATTATCATTGTTGATGCAAATTATTATTTGATGCTTATAAGCATGCCACAAACTTATAATCTTTGCTTGTGTTCAAATTGATTACATAAACCTATAGATTCACTCGGCATTTTTGCTGATTGTTTTACTCACATGTATTTCAGGTAATCAAGAAGTGGAAGCTTGGAGGTCACGGAATGAAGTTCTGCACTGCTTTTGTTGTTCAAACTCTTTGATTTATTTATCGTTCCATTTTTAAAACAAACCAATATGTTGTTTTAACTTATCTTTTGGTAACGATTACTTGGGACTACGCTACTCTGACAAATGTTTTGGGAACGATAAATCTAAAACGTCTCTTTTCGAGTCGTTCTTTATAAATTATGTGTTGTTGTATCATTGTTTAGCACCCAAAGATGTATTCCGCTGCGTGTAAATTTGGGGGTGTTAAAGATTGGTACCAGAGCCATGAGTTATAGAGAACTAGGTCTTTATTTTAAAAACCTAAACTATAACTATCAGTTTTTATTTTTTCAAAGAGTCATGTGCACCGGACTTCGCGTGACTTCAGGTTCAAGCTACTTCTGAGATTACAATTTTAGTATGCGTTATTACGTATACCTTATTGGCAAGTATTTATAAATAAATACTATGATCCACTTATGGATATATATTTATATCTAGGATCTCTTTATCGATATATATTTATGTCGTTAAACTTTTCGATAAAAGTTTATCATTTATTAATGATTAACTTAAATAAATACAATGAATTTCATGATCTTTCTGTATTTATTTTGAAGTATTTAAATTGCTTTTATTGCAAAAAATTTATATTATGACCTTACATACCTTCATCTGCGCGCGTTACTTTTATTGCTTAACCCTTTGTGATATATATATAGATATCCAAATCGTCTTCCGGCTGTTTGTGTTTAGACGTCCTGAAACGTAATTTCTAGACCATTGTGTAGCTCAATGTGTCCTTGGAATAGACTAACCGCTATTTATTGACATTTATGTGTATCGACTCCGAAGTGTATTGTTCACTTATATCTCGGTAACGTCATCGTAATTTTATAAATCATCGTCTAGATTATGGCGCTAGATTGGAATACGATTTTACTTCTATAAAATTGTATCATTTGTTTTTCATTAACCTTCTTGCTCTCGGAACGCAACCTATGAATGTTCCATTCTTTTCTTGTTATGTTTTGTGTTTTTGGACAATTGTGGCACCAAGGAGATTTGCCTACATTGCACCTTGAAACTTAAATTACGAACGTCATTCACCGTTTTGCTTCCTAAATTTCGTGTTGAATACCTTGAAGCATTTTCTGTCATTCATCATGCTATATTTTATTTGATGCTCATTACGAGATTTATTTTTCGTTGTTATAAAATCCACAAGACATGTGTGTATATATATATATATTTTGAGCAGTTAAGAAGTGTCGAAAAATACACTTTATGCAGAAACTGTGGGGACAGTATAAACAGGTCAAAACTTAAAAGTAAAACCTGCGTTTTTAAAATAAAATAGTCAAACCTGCAGGGGTATTTTGGTCATTTTACATTGGTTTTCAGGTCTCGGGTAAAACTATAAAGTCGTCTGAAACATCGTTTTGCATCAAAATGCTTTAGACTCCGAGTCTTGGGGATTTCGTTTATCGGGTCAATTAATCGGCTCATATTTAAAAAGTCAAATCTGATAGAAAATTCGGAACATGAGTTTTAAACGTTTCTAAGCAGTTTTAAGTTCATTTGAGATCGTAAAATTTTAACAAATATTATTTTACAACTAACTAATACTTGTTGCATGTGAAAATGTTTAAAAATAGAAACATTACAGGATTAGCAATTACCGGATTAATGGTGTAATTTGAAAATGAATAATATATTTTCTTAAAAGCATGTTGTGTCGAGTATCTTACATAGAATACACATATGGATTGATTTATTCTTTTTATATATATGACTCATTTTTCATTCGATGTTATTTTACTTTCGTTTTCTTCTAACCTTCCACTGACTTGGGTTGAGTTTTGAAGTTTTGTCTTCACGTTCTTCGTCGATATTTTATCGCGTGTCTCATGGCGTTTTCGTCTAAACCTTATAACCTTTTGAAACCTTAACAACTTGTAACCATTTCATTGGTTGTTTATTGAGCTACTATTTGCCACTTTTTGCAAACCTTTGGCTACTTTATACATTGTAATAATGTCACATTATAAATAAATCTGATATTGTTTTATGATTATTTCACCAATTGTTTTTACTTTTGTCTTATAAAATACTTTTTGTAACATTAAAAGTTGCTTATTGATTATCTCACAAATTACTTGTATCCTATAAATTTATAAACTATTTTTAAATTCCATTTTACAGATGGCATGGTTTATATATAAACATAAGAAACGTAATACTTTTCGACGAAACTGAGCACTGCATTGCTATTCCTAAATTATACATGGCCTGATCACCTATGTCTAATTTAGAAGGAGCCATGCTAGGCTGAATAGTAGTCAAATTAAAAATCTTGATAATAATCAACTTTTTACTTGTATTTATGATAAAGATAAATAAAATGAAATAAAATGAAAAGAAGTTTTGAAAACCTTTATAATTTATGCAAGTGGCGCAATTTATATGCATCCGCATACGTTTTCTTACCTTTTCTTGAACGAATTACGCGCTTACGAATACGTTTTTACTCGACGATCGTTTTTCAACTTGTTACTTTATTTTATCTTATAACTGATTTCTTTTGATCGTTTGTCTAATTACTGACTGTTGATAAATGACTTGAAAGTCTCGATGTTTTATCCTTCCTTCTCGTCCAATCTTCTTTATGCGACTGGGTAGATCTTTGGAATGTCTCCGCACGTGAATAATGAATTATCACTAGAGTGATTTTCGTATATCCGGGATGACGTCCGTCACTCTCGTTTGTCTCGAAATCCACTCTTGTGAACCGTGCTTTGACTTCTCTCTTTAAACACTAACATCGTTCATTTGATTTGTTTTAATTACAAGTGATTATTAGGAATTTTATTTTATTAAAATTTTTGTATGGATTTTATTTCCGATCATGTATCGACCACCGCTAAGTTAACGAGCTGATATTGGTGAACCATCAACCGCACTAACAAAATTGACAACTTGTTTAATCTATTATTTCTTATCGTCTTACCATCAACGCCTTTATTTTATTATTCTCTTTAAGAATACGACATTTGCTTCGTCCCCTTTTGTACCATTGATTTCGTACTAATTGTTGACTATTATTTCCATTCGTATTCGTTTGTTATATTGTCACATTTTGAAACCCGAATATGTCCCATGTTTACTTTGACATATTAAACACCTATAAGTATATCGACAACTTATTATAATAGTTTTATGGAACTTGTCTACATCTTCCAATGATTTTCAATTATCGAAATAACTATCATAAGAAAAAGGTCAAATTATTACATCATATTATGTATAACTAAAACTAATGTTTAAAAAAATAAAATTTTGTTCTACCTTTTGAACTAATTGACTTATCATACTTTACTTTTAATGTAATGAAATTACCAGTTTAATTTATATTCCTAATAATGATTTAATTTAGAAATTATATTTTCTAATTGTAAACATCAATATGAGTTTAATTAATAAATTCATGTCAATCTTTCAAAGTTTCTTAAGACAACCAAAATAAATTATGAAGCTATCTAACTCCTATTTTGATATATCATCTTTATCAAGAAAGTACCTCAATGTTGTTTTAAGGTAATACCAAAACCGGGATGGATGATTGTGACAAACGTTATTTTAATGTTAATATTTAATTCATTCTTCGCTCTCATTTTTCTAGTATTGTGAATAATTATGTTTTACGGTTACGTGAGTCAAGATCCCTCGTCGATCGTTAATCTTAAATCATTTTACCCCATCTTGTTCGTTTATGCGTTTATTGAAGTCATTTTTATCTCGTTCTGTTCCTCGTATTGAAGATCACTATTTTATTCTGAGTTTAAAATGAATCTCGGGAAGCAGTGTATAAGAAGAAACGATAAGTGTCACCAGGATTTATGTGTGTACTCGTGGAATGATTGAGGACCGAATCTCTTAATGAATGGAGTTAATAAATTCATTACGACCTCGAGGAGTATGTTGAAGCTGACACCGCAAGTGGAAAGACTCTTGTGATCAAGTGGTTATTATCAAGGGTTCGTTCAAGGTTTTCTCGATGATTAACGATGGAGATCTATAATCGATGTTATGTTCGACCTTTTATTTTATGTACTTATATGGTGTGTGATCTAGTCAAATGATCGTAAGTTGTGAGAACTTGAGGCGGCATCATCCGATGACGTCCGATCATGTAGAGCACATATTATGTAATATCTTTTTGACTTTCAACGACGATGTTCATTGAGTTTTGAAGGCGCATTGGCGAAAGTGAGATGGTGTCTTTATATTATCTTTTGAGTAAGGACCCGCGTGTGAGCACCCTCCGACGACGAGAATGTTTTTTTTCTTGTTAGTTCTTTTGATGTGTGTCCATGACTATCCGGCCGATGGATATCCTTTAATTTGCAACATTCTTTTTAACTGGACTTACCCGAAAATCCTGTCACCTATTCTTGTCGTCGAATGAGCTTCGTGTGATTCATAAAATTTTCATGTGTCGAACTTGACGGGTGACTGGTGGATAATGATTTATTTATTCCTTTTTGGTGAGATACAACTTGACGACAAGTTTCGTTTTGTAAAAGAACCAGTGGAGATCGTAAATCAAGATTCACGTAGGAACGTGAAGACTTCTTTATAAGGAATGCCCTCATCCTTCCGGGTAGTGAACAACTCGTGTATGAGGCGAGTTGAGCGCCGGGACGTCTCTCCCTTAAGGTGGTGAGGATGTAAAACCCGTAAAAATAAGGTCATAATTTAATTCTATTTTCAATTATTTTGAAGTATTTTATAACGTTAAATATTATTATATTTAACGATTTAAGTTGAAACCGATATTAAATATTATATTTTAATATTTTGACGAGTAACGAGGACTACTAGTGATCGCGATACCGACGGATGCCAAAAATTTTATATTTTATTATCGATCGTTTCGATATTTAATACTCTCGACGATATCGTTTTAATTACGTATCGAGTCGTTATATTATTATTTTTCGTGTGCGTTTAAACTTTAAAAAAAAATTTTTTTTTTTACGAAACCCGAGTCTCGTAAATATTTTAAAATTTACAATTTACATTTTCTACCCTTTTAAACTATTTTATTACATTTTGGACCAAAACTATCACAAATTGGCAAAAACTACCCTAACCTTACACTATATATAAAATTTCCACTAGCAAAATTCATTTAAAAATCACTAAAATAAAAACAACCAACTCTCTCTTCTCCCTTTGTTTTTAGCCTTCCACCATTAACACCACAAACACCTTAATCAAAATTATTCTAGCTTGATCCAAGAGAAACCAAGCAAAGTCCCATCCTCCATTTTCAAAGGGCTACAATTTGGTATAAAATTTTCATACATGCAACCATATAAATTTTTCAAGAAAAGTTGGTTATGTTTGATCCAAATTTGTTGTAGGCATGTGTTAGAAATGATGATCAAGTGATGTTTATGTTATGTTTTTGTTAAAAAGTTGAATTTTAATTTTTGGGTTTTTGATTTTGATGATGATACAAGTGTTAGGATGGGTTTATGGTGATATTAGGATGTTAGGTTGATGATAAAAGTTGTTGGTTTTGATCAAAAACTTGATTTTGTATGGTTTTTAACTGGCCAATTTTAGGCAGTAGGTTTAGAGGCATTTTCGGAAATCTTAGGTCTGAAAATAGGTTGATATTATGGGATTATGTTGTAGAGAATTTCGTTAGCTTCGATTTGATATAAAGTAGGCCTTCCAACTCCAAACGAGGTGGAAGATACACTAGCTTGATTTTCGTGTACCGGGAGACGAGTGTCGACACAATCCGAAAATTGTTGTCGATATTTGGATCGAATCTCGGGGACTATAAAATGAGTTTCAAAATGATTCAAGGGCTGTTCTCAGGCTCCAAGTTTAGTATTTTGAGTCTATTTTTAGAATCAAGTGGCGGTTTTATAAATGGAGTTGTTTAGAATGGTCAAAATGGTTTCGTAAGTCAAGGTCACTAAACTGTCCGGATTTTGTGATTCAAAGATGAGTCGGGCAGGGAACTTTAGAAGTAAAATCTTTTGATGGGCTCTTGGGAGGACTTTCTACATATAGTAAGTGAGTTCTCTGAGTAGTATCATAAAAATTTGATGTGTCTAAGTATGGGAAAACGGCTTGGACATTTGGTATGTTCCGGCAGATTTTTGTTAAAGGCATAGAACAATAAAATGAATATATATGAGAGTGTAATAGTATCACTTGTATCGTTCTCTCTCGAGTTTGTCGTGATTTTATGAGTCGAGTTTTATATTCTTATGTATGGTTTATTTCTCCAGTCTATTATTAACGAACGCACCTCATTTGATATGTTGCGGTTCTCGTGTTTGAAAGGCATCATCTATCGTCGGCGATCGTCTCATTACCACTATCGGCTAAGGTGAGTCTATAGCCTCGCTTTATACTAGTTATTAAATGATTTTAAACCCGCGAGGGGGAATACATGTTTTTATAAACTTAGAACACAAGATTTTTATGGTATGCTTTGTCCCTCTATGAATGGACCCGTGGTTGCCTTTAAATTGCATTAAGTGATTGCCTTTGTTAAAACCTCAATTATGGACCGTTAATTAACCTATGATGGGTTAACCGCTAGTACAATTAATAGATCTATGGGGGAAGCCGCCCCGGTTCAGTTTTTGTGGACTTGTCATAGAAGCTTAGGCCCGACCTCCACACTGTTTGGACATATTGTATTGAGAAGTCAGGTATACGGCAATGTACCAATAATCTGGAGGTAACGACAATTAATAAATCTCTCGTCTTATTAGACTGATATGGGAGTGTCTAAGGGCTCGGTTCCATGAGCTTATTGCAATTCATGCTATATACAATTATCATTGTTGATGCAAATTATTATTTGATGCTTATAAGCATGCCACTAACTTATAATCTTTGCTTGTGTTCAAATTGATTACATAAACCTATAGATTCACTCGGCATTTTTGCTGATTGTTTTACTCACATGTATTTCAGGTAATCAAGAAGTGGAAGCTTGGAGGTCACGGAATGAAGTTCTGCACTGCTTTTGTTGTTCAAACTCTTTGATTTATTTATCGTTCCATTTTTAAAACAAACCAATATGTTGTTTTAACTTATCATTTGGTAACGATTACTTGGGACTACGCTACTCTGAAAAATGTTTTGGGAACGATAAATCTAAAACGTCTCTTTTCGAGTCGTTCTTTATAAATTATGTGTTGTTGTATCATTGTTTAGCACCCAAATATGTATTCCGCTGCGTGTAAATTTGGGGGTGTTAAACAAATCCTTGGAGGAAAGTTAGTATGCTGGAGCGCCAAGAAACAAAAATCTGTGGCCATGTCATCAGCTGAAGCTGAATACGTAGCGGCCGCTGGTTGTTGTGCTCATGTTCTCAGGATGAAAAGTCAGCTGGCTGATTATGGGATCATTTATGAAAAGGTTCCCATATTCTGTGACAACACAAGTGCTATAGCCATCTCAAATAATCCGGTACTTCATCCCAGAACTAAGCATATTGACATCAGGTATCACTTTATCAGAGACCATATTTTAAAAGGTGATATTGAGCTTCATTTTATACCCACTAAATACCAGCTCGCTGATATATTCACCAAACCTCTGGCTAAGCCAAGTTTTACTAGGTTGGTTGTTGAGCTGGGTATGCTCAATATTGGTAAACAAATCTGATAAATGATCTCTGATCTCTGTCTCTGGGCATTAAAGGGAATTGAATGTAACGAGGTAGTTACATTCCAATGGGACTTAATATATTCCCATATTTAATTCAAATGATTAACCTTTATTGTCAATAACTTTCCCGCTTTCCAAGGGACAGAACTATCACATGAAGAGTCAAGGGGTCCCACTTTTCCTAAAAGGTAATTTTTGCATTAAATGCTTTAATTGTAAAACGGCTAACCCTTTTATCAAAAGCCTTGACTCAAACTCACATTACTCATTACTTTCACACACACATACTATTCATCTTCTCAAAAAACCTTCATTTCTTCCTCACTTCACCAATGGCGTCTTCATCATCTAACACCGCTTTCACCGTCCTGGCCGCCTCGAACGTTAATTTTGGGATACACGATGGAAAAATTGCCTTAAAAAATTGTGTAGCTCTCTTGGAACACACCAATTCACTCTACCAACCATTGTTCTCCTTCCTAAAAAACTCCACCATTTTTGAAGCCATAACCAGAGTACCTTCCACATGCTACGACCAATATTTGAAGGAGTTCTGGTATAGCGCCGAAGTTGATCAAACCTCATCACATATCACCTTCAACCTTTCCACACATCCCCAACCTCTCACCTTTGATCTTCATACCTTTGCCAAAGTCATTGGACTTCCAGTCAATGAAGGCATGTCCACTGTGCCTGCCAGCGCCACGGTGATGAAGGCTCTGGCTACCCTTCGTCCTCATGACGACAATGATAAACCCTTCACCACACAAGGTTTCCAGAACAAATCCCTGATCAAAGTGAACTACTTCTCACCTATTTAGAGGACGCTGATGTTATACATTGTGAAATGTCTGGGTGGAAACCAGGGGTCTCATGATCAACTTAATGGAGCCCAGCAAGCGATTGCTTACAGCTTAATTTGGGGACAAGATATAGGGATCACTCATATACTTTTCTCTGACCTCATTGCGAAGCTAGAAAACAAAGGGAAGAAGAACAGACTGGCCACCATCTGCTACACAAGATATCTCTCTCTTCTCTTAGAAGATATGCTGGGTGAAGGCTACACAAATGATGAACTTGTCTCCTTCTATCCTTATCATATCACTGCTGCATCACTAAAGACTCCCTTGGAATATGAAGTACCTCTCAGCAGGAACATGATGCAGGTCGCTGGGCTACTGGTTGCTGATGGAGAGCCCTTGATCCCTCACAATGAGGTGAATGCTGAAAGAGCAACTGACAAGTCTCTGTTAAAGACCTCTGTGAAGTCTTCTTCTCAGCCCAAGGTGCCCAAGGAAAAGAAGAAGAAGAGGAAAGACATCCCCCTTTCCTCTGAAATCCATTCTGTTAATCCTTCCAAGACCAAGAAGACTAAGAAGAACCCATCCCCTTCTCTGGAGGATGTGGTTGAAGAGCCTACCGCTGACAAACAACCAGAGTCTAGGATCTCCCAGTCAGCAGAGACGACTAAGAACCTTCTCAACGCTGATACCTCTCAGGTATTAGTTTGCCATTTTATTCTCTTGGAGGTTCACATACAATCACTCTCAACATTCTGTAGGAGAGAGTGATGAAGTCTTAGGGTTTGCCTCAACCCATAGAGTGTCTGTGTCGGCACCTAGAACTCTTAGGATTATCTGTACACTTTGTTTGAACACAAGGATATGATTCATTTGTGCTCATAACACACCCCGATGATCCTTCACCCTCTGGACTATACTCTTGTCCATACCAACTTGAGCGTGCTATAGGTCCCGACCCAGAGTCTATGCACCTCACGTAGTCTCTGGGTCCCCTCATTGAAAAGAGTCCCAAAGAATTTATTCTTTTGGGGGGACTGAATAATCACCCTCAGTCTTCCTAGGGGCAGCGACAAAAGGCGACCATTACCTTCACATAATTCACAACTAAAAGAGTCCCAAAGAATTTATTCTTTTGGGGGGGACTGAATAATCACCCTCAGTCTTCCTAGGGGCAACGATAAATGGCGACCTTTAACTTCCATGAATTCACAACTAAAAGAGTCCCAAGGAGCAATCCTTCAGGGGGAGCTGGATAATCACACCCAGCTATCCTAGGGGAAGCGAACGACGACCATTCACCACATAATTTTCACAACTTAAAAGAGTCCTAAGGAGTGATCCTTATGGGGGAGCTGGATAATCACACCCAGCTATCCTAGGGGCAGCGAATGGCAACCCTTCAACTTAACTATTTCACACTTAAAAGAGTCCCAAGGAGAAATCCTTAGGGGGGCTGGATAATCACACCCAGCTTTCCTAGGGGCAGCGAATGGTGATCTATAACTTCATATTTTTTCACAATTGGTTACTAACAAATGTCATAACAGGCTCATAATCTTCATGAAGAACAACAGAATGATGATGCCTATTCTATTACTGGTGATGAAAATGTTGAAGTCCCCCACATAGATCTTGATGCCATGTCAGACATTGATTCCATGCCAGAGGATGAGGTCTTCATTATTGAAGAGGACTTGACCATTTCAAATTATGTTGATATGAATGCTAATGATGACCAAGTTACATCAGAGTTGAAACCCATCTCCTTCCCATCACTGCCCAATGTGCAAGAACTGGCTGGTAAGCGGCTATTGGACCAGAGGCTCTATACACCAACCCCAGTTCCCTTCCCAACCTTACCAAATGTCATGGAACTAGGGGCCAAGCAACACTTAGAACATCTACAACAACTCAAGCCTGTCCATGTTCCTCAAACGAAAGATGTTCAGGAACTCGCTGCTGAGGCTCTCTAGGTTAAGAGGGGTGACATCAGTAAAACCAAGCCCAAAGTCACAAATGATGTCATCCTCTCTGAATTACAAACACTAACCCATGCTGCTGAGGAACTCACCACCACACTAGAGACTTCACTAACTTCATCTGTGGAGTCCTCTATGATTGCCTTGCTTCCGCAACTACTGGGCAATTCCTTGCAAGCTCACCTCCTAGCAGTTCTAGACCAGAGCCTCCAGCAATACATACCATCTGTCCTCACATCAGCTGTCAAAGCAAATGTTGCAGCTATTGCCAAGGCGTATGAGCCTTCAAGAAAACTTCTTCAAGAGCTGTTGCAAGAGGAACTTAAAGAGATATGCTTATTTGTTCATCAAGAATTCGTTAAGTTCCTCAAGCCTAGATCAGGCACACCTACTACCGGCGCTATGCCTGAGGGGGAGAATTCAGCAACCTCCACCTCTGAAGAAAAAGAAGACACAACCTCACCTAAGGGGGAGCAGTCACTTAAACACCCAAAACCTTCAACATGGATTCCTACACCAAAACCTCTTAGATCCTTCAACCCCAGCACTGATGCAATAAAGGACAAGGGAAAAGGAATTGTTATTGAACAGCCTGAAATAACCCTGCACTCTCTCCAAGAAGAAGGCGGACCTACAGCCAAGCTCTCCAAAGACTCTGACCTAAACAAATTCAAGAGCGCTGATGAACCACCACTTACCCCTGAGCAGGCAAAGGCTCAAATCTTGGAACACCAAAGGCTGGCAAACATCAGGGCAGCTGAACTCAAGAGCAAAGAAGCTCTGAACAAACTCTCTCCTACTGTAAAGGAAGCTCAACTGGTTAAGCTCAAAGAACTGGAGGTTAAAAGGAGCAACCTTATAAAATAATATGAAAGACTTGTAAACCAAAGAGCTGAACCTGGTCAAATCACCAAGTATGCATGTTACACTCACAAGAACAAAAAGGTGGTGATGACCCTTTATAGAGAGAACCAACTAACCAAATACAAAGTCTCTAGTGACTTTAAACTCAGAGATCTAGGCCTCTCTGAATGGTTAGAAATGCTGTCACTTGCCCAAAAGAAGACTGGGCCTGGTGCTACCCAAATGATGAAGAACATTCAAGCAAAGCTGAATTGGGTAAGAGACACGACAAAGAAGCTGAAGGTACCTCTGCCTCCTCAACTTTCACAACAACAACCTTCTCAAGGGCAAAGGAAAAGAAAAACCCCAATGGGGCCTCTGGTGGAGAAGTTGGTCACTGAAAACATTGTTGTTGATGGGATGCACAGAAACTTGGTTCTGCCCAAAGAAATCACTAAACCAGTAGGGGGCCAAGTATACTCAGAACCAGAGACAGGTATGGTCTTTATGAATGGTAATTGTGAGTATTGCTTTCAGCGGATGAATGACAACTTCTGGCATCAACCATCCAGCTTATCAGACTCAAACAGGGCATCCTAAGGAATTGCAAAACAGTTGAGGATTTTGAGTTTGAAGTTGAGCTAGTCATTAACTCTAGGAGTGACAAAGTTGAAGCCCAGAGAATCTGTGATCAAGGCCTCGATCGCTGAAGAACCTTTTTACTTTTTGTTTATGTTTACACCTCTGGGTGTTCTTGTAATAGACTAGGTTCTTTATGTTTAATAAAAATCTAAGGTATGTTTGTTAAATTATGTGTAAGAAGAAGCTGTGTACCCACTTACAATAATTTTAGACTTAATATATAATTTATAAACAAATAGGGGGAGATTGTTGGGCCAATGAAAGTTTTAACTATGGCCCAGTCTAGATTTGTTTAATTAGACTAAGTGTTTGATGATCGCTGAGAGGACCAGCGACAGAGACTAGACCAGTGGAAGGCAAAGCCTCAGCTGGCACACCAGGAACATTCAAGTCAAAGACAACGTCAGAGAAGTCGAAGACAATCTGAAGTCAGACTCACCAGCGATTATGGATAGTTGGGATGTTGAAGGAATGTACTGGTGTTCAAGGATCTCTGAGTTGACAACACTCAGAGATCACTTAAGAACCCTAGAAGTCTGGGATAAGCAAAGATTATCCAATCCTTTATAGTTTAGGCGGGAGAATCTACCAAGTGTTTTGAGCGGGACAAAACAAGAGATTCAAGATAAAGCCTAGTACGACCTAGTGGGAAAAAAGGTGAACAGTTGACAGAACTGTTCACCTAAAGTTGGTTAAAGGTATGTCTCGATTTGGACATGCATTTAATACCTTGTACTCTTCCATTCAGAAGGTGACACGTATCAACTACTCCCACTAAGGAAGCAACCTCGTACACTATAAATAGGAGTGAGAAAGAAGAATTAACTCAACCCTTGTGCTTGGATAATTTATCTAAGTTCTTTCTCACCTTGGAACTGCTGAGCCCCCAGCTGTCTACCAGCGTCTCATTGGTTCCCTTGTAAACTTGTATCGAGAATCTAGTTTACTTGTTTCTAGGGTTCATACCTTGGTGTCATTCAACGAGTGTATTCATAGCACTTTGTAATACTTTGTTTATAATACTTAATAAAGCATTACGCGTATGAAAAGTATTTCATTGTGTTTCGTGGTTACAAGAGTTATAGTTTATCAACAATTGTCAAATTAAGGGACTTCCAAGCAGCTTGAATCTTGGCAGCCTTATCGAATGTGTTTCCATATTCAATAATTTCCCATAAGGTGTGGTCATGGATTTGAAGGTACTGCTCAAAATTGAACTTCCATAGCTCAAAGTTTTCTGGGTCTAGCATGGGGGTTTTTAGGTTATGGCTTGAGGAGGAGGTCAACTCTGGAGTAGACATGTTGTCTGGATTTTAAGGTTTTTTCCGATTTAGGGTTTTTGTGTTCTTTAGATCAAATTTCCTCAACAAGCTCTGATACCACTTGTTGATCCCAAACTTAGATCGATTTAGCTTGTGTAAACGAGAATAAATCAAGTTAAACACTTAGAGAAACTTTGTTGTATATGAAACAATTTAAGTATTATGCGGAATTAATACTTAAACAAGAACACACAAACAAGATAAACCAAACTTTCACTTTGATTGATTAATCAAACTTGCGTACAATGAAAGTGTGAAAAACATATATTGAACTTAAACCTAAAGGCCTCCTTTTATAGATTAAGGAACCTTGTACAAGAGTCTACGTATCAGCTATTTTAGGTAAAGATAAACATAAGAAATACATTGTCGAACATATCTTTACTAGAAACATAAAACGTGTAGACTAAGTATCCTATCGGTGCTTGACTTCTTCTTATCAACGCTTGACTTCTTCCTGTCAACGCTTGTCTTGACAACGCTTGATTTCTTCCTATCAACGTCCAATTCCCTCTTGTCAGCGTCTAAGTGTTTTGGTTTCATTTTATTCCCAACATCCAAATCTAACCATATTGGATCTGCTTCATCTGGTTCAATCATCCTTTTGAAGGATGTCCAGATCTTTATTCCATTGACTGAAGTAGGTGCTTCAGCCTCATACTTGGCCTTCATCAATACCCAAAGATCTACCAAGTCTTCTCTAGCCAGGCTTGCAAACAATGAGATGAAACAAGTAAAAGTATGTACCTTCTTTCCATATCTTGTGATCATCCAGAACCCACTCGCATCTTCTTCATAGTTAATGATTGGGTTTCTGTAGTCTAAAGGTAATACCTCTACAACATGTGAATCTTCCAATGGTGAGAGCCTAATGCTATTTCTGATAACTGCTTCACTAGGATTCACTCTATCCAAAGCTGGGAACTCAATAGGAAGTCCCTTCTTTACTGGTCTTGGTGCAATTGAAGCCTTTTGGATTTGAAAATTTTCTTCAATCTCTTCTCTCCTTTCATCTGAGAGAAGCCTCATTGTATTTTCTTCACAAACTCTTAACCAAATTGGATAAGCACGATGTTCCAATTCTACAAAGGAGAGTCTTCTCAACCTATCAAAGGTCCATCCACCTTGATGACACCTGAGTAACATGTAGTACAACTTGCTCCTATCTATCTTGAGTTCAGAAAATACCTTGTTAGCCTTGTGCTTTAAAATTACTTTGTAGTGTTCCTGCACCCTCAACAAGATCTCGAATCCCCATATTTGTCCAGTGATGGACATCTCTGGATGCTCTATTGTCTTGTTCTCCCATGAAAAGTACATGTCCCTAACTTCAGGCAAATCAATATCAACTTTGCCCTTTAGTTCTCTTAGCCTCTCCTTGGCTAACTCATCTTCACCATATTCTAACCTTTCTGGATCTTCTATTATCATCACACTAGATCCAGAACTCTCATCATCATCACTACTATCCTTTTGTATTTCTGTGGTAGCCTAATCTTGCTCTTGTAGTTGTGCAGCCAAAGCTTGATCAAATTGAATCTAGGCTTCATTCTTCTTTGGCTTCTTAACTTCCACTAAGACTGCTTTACCCTTGTCTTTTGCTCCAATGGTTGGTAAAGTAGTTGGTGATACCTGTGTTGAAACATCCCTAATAATAACTGGTGGTTGAGATACACCAATCATACCTGTGGGTCTATCAACGCCTTCTTTACTCTTGTCAGCGCTCAAATTATGAACATCAGTGGCTGACTTGGTAACCTCTTCCAGCATCTCCACAAACAATAATTTATTTGGAGTGATCCCTGAGACATCAATGACTGGCTTCTCCTTTAATCTTGCCAAAGCTTCAGCAACTTCCACCTGTTTTGTACCAAAAGAACCACCTTCTTCATCCTATGAGCCCTTGTCACTCAAGTTGAAAGGTTCTGTTGGTGCATCTTCCTCCCCTTTATAAGAATCCTCCCTTGATGAAAGGAATCTTGTTTGCCTCCTACTATGGAAACCTTGGTTTCCTCGAATCTTTTAGTTGCTAGGCATAACCATTGTTCATATGATTAACAATCAAATCAGAAAAGAACAATAGTTAGGAAACAAGGTGTTTGGGGTACAAGAACACATAAATTAATCAATGGGTTGCTAATTATATTAATAATCAACAACCACTAGACATGCATACATTAATCCCACGTCTAGTGCAACACACGCTTTAGGTTTACAATGTGAATGAAAGATATGAAAAACCTAATAACCCTTGGTTCCTTTTATAGACTAAGGACTAGGGTTTTACAAGAGATAACTATGAATAAACATGCATATCTTCTATTTAAATAACTAATACAAAATATTAATAAATAATATTCTGAATACTTATCCTAAATAGATATTTCTAACATAATTTGACTTCTGTCAACGCATAATTTACACTTGTCAACGCTTAGACACAATGTTTCAACGTTGAGAAAATGCCTTCATGTTTTCTTCGTTTTGAGTTTCTGCCACATCAACTTTTTGACCCAACAATCTTCCCCTAGTTGATGTCGGCAAAACTCTCTGTGTATCTCTTGTAAGTGGTACATCATCTTCCAATTGCTTCCCCTCATGTGTAGCATGCATATCTTCCCCTTTTTATGACATCAATAGGGATGGAGACAGTGTATGCAATAGAAGATTCTCCAAATGTAGGCTCTATGTAATGATCTTGAAGAAAAATAAATAAAGTAATCTTGATGTAGAAGTAGAGTAACCCAAACCTATGATCCATGTCTTGTACTATCCATGTGATAAAGAACTTATACTCATGGCAAAATATAAGCAGACCTCGATCTCTTGTCAACATTCTCATCCTTTGTGAGACACTGAGCACGATAATGTAACTCCTTCAATTGTTATGACAAGTCTTCGTCACCATTCTTGTAAGCACGAACAAGTTACCTTAAAAGTCAATGACTGGGAGTTCACGACTTTAAGACATGATAGAACACAAACTCATGAAAATCTTCTTCGGACATCAAACTTACCATAAGAATTCTTCCCCTTAAGCCAACATCTCTTCATGACGAGTCAATATCTTCATATGTAAAATCTGTAACTGAATAAATCTTTCACAAGGCTATCCCGATTACATAATCTAATATCAATCAAAGTCTTCATGAATTGTTGCTAACTTACTTAAAAATCATTAATCCCCTTTAAAAATATCCGAGCCATAAATATCAACTTGATATTCTGTATAAAAATGGAGATCCCATGTACCTTCGTGTGTAAAAACCTCTTTTGTGTGCAAAAATCTATCCAATTTTCCAAACAGCAGTATTCCATTGTCATCCAAGATCCTTCGCTGTCCAAGATCTCATAAGTGTGTGTTGTCCAATATCGGAGAACACTTATCAGCGTTTGAAAATCAATATATCGGACGACACATGATTTTCCTGTCAGCGCCTATGTATAACATTGTCAGCGCCATCTTTAAACCTGTCAGCGCCTGGCCATCAGCGTCTCATCCACGCCTTGTTAGCGTCAATAAAATCCACTAACAATAACATCTATCAGCATCTAAATAACACACATCAGCGGCTAATCGATCTAGGGTTTTATAAACCCTAAATCATGATTTTATGTGAAAAACCATAAACTGCAGCGAACTTCAACATCGAATATCTTCTTCATGAGAGCTCAGATCGAAGATCCCTTCAGTGAGATCCTAGACACAAGTGTCAAGAACCTACAACGTGAATTTCACGATGATCCAACAGTTAACGAAGGAGAAATCGCGTTTTTACTATTACTATTCACAGAAAACAGCATATGACCACTGCTGACTTCGACGCTTAATAACTTTTTGTTGGGGATTGATCTCGACAATCCCTCTGGTGGATATCTTGATATATGTGTGTAGAACACACACCGAAAAATTTGTGGCGATCCAACGGTTCAATAAAAAGTCATGGCCTTCTAAATACTGCTGCGCACACAATATCACTCAGAAAAACCCTAGACGGATTTTTCTTTTCTTCTCAAAACACGAACACCTTGTTGGTCCCAACATCACGAGCCACGAGGCTCTAATACCAACTGTGGAAACCTTGGTTTCCTCGAATCTTTTAGCTGCTAGGCATAACCATTGTTCATATGATTAACACTCAAAGCGGAAAAGAACAATAGTTAGGAAACAAGGTGTTTGGGGCACAAGAACACATAAATTAATCAATGGGTTTCTAATTATATTAATAATCAACAACCACTAGACGTGTATACATTAATCTCACGTCTGGTGCAACACACGCTTTAGGTTTACATTATGAATGAAAGATATGAAAAACCTAATAACCCTTGGTTCCTTTTATAGACCAAGGACTAGGGTTTTACAAGAGATAACTATGAATAAACATGCATATCTTCTATTTAAATAACTAATACAGAATATTAATAAATAATATTCTGAATACTTATCCTAAATATATATTTCTAACATAATTCGACTTCTGTCAACGCCTAATTTACACTTGTCAACGCTTAGACACAATGTGTCAACGTTGAGCAAATGCCTTCATGTTTTCTTCGTTTTGTGTTTCTGCCACATCAACTTTTTGACCCAACAATCTTCCCCTAGTTGATGTCGGCAAAACTCTTTGTGTATCTCTTGTAAGTGGTACCTCATCTTCCAATTGCTTCCCCTCAAGTGTAGCATGCATATCTTCCCCTTTTTGTGACATCAATAGGGATGGAGACAGTGTATGCAATCGAAGATTCTCCAAATGTAGGCTCTATGTAATGATCTTGAAGAAAAATAAATAAAGTAATCTTGATGTAGAAGTAGAGTAACCCAAACCTATGTTCCATGTCTTGTACTATCCATGTGATAAAGAACTTATACTCATGGAAAAATATAAGCAGACCTCAATCTCTTGTCAACATTCTCATCCTTTGTGAGACACTGAGCACGATAATGTAACTTCTTCAAGTGTTATGACAAATCTTCGTCACCATTCTTGTAAGCACGAACAAGTTACCTTAAAAGTCAATGACTGGGAGTTCACGACTTTAAGACATGATAGAACACAAATTCACGAAAATCTTCTTTGAACATCAAACTTACCATAAGAATTCTTCCCCTTAAGCCAACATCTCTTCATAAAGAGTCAATATATTCATATGTAAAAGCTATAACTGAATAACTCTTTCACAAGGCTATCCCGATTACATAATCTAATATCAATCGAAGTCTTCATGAATTGTTGCTAACTTACTTAAAAATCATTAATCCCCTTTAAAAATTTCCGAGCCATAAATATCAACTTGATATTCTGTATAAAAACGGAGATCCCATGTACCTTCGTGTGTAAATACCTCTTTTTGTGTGCAAAAATCTATCCAGTTTTCTAAACAGCAGCTATTCCATTGTCATCCAAGATCCTTCGCTGTCCAAGATCTCATAAGTGTGTGTTGTCCAATATCGGAGAACACTTGTCAGCGTTTGAAAATCAATATATCGGACGACACATGATTTTCCTGTCATCGCCTATGTATAACATTGTCAGCGCCATCTTTAAACCTGTCAGCGCCTGGCCATCAGCATCTCATCCACACCTTGTCAGCGTCAATAACATCCACTAACACTAACATCTATCAACGTCTAAATAACACACATCAGCGGCTAATCGATCTAGGGTTTTATAAACCCTAAATCATGATTTAATGTGAAAAACCATAAACTGCAGCGAACTTAGACATCGAATATCTTCTTCATGAGAGCTCAGATCGAAGATCCCTTTGGTGAGATCCTAGACACAAGTTTCAAGAACCCACAGCGTGAATTTCACGATGATCCAACGGTTAACGAACGAGAAATCGCGTTTTTACTATTACTGTTCACAAAACAGCATATGACCACTCCTGACTTCGACGCTTAATAACTTTTTATTGGGTATAGAACTCGACAATCCCTCCGATGGATATCTAGATATATATGTGTAGAACACACACCAAAAATTTCGTGGCGATCCAACGGTTCAATAAAAAGTTATGGCCTTCTGAATACTGCTGCGCACACAAAATCACTCAGAAAAACCCTAGACGGATTTTTCTTTTCTTCTCAAAACACGAACACCTTGTTTGTCCTAACATCACGAGCCATGAGGCTCTGATACCAACTGTCGAAACCTTGGTTTCCTCGAATCTTTTAGCTGCTAGGCATAACCATTGTTCATATGATTAACAATCAAAGCGGAAAAGAACAATAGTTAGGAAACAAGGTGTTTGGGGCACAAGAACACATAAATTAATCAATGGGTTGCTAATTATATTAATAATCAACAACCACTAGACGTGTATATATTAATCCCACGTCTAGTGCAACACACGCTTTAGGTTTACATTGTGAATGAAAGATATGAAAAACCTAATAACCCTTGGTTCCTTTTATAGACTAAGGACTAGGGTTTTACAAGAGATAACTATGAATAAACATGCATATCTTCTATTTAAATAACTAATACGGAATATTAATAAATAATATTCTGAATACTTATCCTAAATAGATATTTCTAACATAATTCGACTTCTGTCAACGCCTAATTTACACTTGTCAACGCTTAGACACAATGTGTCAACGTTGAGCAAATGCCTTCATGTTTTCTTCGTTTTGAGTTTCTGCCACATCAACTTTTTGACCCAACAATCTTCCCCTAGTTGATGTCGGCAAAACTCTTTGTGTATCTCTTGTAAGTGGTACATCATCTTCTAATTGCTTCCCCTCAAGTGTAGCATGCATATCTTCCCCTTTTTGTGACATCAATAGGGATGGAGACAGTGTATGCAATCGAAGATTCTCCAAATGTAGGCTCTATGTAATGATCTTGAAGAAAAATAAATAAAGTAATCTTGATGTAGAAGTAGAGTAACCCAAACCTATGTTCCATGTCTTGTACTATCCATGTGATAAAGAACTTATACTCATGGCAAAATATAAGCAGACCTCGATCTCTTGTCAACATTCTCATCCTTTGTGAGACACTGAGTACGATAATGTAACTCCTTCAAGTGTTATGACAAGTCTTCGTCACCATTCTTGTAAGCACGAACAAGTTACCTTAAAAGTCAATGACTGGGAGTTCACGACTTTAAGACATGATAGAACTCAAACTCACAAAAATCTTCTTTGAACATCAAACTTACCATAAGAATTCTTCCCCTTAAGCCAACATCTCTTCATGACGAGTCAATATATTCATATGTAAAAGCTGTAACTGAATAACTCTTTCACAAGGCTATCCCGATTACATAATCTAATATCAATCAAAGTCTTCATGAATTGTTGCTAACTTACTTAAAAATCATTAATCCCCTTTAAAAAATATCCGAGCCATAAATATCAACTTGATATTCTGTATAAAAACGGAGATCCCATGTACCTTCGTGTGTAAATGCCTCTTTTTGTGTGCAAAAATCTATCCAATTTTCCAAACAGCAACTATTCCATTGTCATCCAAGATCCTTCGCTGTCCAAGATCTCATAAGTGTGTGTTGTCCAATATTGGAGAACACTTATCAGCGTTTGAAAATCAATATATCGGACGACACATGATTTTCCTGTCAGCGCCTATGTATAACATTGTCAGGGCCATCTTTAAACCTGTCAGCGCCTGGCCATCAGCGTCTCATCCACGCGTTGTCAGCATCAATAACATCCACTAACACTAACATCTATCAACGTCTAAATAACACACATCAGCGGCTAATCGATCTAGGGTTTTATAAACCCTAAATCATGATTTTATGTGAAAAACCATAAACTGCAGCGAACTTCGACATCGAATATCTTCTTCTTGAGAGCTCAGATCGAAGATCCCTTTGGTGAGATCCTAGACACAAGTTTCAAGAACCCACAACGTGAATTTCACGATGATCCAACGGTTAACGAACGAGAAATTGCGTTTTTACTATTACTGTTCACAAAAAACAGCATATGACAACTCCTGACTTTGACGCTTAATAACTTTTTGTTGGGTATAGAACTCGACAATCCCTCCGATGAATATCTAGATATATGTGTGTTGAACACACACCAAAGTTTCGTGGCGATCCAACGGTTCAATAAAAAGTTATGGCCTTCTGAATACTGCTGCGCACACAAAATCACTCAGAAAAACCCTAGACGGATTTTTCTTTTCTTCTCAAAACACGAACACCTTGTTTGTCCCAACATCACGAGCCATGAGGCTCTGATACCAACTGTGGAAACCTTGGTTTCCTCGAATCTTTTAGCTGCTAGGCATAACCATTGTTCATATGATTAACAATCAAAGCGGAAAAGAACAATAGTTAGGAAACAAGGTGTTTGGGGCACAAGAACACATAAATTAATCAATGGGTTGCTAATTATATTAATAATCAACAACCACTAGGCGTGTATATATTAATCCCACGTCTAGTGCAACACACGCTTTAGGTTTACATTGTGAATGAAAGATATGAAAAACCTAATAACCCTTAGTTCCTTTTATAGACTAAGGACTAGGGTTTTACAAGAGATAACTATGAATAAACATGCATATCTTCTATTTAAATAACTAATAAAGAATATTAATAAATAATATTCTGAATACTTATCCTAAATAGATATTTCTAACATAATTCGACTTCTGTCAACGCCTAATTTACACTTGTCAACGCTTAGACACAATGTGTCAACGTTGAGAAAATGCCTTCATGTTTTCTTCGTTTTGAGTTTCTGCCACATCAACTTTTTGACCCAACAATCTTCCCCTAGTTTATGTCGGCAAAACTCTTTGTGTATCTCTTGTAAGTGGTACATCATCTTCCAATTGCTTCCCCTCAAGTGCATGCATATCTTCCCCTTTTTGTGACATCAATAGGGATGGAAACAGTGTATGCAATCGAAGATTCTCCAAATGTAGGCTCTATGTAATGATCTTGAAGAAAAATAAATAAAGTAATCTTGATGTAGAAGTAGAGTAACCCAAACCTATGTTCCATGTCTTGTACTATCCATGTGATAAAGAACTTATACTCATGGCAAAATATAAGCAGAACTCGATCTCTTGTCAACATTCTCATCCTTTGTGAGACAATGAGCACGATAATGTAACTCATTCAAGTGTTATGACAAGTCTTCATCACCATTCTTGTAAGTACGAACAAGTTACCTTAAAAGTCAATTACTGGGAGTTCACGAATTTAAGACATGATTGAACACAAACTCACGAAAATCTTTTTCGAACATCAAACTTACCATAAGAATTCTTCCCTTTAAGCCAACATCTCTTCATGACGAGTCAATATCTTCATATGTAAAAGCTGTAACTGAATAACTCTTTCACAAGGCTATCCTGATTACATAATCTAATATCAATCAAAGTCTTCATGAATTGTTGCTAACTTACTTAAAAATCATTAATCCCCTTTAAAAATATCCGAGCCATAAATATCAACTTGATATTCTGTATAAAAACGGAGATCCCATGTACCTTCGTGTGTAAATACCTCTTTTTGTGTGCAAAAACATATCCAATTTTCCAAACATCAGCTATTCCTTTGTCATCCAAGATCCTTCGCTGTCCAAGGTCTCATAAGTGTGTGTTGTCCAATATCAGAGAACACTTATCAGCGTTTGAAAATCAATATATCGGACGACACATGATTTTCCTGTCAGCGCCTATGTATAACATTGTCAGCGCCAACTTTAAACCTGTCAGCGCCTGGCCATCAGCGTCTCATCCACGCCTTGTCAGCGTCAATAACATCCACTAACACTAAATCTATCAGTGTCTAAATAACACACATTAGCGGCTAATCGATCTAGGGTTTTATAAACCCTAAATCATGATTTTATGTGAAAAACCATAAACTGCAGCGAACTTCAATATCGAATATCTTCTTCATGAGAGCTCAGAACGAAGATCCCTTCAGTGAGATCCTAAACACAAGTGTCAAGAACCTACAGTGTGAATTTCATGATGATCCAACGGTTAACGAATGAGAAATCACGTTTTTACTATTACTGTTCATAGAAAACATCATATGACCACTGCTGACTTCGATGCTTAATAAATTTTTGTTGGGGATAGATCTCGACAATCCCTCCGGTGGATATCTAGATATATGTGTGTAGAACCCACACAAAAAATTTCGTTGTGATCCAACAGTTCAATAAAAAGTTATGGCCTTCTGAATACTGCTTCGCACACAAAATCACTCAGAAAAACCCTAGACGGATTTTTCTTTTCTTCTCAAAACACGAACACCTTGTTGGTCCCACCATCACGAGCCACGAGGCACTGATACCAATTGTGGAAACCTTGGTTTCCTCGAATCTTTTAGCTTCTAGGCATAACCATTGTTCATATGATTAACAATTAAAGCGGAAAAGAACAATAGTTAGGAAACAAGGTGTTTGGGGCACAATAACACATAAATTAATCAATGGGTTGCTAATTATATCAATAATCAACAACCACTAGACGTGTATACATTAATCCCACGTCTAGTGCAACACACGCTTTAGGTTTACATTGTGAATGAAAGACATGAAAAACCTAATAACCCTTGGTTCCTTTTATAGACTAAGGACTAGGGTTTTACAAGAGATAACTATGAATAAACATGCATATCTTTTATTTAAATAACTAATACAGAATATTAATAAATAATATTCTGAATACTTATCCTAAATAGATATTTCTAACAGAATTCGACTTCTGTCAACGCCTAATTTTCACTTGTCAACGCTTAGACACAATGTGTCAACATTGAGCAAATGCCTTCATGTTTTCTTCGTTTTGAGTTTCTGCCACATCAACTTTTTGACCCAACACCTCCTAGCTTGAGCAGTCTCCAAAACAACTAGTCTCTCCCTCAATTCCTTGAGTTCAAGACCCTGAGTTGTGACAATCTATACAAGGTCTGCATTTTGCTTTTGCAAGCTAATGCAGACCACCGTCAATTCCAAAATGGTGTAAGGTTCCAATCTGCCCTCCTCTAGAATGGGAATTTGACCTCCCAAAGTAGATTCATGGGGCATGGATGGGGTCTTAATGATGTTAGGACTGTTTTGGCCTGCATCTAAGCTAGAACCAATAGTCCCAGCCCCACCCATGTCACCAACCACACTTGTGGTGTTGGTTCTCTCTGCTACATGGCTAGGACCACCAGAGGAGAACACTCCAGCAGTCCTTTGGCATTTTTCCAACCTATAGTCTGGTGGTGGAGAAGAGGAAGTGGATTGAGGATCTGTTTAGAGGTTAACGGGTGTTTGGGATTGTGATAGAATGGTGTCAGCGCCTGGATTTGTAGTGTCAACGCCAACATTTGTAGTGTCAGCGTTGAATGGTTCTTGGTAAATTTCCATATGCTGGGGTGAGATAGGTTGTTCAGGAAATGGGTCTTGTTGACGTTGTGGATGAGGTTGAGGGTTTGCAGCTGCCTCAATAACAACAATCATGGGTTGGGTGAGGGGTAGGTCTCTATAAGGTTTAGTGTTCATCTTCCCAAAAATAGCTTTCTTTTGAATAGGGATCGTATAAAAATTGTCATGATCCCTATTGCAATACCCTTGTAAGTCAAAAACCATTTGTAAAAACCTAGGGTAAGCAAGAGTCATCTTGTTACCCTTATTATGACACATGCCATCAAAAACCATTTTTGAAAAGTTATACTTTAGCCCAATTGCAAGACACACAATGGCACTCCCAATTGATCGGTTGATTTCATTGTGTGAGGAGCATTTGTTACTCAAACATTAAAGAATGACATGTATAAGGCACTTCCAACCCGGGGGAAATTGTTGTTTTGTATATTTGTTTAAATGGCCTTCTTCAGGAAAAGGATAACCCAAGGCTTAGAGTCCTTGCTCTAGCTCTGCAATGGGTAGGGTGGTTATACCATCTGCATCATTAAGATGCAAAGCTTGGCGAACCAAGGCTTCAGTAACCACCCATGGAACCTCATGGAAAATAGCAGTCAATGTAGTCACTTCATTAACTGTTGAGGAACTTACTGTGTTCCAAAACTGTTTAATGTGTGTGATAGGGACAAGAGGAGTATGTGAAAGTGCATACCTTAATGGGGACGCATTCAAATACTCAACCATCTGAGTATATTGGGGAAACATAGTATTATCAGCATGCAAATAAGCCACCATGTTGTGTTGACTCCTGAACCCCAATTCCAAATGTGTAGGCTTAAACTTTGGTGCCATTTAAGATTGAAGCAAGAAAAACTGTGATAAAAGTTACGGAGAGATGAAGTTTTAAGAAAGTATAGGTAGACAAGAATAAGCAGTTACTCTGGTTAAAAGAAATGAGCCAAATATATAGGAGAGGTGAAAATATGTGATTGGTCAAAACATGAGGCAGTTCTATTCAAAAAGTAATCATGAAAATCTTGAAAAATATATAACTTATCTCAAGCATTAATAAAAATTTACCAACTCCTAAAATAACGGCCCATATTTTCGTCAAAAATAACAACTGGGTAGGACCCAATGTGTGTGTCAACGGTAAAAAACAATGTATCAGCGTCCAACGGCTATATTCTTGTTAGTGTTGGAAATTTGCCATGTCAGCGTTAAAATTGGTCTTATCAGCGTTTGGAAAGAAAAATGTCAGCGTCCAAAAATAAAAATAATTAAAAAGAAAAAGGACCTTAACAAAGTAATTTATCCTAGTGAGGATAACTCATAGACTGAAAATCACTATATGGCGGCAAGCACTGTCCAATCATGCACACTTGCTTAAGCAAGATAGACATAATTGCCCTCAAGTGTCCCTTGCTAACCAAGGTTCTTAACAATGAAGTTATCTCCTATAAATCCTTTGTAACTTCCCAGGTAAGCCCAATAAAAACGTTCCCAAGTCTCCCAACCGACCAAATCCAATTCTAGGCCAAAAAGGTCTTGGCAGCGTGCATAGTATATCAACTTTGCATGCTACAGTGCCTCACGATTGAGAAAACTAACTCGTACTCACCAGTGGACACAATCTAGAATTGTGATGAGAGTATTCTAAGAATACCCAAAAATCCTAAAGGTTCCTAAACCTCCCCTTAAACTATGATATACAAAGTTGCCAATAATAAAATATGCAATAAAAATTTATGTCAAGATAGGAATGTAAACATTCCAACCATCATCCATAAACTTGAACACATTCTAAGTAAGCACCAAAGATCCATAAGCAACTCTGTATCCAATTGTACAATTCTCATATTGCCTGCATGATTAGATCAAAAACCAAAAAACTAACATATTGTTGTCAGCGTCCATTCTAACACTTATCAGCGTTAAAATAACCTGTGTCAGCGTTAGAAAAATAAAGTGGAAAACTTAATCTTGTACAAATACTAATAATAGTACACATCCTGTACAAACTATATAATGACTTCAAAAACACATTTAGGTGAGATTGATCATTCCAATACTTGTTACCAAGTACTGGAACCTCCCAACATCAAAAGGTTTAGTTAAAAGATCAGCCACATTTTCTTTTGTGTCTACCCTATCTGGATGTATTAAACCTTTTTCAAAACAATTTCTTATAAAATTATGCTTAATTTCTATGTGTTTTGTTTTAGAATGATGTATAGGATTCTTAATAATGCATAATGTATTGTTATTATCAACAAATATCTTGGTATGCTTAAAATTATACCCATAATCCAACAACTGGTTTTGTATCCATAGAACTTGTCCACAACAAGCAGTTGCTGCAACATATTATGCTTTAGTTGTAGAACTGGCCACCACTATTTGTCTCTTGCATTGCCAAGATATCAATCTACTCCCAAGAAATTGGCATCCACCAGTTGTGGACTTCCTATCAAACTTGTCACCTTCATAGTCACTGTCTGAATAACCAATAAGCTCCAAGGGAGAACCCTTTGGATACCATAATCCCAAGGAGGGATAGCACCTAAGGTATCTGAAGATCCTTTTGACAGCATGAAGATGACATTCTTTGGGAGTCACCTGATGGCGTGCACATGCACACACATCAAACATGATGTCAGGTCTAGAAGCTGTAAGATACATCAATGATCCAATCATTTATCTATAATGCCTAACATCCACCTCTTTTCCATCTCTAGTCTTTCCCCAAGGGTGTTTCCTATCCATGGGTGTGCTAGCCCATTTTCATGTAGATTTCTGCTACATACTTGTCTTGAATGATAAAGATACCATCTTCTTTCTGCTGGACATGTAAACCTAGAAAGAAGTTCATCTCTCCCATTGCACTCATCTTGAACTTGTTTGTCATGAGCTTGGAAAAGTCTTCACTCATCTTTGAACTTGATGAACCAAAGATGATATCATCCACATAGACCTTAACAAGTAGAAAGCCCTTACCAATCTTCTTGGTAAATAATGTCTGGTCTATGGTGCCCCTCTTAAACCCATTTTCCACCAGATAGGTGGACAATGTTCCATACCATGCTCTTGGGGCTTGATGAAGTCCATAAATTGCTTTCTTCACCCTATACACTTTGTCTGGATGTTCTGAATCTTCAAAACTAAGAGGCTGCATCACATAAACCTCCTCTACAGTTGTGACATAAAGAAAGGCACTCTTCACATCTATTTGATAAACTATGAAGCCCATGAAAGAAGCATAGGCTAGGAAAATACTTATTTCTTCAAACCTTGCAACAGGTGCAAAGACTTATTTATAGTCTATTCCCTCTTCTTGTGTATAGCCTTGAGCAACTAAATGTGCCTTGTTTCTGACCACAATGCCTCGTTCATCTTTCTTGTTTCTAAGAACCCAACGTGTCCCAATAGGTCTTACATATTTTGGACAATCCACTAACTCCCAAACATCCTGAATTGCAAACTGGTGAAGCTCATCCTACATTGCTTCCACCCAACTTGGTTCTTTGAGAGCATAAAAAATCTTCTTGGGTTCCTGTTGTGACAGAAAACAAGCAAACAAACATGCCTGTACAAGAGGGGTATCAACCTTCTTGTGGATATTGGCAATAAAACCTCCTTGAGTCTCATGAGACCTTCTTGTTTGAATAGGAGACAAAACATCACCAATGATTAGAGAAGGAGGATGATTTTTGATAGTAGTTGTAAGTGTTCCTCCTTAAGTGTGTTGTCTTCAATCTCAGTCTCCATGTTGCCATTATCATCTTCATATCCACTTTCATCCTCACTAGAATGAACCTCTTCATGAACTATGGAAGGTTCACCTTGTTCAAAAGTATTGTAAGAGAATAAATGGTCAAATGGGTTGTCAGCGTTAGAGCTGGCAACGCCTGAATTTGACCTATCAGCATCGGATTTGCCTTTATCAGCGCTTAAAGATTCATGCATGTTTGCATCAACTGGCTTTTCTTATGGACCAACTTTCTCCTTATCACCAGCAGCAACTTGTGCAAATCCATCAGTCCATATAAGAATGGTAACATACTCAAGTATGTCGTTTGATTTGACTGCATGTGATCCTTCTATCTTGTCAACCTGTTTACCTGTAATTTCAACAATAGGTTCTTCCATAAAATTTGAATCCTTTTTCACAATGTCTAGATTAGTAACAAGCATATAATTCAAGGTCCTAGATAAAGGCTCTAGATCAAAGAACCAATTTGGTCCACTCTCAGGATCACTAGGTTTACTCTCTAAAAACTTAACATGTACCTTTTCAAGTATACGTTTTTCTTTCTTATTGTAAACCCTATATCCTTTGCTCTGCACTGAATAACCCATAAAGTAGCCTTCATCACCTTTAGCACTAAACTTTCCTAAGGCATCACTGGTACCTAGTATCACTACATGACATCCAAAGGGTTTAAGAAACCCTATATTGGGCTTCCTATTCCAAAATAGCTCATAAGGTGTCTTGTTATGGATTTTGTTGACCAATGCTCTATTCTGAACATAACAGACTGTATTCACAGCCTCAGCCCAAAAAGAAATGGGAAAGTGAGCATCAACCAACATTGTCCTAGCTGCTTATATGAGTGTTCTATTCTTCCTTTCAGCCACCCCATTCTGCTGTGGGGTTCTAGCTATGCTAAACTCCCTAGTAATCCCTTTATTAACACATAAGGCATCTAACAATTGGTTTCTAAACACACCACCATTATCACTTCTAAGTATTTTAACCTCATTCCCTGTCTTTTTCTCTAATTGGTTAATAAAGGTAATCAAAACAGTGGCAGTTTCACTTTTTAAGGCCAAAAAGAAGGTCGAAGTAAATCTAGAAAAATCATCAGTTATAACAAAACAATAAGATTTACCATTCAAGCTTTCTATGTTAGTTGGGCCAAATAAGTCCATATGTAGCAAGTGAAGTGGTTTAGAACTAGAGTGCACAAGTTTAGACTTAAATGAGACTTTGTGTTGTTTGCCTTTAAGACATGCAACACAAGAATGATCATTGTGGAAAGCTTTTAAGGGCAAACCATCAACTAAATCATGTCTCACAAGTCTATTGACGTTCTTAAAGTTTATGTGCCCTAACCTTCTGTTCCATAGATTACTTTCATCTACTGAAGCTTTAGCACATAGACATGATAAATTGTTGTTCATCCTAATTCCATTAAGATTTACATTATAAATGTCCTTATGCCCAGGTATTCTATAGTCAATAAACTTCTCATCTGGCATCTTAAAGTCTTTGCTTAACACCAAGCATTCAGTATCAGTGAAAAGAGCCTTATTCTTATTATCAGAAACTTGTGACACACTAAACAAATTATAATCAAGTTCTTTTACCAGAAATACGTTTTCAAAACGCAAATTATTGGTGATAAGAGTGCCTTTGCCAGAAATTGCACCATATCCTCCTCCAAAGTACACTTTGTCACCATCTTTAATGGGGGTAAAGTTAGTCAAATAGTCTTCCTTCCCCGTCATGTGCCTAGAGCATCCACTGTCCCAATATCCATAATCATTGACCTATTTTTGAATGCCCCGCACATAAAGAAAACAAGTTAGTTTTCTTTGGGAACCCAAGCCTGAGTAGACTTGGATTCATTTGGTTGTTCAACAAGAACATACTTAGTCCTTATAACAACCCCTTGTTCATCCCTTTGAGGCTTGAATACCTAGTTTACTCCAATTGGTTTAGTTATGACCTTTGAAATATAATGAAATCTGTTACATGTCATAGAAATCCTATCAGAATTAGAGTTTTGGTCTTGTTTGGGTCTCCATGTCAAACTGGATGAAGCTTTAGACCCCTTTCCCTTAGGCTACAAGTACCTATTATTACTTGGTCTAACAGCGTTGGAAACGTTCCTGTCAGCGTTAAATTTGTTCTTGTCAGTGCTGAATTTGTACTTGTCAGCGTCCAAATTAGGGTTTGCTATAGGAACCTATTGTCTGTTAGACCATGTATTGGTCTTTTGAAAGGGCCTTTGTCCGTGAGTGTTTGTCCCTTTAGTAAAGAACGGAGCTGGTCTAGTAACTTGTGGACTTGTTTGGACATAAGATCTGGGTTTGACCATGTTTGACTTATTGTCAACGTTGATTTTTGAAGCACTGACACACTTATAGTCCAAATGAGAAAAACTCCCACATATATAACAAGCTTTTCTAGACATAACCTTAGGTCTAGATTGAAAGAACCATGTCCCATTAACACTAGCTTGGCTTTGTGGTGACCTAGGTTTCCTATACATTTCAGCATATTTAACACTAGGTTTTCTATTAATAGATGAGCCAAGGTCAACAGGTTTTCCAGTAGTAGAGTTGGTCACATTTATAGGTGTAGACTCAAATAGACTCTCACTAAGCATCCCACCCTTAACAAAGAGACAAGGGTGGCTGCTTTCCATTGCTCAAGATCAGTTAACTTTTGTTGATATTCCTCAACTGGCATGAGCACTCTAGGTGGAGGAATAAATTCCTCTTCTTGGAGTTCTGGAATACCAGTCCAAGAGAGATATTTTCTCTGAACACCATAAAAGTTCCCAGCATGTGGATGAACAACAACATAATCATTCATCCCAATCCTAGACTTGTCCCTAGAATCTCTTTATTCACTAACACATTTTTATAGGGTTTGGCTTGCTTTATCAAAGTTTTTAATCTTAAGCCCTACATTCTCTTTATCCTTAATGGCCTCGTCTAACTTAAGTTGTACTTCTCCTTTGGATCTCATCAGAATATCCCTAAGTTCAACACTAACTTTGAGGTCATGAGACAAAACATTAATTTGATCTTTTAGGTCAAATTCCATTTTCTTATATTCCTCTACAGTCTTTTTAGTTTGAACAAGTGCCATTTGATAATTATTTAGCTTGCATTTTTCATCAAAAACATCTGATTTGAACTTTAGAATTTATTTGTTAAGTTTTTAGTGTTTAAACGACAGCCTTTACTACAGTAAGCATCATCATATACCTCATTATCTGATGAAGACGAGGAATGTGCCATAAGAGCAAAGTAAACATGTTCTTCTTCTTCCTTCTCTTCAATCAAGGCCTTATTCTCTTCCACATCCTTTGCCAAGAAGCTCCAGTCCCATCCAACACCATCAATGTCTTGCATGGTGACCATAGCCTTTGTGTCTTCAACCTTGATGACGTGGCTTGAAGGCTTTCCAACATCAGATCTTCTTAGAGATCTGCATTCCCTCATAAAGTGACCCATCCTATGACAGTTGTAACACTCAACCTTAGATTTATCAAACCCAACAGTGTCTTTAGCATTGAAGGTCATCTTCTTTCTGAACCTCCTATTCCATATGTTGGCCCTTATGCTTGCAAGTGCCATATTCCATTTAATATCCATCTCTTCCAAATTCTCCTCACTGATTTGCTCAAGGTCCTCATATGTAATCATTGAACCATTGGGCAATGCAGCAATGTATGCACACACTGTGTCAAGATCAATACCAGCAGGTTTAATACTTGGTGAGTCAACATTGTATGTATCAGCGTCTGAATGTGAAACGCTGACAAAGGTTGATCCACCGCTGACACAAGGTGATCCAGTAACAGGATGCACATATGATTCTCTCTCAACTTGAGCTTCACTATGTGAGATGAAAGCCATGTTTCCAGAGGTAGATTTGCTTCCATGATCCCATAAGATTTCACTTTCTACAATCTTGAGCTTATTGTAGACGTCATCGAAAGTAGAACTCTTGTGGGCATTTGTAGCAATGATAGACCTAGCTTCAATTTTCCATGCATCACCAAGACTTTTAAGGAAAGTAGTAATGATATCAGCATCATTTTGCTCTGTTCCCATAAAGGACAATTTGCTAGTGATGTCTAGAAGCCTGCTTCTTACCTCACTTAGCTTCTCATTAGGAAGAGCCTTAAACACAGCATACTCATGAAAAAGTTTTTTTTCTTTTCTAGGGCAGTATCATCATTACCACCATAATTGACTTGAATAGTTGCCCAAAGTTCTTTGGCAGACTCAAAAATTTTGTACTTGTGTTGATTGTTTGGACCCAAAGAAAGCTTAAGAATGCTCAAGGTCTTCACATCATTCCTTCTTTTGGCTATATCTGTAGTTGAGATAGCTCTTCCATCTTCTGGTCTTTCTCTACGCTCTTCAGCAGTAGAACCATTGTTAGTCCTTGTTGCAATAGCAGCAGTAACCCTAGCAGCTTTATCGAATGTATTTCCATAGTCAATAATTTCCCAAAGAGTGTGATCATGAATTTGAAGGTATTGTTCAAAATTGAACTTCCATTGTTCAAAGTTGTCAGGATCAAGCATAGGGACTTTTAGGTTGTGGTTTGATGAGGAAGAAGATTTTGTAGCTGACATCTTTTCTGGTTTTAGGGTTTCGGTGTTTTTAGGGTTTCCCTTTCTTTTAGATCAAAGTTCCTCAACAAGCTCTGATACCACTTGTTGATCCCAAACTTAGATCGACTAGCTTTGTGTTAACGAGATTGAATCAAGTTAACACTTAGAGAAACTTTGTTTTATGAACAATCCAAGTGTTATGCGAAATTAACACTTGAATAAAGAACAAGTAAAACAAACTTTCACTTTTGATTAATAAAACAAACATGATTACAATGAAAGTCGAATACTAGAATAATGTATATATGTTATAAACCCTACGACCTCCTTTTATAACATAAGGAGTCGTGTACAATGGATAACCTATCAACTATTTTAGGAAAAGATAAATATAGAAAATACAATATTTGAGTAAATCCTTTCTTCAAATAACACACGTGTTGACTAAGTTTTACTATCAGTGCTTGGACTTATTCTTATCAGCGCTTGGATACTTCTTGTCAATGCTTGATCTGTCAGCACTTGATTTCTTCCTATCAGCGTCCAATTAACTCTTGTCAGCGTCAAAGTGTCTTGGCTAATTTTATTCCCAACAAGCCTAGGCCCCAACCCAAGGGGAATCGATACATCAACCGAACCATACCCACGTCGGCAAAGTGCCCTCAAATGGTTGGGTCCATTAAATGGAAGCTCGTCCCCAGAATCATGCGAACGAAAGAGAAGCAGAGGTACTAAAAAATCCGGCGAGAAAAATTTTCAATTGAAAACTCTTCGGACTTCGATTCCAGGGACCACCATCCACGATGCAGGAAGATTGTTCTTTCGTCCACTGATACCTCCGAATCCTCTGACTATGATAGGAAGCGCCGCAAGACACCCAAGCAACCAAGGTGGCGCAACGAGGAGGAGTGGTCTCTCTTGTGGCGTCACGAGAAAGGAAGTATGTTCTCAAAACGCATAACCATATTCAAGGACAATAAAAAGAGGTGCATGCCGTCCAATGTCAAGACCTATAACGGTACAACAGACCCGGATGACCACCTAAAGGTTTTTGAGTCCCAGGAAGGGATGGAACAATGGCCGGAGGCTGTGTGGTGCCACATGTTCAACTCAACACTAATTGGAAACGCCCTAAACTAGTTCGATTGGCTTCCACGCAGAAGCATTAACGGATTAGAGGAACTAAAGAGAGCATTTGGAAAGAACTACGTACAACAGAAAAAGTGTGACAAGCATCTTGTCTCACTTGCAAGGGTTAAGGAAAGGCGTAATGAAAGTTTGGAAGATTTCATGGAGCGCTTTAAGTCCGAATGCAACCAAATTAAGGAGTGTCCAGAAATCCTGAAGATCCCTGGGTTCCTTGCAGGCATAACTAACCCGGATTTGATAAGGAAATTAAACGACGGAACCCCGGACACTTTTAATGGAGTAATGAAAAGGGTCCGAGCGTTTATTAAAGTCGAAGTCGCAGCAATAGATAGTAGGAAGATGACGTCGAGCTACAAGTTCCAAGACCGAAACAAGAAGCAACCGTACACCAAGAACACTAGCCGTACTTTGGACTTCACGAGTGCGACGAAGGCTGGACGCAATAATAACAGTAAATTCACCGCGCTGCAGAAAACCTCCCTGGAGATATTCCTATCGGAGGGTGAAAATTTTCTAAAACCCAGCCCGATGACTGGCCCTGTAGAAAAGGGACAACAACAAACATTGTGAGTATCACGATGATAAGGGCCACGCTGCAGATGAGTGCATCCAGTTGAAAAGGCACATTGAGATCCTTGTCAAAGCAGGTAAACTGAATCATCTAATACGGGACTGGAGAAAAGGCGCGGAGGTGAAGAAAGCTGAAACCAAAAAACAGAAGGAAAAGCCGGTAACCATTTATATGGTACAAAGGCGTGGATCCCGTATGCCAAGGAAAACGATACAAGAGTTTGCGCAGGATAGGGGAATATCATTTCCCGTTCTCACCGATGTGGATTACAAGATAGGCTCGTTATCGATCAGTATAGCGCTTGGAAGTCACGTTATATGCGATATATGTGTTGATGGGGGATCCGCAATGAACATACTAAATGAACATTTCTTCGCACAACTGCCTATGGAGGTAAAAAAGAAGCTAAAAGAAACCTCGTTCGTGCTCACAGTATTTAACTACGACAAGACTCAATCCTTGGGTCACCTTTACCCACAAGTAACAATGGGGACCGTGGAGCACTCGACGACCGTATGGACGGATTTTATGATCGTACGATCCCACTCATTGTACAGTGGCATCATTGGACAGTCGGCACTCTTAACACTGCACGTTGTGCCCTCCACAATTCATGGCATGCTTAAATTTCCGGTCTAAGATGGAATAGTAACCATCCGCAATGTGGACACACTTGAATAAAGTAGCAACACTTCTGCTAGAGATAGGAAAAGAAAGAATGTTGAGCAGAACAAGCACAACACAGATTCCAACACACGCTCTACACGGAGAAGGATTAGCTCTGACGGTTACCAGTTAATACCACAGGAGAATAAAATATCCAGGAGCGTAGGATCATCGACAGGTCTCTCATGGGCCCTACTCTCGACAAGTTTCACGCGAAGAACATGGCTAGGTGCAGGCTTCATCCTCAGATCAAGGAGATATACAGATCACTCACATATTACGCTTTGAGTTCAGCGCCATAAGTACTGAGGTGGATCACGAAGACTGATAGCTGGACTAAATTTTGCGTTGCGGATGGAAATAAAAAACTTGGTGGACTACATATATAATCCCCTATTGGAAAATAGGGTAGCAGGGTTGTGCGTGCCCCGAGGCACACTCATCCAGTACACAAGAAAGATAAGGGCCATGGTCAGGCAGTTCACTGATTTTGCCATCCGAGAAGTTTCAGAAGAGGATGGTGTTGATCCCTTTGGTTGGTTCTATATTCTGCTAAGAATTAGTATAATAGTTTGTAATCAAACTAAAACACTTTGAGCACTCTTACTAACACTAAATAAGTTATGCGGAATCTAACTTATAAAGCACAGAAGAACATAATTAATTTTAACTATTCGATTCTCTTATTAATCGACTTGAATGAGGTACATGAAAGACATTGTACCTATATTCCTTTTATAGAGTAAGGAACCCTAGAAACCTTAGAATATTCTATAAAGATAACTATATCACAAACGATATATTATCGATATTCTAACTATTTAGGTATATCACATAAGATATACTCTAACTATAACTATAACATATCTTATACAAAGATATTTCCGTTCTAATCATCATAGCAATACTTACTTTATAAGTAGCAGTACTTACTATGTACCGCGTTAATACTAACGGTACTTACATAACACTGACAATACTTCAAATATACTAACGGTACTTGACACTCAACAAATAATTCCCAACAATCCTCCCCTAAACAAGAAATGATAACTTGTTGTCTTCTTGTTTTTCTTGTACTGGATGTATTAAAATACATGTCTTCAGTCTTTCCTTCATCCTTGGATTGAACTTGGTAATTTGTATTTGTATCCAACTGAATGTAGCCAAACACTTCAAATGTAGATCTTCTTCTGATAAGATAATCTTCAAACATCATGAGTATCATCTTTGTCTTCAAACTATGATCTTCTTGTGTCTTCTTAAACATTCATTTATCTTTGCAGCATTAGTTATTGTCTTCTTGAGTTTAGTCTTTGAACTCTGAATCATGAACCTTTGTCTTGATTCGATGAGACAAACCCTTATAAGTATTTTTCTTTGAATACTTCTTTGCTTGTAATCTTCATACCTGAAATAAAACAGTTAACAACAAAAACCAATCTATATTGGCTTCATGATTTTTAGCAAATCACTAGCTATCAACGGATTTGATAAATTCTTTACCAGTTAGTCGTACACTCTAGAATAGCCAATACTTTATTCTTAAAGAATAAGGTGTAATGAAAACCTTACAATTTTTGATAAATTGTCAACCATCAACGGATTTGATGAAGTCTTTACCTAGTACCGTTTGTCTAGGACTAGCCAACTCTTTGTCTCGAAACAAGGTGAGTTAGAACCATATAGTTTTTAGCAAACTATCAGCTTTTAACGGATTTGATAAGTCTTTACCATAAACCGTTTGCTTATGGACTAACCAGTTCTTATGTGTGTTAGACATGGTGAACTAAGAACCATTTGTGAAGTGTGACTGAAAGTCAAACACTTAAGGCTCTTTCTCAGCTTCTTCCTCATCTTTCAAATCCTTGATTTGTTGTTTAACCATTCAGATCAACTCCAAAGCATCAGCAGATTCTTCTATAACTTCCAATTGTTGTTCTAACATCCTTTCCAACAATTTTCTTTTGAAAGGGTAAGTTTTCTCTTGCAGCATATAGTATGTAACATCATCTATATCCAAAATATGCAATCCACATGACCTGTATATCTCCAGTAACTAGGAACCTGATTCTCTAATTCCTTCAACATTTCTTGATCATAATTGTGTGGCTCATACATAAAGAGAAATTCCCAGTATAATAGTGATACTTCAGTTTTACCTGCACTGGCTTCTTGAACTAACCTGGAAAGATCTTGACCTTGTCTGTCAAGAATGTGAAGACTATCCTCCAAAAGTCTGAATACCCTTGTTGTGCCATCAGTTCTCTGAATTCCATGAGCTTCAAGTCCTTGATCCATAGAGTAAATCCATTTAGCAATAGATGATTTCTTTCCAAAAATCTCTATATCAATACATTGATCTTCAAAATATACAATCTTCAAGTACTTCTTCAAGCTCTCATCATCATCACTATCCTCTGCTGTTGTTTTAGCTCTCTTGGCTTTCTTCTTTATCTTTGTTGACCTTTTCCTTTTAACACCCTTGGAAATTCCCTCAAGTTCTGTTGAACCCTCTTCCAAGTTTGTATGTACCGTCTCCTCAGTATGTACTGTTGTATGTACTGTTGACTGTGTATGTACTGCTTGTACATTTTCAGTCTGAGCAATATCTTGAGTTTCAACTCCTGTATTCATTCTTTGAGCAGTCTCTTCCTCCCTTGAACTTACCTTCTCCTTTCTATTCTTCCTCACATAAGTGGTCTTGATAGGTGGAGATGTGTTTGTAGGTTCAGCAGTACTTGGCTCAATTCTAGGAGTACTACCAAATTGCCTTTGTTGTTGCAGATGTCTCTTAAACTCTTCAACAACTTTTCTATCTGCTTCAGATCCAATCTCAACAAAATTCAATTCAGTTCTCTTATTTTTCTCATACAAAGTCTTGATTTCTTCAAAATTCTTCTTGACCAGTTGAATATGAGTAAATCCCTTAACTTTCTTAAGAAAATTCATCATTTTATTTCTAATCTGCATAGTAGTTGGAGGCTTAATCTTTTCTTTTCTCCTCTTTTCAGCAAAGAATCTTTGTTGCTCCCTTACTAGATCATCAATCAATTTTGATTTCTCTTCTTCATCATATGCATCTCTCTCTTCAGCTATCAATGAGTCTGCAAGAAGCTCACTTGCATGTAATTCATCTTGAATCCTGTCATACTCTTGTATGTTCCATTTTTGCTGTATTCTTTTAGCTTCTAGTAAATTCTGCTTTGCTGCAAGTTCTTCTTGTAATTCATTTTCACGAATTTGTGCTTGCATTCTATAAGCAAATTCCTCATCATGGTCTATTTGATTAAATTTGTACATGACTTTGTTTATATCATCATCTGAATCACTTTTATCTTCAGACTCTGATAATAATTGCTCCTTCCCATTATCCTTTGGATCAATCTTAGGTAGCTTCTTCTTTAGCTTGATAGATCTTTCCTCATTAGCTTGCTGTTGAATAACTATACCTTTAGTAGGGTGTGAAGTTTGAACTTTCTTACCTTGAATATGATTCTTTTTCGCAAGAACTTCTTGTTGTGTCTTTTTCTCTGCCTCTGCTTGTTTAGTCTTCTCAACTAAATTCTTCTTTCTTAAGTCAAGCAGCAATTGGGCTAAAGTCTCATCTTCTCCAAAAGGAGTTTGACTTTCTAGTGAAAGATGATCACCAGCGGTACTTGCAATCGGCTTAGTTGGCTTAGCAGTACTTGGGTCTTCAACAATGTCAGCAGTACTTGTAGTCGGCTTAGTTGGCTTAGCAGTACTTGGATCTTCAACAATGTCGATTTCACCAGTATTAGACACACTTGTTTCTTCAATCACTTGTGTATCCCCAGATACTTCTTCTATAGAAGCCATCATATCAACTTACACCTCTTCATTCTTATCTGATTTATTGCTTTATGGTGATGGAGCAGGAAACTGAACATTAATTTCCTCCAACTTCTCATAGAAAGCACTCCAATTTGTGCGAAGTGGTGATTGAGGTGATGGTTCTAGCTGAGTTACCAATGTTTCTTCAACTTGTGGCTCCTCTGGAGTAGGTTGTGGTTCTTGCTGCTAAATCTCCATATCTGAAGGTCCATCCACACCAGTCTCTAAACCAGTTCCATCTGCATAAGTCCCCATGACATTTGTATCCAATTCAAAAATGTTTCTTCAACTTGTGGCTCCTCTAGAGTAGGTTGTGGTTCTTGCTGCTGAATCTCCATATCTGAAGGTCCATCCACACCAGTCTCTAAACCAGTTCCATCTGCATAAGTCCCCATGACATCTGTATCCAATTCAAAATTGATGTCATTGCCAGAGATCCTTGTCTGATTATCAAAAGAAGGTGGTTGTCCTTCATAATTCCTCCCCTGTTTGGTTGCATTCAGTTGCCTTTTCTTGTGGTTCCTGAATCTTTGCTTCTTGATTGCAGACTTCTGAAGAGATCTATGTTGCCTCATCCAAGGTGACACTTTGTTCCTTAATTTGATTAGGCTAGATTCCAATTCAGCAATTTTCTTGTCTTGAACAAGCTTTTCTTTCTGCAACACCTGTACCTGTTGGGACAAACTTGTACACAAAGCAGTTAAATTTTCAACATCCACTGTAGAAATGTAAATCTATGCTTATGTTTTTAAAGAGAGTAAGAGATAGAAAGATGGTGGATTTCACACTTCTAGAGAGAGAAAGTTAAAAGGAACTATGTGTAAAATATGAAACCACACACCCTCTCCATCTAAGGAGAGGGTTTATATACCCAATCCCTTTTCATGGGCTTGGGCTTACATTTGGGCCGGCCTACACATGTTGTAGGCTAGGCTTGTTCTTGTTTGATAAATAAATAAAGTTAACTAAACTACGAGCTATTACATGGATTATCGTTGGAGTGACCGATCCTTCTTAATACGTAAAACGTATTTCCAACAATCTCCCCCTAAGGGAGGTCACTCCAAACAAGGGCGTTACCCGAGTTACAATAATGAAATAAACCTAGCATACTATGCTTGTCTTGAGCTTATAGTCTTCGTCTTTCTTTTCTTCTTTTCTTTTTTCTAGTGAACATGCTGATGTGATCTTTGATATCAATCTTTAGCATCAATCTCTTGCCTTGATCTCGTGCATCCATCACTTGTGATCTTCGCCTCTTCGTGACACCATGTCCCACATACTTATACCTTTGTAATTCTTGAAAGCTTCAGAGTTCGATACAGCGGAAGACTTAACTTTTAGGCTTTCTTGAATTTGATGAGGTATTAAGTGCATAAAGTATAAGCATGCGGGGACGACTTCTTCTTGGATTCCGCAACGCCACCGTCTTCAAATGCCGCAACATAAGTAGACACGAACGAAATGGCTTTGAACATTTCATTCTAAATCGGTAGCATTTTACCTCCAGTTGGTGAAGACCGTTGGACGATATTAGATATCGTACCCGTGACAGATAGTTTCAATTAAGTAACTTCCTGACAGGATTTCGCGGGTAAACCCGTTCTCTTTATTCGACCGTCCAAAGCTGACTGCGAACATAAAGAGTGAATCATTTGGATAAAAATATCCGCATGATTTGAAGCCGTCAATTCATGTTCCTGGAACAAGTGAAATTCAATTAAGAACCGCACCATCGTTGCTTTCCAGTTGTCACGAGCTTGATTCGTATAGAATCTTGCAAGTTACCTACCAAGTGCTGTTTGAGGTTAACACTAGAAGGATTTCCACTCATCACTGTGAACACTAAGGTATCACTCTGAGTGTTCTGGCAAGATCACTAAGATATTGCGTAGAGGCCTGGGACGTGTTTAAATTCAGTTAAGAATTAAACAGCTGTTGCTTTCCAGTTATCACAAGTTTGATTCATAAAGAATCGCACAAGTCACCTACCATGAGCTTTTTGATATTCGCTCAAGAAGGATTTCCATCTTCATTGTAAATACTTTCGTATTACTCGGATGTTCAGGCAAGATCATGAAGATTTTGCGTAGGACTCTTAAAATCTTTCTTACTTTTCACAGTGTGTGAAGAAGCAAGTAAATATGAAAGTGTGTCCTAATGAGATATTTGATGATCTCAAATGGCTCTAGACTCGATCGTGCATTTTGGATTTTAGTGATCGGAGGCTGGAGAGGAGTGCCACCATTTCAATACCAATTTGTTCGGAGTGAATAAATCGATAGATAACGTGTTATCTCCGTGTGATTAAAACAAATACCTTTTGAGAGATATCTGAGTTAGCTGGGATGGGTTGTGCATTGCATCACTGGGTCCATGATGTCTTATCTTCAATATCAAGAATCATTAAACAATGATCTTAATAGCATATGTATTGACCCGGTTTCTGCCTAAGTTGTAAGGAGGGCTTCTTTCTTTACACCCTTTATGTTTACAATTCTTTTTCATTCTTCAACCCCTTCAATGCTTACCAATACGTCATCACTAGCACCTTGTTGTGATTGTTCCAGTGCTAACTTAAGTACTTGGTCGGCATTCAGCTACGTTCATAATCTTTCTCCATCTTTCCTAAGGACTACTATTTCTAGCTATGGAATGTCCTTGGGAAGATTCCTCCGGTTCTGGAAGAATCATTGGACTTAACCTATCCTACCATCCTTATGTCACCACAATCTTCATCGTCGTGAAATAAATGGGTTTTGGGTAAGTATATGTCACCATGAAAATCCATTTTGATATAGCAAATCCATTTTTCTCCCCCTTAACATATGCCACGATATTAGAAAACATTTCGTACATGTCGGGATGAGCCAGCACATTAAGTCAAACCATTTGTGATAATATCCCATATTAAATCACATTTTCTCCCCCATATTAAAAATATTAACCCAATCGATGTTTTTAATATCAATTGATTTAATGAAGTTTTAACAAAGGTTTTGGGAAGAAAAATGCAAGTCCATTTTATCTTCATGATATCAAACGTATGAGATATGATACCGATTTGTAACATGATCACATATTCACCATATTAGAAAAGAATTGACAAGGTTGGACCTGATTGATGAGAACATCATATGATAAGATCAAATGGTTCTTGTCGGCATATGTCGGTCACCTCGTCACATCTGAAGTCATCTCTTGACACCACGTGTACGATTGGTATTGTTGTCTTGACACCAACTTGTGAACTTGGCACGTTCGGCATCGAAGATTATGAATGCTTGACAATTGCTCCCCCTCAATTGTTGACCCGTGTTCTATTGAAAGAGCTGTAGTCGTCGGTTGAGTAGTTGCATCGTCGAGTATGTAGATACCAATTGTAGATAGCATGGTTATAGAGATGATAGCTTCATAAAAACAAGACTTCTCTTGTTTTAACAAATAAATGCACTGAAACGTACATATATTTGTGTTAGACCAAGTTATAAAGTAAACTTGATCCCTTACAAGGTTTTAAAGTAAACCTTGCCCGAGAAAATTAATTCCCGTTGTGAGACAAAGCTTTCATAAGAAATACTTGACTTGAATGTGAAAACCGGGTTGCAGTCAGAAATAACTACAAGCCATATAGGCATGTTTTATGAAATATTTACAACTTTTGTACGAACTCTATTTATGGCGCCGTGTCGATATTAATCAACATTTCTAAGGCCGTAAATATTATCGTACCAAAAGACATGCCTATGAAAAATAAAGTAAAAATATTTTTGGATTTTATGAGTTTTTCAATTTTTATGGTTTTTATATGGTTTTATATTTTTGTATTTTGCTTTTATGGATAAAAATATAAACAATATATACAAATGATCACCAAGGATACAGAGAATAGTTTTACCACCACTATTCTTTCGCTTCATCTGCTAGTTCCTTTAGAGTCTCAGGCGAGAAAGTTCTCATTCCTAGCTTGTCGGCCAAAAATTCAATTCGAGCGCGATCTAAAGCTTTCGTGAAAATATCCGCCAATTGATACTCAGATCGGACAAAGTACAGCTCGATTACTCCATTTTCCACTTGCTCCTTGATGAAGTGGTAGCGAATGTCGATATGCTTCGACCGGGAGAATTGAACGTTGTTGCTGCATAAGGCAATTGCACTCTTGTTGTCACAGTACATTGGAATCTTATTGAAACCTAGACCATAGTCGGTTAATTGCGATCTCATCCACAGAATTTGAGCACAGCAACCGGACATAGCTATGTATTCTGCTTCCATACTTGAAATTGCAGCGCTTTTCTGCCTTTTCGATGCCCAACTGATTAGTCGATATCCTAGTAGTTGCAAAGTTCCACTCGTGCTACACCTTGTATCTTGACAACCCGCGTGATCCGCATCTACATATGCCATTAGTGCAATAGAAGAGTCCTTCGAATACCAAAGTCCCCGATTAATGGTTCCTTTAAGATATCGAAAGATCCTTTTAATAGTAGCTAAGTGTAACTCAGTAGGCCTAGTTTGATACCTGGCACACATACATATAGCAAACTGAAGATCAGGTCGACTGGCTGTGATATACATAAGAGTACCGATCATTCCACGATAAAGTGTCGGATCAACGGCAACTCCATGTGGATCTGCATCAAGCTTAGTTCGTTCCACCATTGGAGTATCCACGGGGTCGCAAGATTTCATCTTATACTTCTTAAGCGATTCAAGGGCATACTTGGATTGATTGATAAAGATGCCTCTGGGACTCTGAGATATCTGAAGACCTAAGAAGAATGATACCTTGCCCATCATTGACATCTTAAACTTGGAAGACATGAGTTTCCCAAATTCGTCAGATAAAATTTGGGTTGAGGCTGCAAATATAATATCATCAACATATATTTGTACCATAATCATATCTTTACCTCGTTTCTGAATGAACAGCGTGGGATCCACCTTGCCTTTTGCGAAGCCTTGCGTAATGAGGAATTGTGACAAAAAATCATACCATGCGCGAGGAGCTTGCTTCAACCCATAGAGAGCCTTCTTAAGCTTATATACATGATTAGGATAATTAGGATTCACAAAACCATCCGGCTGTTGAACATAGACCTCTTCCTTGAGTTCACCATTAAGAAATGTCGTCTTTACATCCATCTGATAGACGATCATATTCATATGGGCTGCATAAGCGAGGAATAGTCTAATAGCTTCAAAACGGGCAACAGGTGCAAAGGATTCCATAAAGTCAATGCCCAATAATTGCTTGTATCCACGAGCTACTAGACGAGCTTTGTTCTTCAATATTCCGCCTAACTCATTGAGTTTCACCTTGTAAACCCATTTCAAAGTGAGTAACTGCACTTGATCCGGGCATGGGACAAGTTCCCATACTTCAAGACGTATAAATTCATTAAGTTCTTCTTGCATAGCTTCTATCCAACATGATTGAGTAAAAGCTTGTTGCCATGTCTTAGGTTCAACTTCAGTGAGAAAAGCATCAAAGTGACAAAACATTGCACTTTCTTGTAACTGACTTCGTGTGGATACCGGACGATTAGGGTCACCAATAATAGAATATATAGGATGATCCTTTGTCCACTTGCTGTCATGTTCACGAATCCGTGGATTGGAGTAAACTGTAGTTGGAGCTTCCTCTGAGGTGGACGACCTGGCTTGATTAGGATCGGGAATTGGTACACCAAAGAATAGAAGTTCACGCATTTGAGCGAATTCCAAATCGTGATCATCATCATCCTCTTCATCATCAATAGGCATGACGTGGGTAGTTGTTACATGTGTTGGTTGAGAATGACTCGTTGAAGGTATATCTTGACCAATTGTAGGTGCAGATGTGTCTGATTGTGCAACGGTTGCTGGAGCGACAACTTCGGTTACCGGAGCTATTACCTCAGGTTCTGGAGCAACAATACTGGGAGGAGTAAAGAATTCATCAAAGAACGGTTGAAACAACGTATCCCATTTAGTCCTAGAAGGTGGTGTAAATGATGATGAAGTAGGGTTATTTGGGACAAGGCCAGAACTAATGTTACTGGGTCCCATCTCATGTAGTGCGGGTTCAGAGCTGCTTTGCTCAGAAGCCATTGCTGTCAGGTCATCAAAATCAACATTCATAGTTTCGATGATCTTGCGAGAGTTACGGTTGTAGATTCGGTATGCCTTCTTTGCGGGGGCGTAACCAATGAAAATACCAATATCAGCCTTTGGTTGAAGTTTTCCCAAATTGTCACCATCATTATTTGGATAGCAAAGAGAACCAAATACATGAAGATATGATAAATCTGGTACTTTTCCATGGAGAAGCTCATAAGGTGTTTGACCATGGCGTTTACGAATTAGTGACCGGTTTTGGGTGTACACTGCTGTAGATACTGCTTCCGCCCATAAGAACAATGGAGCCTTTGCGTAAATTAACATCGTTCGAGCAGCTTCCATAAGTGTGCGATTTCGCCTTTCAACGACACCGTTTTGTTGTGGAGTGCGAGCAACGGATGTTTCATGAGAAATGCCAACTTCTTCAAAATAATCACGCAAGATTTGATTCACAAATTCGGTTCCATTATCTGTACGAATGCGTCGGACAGTAGTGTTGAGACGCACTTGAATCATCTTGAGAAACCCGATGATGAATTTAGGTGCCTCATTTTTTGCTTTAAGAAATTTCACCCATGTAAACCGAGAGTAATCATCGACAATGACGAGGATGTACTTTTTACCACTAAGACTTTCAACACGCATTGGCCCACAAAGATCCATATGCAACAGATAAAGTTTCTCTTGGTTGGTGTCTTCAGTCTTGAGTTTGTAAGACTTCTTAGTGCTTTTCCCCATTGTACACGCGGAACACAAATGATCCTTGTGAAATGATAGTTTAGGAAGACCACGAACAAGTTCGTTTTTCACCAAGTGATTAATAGCGTCAAAGTTAAGATGAGATAACCGTCGATGCCATAACCATGACTTAGTCTTCGAAGCTTTGGAGAGAAGACATACGGGAGAAGCGGCCATCATGTCTTGTAGAGACAAAGTGTACAAATTATTCCCTCGAGTACCTTTCAATAAATCAACCCCTTACAAATTACGAATGAAGCAGGTATGCTCTCGAAAAGCAACTTCTAGGTTTGCATCACAAAATTATCCCACAGAAAATAAGTTGTGACCAAGACCTTCCACGTAATACACTCTTGAAATTATAACATTCCCAATATGATATTCACCGTAACCCATTATCTTTGCAATATGATCATTACCTAATCGAACCGTACCAAGAAACTTGCTGATGAAATTTCTGATCTGAGAGCGATCTCCGGTCATATGCTTGGAGCAACCAGAGTCCAAATACCAGAGAACAATTTGGACCACCTGTTTTCAATAACAACAGTAGACAATGCATTGGAAACTATTGGTTCCAGAGTGTTAGCAGATACAGATATAGTATTATCAGAATTGCTAACATTTTTGAGACCCTTAGATTTCCTGCGTTTTCTAATGTGAGTTTTAGCACTAACAGGTTTTACTGTTCCAACTTTCTTAGGTTTTGGATTATTCGCGGGCACTACAGTGGGAGTAGACCTATTTAAAGGGCACTTTGTTCCTACAGTAGTGTTGGTGTTCCTATTTAAAGGACACGCTTGTGTTTTGGTAGCCTCGGTACTCCTAGTTAAAGGGCACGCGTTCTTCACTTCAGTGGGAGTGATCCTAGTTAAAGGGCACATATTTCCTACTATAGTGAAAGTTCTACCAGTGGGACGCCACATCCAACCAACTTGGGTTAACACTTTCCCAGTCGGTTTCCATTCTAATCCATTTTTCCGGGCCTGCATCTCATTCACATGGTCAATAAGGCAAGAATCATGACGACTAGAAAACATACATTCATTGCAATTCCAACATTTCAAATTAGAATTCACACTAGGCTTAGAACGCTGCACAACCGCAGAGCCTTTAGGTTTAGCTACATGGTTCTTTTTATTCAAAACAGAAATAACATTCCTAGGATGGGCTTCTACTTTCTTCTTCAATTGACTACTAGATGGGGGCAAGATCCTATCATTCTTCTTGTTTCTTTTAAGCTTAGATCTTTGAGCCTTAGTAGTGGTGCTTACTCCTATAGAAGGCAACACGAGAATATTAGAAGCTGGTTTTGATTCCGCCTTATCTTTAGTGACCAAAGTTTGAGATGGTTTAGTCCTAGGGCCCTTGTTAAGTGGTGTGACGGCAATAAGGGTTCTTTTGATTGCACTAGAGGACGATGCTGAGATAGTGGCTGCGTTATCCACAACATTCTTACCTTTAAGAGTACGAAGTGTTTCCTTTAACTCAGCCAAGACCAGGTTCTTATCACAAATTTGTTCCCTCAAATCAGATATTTCCACCGACTTTCGATTCAATTGTTCAATCAATGATTGATTATGTGCAGTGGTATGAGCACATGCTGGCTGTACTGAATCGAAAAGTCGTGTATTTTTCTGTTTTAAGTTATCAACTTTGGACAACATCTTGGAAACTCGATTATCTAGATCAAGTTTAAAATTCTCAGCGGCCTCAAGTACGTTCACACAGTGAAGCTCCTTAGATTTCTCTATGTCTATCGGCAAAGATTTAGCAACCTTGTCACTTGGCTGACGCTGTTTTGATTGTAAATTCAATCGAAAATTCGTTTCAAAGTTTGCATCATCGATATTAACACCTTCGAATGACGTTTCAAAGATTTCTTGAATAAATTGTTGCTTGCATTCAAGCGAAATACAATGTGTTTGAATCTCATCAAAACATTTTGAAAGCGATGAATATGAATCTTGAAGCTTTAAAAATTCAGCGCCAGATTCGTGACAAGTACTATCTACCACAGTATCCACATTTTCAATATTATGCACAGTAGAATCATTATCAACACGTTTATTCACACAGACGGAAACAATATCATGAGACATCACTTGCTTCAGAAGCTGATCATTTTCGCGTGAAACTCGTTCTATTTCAAGTAAACTGTTTTCATAAGCATCATCCATTTCATTGAAAACACGTTTAACTTCTTCTATTTCCAAATACAAATCTTGATCAAGATTACTAAGACAAGTTTTAACATTCTTTACAAACGGAATAATTTCGTCTCGGAACGCAGCTCTAGTGTGCTCAAAGTTCCATTCACCTTCCGTTATGGCCGAAGCCGTCGTACGTTCCAAAATGACCTAGTCAAAATCGGCTAAGTGTTGGTGTACCGCATTTAAGTTAACGGACGGCTTACTTACCGGTGGAATTAACTTCGTTAAATCCTTTTTGACAAGTGTAGGAGAAGTACTGGGAGGGTTTTCATTTGACAAACTTTGGGGCACAAGAACTGTCAATTCAGCTAATTCCTTTTGTAAGCGAATGCGGGTCTTTTTAGAAAATTGATCTTTTGTAAGCGAATGCGGGAATTTTGAAAGCATTTTAGAATGAGTTTCATCCGCAAGTGACTGTGTCGCGTCAGAACTACGAACAAAAGGTGCTTCTTTCGATTTGCCAATTATGGTCATATCATAAAGACCGGGAATATATTCCTGAGCTTGTTTTGCATAACCGGGATTAGGTGGTAAATCTTGAAGACGCTTAAGTTCGAATTCTTTAAATGATTTAGTTAAAAGATGAACCTTTTCTGTGGAAGCATATTGTTTTAAAAGCTGTTGTTCTTTGAATTTAAGAAGTTTGGTAGCATTAATTTCTGATTCAACCTTTTTAGACTCGAGAGTTTCGAAATCCATTTTAAGTTTCTAAAAATCATTGACAACCGACTCCTTTTCTTTTAATTCATTAGAAAGATTAGCTTTTAATGATTCTATTTCTTTCAAGTGTTCAATCTTTTCAAAACGAAATTGGTCAAATTCAGAACATGTTATTTTCTCTACTTGAGGGACCATTTCAAAAGCTTTGACCTTTTCTTTATGCTACGCAAGCTCAGCAGTTAGGGTGGAATTGGTATCTACGGATTGTCTGAGGGCCATATGCATTTGATCAATAATATGTTTAGGCACCATTACCAAATCATGTTGAGCATAAGATTCCATACCCGTCGTAGCATTTGGTTAAGGTTCACTCAAATGTGTAGAGTTGGATACCACATCATTTGAGTTACTAGTTCCCGAATGCTGTTCGAGGTTGTCATTTTCATGCCCAACTTGATGTTGGTTATCATATTATTAGATGTGGTTGGTACCTCACTGATGACATCAGAACCGTAGTGAGAGAGATTAGCAACGAGAGCAGTTTGGGCAGAGTGAATGTCATCACAATCCAAATCGTATGCATCAAGATCGTCCGCTTGATAAGCTGCATTAGAAGTAGAAACGACTGCAATGCCTTCAGTATCTGCTGCCCCTAGGTCTGCAAGAAATGCTAACTCCTCTGAATCCAAAATCTTCCCCTTAGACTGAGCATCAACCAAATACATCTTCTCACGAAACCATGCATCATCCCTTCTCCTTTTCGGCTGAGTGCATTCCCTAGCCATATGACCTTGTCCTCGGCAATTGTAGCAAGTCACAACCTTCTTAGGACCAATAGGACTCCCATTTCCACTAGCTTGAGAATTCACAGCTTGATTGTTCCCAGTCCTTGTAGGAGGTCCATATGAATTTTGCCTTCCCTGAATAGGTTGCACTGTCACTTGACCATCTTGAACAGTGGCTTGTTGTCGAGGATTTGATGAGGTGCGGAGCTGATTGTTTGTTGGTGGAAATCCTCTAGTTGCAACAAGTTTTGACAAGTAAGCGGTGAGATGGTTTAGTACATCAGCCGGCGTATCATTTGGAGTAAAGACCGGTGCTTGGATTGGTGGAAGTTCATTAGAGTAGAAAGCTTGTGCTGGTTGTGCTTCTATTGGAAAATATCCTTGCTGAGGAGTATAGCCCAATGGAGAAGTGTTGGCTTGTGATGGTGATGTTTGATATGGTGGTTGCTGTTGAAAATATTGTTGATGAACACTTTGTTGATATTCTTGTTGTAGCATCATTGGTGGTTGATAAGATGGTTGTTGTGGTTGCTGATAGATGTGTGGTGGTGGTTGCTGCAAGTATGATGGTTGTTGATAAGTATAAGCCATGTTTTGTTGAGAAGCATACATTGCAAGTGGATCATGAACTTGAGGTGTAGACAACCGAGCCTCGATCACATGGCATTCGTGTTGTTGAAGAAAAGCTTGAAGTTGATCCACATTGGTGTTATGCAAGTCCTTAGCCAATTTAACATCCGTCACGTATTTTTTCCATTCTGGAGGAAGAGTGTTCAAATACTTGGTGTTCAATTGAAAGGTAGGGATTGCCATGCCATAGATATTAAGCTCATTCAACAATAGGGTAAATCTTAGATAGTAATCATTGAGAGTCTCCCCTGGCACATAGGCAAACTTATCAAAAGTATCATAAAGCTTACACTCTCGTTCTTGTTTAGTTAACGAGGTGCCTTGCATTAGAACACGAATTCTATCCCATAACTCTTTGGCAACTTTATGTTTGCTGACGAGTTTGTAGACATCTGGAGGAAGAGCTTGGAGAATGATGTTTGTAGCATACTTGTCACATTTATCTTGAATCTTCATATCTCCAGTCAACTCACCCGTTGTGCGAGGACGAGTGGTCGTACCTTCCGTCACAGTACCATAATCTAATGGTCCATTGAGCACCGATGCCCAAATTAGATGTCCGTTCTCCTTGTTCAACATATAAAGTTCTATTCGGGAAGCCCATTCCTCATACATAGTCTTCACCAACATTGGTGGACGATTATCCGTACCCGAGAGGATGGACTTATCCGTAAGAGATGTGTACTCCATTTCAATAAGTTAAGATTTACAAAGTTGATCGAACAATGAAATAAGGTTAAGTGTTTTTGTGTTGAAGTCGAGAAACAATGTTAAAATCCCTTAAAATATGTTCTCGATAAACCAAAAATTCCAAGACAAAATTACACACGATTGTTCGAAATTTTTTATGGAATAATTTTTGGATTGTCGGAATGTCTAGATCGGAATGCCAGATCGGAATGTCAGATCGGAAAGTCCAGATCGCAAAGCAAGGTTGTCGAAGTGTTTAGATCGCGAAGTCCAGATCGTAATGTAACTTGGTCGGAATGATGGTGGTATCGGAATTCCTAGATCGAAATGCAATGCTGTCGAAATGTTTAGATCGCAAAGCCTGTCGGAATACTCAGATCTCAAAATCTATCAAAATACTCAGATCGCAATGCTCAGATCGCAAAGTAGCTGACAAAATTCAAGCAGAGTAACGACTTAAAATACTTCCTTATACCCGTCGGAATCCCAGATCGCAAAGTACGATCGGAATGTCCAGATCGGAATAAGTAATAAAACCCATGTATCGCAATGTAGAACCAAAACCCTTTCCGATGGTGATGGTTATTGCGATGGAAGCCCACGTTTCGCTTGTACTTTCCGATGGAGATTCTGCTTAAATTTTGGAATGAAGAACACACGACTTTTTTGCACTTTTGATCCAAGAAAGATGATGTTTTAACGAAAACCAAGATACCAAGAACAGTTTAACACGAATCCCTATGTTACACTACTTTAAACTTCGATCAAACACCAAAAAAATTTGAAGATTCGGCTAAAAACAAACCAACAATCTACGAAATGTTTAGAACACAATACGCAACACAAAAACAAACCTATATTTCATCTCAAGCTCTTGATACCATTTGTAGAAATGTAAATCTATGCTTATGTTTTTAGAGAGAGAAAGAGATAGAAAGATGGTGGATTTCACACTTCTAGAGAGAGAAAGTTAAAAGGAACTATGTGTAAAATATGAAACCACACACCCTCTCCATCTAAGGAGAGGGTTTATATACCCAAGCCCTTTTCATGGGCTTGGGCTTACATTTGGGCCGGCCTACACATGTTGTAGGCTAGGCTTGTTCTTGTTTGATAAATAAATAAAGTTAACTAAACTACGAGCTATTACATGGATTATCGTTGGAGTGACCGATCCTTCTTAATACGTAAAACGTATTTCCAACATCCACCACCTCTGGTGCTTGTGTTTGTGGTGAACCACTAGCAGCAATAGAAGCAGCAGGTGTGTGGATCATCTCATTAGTGTTTGGTGGAACACCAACATAGTGAGAAGAAGATTGTGAATCTTCTAGGGAATGGGAACTCTGATGAAAAGGAGTTTGCTGAGAAGCACTAGCATTGCTAGGTTCCTCACCTTCTTGATTGGTAGGTTGGGCTAACATATGAGCAAACAATGGTATTACTGTTCCTGTAAAGGCATTGCCTTGTTTGGTCAAGAAAGAGAAAGTTCTCTTTGTGAATGTAGGAACATCCCATGTATCAGTTAACTCTGGTAGGTTAGGTATTTGGTCACTAACTAAAGTCTGAATGAATCTAGGATACATCAAAAACTTCTTAGTCCCTTCCAAATTCCTAATCATGCCTTCAAAAATTAATTTTGAAAAATTAAAAACTCTGTTATTTGCTAGACAAACACCAGCTGATGCCAATGCAGCATGAATTTGATCAAAATATGTACTTTTAGAACTTAAATAGTGAATAATAGCATGAAAAAGCAATTTCCATTGAGGTGAAAATAACGCTTTAAAGAAAGTAAGACTTTCCCTACCACCTCCATAGCCCATGGCTGCAAGGCCATCATAAATCTCTGTATTATTAAGCATACTAAGTCCATTTTCATCATTTAATCTCAAACTTGCTCGTAGCAGTACCTCAGTTACATATATGTTTCTATGATTCACCCTAGCCTTAATGCAAGGTTGATCAAACCGAGTACCTAATACTGTAGTATTCCAAAATTATTTAACAATGGAAATAGAGACAACTGGACTTACAGTGAGTGCAAAGCGAACATGACTTCGAGATAGGAAACCAAGCATCTCATGGAAACCAAGAGAGTCATCATTCGTAGCAAGATTCGTAACCAAATTATGCTTAGAGATTACTTGTAAAGCAGCCATTAGTATTTTTGATGATCGAAAAATTAGAGAGAAGGTTATAGAATCAAGAGATAAAAATAGTAGATTAGGTGAATCAATTATGTAATTGGATTAAGTATTTAAGTAAATAACAAACCCAAGCGCAAAAAAAACCGCCAAATTTACAAAAGAGACCCTTAACGGTACAACGGACATGTAGCGGTACATGGAACATAAGCGGTACTTGGATTTGTGCTAGCGGTACTTGGAGTGGAAAAGGTACCTCACAATTTTGACCAGTTCATGCTTTCCACTAACAATGTAACCTCTTTTATCTTTTTCTATTAACTTGCAATCACATCAAAAACACAAAACATAGACTATACAATAAAAATTATAAAAATTTGTACAGCTATTACCTCCCCTCAACATATGCAGCATGTTATTGGTTGAGCATACCAATGTGTGTCACCAAGAATTCGAATCTATTTGCATCAAATTCCTTGGTCAACAAATCAGCTACATTGTTGTCTGTAACAATCTTCAAGACTTGAATAAGCTTTTTGTCATAAGCATCTCTTATAAAGTGATGTCTTATTTCAATATGCTTGGTCTTGGAGTGAAATACTGGATTCTTGACAATGCATATAGTACTTTCATTATCAATGTAAATCTTGGTATTCATGAAGTTAAACCCATAGTCCAACAATTGATTTTGAATCCAAAGTACTTGTCCACAGCAATGAGCAGCAGCTACATATTCAGCTTCAGTTGTAGAAGTAGCAACAATGGTTTTCTTCTTACACTGCCATGATATGAGTCTTCTGCCTAGGATTTGACAACCTCCTGTTTTGGATTTCCTATCATGATTAGATCCAGCATAATCACTATCTAAGTAAGCTTCCAATTCAAAGGTGGAATCTCTGGGATACCATAATCCTAAATTGGGTTGACTTTTAAGATATTTAAAAATCTTCTTCACAGCATGTAGATGTGACACCTTTGGATGAACTTGGAACCTTGAATAGGCACACACAGCAAACATTATATCTGGCCTTGAAGCAGTAAGATACATCAATGAACCAATCATTGACCTGTATAGATGAATGTCAACATCTTCACCATGTTCATCTTTTGATAAAGACTTCTTGGCTTCAAAAGGTGTGCTTGTACTCCTTGTATCCATACATGAAAATTTCTTCAAGATTTTAGCAACATATTTATCTTGACTGATAAATATTCCATCTTTCCTTTGTTTGACTTGTAGTCCTAAAAGAAAGTTAGTTCTCCCATAGAACTCATTTGAAATCTTCCTTTCATCAAAGCTTCAAACTCTTCACACCATGTCTTCTTGGTAGAACCAAAAATGATGTCATCAACATAGACTTGAACTAGAATGATGTCTTTGGCATTTTTCTTGATGAACAGAGTTTTGTCAATGGCTCCTCTCCTATATCCATGATCTAGCAAAAAGTTGGATAAAGTTACATACCAGGCTCTTGGAGCTTGATGCAGACCATAAAGTGCTTTGATAACTTTGTAGACTCTATTGGGGAATTTAGGATCTACAAAACCTGGAGGTTGTGAGACATATACCTCCTCTGAAATAGTACCATATAGAAAGGCACTTTTCATATCCATTTGATAGATTATAAATCCCATATATGATGCAAAGGCCAAAAATAACCTAATGGCTTCTATCCTTGCCACTGGTGCAAAAACCTCATCATAGTCTATCCCTTCTTCCTGTCTATAGCCTTGAGCAACAAGTCTTGCCTTGTTCCTCACAACAACCCCTCTTTCATCCTTCTTGTTCCTGAAGACCCATCTAGTACCAATTACTCTTTTACCTGAGGGAAGATCCACAAGAATCCAAACTTTTTGTATCTCAAATTGTGTTAATTCTTCTTCAATGGCATCTACCCAACTTTCTTCATCAAGAGCCTGAGAAATGTTTTTGGGCTCTACTTGAGATAAGAAACAGGCAAACAAACAATGCTGAGTATCTTTATGATTTGTTCTCTGCTGTTGTTTGACATAACTCACAAGTGCATGAGTTTCAATATTGGTTTGCAGTTGTCTTCTGGTTTGTACAGCAGATTTGGGATCTCCAATAATCTGTGTAGTAGGATGGTTGTTGTTGACTTTATGAGTGGGAATAGAACTGATTGGAATTTCTGTTTCCAAATTGTTGAAATCAGTTACTGCACCATGCTCATCATAGGAAGCTTTGGAGAAGATTCCTTCAGCTGGACTAGCATATAAGTCTTCATCGTCCAATGCTTGTAAAATCTCTTCTAGTGAGTCAACAAATTTGGCAGATTTTGACTTAGCAGTACTTGCATATGAAGTACCGCTAGGTGTAGTATGTACTGCTAAGTGTTGTGACTCAAAAGGTTCTTCTCATGAATGCTTACTAGCAGATGTAGCATTCTTTTCTTGATCTTGAAGCCTTTGAAGCTCCTGGGAGGCTTGAGCATCATTTGATGGCATAGTTTGCTTCTTGGGAGTGACAGACATGGGAGTAACAGTAGGCATGTTGGGCACATAGATATGAATATCATCATCTGATGAAGAAACATCTTCTTGAGTACCTGCATTAGTTGCACTTGACTCCTCACCTGCATTGTTAGTTTGACAATCCTTTTGAAAAGAATAGTAATCCATGGAGTTAGTTAGATAATCTAAATCAAACATCCAAGCATAACCTATTCCTGGGATATTGGGTTTATTTTCTAAGAAATTCACATGAGCATTTTCTTCAACCTTCTTAGTTACCAAATTATAAACCCTATATGCTTTACTTTACACTGAATATCCTATAAGATATCCTGGATCAGACTTTCCATCAAACTTTCCCAAATAATCAAGAGTATTTAGTATGGACACATGACACCCAAAAGGTCTTAAATGACTTATGTTAGGTTTTACATCAGTCAAGAGTTCATAAGGTGTTTTGTTTTGAGGCTTGGTCACTAGGACTCTATTTAACACATAACTTGCAGTATTGATTGCTTCTGCCCAAAAGGTATTTGGCAAAAGTGAATCAGCCAGCATAGTTCTAGCAGCCTCAATCTGTGTCCTGTTCTTCCTTTCAGCTACTCCATTTTGTTGTGGAGTTATAGGATTACTAAATTGTCTCTTAATTCCTTTAGACCTATAGAATTCATCAAATTCAGCATTCTTGAATTCAGTCCCATTATCAGTCCTAATGATTAAAACCTGTTTAGTGAACTGCTTTTCAACTAAAATGATAAAATCCTTAAGTAATTCCCTTATTTCACTTTTAAGAGCTAAAAAGAAAACCCAACTGAATCTACTATAATCATCAGTTATGACTAGACAAAAGGTCTTATGACTAATGCTTCTAATAGAAACTAGACCAAACAAATCCATATGCAAAAGTTGCAAAGGTTTTGTCACAGTGTTAACAATCTTGGTCTTACAAGAGGCTCTATGTTGTTTACCTTTTTGACAAGCAGCACATGTGAAATCATTTTGAAAATATTTGTTAGGTAGAGCTCTAACCAAATTCCTTTTCACCAGTCTATTAAGATTCTTGAAATTCACATGACCTAACCTTCTATGCCACAAATTTGACTCATCTAAAGAAGCCTTAGCTAGCAAACATGTAATACCACTTGTTGGAGTAATAGTATGAAGATTAAAGGTGTACATATTTTCTTGCCTGGGTACTTTAAGCAGTATTTGAGATTCCTTAGGCATCTCAAAGTCTTTAGACAACACCAAGCAGTCTTTGTCTGTGAATAGCACCTTGTTTTTCGTATCACACATTTGTGATACAGAAAAGAGATTGAACTCATTCAATTCTTTTACAAAGAACACATCTTTAAATTCCAACTTTCCTGTGTTGATTTTCGCTTTGCTAGTGATTCTACCTTTGCTACTACCAAAGGCTACTGGACCTCCTCTAAATTCTTCAAATTCAGCAAGAAAATCTTTGTTTCATGTCATGTGTCTTGAGCATCCACTATCTACTATTCCTTTATCTTTTAATTCATCAATTAGATGCCCCTGCACATAAATAAAACTCATTAGTTTTTAACAGGGACCCAAGACACATTTGGCTCGGATCTTGTGGGACCTACACATTTAAGAGTCTGTACTGAAGCATTCCTAGTAATGCTACTTTTTCTCTTATACTTCATGGTTTCATTTATGTAGTCAAAGTCATAGGGTGACTCTATGTGCTCAGACTTCTTTGACTTAAGTACTGCTTTAGAGGAACTTGCTTTAACACATGATTTATCTCTTTTAGGAACCCACATTTGCACTGGTTTGTTCTTATCCTTACTTCTAGGTGTTTTAACTTTTTCAAAAACTTTCTTAGAAGTCTTGGAAAACTTTGGTTTTACAGACTTTAAACCAACATTACTTAAGTTTGGTCTACCAGTACTTGCAGGTCTAGACTTGTCGGTACTTGCTTTACCAAACTTTAAAGGTACTAGACCTTGTTTCATAAGTACTGCCCTAGGAACAAAACTTTTGGTAAAGTTATTTTTAACCTGTTTAACTATCCTTGTATGATAAAACTTAGGTTTGTCATCTTTAAGTTTCTGATTCCTATAAACCTGTCCATTTATCCCATTACTGTTTTTCATGACCCTTTGTGTAGCCTTTTGTTTCACAATTTTATCTTCATGTAATGTACAATCTTTGATAAAATGATTTAGACTACAACACACATAACATCCTTTTCTTCTTAAAGAAAACCCAAAAGATTGTTTTGACTTTAATTTTTCAAAACCTAGCCCACCCCTTTTGGCTTCATTATGTTTTACATTGTTTTCCAATATCTTGCTAGGAGTTTTTACCTGCTTGGGAGCAGAACTAGTCTTAGATTCCTCAGAAACAAAGTTGTTCATTAAAGGTGGATAAACAATATTTTTGTTCACAGCAGTCTTTTCTTGGGACAAAGTACTAGAGTTGAAGACATTATTAACCTTTGGTTCTTCTAACTTTATACTTGTATCATTACAAGGGGGCATGAAAATACCTGATAATGGTGGAGGAACTGCCTTCATTCCTTCAACATATCTATCATTTTCAGGTGTATTATCTACCTTACTAGAACTGTCAAAAATCCCTTTTGATAAGTCCTTGTCAGTTAAGGTTATCCCCGGTTGGTCCTCAATATATCCTAGGCCTGTTTTATCATAATACCCCATTTGTGAATTAATCAATTTTCCCAATCCTTTAGAGGATTTTTGCCAATGACTAATCACTTCCCTTTCATTACAAAGACTGGCTTTTAAAGCTTCATTTTCTGTTGATATTTTTAACAGTTGTCTTTCAAAAGCTTTTATTTCCACATCTTTTTCCCTCATTTGAAGAGTCAAAATCCTTATTTTGTCTTCATAGTTTTGTTGAGCCTTTTTGTACAAAACTATATTTTCTTCTAATTTAACAACACCCTGTTTAAAAGCAGTTAATTCTACAGTGCATGTGTTAACTTTTTGATACTGTTCCTCTAGTTCTACTTTTAGGCTATTAAATTTAAGAACACAGTCTTTAGAACAAGGATGTACCTGAGTATCTACATGTGAGAGAGCCATTAAACCAAGCTCTTCTTCTTCTTCTTCTGCCCAGTTCACCACTCCATCTACAGTAACCAATGCTTTGGTTCCTTTAGGACTTCTGCTGTTTCCTTTTAGAGAGCTTTCAATTATTCTTGGACTGGTTCTATAGCTGTGCTTGGACTTCTGATTGCTATCCTCAGCTTTATCTCTAGAGCATTCTCTTGCAAAGTGTCCATTCCTTCCGCGGTTATAGCATTCAACTTTGGACTTGTCATATCCTAATGGCTCATTAGGATCAACAGTCATTTTTCTTCCAGTCTTCTTGAAGAACCTATTAGATCTTACTGATACCATCGCAGCTTGCCATTTAAGATCCATCTCTTCAACATTAGCATCATCCATTTGGAACAAGTCATTGAGTGTTAATCTTGGCATGTTGTCTTGTCCATCGAAGAATGAGAAGGCATCATTGTCACTAAACAATGGTGAAGACACTCCATGTGGATTTTGAGAGACTATTGGACTGCTTTCAATAATTTGTGGGCAAGTACTGCTTGTAAGTCCTCCAGCAGTATTTGTGAAGTATGTACCGCTGCTAGATCCACTAGCGGTATTATGAAAGTAAGTACCGCTGTTCCCATCTGATACAAAAGCTAAGTTAGACTTTGAAGTAGTCGCTGTCTTTACTTCAGTGCCTTTCACATCCATCTCATATGCTCTAAGATTGTTGTAGAGATGATCAAAAGGAATTGTTTCCAAATCATCTCTTGTGATGAAGTGCATAGCCATTGCTTTCCACTATGGTGGAACACTTCTTAAGAATTTTAAATTAGCTTCTTCATTAGGAATTACTTGTCCATAAACTGCCAACTGAATAAGCAACTTACTGAACCTTCCATATCCACCATGTATCCCCTCTATACTGGTAATTGAGAAGTTATCAAATTCTTGCTTAAGAACAATCTTCTTAATCTTATTAGATTTGTCATTGCCCCTAAATCTAAGTTTTATAGCATCCCACATAGCTTTAGCATCTTTATAATGATGAAAGCTTGGTAGAATGTCTTCAGAAAGAGCCATAGCCAAAGCAGTTCTGGCTTTTCTCTCTCTGATCTCTGCTTGTACCTCCTCAGCAGTCACAGCAGGTAGAACATAGCATGTATTATCTGGCAACCAGTGTAGCTTCTTTGGTGTATTCCCGTTCTTGATAACTTGCCACATAGTGTGATCTATGTGATTTAAGTAATGTTCCATTTGCATAGCCCATGTCTCATAATTGTCACCTTTGAGAACTGGGAGTTTAACAGCAGACAGCGTATGAGAAGGTGTTGGTGTAGAGGTAGCTACAGCATTCACGGCTTGAACACCTTGTGCTGCTGTAGGATGCACAACTTGTGGTTGTCCCTTTGGTATAGGATCAGGGTTTTGAACATCATTCAAGTGAGCACCATCACCTTCTGGTTGAGACATTGAGTTTTGGGATATGTGGAGTGTTTGGGGTTGTGTTCTTCTTTTTCAGAGTTTCTCAACAAGCTCTAATACCACTTGTTGATCCCTTTGGTTGGATCTATATTCTGTTAAGAATTAGTATAATAGTTTGTAATCAAACTAAAATACTTTGAGCACTCTTACTAACACTAAATAAGTTATGCGGAATCTAACTTATAAAGCACAGAAGAACAGAATTACTTTTAACTATTCGATTCTCTTATTAATCGACTTGAATGAGGTACATGAAAGACATTGTACCTATGTTCCTTTTATAGAGTAAGGAACCCTAGAAACCTTAGAATATTCTATAAAGATAACTATATCATAGACGATATATTATCAATATTATAACTATTTTGGTATATCACATAAGATATACTCTAACTATAACTATGACATATCTTATACAAAGATATATTCGTCCTAATCATCATAGCAGTACTTACTTTATAAGTAGCAGTACTTACTATGTACCGCGTTAATACTAACGGTACTTACATAACACTGACAGTACTCCAAATATACTAACGGTACTTGACACTCAACAAATAATTCCCAATAGTTGGCGTGCTATTAACGTCCATGGATAGTCTTTTAGTTGTAAACCTGGAAGATCCCCCTAGGCATGTACTTGTTGGTTTCATCGTGAATAATTATAGAGGTCGTGCATAAGAGGACATGCCGCCAGGGCCCAAAAGTTGTGGTAGACGAAGTCGTTCGCTCAGGATATTTTTGGCCCTTCATGCATAGGGACGCTCTCAAGAAAGTGGTACGGTGTCGCCAATGCGACACAGTCGAACATGGAAATAAGATTGCACAAAAGGTCTGGGAATGCGCCAGGCGCACGAGCAAGCAAAGGAGGAATTCTTTCAAGCTTGGGGTGTACATTTAGTTCTCTCGCCACAACGATGGGTAGCGTAGCGCGCAGCATAGTGGCGATGTTCCCATCCCAAGTTTTTGCCTGACAAGAGTCAAGAGGAATCACCGCTCTGCCAGCTAAGGCAGTCACCATCAGGTCGCAAACAACGAACACGGGCGGCAGAGCACAGGGTACATACCAAGGTAAGGAGATTTGGAGTGTGTCCCGAAAGAGCAGAGTGCGCATTGATAGCCGTTCACAGTCACCACCGAGTAAGCTGAGTCAGATTGCGGACCAAGCGGGATATAATCATCGACTAAAGCAATACTATCTCTGAGGCATCGCGCCATCAACATGGGTTACTCTACTGGTTGTGGTCAGTTCCTAATAAAGATCCATGTATTTTCTTTTCGGTAATTTAGGATTTTTCCTTCAATGTTTTTCAAACACTTTCACGAGCATGAATAAACCTTGTGATCCCTAGCTAGTTCTGCAGTTCGCATACTTTTATCTTTTTCTTTGTGGTTTTCTCTTTTCAAATGAATGGAAATTATACATAAAGCATGTTGCATTTCTTTTATTTATATTGGCCCCCGGCGTACATGTATAAACAATATTTCCAAGCTAAATAAGAGGAATAAGTTTACCCTACTAATTAAACTTGTCACATAAGAGGGATGCAACCCCAGTGGCGACGGATTAGGTATCCTTTATTAGGCAGCTTACTAGAAGACGTTGTAGTAAGTAATGCATTCCTTACACTCCATGATGGATATGCACAAGACACAGCGTGCAAGCCTAACAAACATGTCATAATTAATGACATTACTTATGGTAGTAGTGGCAGGCCACACGTAATGAAACATCAACTCACCCATAAGTTCAGAGATACACTTCACTGAATGTTCTCATAAACAAGCACTTACACCCACAACCTTAGGCGTGGGTATAGGAACTTGGAAAAATTAAACATAGTTGCATTGCGCGATCTACACATATAAATACATAATGTTACATACGAATGATACAATATGTACATTTGGCCAGCACAATTTTACAACATACAGACGTGATGGAAGAATATGCCTCCTAGCAAGTCTATGGCGTACAAGGACCTCTTTAATTTTAGGTGCAGCGGGTTACGGGACGCGCGGTGTTCCGCTCACTCCTCCTTCATATGCTGCAACAAGCGAACTCGTACCCCAAGTGAAGGTAGGCTCACCTGAACACCATCAAATCGACTAGGATTTGCTAGACCTAGCCCAATTACAGCACTCCTGGTGGGGGACTTACGCTTCTTGGTAACATGCCTTGCATGGCGCTTCAACACCCATTCCAGAGAAACCATATTGATAGTGTCATTACCAGCAGAGTAGCAAGGACTCTCAGCTGGGATACGTCTTGATTAATGCAATAGTCGGGCTCATCCTCCGCGCCTTCATCCAAATGATTCAATAGTGTAAGTCCGTCCATGACTATGATACTAGGGTCATCTTGGTCTTTCTCAACAACATCGATGAAGGGAACGTTACAGTCCTTTAACACTTGACAGGCAGCATCAGTTAAAGGTTTCATTAACAAGCCCTCTCGGGAGGCACGCTCCATAGCCAGGCTTTGTCCTAATATGTGGGTAGCATCCAGGATATCGAAGACGGCTTCGGCAACATTGGGCGAATCCAGAGCACCTTTTGCCGTCAGGGGTAGGCTGTATCACACCAACTAGTGTTTTTCTGTGCGCACAGCTGCAAGGTGCGGATATAGCTCCTCATCAAAATCATTGTTTAAACGCCTCAGGGCTTTCTCTTTGTTATCAATATCTTGTTGGCACTTAGCAACAACATTAGTGCAGTTCGTGGCAAAAATACTAGCGCCTTCTTCTAGCTTCTCCATAGCCCAACGATTCTCTCATTCCTGTTTCTGGCGCAATTGGTGTACTTGGTTCAAAGACTCTAACAACGACGTTTTGTCGTCCTCAAGGTACTGTATAGAGCCAACATCTATACTGGCGACGCCTCTCAGGCTCGCTAACTCCATCTGGGTGCGAGCCAGTTCGATATCTTTTTCCTTCATAGTTCGGGAAAGATCGAGAGAAATAGCGGTGAAGCGTTGTGAGAGTTACAATATCCTCTTGTTTAGTACGGATTCCACGGTCACCTCCTGTGACGCACCTATTGCCAACTCTCTCACTAAGGTTTCATCAGACAGCTCGTCTAGATACTGAGCGTGCCCAGGAGGGACAAGGGACTGCATAAAATCTGCGCAGTCGGACCTGTTGGTCAATTTGCATGATTCTATACACCTCTACGGGGGTAGAAAGTCATCAGCTGGGGTGGCGCTGGTAGTATCCCTATGTGTCGCATCAAAATGACTGCATGGTTATAATATGTAGGTTAGAAGAAATTCACTTATTCTACGAACAACAAAATATTAAGTGGAATACCTAGATGTATTGGCCTCCGTACAAGACATGACACATGAGCACCAGGAAGACAAACGCGCACGAGGGTTGATCATTTGAGACCTATGTATCTTAGGAACTCCCTGGTTAGGCGCACAAGGTAGACGCTTAAAACCATGAACATGAATATCGTCTTCATCTGTGTTAGGGGTGGGGTTACCTTCAGGGAATGCTTCCTCACTCCCTGGGCCTCCTGTTTCTTTAGAGGATGACTCTATCACACATGGTACACTCCAAATGGGGGGTTGCGTTTAGAACAACAGTGCCCTCTACGTTTGCATGCGTATTGGGAGAATGTGGTTCGATGGCCATGGTGCATCTACCAATGCTCCACCCACTTGCAAGCTCGTTGGGGTTACATGGTCGAGGGTGCATGGTTGCGTCACAAGGATGCTCGCGCTTCTCGAGTTGCGAGTAAGTTATTTCTTCAAAACGATAACAGGTCAAGGTTAGACATGTGTATTAGAATACAACTTCATTCGGCGTACTCGGATAAAGATTTATTACCATGACCAAAACCTTTGTAATACTGCGGAAGATGGTTCAAAGGTATGAGAGCATTACAACTCAGTTCCATAGCATATAGTAGCGATTCCGAGAGATCTTGCATTGGTATGTGATCAGAGTCTATCATTTGTGCGTCTGCTTTGCTATACGAACCAGGTACTGGACGACTGTCTTTAATCATCGTCTGAGGGGTGATGAAGTCATAATCAAAAGGGAACACAACCTTATTTATCCAAAAAAATTTGTTGTTCCATTTCTTAAGGGATTCTATCTTTTTTGTGTAACACTGGAGTTGACCAAGGCATTTGGTGAACGATATCCACCCGTTCATCCAGGATGGACGATAGAAGGCACATAATAGGTTTATAGTTGGATCAATGTTCTTCAGCCGGCAGCTTATCTCAAAATTGGATATTTTGCTGAGCCAATACAATGCAGATGAGATAAATGGATACTGTAGAAACTTAGCACGTCGATGAGGAATCGGCTAAGGGGGATCCGATTATTGGCGAACTCAAAAAACCTGGTGTATACGCCAACCTTGCATGCTGGAAAGCTTCCAATATGCATGTCTGGGTTTGGTAATGTAGGGTGTAGGTCTATGGAAATGTGGTATTTAGTGATGAACTGGGAGAGTTCTTGTTCAGAGATACGGGATACTACATCAAATAATCTTGCCATAATTTTTCTCTTCTGAAATCACGAATGGTGTTTTTTGTTACTTCTTTGACGAGGGTAGAATTCTTTACGTTTTGGCAATGGAAGAAGATGAAGTTAAGAAATAATGAAGACTAATCATCGGTACAACGTATTTAGTACCCTTTCGGGGATGAAGGATCGTGCGACACGTTTCGACTGTTATTTTATCCAATGGTCTTGGAAGGGTACTAACATATGACGTGGTTTGAGTCTTTCACAGTTTCCAACGAAAGTAGGTGGTAGTGGATTATGACGTGGATAGCTATTGGCGGGGTTATTTGAAGTATTTATGCACATGACATTTATGGGAGCATTTATTTTGTGGTAGTGCATTACATATGGATACTTTGTTTGTATAGTCCCTATTCGGGTCGCATCACCCCACCCACGGGTACTACTCGTATCCAGTGGGTATGGATTGATACTGTGCAACACACGTAAAGCCCAGTAGGGCCGATAAGCCGCTGTCACACAACGGTTGATTACTTAACCAAGTCCTCGTCGCACCGCGACAGGATCAGACATAATATAATCTATCTTATAATTATATTCTCCTAAAGAAGAGGAGATATACACTTGCCATAGTTACACGATAAGGATCAAACTATTTTTGGTCATTTTTTTCTCCTTAGGCCGCAAGAGTAGGAGAGCCTAGCCACGACTCTCTTGGGTAAAAAAGGAACCCTTGAGGTTCCACAAAGGTACGAAACACAATACACTCTAAACCCTCACATATATAAAAATCGATTACTCACTCTCACGCCGGAGTCTAATCGTGGGACAAGTGACCACGGTAAGTCTAACGGTGTTTTCTCTTTAGTGTGCAGGGTCTTCAAACAAGATTCACTTGATGCAAGAGCTGGAGTCCACAAGACCCCGAATTAAGCCTAATTAGGGTCTAACTCGGTCCATCCAACTTTTGTATCAACACCTACCACCTTGAAAATCGGAAAAAGTAACTGCCATGTCAGTATATCGATTCATCTTCCACTGTTAGATGGTGCAAGTGGAGCACACATGGCAATCATCCATCCATAGCAACAGTAACGCTAGGAGTATATATATATATATTCGATTTCCTTTTTCACTATGATTGCTCATAGTAAAAACATACTAGCCGCCATTAACAAACCTTCAATCTTCAATCTTCAACGCGAATCAACAACTCCTAGGCTATGAAAAATCTTGAGGCTGGTAAGGACCAAATTTTCAAGGAAATAGACTTTCTGGGCGTAGATGTAAAAGAAAAAATGCATGAACAAGACGCAAAATTCCAGTGCTCTAGCATCGAGTTAGATGAAGGTCTATATCCGTGCTTAATGTCTGTAGTGGCTGAGAAGTGCAGGTTAGTACGTCATGGACTACGACTAGCCGCGATGGGAGCACTAGAGGCCCATAATATCAAGAAAATTTTTGCAGAAGCTATCATTGCGGCCATGGCTGTGGGTAATAATGCAGGCTTGGAACGTGCGTTTAAGGAGAAGCTCTTGACAAAGGATCTCGACCAGGTGAAATTTTATGATCCTCTTGCCCATGATAACTTAGATGATGCAATGATTAGGATCAAAGAATGTGCATTGTCGTCATTTAGTGTCGAAGTAGCAGACCAAGAACTTATAGATCCAACATTTATTCTACCTTTGCTGCTCCTTAACAAGATTTATAGCAAGTGATTCAAACGCCCCAATAGTCATATCGGAATTTATAGCAAAAATTGTCTCTCCATCCGTATGAGACATCGGTTATACATAAGTGTTTAATAAAGCATGAACTTCATCTAGTAAATGGGATTCACAATCGCACCTTTATTTCAACATAAACACTTAGGTAAAGAAAAGGTTCCTGTAAATTTTCTTCAAAGTGAAAAAGCAATTGAGACAATAAGAAAGGAATCTGGTTTTATAGTTTTTCAAGGGATCATTATTAATCTGTGTTTTACAAGGAATGCTTCCTTTTTGTAAACTAGGAATTTGATTTTATAACGTGTTCATATTTCCTTTATAGTAAGTTAGACGTTTGTTTGTTTAGTATGTGTTTGGTAAAAAGGTTTCGGAATTGAGGAATGTGAGTGATTCCTTTGTTTTTGTTTGGATGGTCAGTAGTCTTTGAATTAAGATTTATGATTGAAACTATCAACACAAATATATGAAATTGAATTTCTTATGTGTATTTTTCTTTTTTAAATGAAATTTGTGTTTATTTTAAGCAATTGACTTTTTTTAATTGATATGAGGTTTAGTATACTTTTAAATATAGAATATAAAAGAAGTACTAAAAAAGAATAGCGTAGCGTAGTACCTTAGGTATCTTAGATGTGTGAGTACTTTGTACGATAAATGAAAACACATGAATACTACCTGATTAGATTCATGATGGGGTTCAAAGCGGGTTTGGAGAAGGTTTGGGATGCGGTTCGCCCCAAACCCACCATGTTGCGATCCTTATCCAAACTTCTAAATATTCATGCTTCTAAACCCACCCTGTTGTGATCCCTACCTATCTCAAACATAAAAGTATGGGACTACTTTTATCTTAACCGAATTATCCATACACATTTATAAGTGTTATAACTCACATCTTTACATACTTATAAAATAAAAATGTAAAGTTTTATCTTTTTCACAAATTTACTTATAAATGTGGAGAATCAATATGTTCCTTCTTAGAGCATTTGCAATAGGGCATTTCACAAAAAACTTTTTACTATTGAAAAAGATATTAAGAGCTTTTTACCATGAGTGATTGTCAAATGGTTTGAAGAAATGACTTTGTATTTATAAAAATGGTTATAAATGCATCAAGCCAAAGCTATTCATATATTAATTGATATTAATGCATCAAGTCTTTGTATAACTTGATGCATAGCTTAGTGAGCATCAGCAATGCACCAAATCTTTCATGACTTGATGCATTGAATGCAAATAAATGAAGAGTATAAAAAACTTTGGTAAAAAGATACTTACTCTAATGCGAAAAGCTTTTCATAATGATAAAACCACAACACTATAATAAATACAACACTCTCACCACTTAACGCTTCAACCGGTTGAAAAATACCAAGCTTTTGAGTAAAGCTATACAAAAAGTCATGTGTAGTAAAAAGCTTTTGCAAAAGTGGTGCATTGTAGATGCTCAAGATATACACTAGGAGGGGATTCGGAAAGTTGTTTGAGAAAACGGGTCCATTTTATTACAGAATGGTTGCAACAATGACCATGTTCAGATACAACCATTTTATTACACTAAACATCGTTGAACCTTCCATGGAGAACTCGATTCACTACAATAAGACCATACAAAAGAAACTAGAGCACCGCTATGCATTCAATCTCGATCCTTGCATCCGATGGTAATGCTGCAACCTGGTATGTTGAACGGGCAGGTGCTGGTGCAGGGAAATCTAGAAAAGACAAAAAACATTTTCTCAAAGTTCAGTTCCAATAGCTATTCATAACAGCTTGTATCTCAAACTAGTCAAATAAAAAAATACCAAAAAAAGTGATAAGTGGTCCTAACTCCTAACTCCTAAGTGAGACCAATCCGACACTCCTAGTTTCTTACATGTACTTAAGTACTTTCCATTTTATACACCGCCTGTTTTAAACCGTGAAACAACCCTCTTAATTTGCTTCGTCTATCAATAACACTAATCAATAAGAGTAAATATAGAGTAGGTGTGAATGATACGCATTACTCGGTTTTTTGATTATAAGTCCAGATGAATTGTCTTCCTACTAATCTACAAAATCTAACTATTACACCCATACTACCGAATAGAAGAAACAAAATTTTAAGATAACACTTCTTCAAAAGTTACAATTTTACGTATGCGGGGCTGTTTTTTTAAATGTAATATGTTATATATTGCTGATTAATCTCCTAAAATTCCACCAAATTGACCTTTAGCGTTTAACCTTTTCCATAATGTTTGGTCAAATGGTAAATCTTTTTACTTAAATCCAATTATCCGTTCTCTTTACAGTGTGTATTTACCTTTTCACTCAATTCTCTAAGGTGCCGTTTGGTTGGAGGGTATTTGAGGATATTGAAGGATATTTAAAATATTTACATTTTAATATCCTCCAAATATTGTGTTTGGTACTACCAACAAAAGAATTTAAAATTTCTCGAATTCCCAAAACGAAGGATATTAGAATTACTCCAAAAAGTGAGGAATTTTAATTTACTTGAAAATGATTTTTTTAACTTTTTTACTAGACGTTATTAATCTGGTTTTAATGTGTATATAAAAACTCATAAAATTTTAAAAGTTTATATAAAATTATTTTTTATTGAATTTTTATAAATCTAAAATTAAAATTTATATCAATTTTAATAAAATTTATAGAATTTTTCTTAAAAAATATATAAATTGTTTATAAAGTTTATTTAATTTTTTAATAATAATTAAATTAATTTTATAAAATTTAATGAAATTTTTAATATAATTTATATAAATTTTTATTAAATTAATGATTCTTTTTATAAAATTTATATAACTTTTTAGAATATCTATATGAATATTTTATAAAATATATATACACTTTTTATAAATTTTTTATAAATTTTTATAAAACTTTGTTTAAATTCTTATAAAAATTTGTACAAATTTTTTGTAACATTTATATATTTTTTATAAGATTTAAATAAAAATTTTATAAAATATAAATAAAATTTTTATAAAAATTATATAACTTTTTTATAGAATTTATATAAGTTTTTTTTATAAAATTTATATTTTTATAAAATTTATATAAAAAGTGAAACTTCGATTTTTTTCTCTTTTAAAAAGAAAATTTATATAAAAAATACTTATTCGTTAATTGATTCAACCCAAAATAAAAATTTCAAAATATTATAAATTTCTCCCAACCAAACAAGCGTAGGCATTTTAAATTCTGAGGAATTTTAAGATACTAGAATTTAGAATTCCATAATTCTAAAATCTTGAACCAAACGGTCCCTAAGAGTAATTGGATGAAGATGCTATAAAATGCCAACCTTAGAGTTAAAACTAATACTTTGAACATAGGGATAGAACAAACAAATAATATTTATTCATACGATGTAAAAGGAACTTACATTTAGCATAAATTTCATTCACCTTCTTATAGTCTTTCAGATCAGCCAAACTGCAATCAAAATTTTCAACATCAATTTCCAGCATTTTTCTTACTTAAAGACGACCATGCCAAAAAGGCAAATAGATCAAGCATGCTTACAAGATTGTGGTTTTAACAACTGAGGAATAGGTAGCGCCACTTGCTTTTAATATTTCACCCATATTTTTCATAACCTAAAGATGCAAGCCAAATATATAGACAATAAGAAAACAAAGTAAAAGAATTGGTAGTATTAGCATATCGGGTAGGTTAGGTAACGGGTCAAATGGCCAGATCAGGTTGCATTGACCCGCAAATATTTCTTTTTGTTCAGTTTAAAAATGTTATAGTGATATCAAGTCATAATAGTTACCACGATATTAATCTTAAAAGAGGTTGATAAACTAATTACTTTGTAAATGGATAACTTACTTGCTCCGTTTGTTCCTCGACGTTTTCGGAGACAAACTTTGTGGTCTGTAGAAGTGCCCAAACATGGCTAGTTAATCATGTATGAATTTGATTGGATATTCAAAGAGAGTAACCCATCGATTAGCAATAATCTATTATTGGTGAAAACTAATGAAACAATACCTTTGGAATTAGACCAAGAACACCAGATACAAATACGGTATTATTGGCCTTTATGGCTTGAGAATACGGACCTAAAGCAGCCGGAACCTTATCTGTTTTAACAGCCTCCTTAATACCTGAATCCAATATGAACAAATAGATCTATCTTATTACTTGAAATAATGTCTTCAAAAGTACACAATCTTATAGCACAAGTCTAATCAAATAGATTAGTAAGCCAAGCATGTTTTACTGGCTTATCAAGTCGATATGCAACTTGCATCAAACATTAACCCTACAATAATACAATCCTTAAATCACCAAAAAGACAGTATAGAACTCTCTAAAATATTTATAAGATACTTTCAATAAAGCATCTCAACTGTCGATGTAAATGGATCCTAGCCATCCATCATGAGATATGCATGTATATAGATGTGTCGTCATTTGCCAAATACAACTTAAACTTTTTGTGTAACCATTTCTTTAATAATTTATTAATTCTCTTAAGAAATAGAGGTGTCCCTTTGTTCCCCACTTTAATAATTCATTAGCACAAAGTAAGACAACAAACTAAAAGAAGTTGCAGAATTAGCGTATCAGGCAAGTTAGGCACCAGGTCAAACGGGTCCAAGTTTAAACAGATAATTATAATTACAAGTCAGATGGGCCAGATTCGGTTGCATTAACCCCCAAACCTTTATTTTTATCCATGCAATGAGCTTATTTTTTCTTTAGAAAGCAACCGCTGATTCTTAACTTTACAATAACGACAACCAAACATACCACGACTACTATGTCAGGAAACAAACATAGGCATCATGTAGTGAGCCAGTAGAAACAAGTCTATAACTTTCTAGCTTTAAAATTAATCGATTCTATGGTTAAAAACCACCGAAAATTCTCTCGAATCCTGGGGGACCCGTAGATAACGAGGATACCCCGATAACCTTAACATGAAAAACCTTATCCCCTAGGGGTGTTTGTTTTAGCTTATAAAGAAGGCTTGTAGATTATAGGGTTTTCGACTTATGTTTCATAAACTCACTTTTTATGTAAAATCTTTAGAGACTTTTCGGCTTATATAAGCTTTCCATGTCATGATTTATCTTATACACGTCGATTTTTTTTTCAAAATAAGTCACTTTTACAAAAAAGTGAGTTTATGAAAGATAAGCTGAAAACCAAATAAGCCATAAGCTTGATATATAAGCCGAAACAAACACCCCTTAATCAATAGTAGCTTTTATACCATATCTTAAAAAACTTTTCAATACTAAAAACTGTTCCAAATATATCTAATCTATATACATTATATCAAATACTATGAATAAATCACATAAATAAATATTCAGATATATAATGCATGTCATAAAAAAGATTAAGAAAAACAAACACTTACTGATGTCAGCAGAAACAGCTAAGCAAGTGAATGGTTTCTTAGAACGGTGGGACCCAGAAAAAGACACCGAGGTTGTTAATGGAAGACGGTGGCTGATGGCTCCCATGTCTGCCGATGTCGGTAAAGCCAATGAGGTTGCTACGACGGAAATGGATGACGTCATTTATTTTGTGGTAGTACTTTGTGTTGTATCGCCGTTGGTTCCTAGTGAAACGTGTGAAGTTGGGTGAGGAAATGAAATGGATTAAAAGATGTTTTTATAGTGAGAAATGACCACTACATTGCAAAATTTATGGTTACATTCATTGTTACATTTATTGTTACATTTATAATAAGAAAACAATATTAACAAATATTCAAAACAAACATTTAGAGAATAGTTATTTTGGATATTATAATGCTCTTGAATACGAATGAACTTATCCTTATCATCCATCTCTTCCTGATATAATAGTATAATTAAAAATATTTAATTAGGTCACCAATTTTTATAATTTAAATATCTTTTAAACCGTTACGTGTTAAACGAAAAAAATATACCATCACGACGAGCATTTAATTATTTTTCTACCAATATGCACTATGATATACTTTTGAAGAAAAATTTTTTCCTCTTATTTTCTTCTTGTTAAAATTTACGTAATATATCATATATGATAGCAGTGTTTCATCGTATATGATAACAATGTTAAATCATAAATTATTGTTAAATCATATATGATATTGCTTTATATCATATATGATATTGGTTTATATCATATATGATAAGTTATATCATATATGATAACAGTGTTTCGTCATATATGATACTAGTTTTAAATCATAAATTATTATTAAACCATATATGATATTGGCCTATATTATATATGATAAGTTATATCATATTAGCAAGGTACCCGCGCGTTGCAGCGGCGGGTACCCTGTAACATAATTTTCAACGAACTTAATTTTATTTTTACGTTTTTCTTACAATGATATCTCGACACCCAAAAATTTGAGTTTTGGGTAAGTGTGTGTAACTGGCTAGCCGAACCTATGGTGACTCTGGTTTCCCAGTTGAACCCGTTGACACGATTCAGTTTATAAAACTATATGCACTATTATTTTAGGTAGACAATATATGTACATTTGTGTAGACTAATGCTTTTAGTTGGTGTGTAATGTGAAATTATACACTTATACTTTTATATATTTGGGTGTTTTAATTATATACTAAGTAGTATTAATTATCTTTAGTTTTTATTGTGTATTAATTATTTTTAGTTTTAATTGTGTATTAATTATTATGTATTCATTAGTTTTAATATGAGTATTAAATTAGGTGTTAAAGTTTGCTATTATAGTTTTTTAGGCTTAGTTTGCTTGTACACAATGCATTAGAAGATGTATGCTGAAATTTCAAGTATTCTAAAAATAACATGTCAATATGCTATATAAGGGAGTATGATATGATACTGGTGTGACATCATATATGATATTAGTATCATACATGATAATTTTTTAGAATGAAGAAAAAACGTGAAAGAAATGAAAAAAAATTGTCGAAAGTGTATTATATAGCATATTTATAGAAAAATAATTAAATGTTCTCCGTAACAGTATTTTTTTCAAATAACGATTAACAGTCTAAGAGATATTAATGTTTAAAAAAAAGTAAAAAAAGATTTTGTGTTTAATCTTATCCTTTTGATTGTGGATATGGAAGGTTGAGATTTATTCTCTTGTATCCAAATAAAGTTTAGTATCTACATGAACTTACATTAAACATCTATTATAACAAATCATCTTCTACTACATAATACAAATGCTTTTACTATACTTTTATTGTTACATGTATAATAATAAAATAATACTACCAAATATTCAACAAAAACATTTATGGTTATAAAAAACATCATCTACTACATAATACAAAATGCTTATAATATGCTTTTATTGTTACATTTATAATAACAAAATAATACTAACAAATATTCGACAAAAACATTTATAAAAACAAAAACATCATCTACTATATAATACAAAATACATTTACTATGCTTTTATTATTACATTTATAATAATAAAATAATAGTAACAAATATTTAACAAAAATATCTACTACACAATACAAAATGCTTTTACTATGCTTTTATTGTTACATTTATAATAACAAAATAATACGAACAGATATTCAACAAAAATATTTATGATAACAAAAACATTATCTACTACATAATACAAAATGCTTTTACTATGCTTTTATTGTTATATTTATAATAACAAAATAATACTAACAAATATTCAACAAAAACATTTATGATAACAAAAAAATCATCTCCTACATGATACAAAATGCTTTACTATGCTTTTATTGTTACATTTATAATAACAAAATAATACTTTAACAAAGATTAAAAACAAATGTTCAACAAAATCATTAATAACAAACTTTTTCAAATGAATCAATTATAAGGGTTTATAGTCTGATATTTTATCGACTTATATAACACAAGTTTTAATTTTATGGCTTATTTAGAGATTTATGGGTTTATGTACGTTTATGTGTCATGATAAACTTATATAAGCCTTTAATTCTTAAAGTAAATCATAAAATTAAAGCTTATGGTATATAAGTAAAAAATATGCCATATTTCAACTTATATTTATAAACCCTAATTCTTAAGTAGTTAGACTTATAGCCTTATATAAGTTTATTATATTATATAAGTTTATTATTTATGTAAGCCCATAATCTTCAAATAAGCCACAATATAAGCCAAAATAAGCTTACGTTATATAAAATAAAACAAACAGGCCCATAATACTCCCTCATACATTAATCGGTATTTTGTTTCTTGTAATTCAATATAATTTTTATTCTTTTTAAATCATGGTTTTTGATACATTGGTCGAATAACTTACAGGGTTTGAATTCTCTGTCACACAGAATCAAACCAAGTAAAGCCTTCTCTTTTCAAAAAGTTGATGTAGCCACTTCAAATTTATTTACACATAGTAGGAATTAAACTTGAGACCTCACACACTTTTGAGTGACAATCACAGCCCTTTTGCGACTAGGTCACTCTTGAGTGGTTTCAATGTAATTGTTAGGGGTGAGCATGTGGTGATTTGGGGCGGTTTTATGTTATAACTAAAACTCAAACCGCAAAGTTTGATTTTTTCATATTACAAACCATTTGATTTCGGTTTTTTTGGTTTTGGTTTTTTGGTTTTTTAGTTTTTTTTATTGTAGCGGTTCGGTTTTTGTTTTTATTTCGGTTTATTTCTCTTTTCTATTTACGCATTAGGTTTCTTGTATACAAAAAACCGCATTAATAGTCAATCACTTTTGATGCAAATTAAACACACCATAAGTTGCAACCAACGATAATAGTTTCAGTCAGTTACATATGCTACAATAATAGCTACATTAGCTACCATCGAATCATATAACATAAAAGTATGGGACTACTTTTATCTTAACCGAATTATCCATACACATTTATAAGTGTTATAACTCACATCTTTACATACTTATAAAATAAAAATGTAAATTTTTATCTTTTTCACAAATTTACTTATAAATGTGGAGAATCAATATGTTCCTTCTTAGAGCATTTGCAATAGGGCATTTCACAAAAAACTTTTTACTATTGAAAAAGATATTAAGAGCTTTTTACCATGGGTGATTGTCAAATGGTTTGAAGAAATGACTTTGTATTTATAAAAATGGTTATAAATTCATCAAGCCAAAGCTATTCAAATATTTATTGATATTAATGCATCAAGTCTTTGTATAACTTGATGCATAGCTTAGTGAGCATCAGCAATGCACCAAATCTTTCATGACTTGATGCATTGAATGCAATTAAATGAAGAGTATAAAAAGCTTTGGTAAAAAGATACTTACTCTAATGCGAAAAGCTTTTCATAATGATAAAACCACAACACTATAATAAATACAACACTCTCACCAATTAATGCTTCAACCGGTTGAAAAATACCAAGCTTTTGAGTAAAGCTATTCAAAAAGTCATGTGTAGTAAAAAGCTTTTGCAAAAGTGGTGCATTGTAGATGCTCAAGATATACACTAGGAGGGGATTCAGAAAGTTGTTTGAGAAAATGGGTCCATTTTATTACAGAATGGTTGCAACAATGACCATGTTCAGATACAACCATTTTATTACACTAAACATCGTTGAACCTTCCATGGAGAACTCGATTCACTACAATAAGACCATACAAAGGAAACTAGAGCACCGCTATGCATTCAATCTCGATCCTTGCATCCGATGGTAATGCTGCAACCTGGTATGTTGAACGGGCAGGTGCTGGTGCAGGGAAATCTAGAAAAGACAAAAAACATTTTCTCAAAGTTCAGTTCCAATAGCTATTCGTAACAGCTTGTATCTCAAACTAGTCAAATCAAAAAATAGGTTAAAAAGTGAGAAGTGGTCCTAACTCCTAACTCCTAAGTGAGACCAATCTGACATTCCTAGTTTCTAACATGTACTTAAGTATTGTCCATTTTATACACAACCTGTTTTAAACTGTGAAACAACCCTCTTAACTTTCTTCGTCTAGTAATAACACTAATCAATAAGAGTGTATAGAGAGTAGGTGTAAATGATATGCATTACTCGTTTTTTTAGTTATAAGTCCTGATGAATTTTATTCCTACTAATCTACAAAATCTAACTGTCACACCCCATACTACCGAATAGAAGAAACAAAATTTGAAGATAGCACTTCTTCAAAAGTTACAATTTTACGTATGCGAGCCTGTTTTCTAAAATGTAATATGTTATGTATTGTTTATTAATCTCCTAAAATTCCACCGAATTGACCTTTGGCGTTTAATATTTTCCATAATGTTTGGTTAAATGGTAAATCTTTTTACTTAAATCCAATCATCCTTTCTCTTTTCAGTGTCTTGTTATTTACCTTTTCACCTAATTTTCTAAGAGTAAATTGAATGAAGATGCCATAAAATGCCAACCTTAGAGTTAAAAATAATACTTTGAACAGAGAGATAGAACAAAAAAACAATATTTATTCATACGATGTAAAGGGAACTTACATTTAGCTTAAATTTCATTCACCTTCTTATAGTCTTTCAAATCTGCCAAACTGCAATCAAAATTTCCAACATCAATTTCCAGCATTTTTCTTACTTATAAACGACCATTCCAAAAAGGCAAACAGATCAAGCATGCTTACAAGATTGTGGTTTTAACCACTGAGGAATAGGTAGCGCCACTCGCTTTCAATATTTCACCCATATTCTTCATAACCTAAAGATGCAAGCCAAATTTACAGACAGTAAGAAAACAAAGTAAAAGAAGTGGTAGTATTAGCATATCGGGTAGGTTAGGTAACGGGTCAAATGGCCAGATCAGGTTGCATTGACTCGCAAATATTTCCTTTTGTTTAGTTTAAAAATGTTATAGTGATATCAAGTCATAATAGTGACCACCATAATAATCTCAAAGGAGGTTGATAAACTACAATTACTTTGTAAATGAATAACTTACTTGCTCCGTTTGTTCCTCGATGTTTTCTGAGACAAACTTCGTGGTCTGCACAAGTGCCCAAACATGGATAGTTAATTGCATTTTATTGAATATTCAAAGAGAGTAACCCATCAATTAGCAGTAATGTATTATTGGTGAAAAGTAACGAAACAATACCTCTAGAAATAGACCAAGAACACCAGATACAAATACGGTATTATTGGTCTTTATGGCTTGAGAATACGGACCTAAAGCAGCCGAACCCTTATCTGATTTAACAACCTCCTTAATACCTGAATCCAATATGAACATATATCTTTATCTTATTACTTGAAATAAAGTCTTCAAAAGTACACAGTATTATGGCACAAGTCTAATCAAATAGATTAGTAAGCCTAGCATGTTTTACTGGCTTATCAGGTCGATATGTAACTTGAATCAAACATTAACCCTGCAATAATACAATCCATAAATAACCAAAAAGACAGTAGAGAACTCTCTAAAATATTTATAAGATGCTTTCAATAAACATCTCAACTCTCGATGTAAATGGATCCTAGCCATCCATCATGAGATATGCATGTATATAGATATGGTCGTCATTTTCCAAATACAACTCAAACTTTTTGTGTAATCATTTCTTTAATACTTTATTAAGTGTCCCTTTGTTCCCCACTTTAATAATTCATTAGCATAAAATAAGACAACAAAATAAAAGAAGTGGCAGAATAATACATGACTTTTTGCTTAGCTTGCTTTAGCGTTTGTATACTCGATATCGTTCTCGGTATCTAATCGAATTGATCACGGTTAATGGTTGAATAGTCGGTATTGGTCACTAAAAGGGGAGTTGATTTTTCTATTATATTAGAAAGGGTAAGTGCAAAATGTAATAAAAATAAGCTAAAAGCAAATCTAAAAAAACTAAATTAAAGCTTTGAAATAAACCTAAAAATTACTAAAAAAATACTTGGTAAAAATGGAGATTTCGGGAAGCGTGCAATTTTTGGAAATTAAAACGTAAACGACTAAAAACTTGAAAACTTGGTAAAAATAAACTAAGACGAAACTTGTTTAAAATAATTCTAAGTTAAAATGGCGGGAAAAGTTAAAAACTAAGAAAAGTAAATCAAAAGCCAAAATCAGATCACAATGCGATCGTACTCAGATCACAATACGATCGTGACCACCGATCGCACTCACGATCGTAGCCTGGGGTCATATCATACTCAATGCGATGGGAAAGAGTGATCACACTCACAGATCACAACCACGATCGCAACAAGTCGATCGTGGTCTTTGATCATGGTCTGTGATCGTAACACAATGATCGCAATCAATGCGATCGAACTCAAGGATCGTGACACGATCGCACCCACAGATCGCAATATGTGATTGTGGTGTGGATCGTAGCCAGGGAAAGAAGTGTAGATCGCAATCAATGCGATCGCAGCCAAGGATCGTAACCAAGTAAAACCCTTCTAAGATCGTAATGAAACACAAAGAGCAACTTAAGAAGAAATGAATAAGCAGTTAATACAATAAGCACTTGCCAACTCTTAGCCAAGGATAAATAAGCACAAATTCGAAACCTTTTTGAATCTAAACACGTGAACTTTATAACACAAATTTTTAAACAATAAAACTTTAAAGAAAGCTTAAAAGTAAATAAGCTAAATATACAAATAAGCCAATAAGCACAAAGAGATTATAGCTTAGACGTATAAGAGCTTATGAAGGAATAAAAAGATTAACTTTTTAATCACGAAAACATCAAAATCAATCACGGATCAAATGTATTTCGGATCAAAGGTAAAACAAAATCAAGAAATGTAGAAAGAGAATAATGAAAAAAAAGCTTAACTTGAACTTGTGATTAATGCCTCCTCTTTCTTTCTTCTCGGCTCTTCGTCTTTTAAGTTCTTCGACTTTTCTCGACGTCGTCTCGGGATTAATTAAACTCGTCTTATAAACTCTTCACTTATTTAGACTTGAGTTCTTCGACTTCATTAAACTTCCGTCTTTAGACTGTTTCTTCGATAAATCTTCAGAATAGGCCTTGGACTTCCGTTCTTTTTGCACTCTTGATTGTTTGACTTCGTCTTTTCTCGTTTTCTTCGATAAAAGCCCGTGAAAGCCCGTGTTTTCTTCTTTTTTCATCTTTTGGTCCTAAAACACAATAAAAACACAAACCACGCATAATTCCGACTTTTACGACATAAAATACACGTTTTGGTCTAGTTATTATTGGAAATAAGTGGTAAAAGGATAAGTGTTTTTACACTTATTAAATCCCCTACACTTGACAATTGCAATGCCCTCATGCAATGCATTAATTTTAAAGTACGGTTTACATTTTCCATCATAAATAACCCACCTTGGCCTTTATTAAATACTAAACATTAAGGAAAATAAAAAGATAAAACAAGTAAAGAAATCAAATACTTACATTGGGGTTTTGGCTGCCAGAACGTTTATCATCCTCAAGTTTCACGTTCCCCATACCAAGCTTAAAAACGAGATCATTGTTATTATAAGTTAGCAAACTAACACGAATTCATGTGGGCCAATTATTTACTTAGACTCCCTTATTCCTAGGTGTATCTCTTATATTTTAATTTTGTCTTGAATGATCACGAGGATGCATTGTTTGACTTATTTCGTTGGTTATTTAGGCTGAAAATAAAGTGGGACTATTTAATCAATAGTTAGCTAAAGGACAAAATCTTTTAAAACTGCTTCTCGGGACCTCTTAAAGTTCATATCTTGGCATAACTCGCTTCACGATTTGAGACCTTTCTCGGACCGATATTTGGCAGCGACTTCATACTTCGAATCTTGAGAGAAGTTCTTGAAATTATGGTCTTCTCTTCATAATAGGAATTTCTTCACTTGAAGTTTTTGCGAGATTCTTCATATTTTGACCACGACTTCTTCATTTTTCTCCAATCTTTATTTTGGACTTTGATATATAACGATCCGCCTCCTTTTAGGACTTGGATCTATTTATCCTCATACCTTGTTAGGGCCTTTTTGGATAGACTTCTCCATGATCTTTTGGGGAGTTTTTGCTTTTCGTCGTGTGTCTCGATCCTTCATATTGATTTTCGATTAATGATTCTTCACATCACTTTTGGATCTTTAGCAACAAAATGTAGCCCTCATGCCTTGTTAGGGCCTTTTCGGACTCGCCAATCTTCGCATCCCGCTTCAATAAGTTATGCCTTGGCTATGAACTCTAATTAATTTCGAGCAACTTTTAAACGATCTTGTGCTAGAAGCTAAGTAACTTTTCAAATTGTACAACCTTATTTATTGCAGATAAATTTATTAGCAAGCGATGGGAGAATAGGCTTATAATAAACTCACATAAATTCACGAAAGAATACCAAACTTATAATTGACTCTATCATCTCTCGTTCTCCATAATTTAAAATATCAAGGAATGAGACTCGTGGATGCTTAACCAATTAAATCAAAGTTTTGGGTTTTTGAGTCATCTATAGGATCTTGCAAATTCTTAGACTTCTTCAAGTTAAGAATCGCATTTTAAAGTTCCCTTGATAAACGACTTTCTAGGATCAATTATAGGAACTTGCGAAAAGTTCTTGTTCTTAACCCGTGAGAGTTAAGACTTTCGTGTTTTAAAGTTCCCTATATAAAAGCCTAGCAAAACTTGACTTAAACACGTTAAGGATACTAGCTAGAGTAAACTTAGATAAGTAAACTCGGGTTGAGTCAAAATATTCATGACTTTGAAAACTTTAAAACCAATTTATTGAAAATTTATTCTAGCAAAGAAAGTAAATAACGATAACAAAGGAAAATACAACTATACTAATAGGCCAAAATAGATTAAAAATTTTGAAAAATGTCGAAAAATCAAATTTTCCGGTTAAAATGAGGGCAAATTCATGGAAAAGACCACTCACTTTGATAGAAGTCCCCCCCTACACTTGATATAAACATTGTCCTTAATGATTAAGCATGTGGGAGTAAACTCCCCTACACTTAGGACATTGTGCACTTTGTTTAAATCTTGCTAAGGAAAGGAAAACTATAGTGACTTCAATGTGAATATATAAGATATGAAATATTGAATCACGATAGTTTAGGATAGAACCAGGAAGATGGGGGGATCACGGTTCGTCAAAAGTCATCAAAAGTACTCTTTGAAGCTTGAATACCTACACAGAATAAGACAACAAACACATACGGGGCTCCCCCCTACACTTATTATGAAAACGGTAAAGGATAGATCAACGGGTTGCCTCCCGAGAAGCGCTTGTTTTTTATAACCGAGTCACGAGCCTGACTCGACCCAGAACTAATTCAAGGGAAACGTGGTGAGGGATGGAATCATCTCATGAGAGATGTCCTCACCAAAATACAGCTTCACGCGCTGGCCATTCACCTTAAAATTGGGCTCATTTGGCTGAGAAAGCTCAATGGTGCCATATGGGAAGACTTTGGCGACGGTGAATGGACCAGACCAACGGCTCTTCAACTTTCCCGAGAAGATCTTCAACCGAGAGTTAAAGAGTAAGACTTGATCACCAACGTGGAACTCTCGGTTCTTAATCCTTGCATCATGGATGATCTTGGTCTTCTCCTTGTAGATCAATGAGTTCTCATAAGCTTCATTCCTTAGTTCATTTAGCTCGTTGAGTTGAATCTTCTGAAGATCGCCGGCTTTGTTGATGTTGAAGTTAGCCCACTTCAAGGCCCAGTATGCCTTATGTTCCAACTCGATAGGGAGGTGGCATGCTTTCCCGTACACAAGACGATAAGGTGTACAACCAATCGGGGTCTTATATGCGGTACGGAAAGCCCACAAAGCATCATCTAACTTATCGACCCACGAGGCACGATGCTCTCCCACAGTACGCTCAAGAATTCACTTCAATCCACGGTTAGATATCTCGGCTTGACCAATTGTTTGAGGATGATATACGGTGGAAAGATGGTGATTGACACCGTACTTAGCCATGACTCGAGCAAATTGATCATTGCAAAAATGAGTCCATCGGTCACTGATGATAGCACGAGGAACACTGAATCGAGCAAAAAGTTGCTTCAGAAAGTTCACAACCACCCTCGCATCGTTCATAGGGAGAGCCTTAGCTTCAACCCATTTAGAGACGTAGTCAACGGCTACGAGGATGTACTTGTTCCCTTTGGATGATGGAAATGGCCCCATAAAGTCGATGCCCCATAAATCAAGATTTCACATTCTTGGATGAAATTTTGAGGCATCTCATCTTTATGTGTGATCTTGCCTTGGCGTTGGCAAGCATCACAATTTTTAACCATCTCGTGAGCGTCACGATAAATGGTGGGCCAATAGAATCCTGAATCAAACACTTTCTTCGCGGTGTAGTTAGGACCAAAGTGACCACCGGTGGGTCCTTTATGGCAAGCATCAAGGATTTGTAAAGCTGCCGGCCCATCAACACATCGACGAATAATCAGATCAGCACATTGTTTGAAGAGATAAGGGTCATCCCAAAAGTAAGTCTTAATATCTTTAAAGAACTTCTTCTTTTGTTGGGATGTTAACCCTTCGATGAGAATACCACCCGCTAAGTAGTTTGCAATATCCGCAAACCACGGGGTGTCATCAAGATTTGAATTGATAGACATTAAGGCCTCAAGGGGAAAAGAGTCATTGATCTCTTGATTCGGATGATCCCCTTGATAAGGATCCTCAAGTCTACTTAGATGATCCGCGGCTAGGTTTTCGGCTCCCTTCTTGTCACGAATTTCAATTTTAAATTCTTGAAGGAGCAAAACCCAACGAAGAAGTCGTGGCTTAGAATCTTGCTTAGTCAACAAGTACTTCAACGCGTAATGATCGGTGTACACGATTGTGGTGGAAAGAACAAGATAGGGGCTGAACTTCTCAAAAGCATACACTACAACTAAAAGCTCTTTTTCGGTAGTGGTATAATGCAATTGAGCCCCCGTCATTGTCTTGCTAGCATAATGGATTGGTTGGAAGTGTTTGTTCACTCTTTGGCCCAAAACCGCTCCAATAGCAAAATCGCTAGCATCACACATCAATTCAAATGGTAGCTCCCAATTAGGGGTAACCAAGACCGGTGCCTTAGTTAGCTTATCCTTGAGAATATTGAAGGATTTAAGACACTCTTTGGAAAAGATAAAAGGAGTATCTTTTTCCAAGAGGTGGGTCATCGGGCGAGCGATTTTAGAAAAATCTTGAATGAATCGACGATAGAGCCCGCATGACCAAGGAAACTTCTCACACCCTTCACGGTTGAAGGTGGAGGTAATTTGGCTATGACATCCACTTTAGCACGGTCCACTTCAAGACCGGCTTTTGAGATTTTATGTCCAAGCACAATGCCTTCTTTTACCATGAAATAGAATTTTTCCCAATTTAGAACAAGGCGAGTGTCTTCACACTGCTTAAGCATGCGTTCCAAATTGGCAAGGCAAGAAGAGAAGGAATCACCATAGACCGAGAAATCATCCATGAAGACTTCCATGGTTTGCTCAACCATGTCATGGAAGATAGCCATCATACACCTTTAGAAAGTCCCGGGAGCATTGCATAAGCCAAAAGGCATTCTTTTATAAGCAAATGTTCCATAAGGACAAGTGAATGTGGTTTTCTCTTGGTCTTGGGGATCGATGGGTATTTGAAAATAACCCGAGAAACCGTCTAAGAAGCAGTAATAGTCATTACCCGCTAGACGTTCAAGCATTTGGTCCATTAAAGGAAGGGAAAATGATCCTTTCTCGTAGCATCATTGAGTTTGCGATAGTCAATAAAAACTCTCCACCCTGTAACGAGACGAGTAGGAATCAACTCGTTGTTTTCATTGGACACAACGGTGATTCCGCCTTTCTTAGGCACACAATGGACCGGACTAACCCATGGTGAATCCGAGATAGGGTAGATCATTCCCGCATCAAGAAGTTTGATAACCTCTTTTTTTATAACGTCATGGATCTTGGGATTCACCCTTCTTTGGTTTTGAATAGTGGGTTTAAAATCGTCCTCCATGAGAATTTTATGTGTGCAAAAGTGAGGATCAATTCCACGAATATCGGAGATTTTCCAAGAAATCGCTTTCTTATGATTCTTCAGTACGTTGATAAGTCTAGATTTTTCTTCTTCGTTCCAGTCCTTAGCGATGATGACGGGTGACTTTCTATTGTCTTCAAGGAAAACATACTCGAGATGAGACGGTAGGTCCTTAAGCTCTAAATCCGGAGGATTTTCGATGGAAGGCGTAGTCAAATTATGTTCATCGATAGAGATATCCTTAGGAGATGGTGGATAAATATGGTCCTCATTGAGAAGTTTCTCAATGGTACGAATGTCTTCATCCAAATTGGAGGGAGAATCGTCATATTGCAAGTCCACATCTCCCAAAGTTGCTTCAAATTCTTTCAAGATGAAATCACTTTGTCCAAATGGAGTTAGTGATGGAGCAATAGAGGCAACAGTCTCAACAATGGGTAGAGAAGAAGAACCACTTTTACAAGTGTCTTTGAAATGCTCTTCACAAGCCTCATCAAGAACGTCAATGAAATTAACGCTCTCGTTTTTAGAAGGCTGCTTAGAAAGTTTACCCATGTTGAAGACGATTTTATCATCACCAACTCTCATGATTAATTTGCCCGCGGCTACATCAATGAGAGTGCGACCGGTACTCAAGAATGGACGTCCAACGATTAATGGAACACGGGGGGTCCATCTCGTAGTCAACGACAACAAAATCCGCCGGAAAGGTGAATTTGTCGACACCAACAAAGACGTCTTCGGCTATCCCCACCGGATAAGCAACTGTACGGTTAGCTAATTCCAAAATCATTCGTGTGGGGACTAGCTCGGGTAGAGATAATTGTTTCCAAACGCTTAAAGGCATTAATTTGATACTAGCACCTACATCGGCTAGGGCCATACAATTCTCTACCCCGGGGAAGTTGCAAGGAATGAGAAAACGACCCGGATCACCAAGTTTCGTTGGTAATTTCCTTAAGAGCATTACAGAGCAATTCTCATTAAGTTGGGTCTGAGCGATATCAAGGAGTTTCTCCTTATCACTGAGAAGATCTTTAAACATTTTCGCATACTTCGGCATGTGAGCGAGAGCCTCAGCAAAGGAGATATTGAAATTCAGTTGTTTAAACATTTTGAGAAAGTTAGAAACCTGAATATCATCCTTGTTCTTCAACTTCTCTTTCCTCAACCTTGAGGGATAAGGTATATTGGGTTGAGATGAAGGCTTTGGAATGGAATTCTCACTCATATCCTTAGGTGGTAGAGGGGTGGAAGTAGAAGGTGGAGGAATTGGAGAAGGGGTCTCGTTTTCCTTTCTCATAATCACTGGTGTAGGTGTAGGAATCTTGGGTTCCTTTAAACCTTTGCCACTTCGGGTGGTGATTGCTTTCATCTCCACTCTTGGATTAGCAACGGTGTTACTCGGAAGAGAAGAGGCTTGATTACTTGGGAAAAAACTAGCCATCATGTCCCTTAAGTTATTCGTTTGATTGCTCATAGAGTTTCTTATATCGGCTTGAAGAGCATTCCCTTGTTTTGCCATGTCATTCCTTAGCTCGGCTCGAATAACGTTCCCTTGCTTTGCCATGTCACCCTTCAAGTTAATGAATTGGCTTTGAAGATTCGTCACCATCTCTCTATTTGTCCTCATGTAAGCTTCGAGGTCTTGGTTCAATGTCGTAGGTTGATTGAGAGGTGGGGCTTGGTAAGCTGAATTATTTCCTTGAGGTGGATATGGATTTCTTTGGGATTGATATTTATTGGTAGCTCGAGGTTGGCTTTGATTGTTGTGGTTGAAATTGTTTTGGTTTGGGTTTTGAGGGAAAAAAACGGGTGGAGATAGATAGTTGTTGGAACGATAACTTAGCAAGTTACGGTCTCCTTGAGGACGTGCTTGATAGCCGCCTGTAGAAAAGTTACCGTTGGCGGCATACACATTTTCTGGATTGTCAAGAGTAGAAGGACAATCGGTGTAAGAATGAGAACCCCCGTAAATCTCACAAGAAGTTGCTACAGCTTTAGCTTGTTGAAATTGTTTTGTAGCCATGGTTAAGAAGTTTTTGTTCATCTCAGCTATTTGGCGAGTAAGTTCGGTTATCTCTGAGTTGGATGATGTAGAAGAAACATTGGCCCTCTGGTTATTCCTTGAAGATGCAGATGAATCCCAATTTTTGTGGTGAGTGGTCATGTTCTCTATGCTCTCTACACTCCTCAGGTCTTCTCTTCATGAATGTACCACCGGCGGCAGCATTAATCGTATCACGATCACGAAAAGTTAGGCCATTATAGAAGGTATCAATCAAAGTAACAGGGAGCATGTTATTGTTTGGACAACGGTCGATCAAGACATTATAGCGTTCCCAAGCATCAAAAAGCGACTCATCAGGTTCTTGTGTGAATCCACTGATTTGGTTGCGAAGACTAGTGACCATGGATGGTGGAAAGTAGCGCGACAAAAAATTTTGAGTCATGTCATTCCATGTTTTAATTGAATTTTTGGGAAGACGATCAAACCATTTTGTGGCATGGTGGGATAACGTGTGTGGAAAGAGGTGAAGGCGAAGAAAATCCATGGAAGCACCTGGTAGTTTCATGCTTTGAGTGACGGTGATGAACTTGTCGAGATGTTTGTTGGCATCATCATCCGGTGATCCGCGAAACGGGCAAGCATTTTGAACTTGCTGGATCATGTGATGCTTCAATGAAAATTCAGGAGCCGTGATTTGCATCGGCGCAATCGGTCCTCTGCGTCCGTTCATGGTTGGTTGACAAAGCTCCTCCATTGTGCGTAGGTCGGGTGGGGGAACATTGTTGTTGTTATTGTTATTCAAATTGGGGTGGGGTGGGTTGTTATTATTGTTATGCACACCGACCATATCTATGTCTCTAAGAGTCTCGGGCTCAGGATAAGACGTAGATCGAGTACTCATACACTAAAAGGAAATAAAATATTTTTGATTTTTTATCTTTTTTTATTGTTTTTGGATTTTTGAAAATTTTGTATTTTTTTAGGATTTTTGAAAATTTTTGAGCTTGAAAATAACGTTCCTGAAAGAACGGATCCCAAAATCCAATTTCTCACTAAAAACCGTTAATCTTTACGAAAAGATCCGGCAGCGGCGCCATTTAATACATGACTTTTTGCTTAGCTTGCTTTAGCGTTTGTGTACTCGATATCGTTCTCGGTATCTAATCGAATTGATCACGGTTAATGGTGGAAGAGTCGGTATTGGTCACTAAAAGGGGAGTTGATTTTTCTATTCTATTAGAAAGGGTAAATGCAAAATGTAATTAAAATAAGCTAAAAGCAAATCTAAAAAAACTAAATTAAAGCTTTGAAAATCAACCTAAAAATTACTAGAAAAATACTTGGTAAAAATGGAGATTTCGGGAAGCGTGCAATTTTTGGAAATTAAAACATAAACGATTAAAAACTTGAAAACTTGGTAAAAATAAACTAAGATGAAACTTGTTTAAAATAATTCTAAGTTAAAACGGCGGGAAAAGTTAAAAACTAAGAAAAGTAAATCAAAAGCTAAAATCAGATCACAATGCGATCGTACTCAGATCGCAATACGATCGTAACCACCGATCGTACTCACGATCGTAGCTTGGGGTCAGATCGCACTCAATGCGATGGGTAAGAGTGATCGCACTCACAGATCGCAACCACGATCGCAACAAGTGGATCGTGGTCTTTGATCGTGGTCTGTGATCGTAACACAATGATCGCAATCAATGCGATCGAACTCAAGGATCGTGACACGATCGCACCAACAGATCGCAATATGTGATCGTGGTGTGGATCGTAGCCAGGGAAAGAAGTGTAGATCGCAATCAATGCGATCGCAGCCAAGGATCGTAACCAAGTAAAACCCTTCTAAGATTGTAATGAAACACAAAGAGCAACTTAAGCAGAAATGAATAAGCAGTTAATACAATAAGCACTTGCCAACTCTTAGCCAAGGATAAATAAGCACAAATTCGAAACCTTTTTGAATCTAAACACATGAACTTTATAACACAAATTTTAAAACAATAAAACTTTTAAGAAAGCTTAAAAGTAAATAAGCTAAATATACAAATAAGCCAATAAGCACAAAGAGCTTATAGCTTAGACGTATAAGAGCTTATGAAGGAATAAAAAGATTAACTTTTTAATCACGAAAACATCAAAATCAATCACGGATCAAATGTATTTCGGATCAAAGGTAAAACAAAATCAAGAAATGTAGAAAGAGAATAATGAACAAAAAGCTTAACTTGAACTTGTGATTAATGAAATTCAAATACAAGGATGATTAAAAGCTTAAACTTGAAAGATAAAAATGAAGAAAAGATGAAAACTTAGTGAGAGAAAGTTAAAACTTTCTCTCTCTAAAAACTAGAAAGGAAAAATTGAAAATAAAACTAGCTAACCACCCTCCTAATGTGTTTAGGAGGGTATTTATAGGCAATGGGGGAGTGCATGTGTTGCCTTCTCTTTCTTTCTTCTCGGCTCTTCGTCTTTTAAGTTCTTTGACTTTTCTCGACGTCGTCTCGGGATTAATTAAACTCGTCTTATAATTTCTTCACTTATTTAGACTTGAGTTCTTCGACTTCATTAAACTTCCGTCTTTAGGCTTTTTCTTCGATAAATCTTCAGAATAGGCCTTGGACTTCCGTTCTTTTTGCACTCTTGATCGTTTGACTTCGTCTTTTCTCGTTTTCTTCGATAAAAGCCCGTGAAAGCCCGTGTTTTCTTCCTTTTTCATCTTTTGGTCCAAAAACACAATAAAACACAAACACGCATAATTCCGACTTTTACGACATAAAATACACGTTTTGGTCTAGTTATTATTGGAAATAAGTGGTAAAAGGATAAGTGTTTTCACACTTATTACAGAATTAGCGTATCAGGCAGGTTAGGTAATAGGTCAAAGGGTCCAAGTTTAAATAGATAATTATAATTACAAGTCAGATGAGCTAGGTCAGGTTGCATTAACCCCCAAACCTTTCTTTTTATCCATGCAATGAGCTTATTTTTTCTATAGAAAGCAACGACTGATTCTCAACTTTACAATAACGACAACTAAACATACCATCGACTACTATGTCACGAAACAAACATAGGCATCATGCAGTGAGCCAGTAGAAACAAGTCTATAACCTTCTAGCTTTAAAAATAATCGAGTATACGGTTAAAAACCACCGACAATTTTCTCGAATCCCCGGAGTCTCGTAGATAACGAGGATACCCTGATAACCTTAACATGAAAAACTTATTCCTTAGAGGGTGTTTGTTTTAGCTTATAAATTAGGCTTGTAGCTTATAGGGTTTTCGACTTATGTTTCATAAACTCACTTTTTTTGTAAAATATTTTGAAACTTTTCGGCTCATATAAGCTTACCATGTCATGACTAAGCTTACACAAGCCGATTTACAAAAAGTGAGTTTATTAAAGATAAGCCAAAAACCAAATATGCCAAAAGCTTGCTATATAAGCCGAAACAAACACCCCTTAATCAATAGTAGCGTTTATATCATATCTTAATAAACTTTTCAATACTAAAAACTGTTCCAAATATATCTAATCTATATATATTATATCAAATACTATGATTAAATAACATAAATAAATATTCAGATAGATATTGCATGTCATAAAAAAGATTAAGAAAAACAAACACTTACTAACGTCAACAGAAACGGCTAAGCAAGTGAATGGCTTCTTAGAACGGTGGGACCCAGAAAAAGACATCGAGGTTGTTGTTGGAAGACGGTGGATGATGGCTCCCATGTCTGTCGATGTTGGTAAAGTGAACGAGGTTGCTAAGATGGATATGGATGACGTCATTTCTTTTGTGGTAGTACTTTGTGTTGTGTTGTATCGCCGCCGGTTCCAGTGAAGGGTGTGAAGTTGGGTGTGGAAGTGAAATGGATTGAAAGAAGCTTTTATTGTGAGAAATTTGGGACAACTACATTAAAAAAATTATTGTAACATTCATTGTTACATTTATAATAACAGAATAATACTAACAAATATCCAAAACAAACATTTAGAGAAGAGTTATTTTGTATATTATAATTATCTTGGATACGAAGAAGCTCATCCCTATCATCCATTTATATCCTGATGTAATAGTATGATTAAAAATATTTAATTAATTCAACTATTTTTATAATTTAAATATCTTTTAAAACATTAAGTGTTAAACGAAAAAAATATATCATCCATCATGACGTGCATTTAATTATCTTTCTAACAATATGCACTATGATATACTTTTGAAGACTTTTTTTTCTCTTTTTTTCTTCTTGTTAAAATTTACGTATATGATATTGTTTTATATCATATATGATAAGAACGCTAAATCATAAATTATTGTTAAATCATATATGATATTGGTTTATATCATATATGATAAGTTGTATAATATATGATAACAGTGTTTCGTCATATATGACACCAGTGTTAAATCATAAATTATTATTAAATCATATATTATATTGGTTTATATTCGATATGATAAGTTATATCATATATGATACCGGTGTTACATCATATATGATATTAGTATCATAGATGATAATTTTTTTACAATGATAAAAATGTGAAAGAAATGAAATATTTTTTTGGTCGAAACTGTATTATAGAGCATATTTATAGAAAGATAATTAAATGTTCTTCATAACAGTATTTTTTTCATATAACGTTTAATGGCTTAAGAGATATAAATGTTTGAAAAAGGAGAGTGAAAATAGATTTTGTGTTTAATCTCATCCTTTTGATTAAAGTGGATATGGAAGGTTGAGATTTATTCTTTGGTATCCAAATAAAGTTTAGTATCGGCATGAACTTACATCAAACATTTATGATAAAAATACCATCTACTACATAATAAAAATGCTTTTACTATGCTTTTATTGTGACATTTATAATAACAAAATAATACTAACAAATATTCAACAAAAACATTTATGATAACAAAAACATCATCTACTACATAATACAAAATGCTTTTACTTTGCTTTTATTACTACATTTATAATAACAAAATAATACTAGCAAATATTAAACAAGAACATTTATGATAACAAAACATCATCTACTACATAATACAAAATGCTTTTACTATGCTTTTATTGTTATATTTATAATAATGATATAATACTAACAAATATTAAAATAAAAACATTTGTGACAACAAAACATCATCTACTACATAATACAAAATACTTATACTATGCTTTTATTATTACATTTATAATAACAAAATAATACTAACAAATATTCAATAAAAACATTTATGATAACAAAAACATCCTCTACTACACAATACAAAATACTTTACTATGCTTTTACTATGCTTTTATTGTTACATTTATGATAATAAAATAATACTAACAAATATTAACAAAACATTTATGATAACAATAACATCATTTACTACATAATATAAAATGCTTTTACTATGATTTTATTGTTACATTTATAATAACAAAATAATACAAGAAAATATTCAACAAAAACATTTATAATAACAAAAACATCATCTACTACATAATACAAAATGCTTTTACTATGCTTTTAGTGTTACATTTATAATAATAAAATAATAGTAACAAATATTCAACAAAAACATTTATGATAACAAAAACATCATCTACTACATTATACAAAATGCTTTTACTATACGTTTATTGTTACATTTATAATAACAAAATAATACTAACAAATATTCAAAAAAGACATTTATGATAACAAAAACATTATGTACTACATAATACAAAATGATTTTACTATACTTTTATTGTTACATTTATAATAACCAAATAATATTAACAAATATTCAACAAAAACATTTATGATAAACAAAACATCATCTACTACATAATACAAAATGCTTTACTATGCTTTTATTGTTACATTTATAATCACAAAATAATACTGTAACAAAGATTAATAACAAATGTTTAAAAAAAACATTAATAACAAAATTTTCGAATAAATCAATTATAAGGGTGTATAATCTGATATTATTTCGACTTACATACCACAAGTTTTAATTTTATGGCTTATTTAGCGATTTATGGGTTTATGTATCATGATAAACTTATATAAGCCTCTAATTCTTAAAATAAGTCATAGAATTAGAGCTTATGGTATATAAGTAAAAAATAAGCCATATTTCAACTTATATTTTATAAACCTTAATTTTTAAGTAGTTGGACTTATAGCCTTATATAAGTTTATTATATTGTATAAGTTTATTATTTATGTAAGCCCATACACAATATAATTTAAAATAAGCTTACGAAATATAAGCTAAAACAAACATGCACATAATACTCCCTCATACATTAATCGGTATTTTGTGCGTCGTAATTCAATATAATTGTCATTCTTTTTTAATCATGGTTTTTGACACTTTGGTCAAATAACTTACAGGGTTTGAATTCACTGTCACGCAGACTCAAACCAGGTAAAGCCTTCTCTTTTCAAAAAGTTGGTGTTGCCACTTCAAGTTTATTTGCACCTAGCAGGAATTAAACTTGAGACCTCACACACTTTTGAGTGACAATCACAACCCTTTTTGCCACTAGGTCGCTCTTGAGTAGTTTCAATGTAATTGTTAGGGGTGAGCATGTGGCGATTTGGGGCGGTTTTATGTTAAAACCAAAAATCAAACCGCAATGTTTGATTTTTGCATATTGCAAACCATTTATTTCAGTTTTTCGGTTTTTTAGGTTTTATCACACACACACACACACACACACACACATATATATATATATATATATATATATATATATATATATATATATATATATATATATATATATATATATATATATATAGTTGGGGTAAAATAAAAGAAATTTTATAATAAAATAAATAAGATGGAACCAGAAGCCGCCATATGTCCTACTAGTCCCCCTCCTTTTTTTCAAAATCGTCTGGGGTATTTATGTCATTTATACCAAACTTCAAGGGCATTTCTATAAATATATCCCTAACCCTATATAATTTATTGTTCTGTTTTCACACAGTTCATAAATGTCGATCCTCCATCTCCTTCAACCTCTCGATCCTCTGCCTCAGAGTTAACCACCACCTCCCCTACCTCCCCACCGTTAACACCACTTCCTCATCATTAACCGTCACCTTCCCCATCGTTAACCGCCACCTTCCCCAACATCGATAACCACCATTTTTAAATATCATTCGGTGAATTCGATAGTCACAGTTCGTCATCACCATCATCATTGTTGAAGATCTATCGTTAACCACCATCATCGAAGCTCATTTGCGCTTGATTGTAAGTAACTAATTAAAAGGTTGTAGTTAATTCACTTTATGTTGAATGTTAGATTGTAATGAGTTAATATTTTTTTGTTGATACAGTGTATATAGTGGTTTTGACACGTTCAACTAGTGTGTTTGAGAAAAAAAACATGATTAACAATGTGATTATGAAACCTGCACAACAAGTGTTTGTTAAAATGTCTACAAGATATTGTATAGTTGTGATGCGTTAGTTTTGTCATATGATCTACTTGTTCTTCATGCACACTGTGATTAACTTGTTGCTAAAATTGTGATTCACTGATATAGGAAACATTTTTTTGTGTTACATATAGAGTGCTTAAATTTATAAAACTAATACAACGTGTTTACTATAAATGCACACAAGATGTATGATAGAAAGTCTCAATGTAACTTTTCACATACGATGCACTAAGTTTATATTGTGATGCATCAGTTGTAAATCTTTGACCAATGTGGTCAGTTTTAGTAAAACGAAGGCTTTTACGTGTAGTTCTATCTGTGTGTCGAAATATACTGCATCATAGTGTCTTTATCCGGTGCATCATAATATATTTTGTAACATGATTATTTTTAATGGCTAGATTAAACACTGCGATGCATTAGATAAAAGTATATGATGCAGTAGTCGTAAGGTTTTTAGTTTTTTTTTAATAATACATGATTGCTCTTGATGTTGCTTTGGAAATTACGTTTGAGTTTGTAAATCACATGAATGATTTTATAAATCGGATGCACTATATATAAGACTATGTGGCACTAGCACAAATATTTTTTATTTTGATTTTAATAAAAGGTTATGCATCTACTTTATATGCTATGATGCAACTATTTTTTATGCTTTGATGCGGCTACATTTCTAACAAAGGGTTTTCTAACATATGGTTTCTAAAATATGATCAATATCTCTTTGTTCATTTTAAATAACTTTATGCTTCTATGTTATTTTGCTTAGTGTATTGTGATGTACTAGACTATACATTCTGATGCATTGGAATATACATTATAATGATGTAGAATAACATAGTGATGCGATAAAGTCATAAGTGGAGGATGTGTAGTGTATGTGGAGAAAACAACTGAAACTGTCGCAATCGAAGAAAAGCAAGCAACCAATAGAGCCGAGTTTTATACCCAAGAAAGAGTAATTCACTGAAGTTTCATAATTCCTTGACATGTTCATTGAAAGTGTCACCGTTGAAAAAAAACAAGCAACTAGTCGAGTTGACAAGAGATGTGCTTAGAGGATGTACCCGCAAAGTTTAAAAGCATTATTTCAATATTTTGTTTTTAATTGCAGTAAGTATTGTATAGATATTAAAGCATTATTTCCACGAAAATTTTTTGGTTCTTTGATGTATAACATTTATTACCAATATCAATGCAATAGAACCTCAGTGTTTCTGAATATAATTGGTATCTTTCTGTTTTATGAACAATAATAGCTGCATTATGTTATTTGTTTAGTGTACTATGATGCACTAAATGTACATTTTAATGTAGTAACATTTACATTATGATGCAGTAAGATATACCTTGTGATGTAGTAAAATAATCGATTGATGTAGTGATGTATTATATTTAATGCAATAGTATGATATCATTGGGAAGAATAAAATGTATAACATATTGACGTAGTGAATTAACATTGTCATGCATAAAGTAACACAATAATGAAGAAAAATAACATCGCGATTCAATCGTATGATATACTATGATGTAATATGATGGCATTTTGATGCAGATGCACTGGAGCAATATTGTGATGCAACGAAATTTTAAAAATATAATATAAATGAGAAGTTGAGAACAAGCATGCTTCTTAGATAAATTAAATTATAAATGTCACTAATCCGCAAACTTTACACTATGATGCATACATTATTTTCTATACCATACATTCAAAAGTAAACAAGCAGTAACAAAACATTTTCCCTTGCTTCTCGTTTTCAGCTTATGATTATGTATTAGTATCGAACATCACACTCTCTATTTCTCTTTGATTTATCTCATTCATATTTCCACTATCTTCATCCCCATAACCTCTTTCATTACCATAGTCTCCTCTTTCATAGGTATTTGCAAAATCGTCTTCATTTTCATCATCATTTTTGTCCATCGTCTTTCCACCATTGTCATTCATAACTGTAATGCAATAGGAAGTCAAATGTGATGCAATAGAAGATTAACTATAATGCATTACAAAATCAAGTGCATTACCCAAATAAAGAAACATTCAAACACAATAACCTACTACATTACAATTCCTTTTTAACTGCATTAAAGGCATAAGCAAGCAAACATAATAATTTTCGTTAAAAATGCCAAGCCATATTTACATTAAATCATGCCTATGAACCAGGAAAGTAACCTACTACATCGCGATTCATTTTCTACCACATCAAAGGCATAATCAATAAACACGATCAATTTTCTACTACATCTCAGTTAATTTTCTATTGCATTAAACACATATTCGACCATAAACAATTAATTTTCATAGAAATGGCAACTCAGTTTTAACATGTATCATCAATATGAACACCAACAATAACCTATTGCATCTTGTTTCCTTTTTTAGCACATTACACATATAATCAAGCATAATCATTCAATTTTCACAAAACCACAGTAAACTTATTGCATTACAATTTCACTTCTAATGCATCAGAATGTAAAAGTAAGGCACTATAGTAATGAAGTCATATTGAACACAAACAATAACCTATATCAATGTGCACACCAACAATAACCTATTACATCTCAGTACTTTATTAACACATTACACACAACTCTGGCACAACCAATCAACTTTCGCAAAATCGACACAGTAACTATAACCTACTGGATCTTAGTTAATTTTCTATTGCATTTAACACATATTCAATTACAAACAATCACTTACCATTAAAAAAATGGCAATCACTTTTAACATGTATCATTAATATGAACACCAATAATAAATTATTGCATCTCATTACCTTTTTAGCACATTACACTTATAATCAAGCATAATTATTCAATTTTCATAGAATCACAGTAACTTACTGCATTATAGTTTCACTTATAATGCATCAGAATGTAAAATAATGCACCACAGTATTAAAGTCTTATTGAAAACCAACAATAAGCTATATCGATGTGAACACCAACAATAACCTACTGCATCTCAGTACTTTATTAACACATTACACACATACTCCAGCACAACCAATCAACTTTCGCAAAATCGACACATTAACTATAACATAGTGCATTCAGTTACTTTTCTATTGCATTAAACACATACTCAATCACAAACAATCAATTTTCATGGCAACTCACTTTTAACATGTATGATAAATACGAACACCAACAATAACCTATTGGCTATTGCATCTCATTACCTTTTTTAGCACATTACACTCATAATCAAGCATAATCATCCAATTTTTACAAAACCATAGTAACTTACTGCATTAGAGTTGCACTTATAATGCATCAGGATTTAATAGTAATGCACCACAGTAATGATGTCTTACTGAGACATTATATCAAACACCTTGTATACATGAATCATAAACATATACTTACACACAATCTTCTATATGTTTGATATCCTACTACCACATCGGACACCGTTACAATCACGACCATCATCGATATCTCTTCTTGGATTGTCGATGCCGTCTCTAATCATCGAAACCCTCGATGATACCATCTCCGATCGTTGTCACAACACATGATCACCTTTACGGTTGTAGATCACCAGAATATTCTTCGTTAATCAATCCGAGCATTCATTGGTTGATTAAATAAATTTGATGTATATTTGTTAGGTTTTAGTATGTGTTTTTTAAAAGAGAGAGAAAGACGTTTGAATTATTTTGTATGTGTGAAGCACGGTTATGATTTTTTTTATTTTACATAAATGACCCTGAAGTTTGACAAATTAACACTTATGGCGCCGCTTTTTTCTTATTATTAGTGTAATTTTGGTTGATTTGATCTTAGGGCTAGGATCTCACCTTACCCTTTTTATTATAAAATCTTTTTTATAATAACCTCACCCTATATATATATATATATATATATATATATATACATATATATATATATATATATATATATATATATATATATATATATATATATATATATATATATATATATATATATATATATATATATATATATATATATATATATATATATATATATATATATATATATATATATATATATATATATATATATATATATATATATATATATATATATATATATATATATATATATATATATATATATATATATATATATATATATATATATATATATATATATATATATATATATATATATATATATATATATATATATATATATATATATATATATATATAGCATGACGATATAGGAAGCACCTATGTTAGTCTTTGGCTTTCCAGACAGAACAGACGCGTTAAGAAAGTAAGTCAGTCAGTTCAATGTCATATTAGGGGTTTGAAGCTCGGTAGCTAAGAAAGTGGGTCAGAGCAGGCTACTAAATTGACTATTTCAAGATACTTTTTGTATTTTATGTAACACCCCCAAATTTATACAACTCAATACAACGGAAGACTAGTTGGTGTTACGGGATAGCACATTACTTACATCATAGACAATGCTTAAAAGTTGCGTCGTTTAATAATAAAGCATTACCATTCCTAAATATCAAATTTTACATAGGTCCCAAGTCATAATCATTTCATACAATTTTACAAAATATTTGAATGGAAATTGTTATTTAAGTGCGGGCCATGAATTCTTGTTGTCTTCCCGAAAATTACCTTCAAGTACCTGAGATAAAACATGTTAAAAGAAAAGGTCAGCGATAACGCTGAGTGAATTCATAGAGTTTAATAAACCATCAATATAGCATCGGTATAAAATTATTACCGAAAATCATTTTGTACAATTCCATGTAGTAGGCCATAAAATAGCCAAAATCATTTTATACAAATCCCTGTCAAAATCATAATATAGGCTTTCGCCTTCAAAATCATTATACGATCCAATGTCGTAAAATATCATACAATACGTTTTATAACGTTGTATGGAGTTAAATAAAAACCGTTATATGAATATGGTTATGTAAAACCAAAACACGAACATAAAATCAATAGTATGACCCCATATTGCTAGTCAGGCAATATATCATAATTCGGTGCGTATAGCAGTGTTTCGTTAATTGGATTATTATAAGCCGCATCACATTGTTACCTTACTAAACCAAACAACGGGTAGCTAGCCCGAACTCAATTTTCCCATCTAAATTAGCGTGTCGTCACAAAGGTCACGCTATGGAAATCTTCTCATACATAAATTCGCTTACCAATCAATGTGGCACGACGGGGATCAACCGTCAAGGCGCGAACTGGGGTGATCGTCCCCAAATAGTACTATTATATGCATAAGCGTCTACCAAATCCCGGTAGTTCACAATTCATGCTAATGGGACTTTTAGTGACATAACCTAACTTTAATAATCCATTTAATTTCATCTATCGGGTTATTTAATCATTTATCGGGTCATACAATCGGGTCATACAATCATTCGGGTCCAAATCAATAAACAAACAATCGGGACAAATGGTGTCCTATTTTATAAAAACTAACATGTTATCTCCCTCGCGGGTTTATAAAAAATTTCATAAAAACATTTAAAAGAGTGCGAGGCTATGAACTCACGTTGATCTGGGAAAGCGGGTTATCGGCAATTCGGATGTACGGTACGTGCTTCAATCACGGAAACCTAGACAAATAATACTTCGTCTTAGACTCTTGTCCAATGACTTTATAAAAATAACAATTATGTATACATATGATGATTTTATATATATGATGATCAAGTGGGTTTACATATTCTCATTTTTAGTGTTATGTGTTAGAAATGTTAAAGACTAGTTATACTAGTTCAATCTTGTTTACATTTTGAAGCCCAATGGGCCTATTACAAGCCCAATACTATTCATTAGTCCAATTATACTTTTATTATCAGTATTTATACTTTACATGTTGGGCCCAAATGGGTTAAGCCCAATAAATAAGTTTATAAGTGTTTTAGTCCATTTTGTTGTATTATTAGTCCAATAACGTTAACTTAGCCCGTTAATGTCCGTATGTAATATAGTTCGGGTTTTATCGGTTTTTACTTGTTATATATGCTTATATATCAGTATATGAGTTTATAAAAGTTTACATTAGACGGGTCCAACCGTCTAAGTTTTATTTAACAAAAACGTTAATTTTACGGTAATAGCCGAAAAAGTCGTAAAAATCATGTTTATAGTTTTATAACTTATAAAACTTATCAAACTACCATTTTTATAAAATGTCCATTTATTTATCCTTATACATATTTATATAAATGTATTATATGAGTTAGTGGGTTTTAATTCGCATTTTATACTATTTTTATTTGAGTGCTTATATAATACTATTATACTTTAATTCTTCAAAATCTGATAAATTGCTGGACTCTGCACCACTCCCATTACTTACTCGAACAAATCCTGGCACTGTCCTCAAATAGTCCTTACAATTGTCCATCGGGCGACTAAAGGGTTGCTGCTCATATCGATCGGTCGGAGGTACTTCATAACCCTTTGGCGAATTCGGAGATTGAAACAAATCAGGTTCGGTCTGACCTACAGCATTCTCGGGAATACCATCATCCATTAGTTCCTCGGGCTCTTCCTCAGAATCCTCGCTCCCATCACTACTGATACTAAAGTTGTCCACCTCACTTTCATCATTGTCATTTTCCGACCCTATTTCTTCTTCTGGAGCGATCCATCCATTGTCATTATCCGGCGGGTTCGGAGGGAACGGTCCCCCTTCGTGACCCACGACGTAATCGTTTCCATTACCATTAGGCGGTACCTCGGCCATTCCTGCAATAACAGCGAATTTTGGAGGGTACGTAAGATAATTATACCATATTTATAAATACATGCATGCAAATGCAATGCAAAGGTGGTACATATGCCCAAAATGTAATAATATGATGCTCATGCATGATTAATACAAAAATTACGGTGTCGGATATTCCACGTATAATTTCAACGTCTACATATAGTAATTTCCATACTTACGTAATAATTACCCACATATATACTTCAACTCAAAAGTATACGTCAAATGCTATGAATACAAAAATAAATCTTACCGGAGCCATGCAGGATAGTTGTGTGTGCTTGGACAATTTCTTACGACACCAAAAGTTATAGTTTAGGATTTTCAAAACGACCTAGTTCTCTATAACTCATGGCTCTGATTACCAATCTCTAACACCCCACCAAATGCTATGCGCAGCGGAACTACAACATTTGGGTGTTAGGCAGTTATCATCGCACACAAGATATATCGAATGACTCCAAAGAGACGTCAATTTAAAACTTAAATTAAAAATTGTTAAAAGATACATGTCTACGGTTTTTCCAACCCCAATTGATACAACAGAGTTTAGCGTTTACGGTCCCCATGAATCTCAACCCAAAAGTTACAGTTTTCATAACAACATAACATTAAAGTTAAAAATGTTTAAGTAATAACGGGAGGAAAAACAAGCAGACTCCAAGCCATACACACAACATCCATCCCATGCACGCTCCATGCTACACTTCAGCGGTTACCTGAAACACATGCTAAATTTGGTCAACGAAAACGTTGAGTGGAATTCATAGGTTTTATAATTCATTTTGAACATATGTGAAATAAAAACCATTCACGATCATTCATAGACTTGTCGATCAAACAATCTATATTCAAGATACTGGCAATTGTGTTTAAGCTCATGACACTAAACCGTTAACTCAATCACCCGCGTAATAATTACCGGCGTGATTCAGATGAAACCAAGGCCCCTAATAAGGCATCAGTTGCAATTATACCTTATCTCTTATCACAAATTATCCGTCCGCAGGGGGTATCAACGTACTAGCCCTCGTCTCGGATAGGGTAGTCAACCCCATAGTACTATCACTTTGTATAAGCGGCTATTTCTAATCCACGCTAGGACTAAACAATAGTTAATAGTTCATGAATATAGGGACTTTTGCAACTAGGTACTCAACACAATTTCAAAGGCAACATTCGGGTCCAACAATCATTCATGACATATGTTCATTTTAAAAACTAGCATGCATTTCCCTCGCGGGTAAAACAGTTTGAAATAATAATACGCGAGGCTATAAATTCACACCTTATATAACAAGTAGTCGATAGTTCGAGAGACGGTCACTGACGACGATACGGATGCCCGAGTAAATCAACACCTATCAAACCAAATGACGCGTAATGAGTAATCTCATTTTAAAACCTTATGGTACTGTATAAAATACATAAATACTAGTCACTTATGACAATTACAACTCACGCCAAAACAAAACAACAAGCGTTACTCATTTTACACCATTTGTCCTTATTATTAACGTTATCCATTTTTATTCATTTTCGCCGATACTTACCAAAAGTACGGGCTGTTTTACCATACTTAACCATCTTTGTAAAATTTGACAAAATTCTCAAAAATACTATAAGACCTGTAGAAAAAACATATTTAATCCCAACAAAAATTTTTTTACTTCTACGACCCGTTACTCAATACTTTTCCAAAAACTACGTTTTTCGGACTGAAATTGTACTTTGACCAAGTCGGACTCATTTGACCCGTTTAAAACACTCCATTGACCCATTTGACACCTAAGTCCTACAATAGACTCAAATGTGCAGGTTTGACACCAAAATTCAGCCCTTGACCATTTACCAAACTAGACTTATAGTCCCCGGGATTTGACCTAAAACCAAGCATAACTTCGGATTATGACGGTTTTCATCTCCCGGTACACGAATTTCAAAACGTCGTAACTTTTGACTCGTTAGGAGTCGTAAGCTCTACCTTATACCAAATCGAAGCTAAGAAAATGCTCTACAAATCTATCCTATCCACAAGACCTGTTTTCAAAATAATTTTTACGAAAATGCCTTAAACTTTCTGCCTAAAATCAACCTTACCAAAATCACACTAACGCTCGTTTCCAAACCCATTTGTCATCACTAGACATCATCCTAAGCATCCCTAATCACAACCAAACAATGTTTTCAGTCCCTAACCCCTATTGATCATCAACCTTATAAAACTAAAATCCTAAAAACAAACATGCAAGTAAATTTACCCATCTACAACATCTAAAAATATGATATTATACACAAAATCAAGCGCAAAACATGAACCACCATGATCCCCAAACACCCCCCATTGAGCCGTGGGGTTTGGGTGATCAAAACCCACCAACCAAATTGATTTTGGTTGATTTGTTTGGTGTTCTAGCATCCTTTTAGCATGAATTAAACATGCAAATGCCCAATTAACATCAAAAACGAATTTGAAAAATCTTGAAATTTTTGGATGAATTTTTTGTTAATGCATGTGTGAAATGAGCATGGATTAACACTCACTAGATGATTTTAGGAGGTGGTCTATGATTAGAATGGATCAAAACTCAAAAAAAATGGTGTGGTGGTGGTTTTGGGGTTTGGCCATCGGCCTAAGGAGAAAGGGAAGGGGGGTTTGATCTTTTTTTTGTAAAAATGTGCTGTGTGTTTGTGTTTGTCCCCATTTTGTGAAATGGGAGGGACCTATGTGCAATTTCACCTTTCTTTTGGCCTTAAGCAAAAACGACACCAAAACTTTGCGGGATTGACTCACTAGTCATTTTAGAAAATTTTACGGGAGTCGGAAATTATTCCAAACACTCCAAAATACTTTTGGGATACTTTAAATGTACCCGGAAAGCAATAAAACTCACCCGACTCGACTTAACACGAACCGTAAGTAAAATTCTCGAAAAATTACATTACCGATAAAACGTCAATAATTATAGAAATTTGGGCATCCATCGGGATCGTATTCGTCATCGTCCTTCTTAAATCGTCAATCGTCAAAATTATAATGTCGAACATCGGTTTCAACCAAAATACTAAAATATATAGCAATTAAAATTTACTAAAAATTTCAAAAATTAGCGTAATTTAGGGTAATGTTAGTGACCTCGGTTCTAGGGTATCACATCCACCCCTCCTTAAAGAGAGCGACGTCCCGGCGCTCGCCTCTTCTTATACTCACATTTCGTGCCGCTGGAACAGATGAGGATACCTTTCCTTGAAAAAGTCCTCACGTTCCCAAGTGTATTCCGGTCCACGCCTAGAATTCCATCGAACCTTCACAATAGGAATTCTACTACGCTTCAGCCTCTTGACCTCTCGGTCCATAATTTCCACGGGTTCTTCCACAAAATGCATTTTGTCGTCCAATTGAATCTCGTCCAAAGGAATCACCAATTCTTTATCCGCCAAACTCTTCTTCAAGTTCGATACGTGAAACGTGTCGTGAATAGCACTAAGCTCGCTCGGCAACTCTAACTTGTACGCTACTGGTCCAATTCGTTTAACGATCTTAAATGGTCCAATATACCTCGGACTCAACTTTCCTTTCTTCCCTAAACGAATTACACCCTTCCACGGCGATACCTTAAGCATAACCATATCTCCGACTTCAAATTCCAACGGTTTCCTTCTGTTATCGGCATAACTCTTCTGTCGGCTTCTCGCAGCAAGTAGTCGGTTCTTGATTTGCACAATCTTCTCGGTCGTCTCTAAAACCATTTCGAGTCCAGTCAATTGACTTTCTCCTACTTCACTCCAACACACAGGCGATCTACACTTCCTTCCATACAATGCTTCGAACGGTGCTGCCTTGATACTTGCATGGTAACTATTATTATACGAAAACTCCACTAGAGGCAAGTGGCGTTCCCAACTTCCCCCAAAATCAATCACGCACGCTCGGAGCATATCCTCCATCGTTTGAATAGTTCGTTCACTCTGGCCGTCAGTCTCCGGGTGATAAGCCGTACTTAAACTCAATTCAGTGCCCATCGCACGTTGAAGCGATTTCCAAAATTCCGAAGTAAATCTACTATCGCGATCCGAAATGATCGATAACGGCACTCCATGTCTGCAGACGATCTCCTTCACGTACACACTGGCCAGCTTTTCCATACTGTCCGTCTTCTTCATAGGTAAGAAATGAGCAGATTTCGTCAATCTATCCACTATTACCCATATCATATCACATCCACTAGGAGTTCTAGGTAAACCCGTCACGAAATCCATAGCGATTTTCTCCCATTTCCATTCTGGGATCTCTGGTTGTACCAACAACCCAGACGGTTTCTTATGTTCTGCTTTAACCTTCGCGCAAGTCAAACACTTACTAACGTAACGAGCAATATCCGCCTTCATATTCGGCCACCAATAAACTTTCTTCAGGTCATGATACATTTTGTCCGATCGAGGATGTATCGAATACTTCAACTTATGAGACTCGTTCATAACCAATTCTCGTACTCCAGGCTTTCCTTCCTCAGATGAACACAATGGTAACCAAATCCGATTCTCGAAGTATCTCAATCCGTCTGACCTAATCACAAAAAGAGGTTTCAACATTCTTCCCAAGTTCTCAGCATCAACATTCCCTTTCATTAATCCCCTCTCTTGAGCCTTCAGTATAGTTTCGGTTAAATCAACGCTCTCAGTCATCACCAAAGCTCTGACTCTCAAAGGTTTCTCCCGTTCCTTCCTACTAAATGCATCCGCTACAACATTCGCCTTGCCAGGATGGTAGCGAATTTCACAGTCATAGTCACTCAATAATTCTACCCATCGTCTCTGTCGCATGTTCAACTCCTTTTGATCTAAAATGTGTTGCAAACTCTTGTGGTCAGTGAATACAACACACTTCGTCCCATACAAATAATGTCTCCACAATTTCAACGCAAAAACTACAGCTCCTAGTTCCAAATCGTGCGTCGTGTAGTTCTCCTCATTCTTCCTTAGTTGTCTCGACGCGTAAGCTATCACCTTTTCACGCTGCATCAACACCGCTCCATAACCTTTACGAGATGCGTCACAATACACTACAAAGTCTTCGGTTCCTTCAGGCAATGACAATATCGGTGCGAAACATAACTTGTCCTTGAGCGTTTTGAAAGCGAATTCTTCCTCATCTCCCCATTCATACACCCTATTCTTTTCGGTAAGCTTGGTCAATGGCTTTGCAATCAACGAAAATCCTTCAATAAATCTCCGATAATACCCAGCTAAACCAAGGAATTGTCGAACTTCAGTCGGCGTTGTCGGTGCCGACCATTCCCTGATTGCTTCGACCTTGGCAGGATCCACGCGAACTCCTTTGCTATCAATCACGTGACCAAGGAATTGCACGGATTCTAACCAAAACTCACACTTCGGGAACTTCGCATACAGCTTCTCTTTCTTCAGCAGATCCAAAATCTTTCTCAGGTGCTTCTCGTGCTCCTCCTTACTCTTAGAGTAAATAAGAATATCATCGATAAAAACAATAACAAACTTATCTAGATACGGCTTGCATACGCGATTCATAAGGTCTATGAATACAGCAGGCGCGTTTGTCAACCCAAACGGCATCACTCGAAATTCAAAGTGTCCATACCGCGTACGAAAGGCAGTTACAGGGATATCCTCCTCTCTTACACGTAGTTGATGATACCCTGATCTTAAATCGATCTTTGAGTATACACTGGAACCTTGTAATTGATCAAACAAATCGTCAATCCTCGGCAATAGATACCGATTCTTAACCGTCAGCTTGTTGAGTTCTCTATAGTCAATACACATCCGAAATGAACCATCTTTCTTCTTCACAAACAACACTGGCGCTCCCCATGGTGATGAGCTCGGCCTAATAAATCCTTTGTCCATCAACTCCTTCAGTTGATCCGATAACTCCTTTAACTCGGATGGTGCTAATCGATAGGGTGCACGCGCAACCGGTGCAGCTCCTGGCACCAAATCAATTCGAAACTCGACCTCACGGGTGGGTGGTAAACCTGGCAGCTCGTCTGGAAAAACTTCCGGATATTCGCAGATAACAGGTACCTCTTCAATCCTCGCCTCTAAATCACCATCGCTCGAAACTTGTGCCAAAAACACATCGCATCCACTCTCTACATACTTCATCATTTTCAAACAAGAAATCACTTTCAAACGAGAAGTGCATTCGTCTCCCTTCACGGTCAAAACTTTATTCCTCAACGGGATCTGTACTAATCTCTCACCACAGACGATCATAGCATTGTGCGCCATCAGCCAATCCATTCCCACAATCACGTCAAACGATCCTAGCTCTATAGGCATCAAGTCGATTTTAAAAGCGTAATTTCCTAACTTCAAGGTACACCCTTTCAGTATAGAATTTGTACTAACGATTTTCCCATCGGCTAACTCAACATTATAACTAGTCGCTAACAACACCGGTTTTCTATCGATATGTCGACTAAATTTAACATCTACAAAACTCTTGTCGGATCCAGAATCAAACAAAACACTAGCATAACAAGCGTCTAGCAAAAACGTACCGGTAACCACGTTAGGACCCTATGGTTTATCAGCCGTCCCTACTTGATACACGGCAGCAGCATTGTTACCTCCTTGCTTGTTTCCTGCCTTCGGGCAATTCCCTTGCATATGGCCTCTCTCTCCACATCCAAAATAACCCCTCACTCTTGTAGCATTCGCCCCAGTGGCTACCCCTTTCGTTCGGCAATCAGACATCCTGTGACCCGCTTTTCCACATTTGCCGCATGCAGGCGGGCAATTCCCTACATGATACAAGTTGCATCGACCACAGTGGGGATTCACCTTCGCTCCTCTGGGGTTTGTCGTAGCTCTCATCCCTTCATTCCTTCGCTGGTTAAACTGCTGACTGCGGTTCTGACCATTGTTGTTTCGGTTTCCACCTCGGCTTTGACCCTGGGATTGATTGCTCTGTGCCGCTTCCCACTTCCTCTTATTTCCTTCAGCAATGAAGTTCTTCTTGTCTTGGAGTTTGACATCCATCAACGCGTGAGCCATCTGGACCGCCTCATCAAACGACCCAGGTTTAGACGAAGTCGTCTCACCCTTGATATTACTGGATAGACCTTTGATGTACTGTTTCATCTTCTTGGTATCATCGGCAAAAGTGTCTGGACACAAAAGGCTTAGTTCATTAAACCTCCTGGTGTAAGCAGTGATATCATTGTTTTTCAAAGTCAGGTGCCTCAACTCATCTTCCAATTGGCCTAACTCCTCTTCCGGACAGAACTTCTTGGTCAAAAAAGCTTTAGTTGCAGTCCATGTTCTTGCATTCGCTACTGCCAATCCAACAGTGGCTACTTGGGTGTTCCACCAACTTAATGCATCGTCAAGAAATGTAGCAGCCGCAAACTTGACCTTGTTCGCTTCTGAACAACCACTAATCTCGAAAGTACTTTCAACCTTTTCTAACCATCTCCTGAGTTCTAGAGCTCCACCAGTTCCACGAAATTGCGTGGGACCACATTTTATGAAACTAGAGTAAGTACATTCTCTTGGGGCTTGCTGTCTCCCCGCATTTCTGCCCTGGTCTGGATTCCTTCCTGCTCGGTCTGCTTCTAGCGCATTCTCAATGGCTTCCTGGATCATCGTGTTCACACGGGTTGCGGTCAGTTTTGGAGGCATGGTGCGTTATCAAATATACCTTTCTGCAAGACAGGGAAAATAGAAAAACAATGTAAGTATACACATCAAGATTAAGATGGATTTCTCTTTCAAGACATAATATAATTACAACGACACATCACTACAGAGTTACTAATATTCATCAATTCACATTACAAAAGATCAAATTTAAGACATATCACAGATCATGAAAGGTAAACATGGATTGTATTGATAATCAACAAAAATTGTGACAAGTATTGCCACTACAATCATTCACCATAAAACTTAAGTCCTCAAGTTTTTCGTCATAATGCCATCATACAAAAGTCTAAAATAGTTTTATTACAACGATCAAAGATAAAATACAAGACAAGCAACTAGGCATGTGGTGATCCACACGGCCTCTTGGATGGCGGTTCGTCATCATCTTCCTCGGGTTCCTCATCGCTATCATCCTCGTCCACATCATCCATTTTTCTCTTTCCTTTGTCGTTCGGCCCACATTTAGTCTCCTTTTTCGTCCCTGACGTAGACCCACACTCAACCGCTACATGATTTCCCACAGTGATACAAGCACCTCTCGCAGGTGGCTGGATCATGAAGTCATTAGCTTCCATTTCCAAATCGTCCAAAAATCTCCAATCTGGGGGCAATGATGCTCTCACTCGATGCTCCCAACTCTGCATCCTAGACAATCTCACTTGATCTTCCCTAACACGGTCAAGACTGGCGCTCAAGTTCGCGATCATCGATCTTAGACTGTTGATATCACTTTTGTTTGCATTTCCATCATACTCAATTCTTGAAGTCCTTTCCAACAGTCCTTGGTGTGCCCTTTCATTCTTATCAAACCTCTTAATTACCCTGGTCTCAACCACAAACCGCTCATACATCAACCTATCCATCCTCCTCAAACGACCCTCGGGATCCCAGTAGTGTCTTGGTCTCGGAAAGTAGACCCTTGCGATATTCTCATGAATAGATTGTGATTTTAATAAATTGTTGGACTCTGCACCACTCCCATTACTTACTCGAACAAATCCTGGCACTGTCCTCAAATAGTCCTTACAATTGTCCATCGGGCGACTAAAGGGTTGTTGCTCATATCGATCGGTCGGAGGTACTTCATAACCCTTTGGCGAATTCGGAGATTGAAACAAATCAGGTTCGGTCTGACCTACAGCATTCTCGGGAATACCATCATCCATCAGTTCCTCGGGCTCTTCCTCAGAATCCTCGCTCCCATCACTACTGATACTAAAGTTGTCCACCTCACTTTCATCATTGTCATTTTCCGGCCCTATTTCTTCTTCTGGAGCGATCCATCCATTGTCATTATCCGGCGGGTTCGGAGGGAACGGTCCCCCTTCGTGACCCACGACGTAATCGTTTCCATTACCATTAGGCGGTACCTCGGCCATTCCTGCAATAACAGCGAATTTTGGAGGGTACGTAAGATAATTATACCATATTTATAAATACATGCATGCAAATGCAATGCAAAGGTGGTACATATGCCCAAAATGTAATAATATGATGCTCATGCATGATTAATACAAAAATTACGGTGTCGGATATTCCACGTATAATTTCAACGTCTACATATAGTAATTTCCATACTTACGTAATAATTACCCACATATATACTTCAACTCAAAAGTATACGTCAAATGCTATGAATACAAAAATAAATCTTACCGGAGCCATGCAGGATAGTTGTGTGTGCTTGGACAATTTCTTACGACACCAAAAGTTATAGTTTAGGATTTTCAAAACGACCTAGTTCTCTATAACTCATGGCTCTGATTACCAATCTCTAACACCCCACCAAATGCTATGCGCAGCGGAACTACAACATTTGGGTGCTAGGCAGTTATCATCGCACACAAGATATATCGAACGACTCCAAAGAGACGTCAATTTAAAACTTAAATTAAAAATTGTTAAAAGATACATGTCTACGGTTTTTCCAACCCCAATTGATACAACAGAGTTTAGCGTTTACGGTCCCCATGAATCTCAACCCAAAAGTTACAGTTTTCATAACAACATAACATTAAAGTTAAAAATGTTTAAGTAATAACGGGAGGAAAAACAAGCAGACTCCAAGCCATACACACAACATCCATCCCATGCACGCTCCATGCTACACTTCAGCGGTTACCTGAAACACATGCTAAATTTGGTCAACGAAAACGTTGAGTGGAATTCATAGGTTTTACAATTCATTTTGAACATATGTGAAATAAAAACCATTCACGATCATTCATAGACTTGTCGATCAAACAATCTATATTCAAGATACTGGCAATTGTGTTTAAGCTCATGACACTAAACCGTTAACTCAATCACCCGCGTAATAATTACCGGCGTGATTCAGATGAAACCAAGGCCCCTAATAAGGCATCAGTTGCAATTATACCTTATCTCTTATCACAAATTATCCGTCCGCAGGGGGTATCAACGTACTAGCCCTCGTCTCGGATAGGGTAGTCAACCCCATAGTACTATCACTTTGTATAAGCGGCTATTTCTAATCCACGCTAGGACTAAACAATATTTAATAGTTCATGAATTTAGGGACTTTTTCAACTAGGTACTCAACACAATTTCAAAGGCAACATTCGGGTCTAACAATCATTCATGACATATGTTCATTTTAAAAACTAGCATGCATTTCCCTCGCGGGTAAAACAGTTTGAAATAATAATAAGCGAGGCTATAAATTCACACCTTATATAACAAGTAGTCGATAGTTCGAGAGACGGTCACTGACGACGATACGAATGCCCGAGTAAATCAACACCTATCAAACCAAATGACGCGTAATGAGTAATCTCATTTTAAAACCTTATGGTACTGTATAAAATACATAAATACTAGTCACTTATGACAATTACAACTCACGCCAAAACAAAACAACAAGCGTTACTCATTTTACACCATTTGTCCTTATTATTAACGTTATCCATTTTTATTCATTTTCGCCGATACTTACCAAAAGTACGGGCTGTTTTACCATACTTAACCATCTTTGTAAAATTTGAAAAAATTCTCGAAAATACTATAAGACCTGTAGAAAACACATATTTAATCCCAACAAAAATTTTTTTACTTCTACGACCCGTTACTCAACACTTTTCCAAAAACTACGTTTTTCGGACTGAAATTGTACTTTGACCAAGTCGGACTCATTTGACCCGTTTAAAACACTCCATTGACCCATTTGACACCTAAGTCCTACAATAGACTCAAATGTGCAGGTTTGACACCAAAATTTAGCCCTTGACCATTTACCAAACTAGACTTATAGTCCCCGGGATTTGACCTAAAACCAAGCATAACTTCGGATTATGACGGTTTTCATCTCCCGGTACACGAATTTCAAAACGTCGTAACTTTTGACTCGTTAGGAGTCGTAAGCTCTACCTTATACCAAATCGAAGATAATAAAATGCTCTACAAATCTATCCTATCCACAAGACCTGTTTTCAAAATAATTTTTACGAAAATGCCTTAAACTTTCTGCCTAAAATCAACCTTACCAAAATCACACTAACGCTCGTTTCCAAACCCATTTGTCCTCACTAGACATCATCCTAAGCATCCCTAATCACAACCAAACAATGTTTTCAGTCCCTAAACCCTATTGATCATCAACCTTATAAAACTAAAATCCTAAAAACAAACATGCAAGTAAATTTACCCATCTACAACATCTAAAAACATGATATTATACACAAAATCAAGCGCAAAACATGAACCACCATGATCCCCAAACACCCCCCATTGAGCCGTGGGGTTTGGGTGATCAAAACCCACCAACCAAATTGATTTTGGTTGATTTGTTTGGTGTTCTAGCATCCTTTTAGCATGAATTAAACATGCAAATGCACAATTAACATCAAAAACGAATTTGAAAAATCTTGAAATTTTTGGATGAATTTTTTGTTAATGCATGTGTGAAATGAGCATGGATTAACACTCACTAGATGATTTTAGGAGGTGGTCTATGATTAGAATGGATCAAAACTCAAAAAAAATGGTGTGGTGGTGGTTTTGGGGTTTGGCCGTCGGCCTAAGGAGAAAGGGAAGGGGGGTTTGATCTTTTTTTTGTAAAAATGTGTTGTGTGTTTGTGTTTGTCCCCATTTTGTGAAATGGGAGGGACCTATGTGCAATTTCACCTTTCTTTTGGCCTTAAGCAAAAACGACACCAAAACTTTGCGGGATTGACTCACTAGTCATTTTAGAAAATTTTACGGGAGTCGGAAATTATTCCAAACACTCCAAAATACTTTTGGGATACTTTAAATGTACCCGGAAAGCAATAAAACTCACCCGACTCGACTTAACACGAACCGTAAGTAAAATTCTCGAAAAATTACATTATCGATAAAACGTCAATAATTATAGAAATTTGGGCATCCATCGGGATCGTATTCGTCATCGTCCTTCTTAAATCGTCAATCGTCAAAATTATAATGTCGAACATCGGTTTCAACCAAAATACTAAAATATATAGCAAATTTCAAAAATTAGCGTAATTTAGGGTAATGTTAGTGACCTCGGTTCTAGGGTATCACATGAAATGTCGGACTGTCACCAAAGACGGTGTATGTAAACGTAAGCACGTAACGTAGAATCCTCCGGTTTAGACGTAGTCGATGCTACTTCAAGACGTAAATCCAAATTACTTCCCAAAAATAAGTGAGTTCATATTATAACATTAAAATAATGTTTTCAAATAAATATTGAGAATAAAATATCAACCATAAATTGACGGATTGTCACAGTATTTACCCCTAAACAGGATCTTTGTCCTCAAAGATCATCTTAGCTTACTACTCGCTTCTTATAGAGTTAAAGCCATGTGGGTATTTCCTCCACATTCGGTCTTTTCTCACAAGTGTAATTCATTACAATACGCGAGTTTCATCAAACATAACTACGGGAATAAGATCAGGCTTAATGTTGACTAACTTTCTCTATCCATGATGTTCACGGGTTTTTGATGAATGCAACTTTTCGCCGATCTAAACATTACTAAGAAACAATCAGATTCTCACTTGATAGGCATTTTATCAAGTTCGATATACGAAACATAATTCACGCAGTCCTTGAAGTCCTAGGGTAGATCCAGCTTATATGCCTTTCAAACCAACTTTTACATCATCTCAATGGTCACATATAACGGGGACTTATATCCCATGATCTTTCATATCATCAATTCATTTTTCCATGGTTAATATTTTTGGCATATCTTCGCTACCCATCTGGCACTTCAAGATCTACATTTCATATTCACATAACCTCCTACCCACTACCGGCAGTCAATAATCAGATCCTAAATTCAACAATCATTTCAGGTCTCGCGGGTCGAGTATTTTGTAAGGTTAGGTTCGCCATCATAGGAAACCTTAAACCTAAAAGACATGTCCAACTCACAATGGGTGTATGTTGGGTGTCTTTATCCCAACTCCGGCTTACAAATGCTCTAATATAGATCCTAACAAGATTCGATCTCGATCCTAATACGATAATTATCAATGATAATCTTTCCAAAGGAAAGCGATTATACGGTTCATTACCAAAGGTCAATCATTCAAATATAAAACAACACTTATAGTATTTTGTATCGTTACTTTACCTCGTCCCTTCGATTGGGGTGGTACATAGTACTCTCATCAAGATTCGTTCTTAATGACTTCTGAGCAAATCTCTAGAAATTCAATGCGAAGCGAGGATCTTGATAGAGATGATCGATACAGGCACACCATGTTTACACAATTCCTTTAAATACAAAAGTGTCAATTTCTTCATCAAGAATCTATCATTAATAGGAATGATATTAGCAGATTTGGTCAGTCTGTCGACGATGACCCAAATCGAATCAAATTCAGATGATGACCTTTGTAATAGTTAGACGTTTAATAATGTATGAGGCGGTGTCTGCCTTTATAATTTGTCATTAATACATCTTCTTCAGATAAAGATACTTTAAATCAGAAATGACAGGAATATAATACTTATACTTACAAGATTCCAATATGACTAAATCTCAAAATCTCCATATTTAGACACTCACAAGTGGCCTTTTATACATTTAACGCCATCGGCTTCTCAATTCTATTGGTTCACATTAGCCGCGAACCCCTTTTATTATCTATATTATCCTTCTTACAAACATTAGTTATTTTTATATTGTTCGGCAATTTATTTTTGCACATTCATTATTAAGAAATACATCGTAATTGATTCTTTATCCTTTTACATAATGCGTCGGTATCTAAATTCACCTCTCCTGATGATATAATTATCATGTCCGCAATTCACTCAGATATTCTTTCTTCATATTTTCTAAGTTTTAATTTCTTCTCAACTATCATTTTTATCCGTTTTACTCAATCCAACGACTAAAGCGTCGATAATTATTCCAAGTAATTAAATAATAAATATTTAATTTTTATGAAATGTAAACGTAAAAGGTTTTAAATTTCTCGGTTCGTCCAATTATAGGAAAATGTTCAAAATAATAAATTTGAATTTAATTATCACGATTTTTATTGATTTACTGAAAATAATTAGTGAGATTCGTAAATGTTCGAAAAATCTTTATTTATACTTTGGTCACAATTTTCTTAGTTGAAAAGCAAAAAGTGTCGTTTCAAATTTCTAAGTCATGGTTTAAATGTTTTCCTCAATTCTTCTTAAGATGTCTAGAAGTATACAAAAACATTTACCCCTAAACAGGAGTTTAGTTAAATGTTTTGGTTATAAGGGAATGATCCCTTAAAATCCTTTGTTAAAACATTTGTCAAAACATATTTCCATTTTCTTTTATCACACGGTCAAATAATGTAAAGGATTAAGTCTTTAATTATATGTTAAATATTTAAGGTACAGGTTTTTATTGTTCGGCCAATTCAGGGAAATCTATAATTAGTTATTAACTCATTCTTATTCTTATAAACAAACATATGGTTCTTAATGATCACAAGCATGAATTTATCAAATTACAGCCTACACACGTGATTCACCAAATTTATGAATGCTACACGTGTATTAGTTAATCCAAACGATATCACGGGAAACTCATAATGTACATTACAAGTTCTGGATGTAATGATTGGAATAGATAATCTTTTCCGCGGACGCGAAGTTGATGATAACCATGCCATGGATCAAATCTTTTAAAACATACGCTAGAACCTTGTAAATGATCGAACAAATCTTCCATTTCGAGTCATGGATATCGTTTTCGATTGTCAATTTACTCAGTTCACAGTAATCTATAAATATAAGAAATAATAACACCATAGCTCTTCATGATGGCGAGCTTGGTAGAATAAAAGCTTTCTCCGACAACTCTCTCAGTTGTACGGTAATTCCTTTAATACAGATGGTGCTGACGTACAGTGCACATGCCACAGGTGCAGCAACGGTTATATAATCAATACCAAATTCAACTTGTCTTAATGGCGAAAGTATAGGTAATTCACCAGCAAATACCTCCTAAAGTTTCAGATAACATAAACATCTTTTAATACATTTATTTTAAGTTCTTTCTAGATTATAATATTTATGACTAATTCACAACCACTCATGGTATAATTTCAAGTCATCCATCAAGAATTATTTAGATCACTTTTGATAAACAACATCTTATCATTTAGGGGAATTCTACTCGAGTTCCCATCAATTAAGACAATGTCGTCATGTCATAATCAATCAATCCATTCTACTGGCACGATCAACTTTCCAGTTTTATTGCCGTCGATAAGATGTGAACTTCTCAAAAGACTAATAATAACTCATGATCCTTCACAAATTCAAGGATATATGGAGACACAACTACCATTAAAGGAGTAAGGTTAACGCATAATCTATTCGAGAGAATTTCAAATCAGATACAGACGAAAACATTAACGAATATGAGTATGTCCCATGTTTTCATAATTCGAGTACGTATTCGAAAGCTCCTCGGATCGTTACCCAGGTCGTTCAAATGAAATCAAATCATAAGAAATGATAAGAACGTCAATACATCCAGTCGGGTATCAACACTTGGTAATCAGATACTTTTCCTAAGAATCTCACTACAGGAGAATTGGACAAGAAAGAATTGTCAATTGTCAAATAAGACAATTTCCACAGATGAGTAAATTCAACTCAGAAGAATAGATGCTACAGGCACATATGTAGGTGTCCCTAACACTATGTCCCTATTTTTCACTTTTTGCAGATCTCATAAAATTTAATCTTTCACAATCTTCAAAGAAAATGTAATGTTTATTAACAATTTTATGGTGACTACTAATCAGCCTTGCATGGTCCATTCCAAATTGTATGTAGGCGCGCAACTATATACAATTTCAAGATTAACGATGCAATACTCAGTTCGTCAAAACTTTGTCATCATGTTTAGAATATATATTCATGCTTAATTCTTAAATAAGAATCAAAAATAAATTTACAAAGATTTTCTTTGTTATGAAAACAATTAAGTTTTCTAAGGTGTTTTATAAACAACTTCATTTCGATAACGATCACTTATAAATCTCACTTTAAATAATCCATATGGTGATGAAAAAACAATTTTTCTCAAGGAATATTGTTTTATCTTATAAAAACAATGAGTGATCTGCAAAAGAGTGATGAAAATTTGTTCACCAAGAACTAACTACAATATATCAGGAAATGAGCTTTAGCCAAATAATCATGAGGTTCATGACCTCGATGGCACTCAATAAGAATAATCCACAACGTAACTCAATTCGAGATGAGTACTTGTTCAATGGTTGCATCACAAATGCGAGCATTAGGAAGAAGCAAGAAAAGATAGATAACATCGATACATGTAGAATTTAGCAATCAGAGGTAGTCTTTTCATTAATCACAAATAAGTCAAAATTGTACCGTAACACATTACTTGTCACTATGTCATACAATTTTCAGAACTCATCCTACCAACTGATATCTCAGTTAAGTTAGGGATTTTTAAAAGATACCACAATGAATACTAACCTACAAGAGTCATTAGGTGTCCCACCTGTCCCGGAAGATCCATCGGTCCCAATTCAGAAGAAGATTTCTTCAATTTATTTGTTGGACACTAGGCATCCTCATCATTGGACAATGGCCTAGGAACAACACTTAACACGAATCAACAATCAATTAAAACCTTATAATTCAATCACATGACTTAATAATTTCCTCTTATCAACTCATATTCCATAAAAGTTAAATTTTACTTTATTCAAGTTTCAATCAACTTATACTCAATTCGATATCCTACCTCATATTCCAATACTTTCAATCTTATTCTTAGATCTTAAAAGGGCAATAAAAGCTCGATATGATCAACACTTAATTCCAATCCTATAGCTCTTACAACAACAATTATCAAATGAGTCACTAGCATGAGATGACTCACACATTCAATCAGATTTCTCGGAAAGGTACTAGTGGCATGAGGCTTTTGGGTAATGGTTCCAGTGACAGACTCAAGTGCAACATTTCCCCTTTCGATTTCAATTTAAGAATTGGATGACACGAATCAGATGACATCTTTCTAGGTGGTAACGTTTTGTCAACTCCACTCTATAAGGAAAGATCGTCATGACATCGATATCAGATTTAATCTCGCCAATTCTTCTTCAGTATCACAATCAACTAATATCTATATTTCTACGAATATCAACCATTTGTTGGGATCATAAATATCCACAACTTGGTTTAGATCTTGGATAGCTAGAATTCCTACGAGAATAGATTCGATTAATTTACTAGGGGATTTAGGGTTCCTTGTGACAATCTACGTCGTATAAATACCTCGTATAAATATCAAAATAATCATCAAACAATCATGTAATAAAATTACATCATATATATAATCCAAGTTATATATATATTAAAATACCACTTCTCAGTCTGGCCTTGTCGGTAACTCGGGAATTCTTCGGCACCGTTATAGTCAAAAGATTTTTAGACATTTTTAGACAAAATGTTTATAGTTAAAAGATTTTGAAATGTTTTATTCAAAACCTTGGTTTTAAAAATATTTCGTTCTCTATAACGAGAGCTCTGGTACCAAACTGTAACACCCCCAAATTTATACAACTCAATACAGCGGAATACTAGTTGGTGTTACGGGATAGCACATTACTCACATCATAGACAACGCTTAAAAATTGCGTCGTTTAATAATAAAGCATTTCCATTCCTAAATATCAAATTTTACATAGGTCCCAAGTCATAATCATTTCATACAATTTTACAAAATATTTGAATGGAAATTGTTATTTAAGTGCGGGCCATGAATTCTTGTTGTCTTTCCGAGAATTACCTTCAAGTACCTGAGATAAACATGTTAAAAGAAAAGGTCAGCGATAACGCCGAGTGAATTCATAGAGTTTAATAAACCATCAATATAGCATCGGTATAAAATTATTACCGAAAATCATTTTGTAAAATTCCATGTAGTAGGCCATAAAATAGCCAAAATCATTTTATACAAATCCTTGTCAAAATCATAATATAGGCTTTCGCCTTCAAAATCATTATACGAACCAATGTCGTAAAATATCATACAATACGTTTTATAACGTTGTATGGAGTTAAATAAAAACCGTTATATGAATATGGTTATGTAAAACCAAAACACGAACATAAAATCAATAGTATGACCCCATATTGCTAGTCAGGCAATATATCGTAATTCGGTGCGTATAGCAGTGTTTCGTTAATTGGATTATTATAAGCCGCATGACATTGTTACCTTACTAAACCAAACAACGGGTAGCTAGCCCGAACTCAATTTGCCCATCTAAATTAGCGTGTCGTCACAAAGGTCACGCTGTAGAAATCTTCTCATACATAAATTCGCTTACCAATCAATGTGGCACGACGGGGATCAACCGTCAAGGCGCGAACTGGGGTGATCGTCCCCAAATAGTACTATTATATGCATAAGCGTCTACCAAATCCCGGTAGTTCACAATTCATGCTAATGGGACTTTTAGTGACATAACCTAACTTTAATAATCCATTTAATTTCATCTATCGGGTCATTTAATCATTTATCGGGTCATACAATCGGGTCATACAATCATTCGGGTCCAAATCAATAAACAAACAATCGGGAAAAATGGTGTCCTATTTTATAAAAACTAACATGTTATCTCCCTCGCGGGTTTATAAAACATTTCATAAAAACATTTAAAAGAGTGCGAGGCTATGAACTCATGTTGATGTGGGAAAGCGGGTTATCGGCAATTCGGATGTACGGTACGTGCTTCAATCACGGAAACCTAGACAAATAATACTTCGTCTTAGACTCTTGTCCAATGACTTTATAAAAATAACAGTTATGTATACATATGATGATTTTATATATATGATGATCAAGTGGGTTTACATATTCTCATTTTTAGTGTTATGTGTTGGAAATTTTCAAGACTAGTTATACTAGTTCAATCTTGTTTACATTTTGAAGCCCAATGGGCCTATTACAAGCCCAATACTATTCATTAGTCCAATTATACTTTTATTATCAGTATTTATACTTTACATGTTGGGCCCAAATGGGTTAAGCCCAATAAATAAGTTTATAAGTGTTTTAGTCCATTTTGTTGTATTATTAGTCCAATAACGTTAACTTAGCCCGTTAATGTCCGTATGTTATATAGTTCAGGTTTTATCGGTTTTTACTTGTCATATATGCTTTTATATCAGTATATGAGTTTATAAAAGTTTACATTAGACGGGTCCAACCGTCTAAGTTTTATTTAACAAAAACGTTAATTTTACGGTAATAACCGAAAAAGTCGTAAAAATCATGTTTATAGTTTTATAACTTATAAAACTTATCAAACTACCATTTGTATAAAATGTCCATTTATTTATCCTTATACATATTTATATAAATGTATTATATGAGTTAGTGGGTTTTAATTCACATTTTATACTATTTTTATTTGAGTGCTTATATAATACTATTATACTTTAATTCTTCAAAATCTGATTTTTAGTTTCATGTTCACCAAAACTGCCATATCTAGAGTTCTGTATGGAGATAGAAGCTCAAATTTTTATTACATAAACTAAATGATATTTGATCCATTTAACTCTTCTATAGCTACTGTTTAATCAGCCTCTAAGTATTTTCTAAAAATCTTCCAAAACAGTGAACTCAGATTTGTACTCTAAACTTGTTTTGATCATATCTCACTCATCCTAATGATTCCATTGCATGGCCAACTCTCACATGTGTACAAGACCCATAGCTTACTGTATATTAATCTATTCAAGCCATTTTATCAGTTTACCATATGATTCTTTACTGTTTTATACAGCCATCAATTTAAGCATGATTTTAACCTTTTTACATATAGTTTTTCATCTTTTACCCATGATTATCAACACCAAATCCCCACATAATATTTTTATCATCATATATCATCATACATATATACATTTAAGAAGAAAATACATGATTACATAATTAAAATTAACAAAAGGATGGGGAGAACAATCTTTATACCACCATGATGATGTAGGTTATGATCAACACATGGATTTTGATGGAGAAACTTGTGATAAACCAAGACCATCTTCAAGACCACCATTCTTCAAGAACTCCTTGTGGAAAATCAGCCCTAAGACTCCATAGAAACTCCTCCTTGGATGTTATAACTTGCACCAATCAATAGGACTTCAAAAGGGCTTCATCATGTGTGTAAATAACATAAGATTTCATGGTTGATTTTGATCAATGATGGTGGTTTAAGGGTGAAGTGGGACGGCACAAGGAAGAGAGTGAGAGGGTTTTGGAGTAGTTTGCATGTGGGAAATGGAAGCATATTGTTTAGCTAGTGGTTTTTGTATATGGTTTGATTACATTGTAAGCTTCTAGTTACATGTGTTGCAACTAGTAACCATAAGATGACACCTCATGGGTGTGTTAGCTTAATAATGTCGTCCCTTTTGAGTGGGGTGGGGCAGATTTATCTTGTCTCATCCCACTAATTTACAGGTACTCCTCGATTCTTGTTTCCTCGATTTGCGTGCCCTCGGGTCGTTTTACGAAAAACTTTTTTATAAATTATGTATCAAAGGCACAAAACGAATCTAATAAAAATTGTCTCATCAAAAACGGAGTTCGAAAACGTAAATACGTAATCCTAAGGTTTCCGGTTTAGTCGTAAATGACGTTAAATTAAAATCGTAAGTCCTAATCTCTTCTCGTAAATTTGTGAGTTTATGAACCAACACAAATTTAAAACTCCAAAATAATATTCACGGATAAATTTATTTTCTGAAATGTCGGACTGTCACCAAAGACGGTGTATGTAAACGTAAGCACGTAACGTAGAATCCTCCGGTTTAGACGTAGCCGATGCTACTTCAAGACGTAAATCCAAATTACTTCCCAAAAATAAGTGAGTTCATATTATAACATTAAAATAATGTTTTCAAATAAATATTAAGAATAAAATATCAACCATAAATTGACGGATTGTCACATTTTACGTCTGCTTCGGTCTGTGCTTTGGAGTCTTCGTCGCTCTATCACGTAGTCTGTCTATGAGAGCGAGTTCATGTGCTTGTAGTTGTAGAACCATTCGCCTATCCTAAGGGTAAGGTCCATTGACTTTAGTCGGTAAATAGATCAAGTGGAGGGGGAGTGGGGCCATTGTATCATATGGGCGATCATCTTCTTATGAAGTTATGGAGGGATATCAAGCAGATCTTTATTGAGCAATGGTTCCAACTCTATCAAATACATGATCGGGGATAGGTCCGACAATCGAAGATACAAGCAATCATATCATGCACGAAGCACCAGAAAAGGCGTGGAGAACTTCTTTCGTTGAAAGTTACAAAGGCCTAACGCCTACCATATGGGAGATCGACCTGTGAGGCAAAGGTGCGCCAAAAAATGGTCTGGTACCAGCCAAGGTGGAGAATTCCCTCATTTTACTTGCTTTATATATATATATATATATATATATATATATATATATATATATATATATATATATATATATATATATATATATATATATATATTTATATATATATATATATATATATATATATATATATATATATATATATATATATATATATATATATATATATATATATATATATATATATATATATATATATATATATATATATATATATATATATATATATATATATATAGTAAGGATCCAGTAAGAAGAAAAATTAAAATGAGAAGAATAAGAAGAAATCCTGACCACAAATTTCACAAAAGAAGGAGAATTTTAAGGGGAGATGCATCTAACTTTGTAGGTGCATCTGAAATGTGTGGCTATGGTTTCTTTTCTTTCTTCTCATTTTAGTTAATCTTCTTATTTGATCCTATATATATATATATATATATATATATATATATATATATATATATATATATATATATATATATATATATATATATATATATATATGTATATATATATGTATATGTATATATATATATATATATATATATATATATATATATATATATATATATATATATATATATGTATATATATATGTATATGTATATATATATATATATATATATATATATATATATATAGTTAGGATCAAATGAGAAGAAACCTTAAAATAAGAAGGATAAGAAAAAATTATAACCGCATATTCGAGATGCATGCACATAAATTAGATGCATCTTTATAATCTTAGATGCATTATAATGAATCATAACATGTTTTATAACTTTTAATTAGATGCATATACGTATATTAGATGCATTTCTTGATTTATCTATATTTTTGTTCCTCTACACGTGCCCAAATCATGAAAATCAATTTGTACCATCTACACATCAAATTGACTTTCGAAACTCAAGATTCTACATGAATACAAATGCATCTAATGCAAGTCGTTGCATCTCGAATGTGTGGTTTTAGTCTCCTCTCACCACTTCTTATTTTATGTTTCTTCTCATTGGATCCTTACTATATATATATATATATATATATATATATATATATATATATATATATATATATATATATATATATATATATATCTTTACATTATATATAACAGAAGGGAAATGCCACATCATCATTCTTTTATTCCACGTCAGCACTGTTATGGCAATTTGCGTTATCCGAAAAATATAAAATGATTGTCATTTGACAGAATCGAACTCGAATCCGTAGGTCAAAACGAAGACACCCCAACCAGTGGAACAAACTGGATGTTTGTGATTAATAACCCAATATCAAATTGATAAGGAGTATACAATAAACCTCTCTGGTGAATAAAAGAAATAAAACGGAACAAAGATCTTCAAATATTCACAATATATTTCGATCATCATCATTGACCCCAAATAAAACCTTGCTACGCTCACAATCTCAGTCGTTTTAAAAACAGTATCATAGTTATAAAATCAACCCAACTGAGAAAAAACGAGAATCCATGTGAAAATCAAAGCAAGGTTTATTCAACTTTAATTTGATATAACATGTGTAAAAGTACTAACAGAATACCAATTGTATTTAGATTTTAGAATAAGGATTCGCTGTAATATTAACAGATTTTATCTTAAATTCTATCTTGCAGATACATGGATATGCTTACGAATTAACAAGACGGCGATGCGAAATCAATAATTTTAGATTTTGATTTCATTTAATCCAATGTAAGAACTCAATCTAATATGAGAATTGATTTTTTTTTAGTTTAAATTTGTTTCTGTTGAAAAAAGTTGTTGTGCGCATCACATGTTTGGTTAAATGTCTACACACTTCAATTCTCAGTTTTTAATATATTCGGAATGCCAACCATTACACTCCTAGAAGTTCCAGGTATCATATATAAGAAACTTTTAGAAAAAAGGGAATTTTATTGTTGTTGGAATATATATGATGTGGATTTAAGAAGTGGAGTTGTGTGGACCACTTTACATTACATTTTCGAACATTATTGATATGAAGTTTATCTCCAGAATTTGGTTCAAGAATATATCTACCATATGTGATACGCTACGGTTTCTGGCTACTTCTTATAGGTTAGCTTATATATGTGTATGATCATTTGATGATTAGTTTTGTATACATTTATGGATTTTGATTGTTAATTTTTTTAGTTTTTGTCCGACTGAATGAGATTAGGTTAGCTATCATTGATCTTTTTGGGTTATTTGTATATATTAAGAAAGAAAGAGTAAATTTTTTTTATTTTTATAAATTATGTTGCATTTTATTAATGGATTTCCTGGGTTATAAACCATGTATTAGAATAACACTGTAAAACTAATTTCGCCAAAATCCAGATCAACAAAATAATCTCCTATTCTGAACTGGTTGACAAGGATTTTAAGAAATAAAATTTTGTATAACTGAGTCATCTCATTCTTAAAAAAAACACTCAACAAGGAAATATTGTGAAAAAGTTGTTGATGAGCGGCGTAAGAAGCCTTATTCTATTATGCACCCGGTGAAGAAGTCAGGATGCAAGTATTTTTTCCGTCTCTTTTCCTGACTCTTTGAACCTTAATCGCGAAGAACTAAAGCATATACAGTTCCAGTTGTGCTGGAATCTGAAGGTGTTTATGTCTATCCTTTACGCTCCTCATATTTCTTATTTATTCATATATGCATGTAAATGTCTTTTTTTTTACTTGAGAGCACTTATGTATCCTTTTAGTTTGTGATTAATTCTCAATAAAAACTTAAGGCAGATGTACAAATTGCTAGAGGAAAAGATGAACCTTTGACCTTTTATATTCATAATGCAGTGAGATAGATCATCCCTACAACATATGAACTGAAAATCCAGCGACTCAAATCTGCCAGGCCTGTGCCTCATAAAAGCCAAGCTATGCTGCATATCGATGAGGATGATGTGAAAGAAGCTGAATTGTTAAGCCATAGCGAGAGGTTAGCTATTGCTTTTGGGTTAATTACCATAAAATCAGGCACACCAAGTCAGATAGTAAAGAACCTTCATATACGCAATGGTTGTCGCTCGGTTACAAAACTTCTTATTAGAACTAATACTATATATATCTTACTTTTTGGTAGGGGTGGACTATTAAACCAGTTTGGGAACGTGAACGTGACAACTTCAAAAAGCTCATATTGGATGAGTGTAACTGCTCTTCTTGGTTTCACTCTTCTATTTTATGTCTTCTTTAATGTGGAAAAATTGTATTTGAAGAAACATATGAACTATAAGGGTCACGTTTTCGAGCCATGACAAAGAAACCAGCAAGGCAAACATCTCTCCCTCACGTCGTGGCTAAGAAAAACCGCATCTCATATGCCGTCCATTTTCTTATTAAATGAATGTGTTCCAGGTGATATATCCCAGTGTTTAATTGTTTTCCAGTCAATAGCTATTTGGGACGAATAAGATACAGTAGCAGCTTCATCTATAAAATAAAATTATTGTTTGTTTCCTATCAGCTGTTAGACTAACGTAGCCAAAAGGCAGAGAAACCTTTTGTCGTGTACATATCATGCAATTTTAATCGATTATAATCTATAGCAGGTGTTGTTAGAGAGCTGGGAGTCGTTGGCACGAGAAGGTGGTGCCAAAGCCGCCACGTAGGATTTTGGGGCTTTGGCACGAGAAACCCTTTGGCACCACATTTACGGGGGAGCCGTTGGCACGAGAAACCCTTTGGGTACTTATCAATTGCATCCCTTTTTCAGTAATTTCATTATAACGTTCTAACATAGTTGGTTGAATTATTTTTTAGGAATAGCAAAAATTGAAGTATGATGACCTGAAACAACTGGACATTGCTATAAGAAAACACACACTCTAAATATATTCAAATTAGATTTAGAATGCTATAAGGAAAGGACATACCCGTGGATGAATAATCCAACTATGTTACAATGAATTCCTAATAATAAGCCAAAAATTTGACAATCCTTGATAACAACGTGGTGCCTAAAAGAAATGCAATCTTCATGATCACGCAACAAACCTAACAACTGAATGATCAGTGCACCAACATATAGTAAACGACATAGGTTTTCCTCGTGATAATTTTTTTTGAAGTGCTTATCATAGACCGATATCTTTGGGCGAAAATTACAAGTTTACTTATTGTCGGATCTTGCACAAGTCTTGAGTATTTTTCCAAATGTATAACATATATGTACTCTTAAACTGAGTAATTTGCTAAGTCATACAATCCATAGAGTATTACATAACAATAAGGGGCCATTTTATATACCAATTATTTTTCCAAACGACCAATTCTATTAAACTAAAAATCACTTTTTGTATACATTTTTATTGAATTTCGTCTTCAAGCTATGATTGCAAAAAACTACTAAAAATGTATAACATACTAATAGTGTAAATAGGTCTTTGTACAATATTCTGTAACGGTATCCCTTGTCTCTTACATTTAAATTTGTGTTTCAGGTGATTGAAAGTTTATTCTTGTGTGCATTATTTCAAGAAAGTACAACGGTGGTTGAGGAAGCTATCAAATTGATTGCTTCTTGATAAAACGACGTCTATATAGAGATGTATAAGGATTTGTTTAGGGAGTAAAAAATCCCTTTTGACACCTCTTCATCTACAAATAATTCTCGATGTGAAAACAAAGAGACAAGGGGCTTGAATAGGAAATAAATGGATTTATTTTTCTTACACTTACATTTTACTTTTATCATACTATTAACGAAATATATACTTAGTTATTAAGGATATTTTAACCTTTATTTTCTCTAATCAAATGAAAATTCTTCTCTTTTCGTTCTTAATGCACGTGATAATTATTTTACAGTTTTATCTTTGGTTACCCTTTACTTAACTTTTTTCCTTCGACATTCATGAGACGCGTCGCGGTCTTTGTAATTTATTATCTTGCAATTTTAATTTAATTTGCCAAACACAATCCTAAGTATACTTAATATAACAATACATACTTAATTTGACAAACATATCTACTATACTTTATAAAAACTAAGGAATAAATCAATTTTTTACACCTATATTTAGCTAAAATTATATATAAACGATAATTATACGTCATACCCGCCCATCGGGCGGGTTTTGCCACTAGTAAGTATATATATATATATATATATATATATATATATATATATATATATATATATATATATATATATATATATATATATATATATATATATATATATATATATATATATATATATATATATATATATATATATATATATATATATATATATATATATATATATATATATATATATATATATATATATATATATATATATATATAGTGTAGTGCTATATGCAGAACCCCATTATAGGTACAGAACTTACAGAACCAATTTAACTTCATCTTAACCTTTCATTTTGATAGATCAATGGCTATAATGGCTAGGCCAAAAATGTAATTAACTGAAAGATCAAAATATTACATATAAAGCTTAAAGGGTACTATAGACTTTTCACAACACCCATTAATCCTTTAAAATAAGCAAACAAATACGTGTCATTTTACACAAACACCTAACCGCCCTCCACACTTTCTCCCACATATATCCAGATCTAATATATTACGAGTAGTATACTTCTTTTTATCAGCCGTTATTAATAAAAAATAACACCATATCCGATCTATCATCGTTCTATTCGAAAAGAGGGTAACAAGATCTTTGTATACGTATCCCATAAAATTGACCATAAGAAGGATGATATGGAGCATGTAAAAGGTTTGAATTAAGAAGATCTCTTCTTTATATACCGAATTGGTGGCATTGAAGGATGAATGATAAAAGGTACATAATTATTCTTTTCTTCAAATCTAAACAGGTTGAACAAATCTATGTTCTGATATTGAGAATAAGTAATAAAGGTATGTGTTTAAAGTAATCATTCATGGATGAATGATTTACTTATTTAATTATTGATCGGTCGAGATCCGATGATTACAGTGGCTAATTGGGCATGTTCTTAAAAAAATTTTGCATCCTCAAATCATGTAAGGGCATATGTACATATATTTTTATTTTTATTTTAGATTTGTAAAATACATGTGTAAAGTTAGAATATTGAATTTGTTTGTTTGTCTAATTTGACATGCTTTTTAGGTAAGTTAATTAGCAATAATTGTCTAATTTGTCTATGATGACTTAGGTAAAAAGAAATTGCTCATATATGCTCCGATCACCTATATGTATGAAAACATTGATGTATTATATGAAAAACGTTGGTGCTAAGTTTTTTTATAAACAGTATTGCTTTTACATAATTTTGAAACCAATTAGTATTTTTACATAATTTTGCGAACGAGTTTCAAACAATCGGTATGGTACCGGGTTAATAGAACCAACCAATGCCGGTACTGGTACCGGTCCGTACCGGGTCCGGTGCGTGTCCGTATCGGGCCCGGTGCGTGTCCGTACCGGGCCCGGTGCGTGTCCGTACCGGGCCCGGTGCGTGTCCGTACCGGGCCCGGTGCGTGTCCGTACCTGGCCCGGTGCGGGTTCGTAACATACATATACACGAATCATTTCAATTCTAAAACATTGTTTATAGGAGTTGAAAAAGAAAGCAGTTTAGTAATAGGTTGAAAAGATCCATTTTTATTTTATACCATTTTTTTAGCAAGCAGGTGTTTCTAACTTTAACTATATTAAGTTTGTACAAAATTATATTCTCATATATGGCGTAGTAACGAGTCAGGTATGAGCCATGATGTGACATACTTAGCCAAATATAATAAAAAATACCCCGTATCTAGTTAGGAATTAAGATAGTAATTAAATATTTTAATTTCTTTAATGTTCTCGAAGTTCATTTTTAACATTACACATTTTGATATAACTAATTTGTTTGTTTTTTATATATGTTTCAGATGACTCAATTACTGGATTGCCGGTGTATGATGAAAATCGAAAGATGTACTTGTGCTTTTAAATGGCGTGTGCAATTGTTTTTGAAGTTGTGCATATATATTCTCGAAGCTTTTCATATATGTTCGTGAATAGTGCATGTATACATGCACTATTCAAGAATAGTGCATCATCTCAACATGTATATTTCAAGAATAGTGCATCATCTCAACATATATTTCAAGAGAGTATAAATGTACATTTGTATTTGTATTGTATTTCATATGATATCAAATCGTGTATTGTATTTATGTTTTTTCCTTGTTGTAAATTTACATGTTAAATATTTATGTTTTTTTATTAGTTTTTGAAAATAATAAACACTAAAAATATATGTGCAATTACCATTACAAGTAATAAAAAAATTAAGTTTCATTGCTAAACAATTGTACTTAAGAAAAACATATATGCACCTCTTGAAAAACATGTATGCACCTGTTGAAAACATGTATGTTTAAAAAAGCTAAAATAATAACAATTTCAAAAATAACAGACTAAAAAATCGTTTTTTAATAAAAGAATTCCGAAAATGATAATATTGCATTTACCAATATACCCTTTTTCTTTAAATTAAAGTATTTAATAATACTAAATTCTTATTGGTCCAAAGTAGTTCTGTAAGTTCTGTACCAAAAAATGGGTTCTGCAAATAGCGCTCCCCTATATATATATATATATATATATATATATATATATATATATATATATATATATATATATATATATATATATATATATATATATATATATATATATATATATATATATATATATATATATATATATATATATATATATATATATATATATATATATATATATATATATATATAGAAGCTCTTTTTTGGTACAGAACCTACAGAACCAAATATGTACTCTGATAATTGCATTATGTACATTATATTAATGCAAGATGGTAGTTTTAAAAATAGATATCATTTACTTTTAAAAAATAAAAAGTTAAAGGGCAAATAAGGTATTTTGTTTATCCATAAAAATAGCATCATCTCAAACCATCTTTTCCTTTCAAAAATAACTGCCATCTCTCTTTTTTCTAGATCTATCAATATACATCTATACTCTCTTTTCCTCTCAAAAACACAATCACCACAAACAACAATTCCCTTCGGTAAGCATCGGCCTCAAGCTTTCCAAAAAGGCTTCGTCTTCCACCAAAAATCAATCTGACATCATAGACCATCGCGAATCTACAATCACTCAAGCCGCCGGTTTTGATTCGTCAAGAACTAAACACACCAAATCATGTCTTGATTCAGTCAGATCTGACCCTCAACAACTAACAACACGATCACGATCCGATTGTTTGGGATGTCATATCTTTATGTTCAAAGACAATGCCATGGTGGATCTGGTATTTTGTTTTGTAATCTTCTCCTGAAAATTAAAAACAATCATGTATGTTTAGTTTGGTCTTAGATCTCAACAAGACTAATATTCTTTCGTATATGTGTTATGTAATTAATCGATATTAAAGGTTTGATAATAATTAATATAGATCTTTACATTTGGTATATAGCTTGTTGGTTTTGCAATCTTCACGTTTTCGTGATGTTTATGTTATTGTTGACTATTTTTTACTCTTTAATTGAATAGCTATTTCTTTATTTCAAAGATTACTCTTGAATGAAGGCTTGAATAAAGGTGATAACAAGATTGTTTGGTTATGGACGAAACACATAGGTTGTTTTAGCAAAACATGTACTTATTTAAGTCATTAAAGCTAGTATCTATGTGTCAAATACGTTTACTATTATTTATCAAATACTTTATTATTGAAAATGTGCACAATCAAAATATGTACAGACCTTCATTAAATTAAGATATCACCAAATTCAATTTGTCCTAAAAGTCACCACTTGGTGTAGTAGTTTAATACATGATACTGTATTATTTATCAGTAGCTTATATAAGCTCTTTTGTTCTACAAAAATAGCTAGCCTTTTTCAAAAGGGTTAATATACAAAGAAGTTACTAAACTTTCCAAGAAATTTGTCGTAAGGTAACGAACGTTCATTTTGTGTTTCTAAGTTACTAAACTTTACTAAACTATACATCACTATAATTTAGTGTTAATTTGAGTAATCTGAATGCATGTTTTTTTATAAGTTAAGTAACATAAATATCACGTTTTTGATAAGTGGGTAACTTAATCAACCGGTCATATGAACATTAGTAACTTAGAAACACAAAATGAACGTTCGTTACCTTAGGACAAATTTCTTGAAAAGTTTAGTAACTTTTTTGTATATTAACCCTTTTCAAAAAGTCCTTGCTACATGGATCGTTTATGAATTAGTACACGCATAAGACTTTTTTATGTTTGCTTTGTTATGACTCACATGTTTTTTTTCTTGTTTTTATATTTTTGTTTTAGGGGATGGCTAAGTTATAAAGAATGACGGTATGTGATGAGGATCGGATGATGTACATATATGTTATTGATGTCGTACTTATATCTTCTCGAAGCCGTACATAAATGTTATCGAAGTCGTACATACATGTTTTCGAAGCCATACATAAATGTTCTCGAAGTCGTACATACATGTTCTCGAAGCCGTACATACATGTTATCGAATCCGTACATACATGTTCTCGAAGCCTTATACATATATGGGTGTGCACATGTGTTTTTAAAGATTTGATAATAATTATGTTTATTGGATGTATTCGCTATCAAAAATTGTATGTGATATTTATGTTCTTATAAATTTAAAAATTACATGTATGTTTCTTTTTATTGTTATAAATCTCAAAAATTAAAGAATGTACGATAAAAAACTATGTGTAGTTACTAATTTTAAAAAAAAATGTCTAAACATTCGTACTAAATAGATATGTGTTAGTTTACAATACTAAAAAAACATACATGCATCTTAAAAGACGTATACTTGAAAAAAAATAATTCCAAAAAACATATGTGTATATTTAAAAAAAAGCAAGTGAAGAAAACATATATGTTAGAAAAAAAAGTTTTCAATTCTGAAAATAAATATCCTTAAAAAATGTTTTTAATAAAAAATTTTAAAAAGTGAAAATATATTTTACCAATATACCCTTCTCAATTAAATAAAAAGAAATAATAATACTAAATTCTTATTGGTTTAAATTGGTTCTGCAACTTCTGTACCAAAAAAGAGGTTCTACATATAGCGCACCCCATATATATATATATATATATATATATATATATATATATATATATATATATATATATATATATATATATATATATATATATATATATATATATATATATATATATATATATATATATATATATATATATATATATATATATATATATATATATATATATATATATATATATATATATATATATATATATATATATATATATATATATATATATATATATATATATATATATATATATATATATATATATATATATATATATATAGGGTGGAGTTATTCTAAAAAAAATTTATAATAAAAAGGATAAGGTAAAATCCTAGCCCTTGGATCAAAACTATCAAAATTGATCAAAAATTAAAAAAAAATGGTGTCTTTTTTATAAACTCTCAAACTTAAGGGTATCTTTTGTAAAATATGAATGTATCTAACATAAAACTCTTCCCTCGTCATTTTTTTCACACACTTTGGATCTTACTTTCTCTCTCTAAAAACACTTTCTCTTACTAAAAATTCACACACATCTTACTGCACAAACAAAATCACCGACTCATTACTAATCTCTTGTGATTTAATAACGAATCACGATCGATGCATCATAAAGAAATCATGACCGAATGATTTAATCATTACTAATCTCAGATCGAAACATCACAATGAATCCAATCAAAATTGAAAATTTGAAAGTAAGTTATTGTTGTTCTTTTTAGTTAGTATCGATTATTATGGTGTATCTATCTTCGATTTTTATGTATATGATTATTGTATCTTGAAAATTTATTTAGTTTTTGTGTTTTTATCAACTTAAATATGTTATATTCAGTGTATTAGTATAGGTCTGGGATATGGTTGATAAAAGTTTATATCAAAATGTGTTTAAAAAAGTTGCATACAAAGTGTTTGATAAAATGTCTCAACTACTATCTGTCACTGTAATGCACTAAATTTAAACTCTGATGCAATTGTTTTGAACCCAAATGTGTTACTATAATGTCTCAACTAAAATTTGTTAATGTAATATCTCAAGTCAAAGTCATTACTGATATGCTCTAAAATGTTGTGATGTGCTAAAAAATATACTATGATGTAGTCGGTTATTCTAATACATTGTAGTCTTTCATAACACTGCATTGTACTTTTATTCTACTACATTACATATATATTCTATCATTGTAGTATCTAGAACATTTAGTAGTAATAACCCTGTAATGCAGTAAAAATAACATTGTAATGCAGTATAAATATCATTGTAATGCTGTAGAAATAGCAATGTAGTAAAATAACACTATAATGCAACATAATAACATTGTGATGTAGTAAAAATAAGATTGCAGAAACATATTATAATGCAGTATAAATAACATTGTAATACATTAAAAATAATATTGTAACACAGTAGAAATAACATTGTAATGTGGTAGAAATAACATTGTAATGGATTAAATACTAAAAATAATTACAAATAGTTTCTTTTGCATTAAATTTATGTTCTAAAAATAAAACTGTAATATAGTAGAAATAACACTGTAATGCAATAGGTTTTTTATTGTAATGCAGTAGGATTTTGTTGCACCACATCAGAGACTTATCTCTACCACATCACAGTTTGTATTGTAATGCGGCAGGTTTTGCTGTTGTTTACAAACTCAAATAAAACATCACAGTCTGAACACCTAATGCATAAAAATGTTAGGAAAGCTACAACCTTTGAATTAGATACTTACAATCAACAATATACGATGATGAACTACAACTATTACTTTTTGATAAAATGTCTCAACTAGAATTTGTTATTGTAATGCATTAAATTTATATTTTGATGCAAGTTTTTGAATTATACTATATTGTAGGATAGTTTAAAATCTAATGCATCACATTGTATATTTTTGTATTTTGATGAATAAATATTTGAACAGTTATTACACAGGTAAAAAACACATGCAAAAAAATGCAGGCGACAAAGCAACATGCATTTGACAAGCCGCAAAACTATATTTTATCCTCAAATACCAAATGATACACTCCAATTCAAGGACGAAGCGCCAAAAAGATGCATCAAATGCGTAACAAGGATTATTGGAGGATACTTATGGATCATTTGAAAACAATGTTTATATTTTATTAGATGTAATACTTTGGAATCTTAATGTCTAATATAATTTGTACATTCTGATGATGGTAGTGTTTGTTTCTACTCATATTTTATATTCTATTACATTTTTTATCGTTCATTCTATTGCATTTCTTTCTTTTATTATACTGCATTATAGTTATATTTTACTGCATTACATTATATTCTATTGTATTACAATCATATATTATGCATCACAATATATTTTGTTAGTGCATTAAAGTTATAAAGTAAGTACATCTCAGTTAAAAAATGTTAAGGCGTTACAATGTATTGTATAATGTATTACACTTAAAACAGTTAGTACATCTCATTTAAAATTCTATTACCTGAGTGAATAACTGTAAAAAATGAAAGAAAAAAGTTAAAAAGATAATTTATTCTCAGTGTGTAGATTCTTTTAAACCAACTCTCTTTTGCAAATCTCTTTTTCTTTTCTATGAGTCCTTTGATGCTCGTAATAGTTTTTGTAGATCCCTTTGGTTGGATCTATATTATGTTAAGAATTAGTATAATAGTTTGTAATCAAACTAAAACACTTTGGGCACTCTTACTAACACTAAATAAGTTATACGGAATCTAACTTATAAAGCACAGAAGAACATAATTACTTTTAACTATAAGATTCTCTTATTAATCGACTTGTATGAGGTACATAAAAGACATTGTACCTATGTTCCTTTTATAGAGTAAGGAACCCTAGAAACCTTAGAATATTCTATAAAGATAACTATATCACAAACGATATATTATCAATATTCTAACTATTTAGGTATATCACATAAGATATACTCTAACTATAACTATGACATATCTTATACAAAGATATATTCGTCCTAATCATCATAGCAGTACTTACTTTATAAGTAGCAGTACTTACTATGTACCGTGTTAACACTAACGGTACTTACATAACACTAACAGTACTTGGAATATACTAACGGTACTTGACACTTAACAAATAATTCCCAACAATCCACCCCTAAACAAGAAATGATAACTTGTTGTCTTCTTGTTTCTCTTATACTGAATGTATTAAAAATACATGTCTTCAGTCTTTCCTTCATCCTTGGATTAAACTTGGTAATCTGTATTTGTATCAACTGAATGTAGCCAAACACTCAAATGTAGATCTTCTTCTGATAAGACAATCTTCAAACATTATGAGTATCATCTTTGTCTTCAAACTATGATCTTCTTGTGTCTTCTAAACATTCATTCATCTTTGTAGCATCAGTTTTTGTCTTCTTGAGTTTAGTCCTTGAACTCTTGATCATAAATCTTTCTCTTGATTTGATGATAACAAAACTTTCTAAGTATTATATTTTTTTAATACTTCTTTGTCTGCAATCTTCATACCTGAAATAAAACAGTTAACAACAAACACCCATCTGTATTGGCTTCATGATTTTTAGCAAATCACCAGCTATCAACGGATTTGATAAATTCTTTACCAGTTAGCCGTACACTCTGGAATAGCCAATACTTTATTCACAAAGAATAAGGTGTAATGAAAACCTTACAATTTTTGGTAAATTGTCAACCATCAACGGATTTGATGAAGTCTTTACCCGGTACCGTTTGTCTAGGACTAGCCAACTCTTTGTCTCGAAACAAGGTGAGTTAGAACCATATAGTTTTTAGCAAACTATCAGCTTTCAACGGATTGATAAGTCTTTACCACAAACCGTTTGCTTATGGACTAGTCAGTTCTTATGTGTGTTAGACATGGTGAACTGAGAACCATTTATGAAGTGTGACTTAAAGTCAAACACTTAAGATTCTTTCTCAGCTTCTTCCTCATCTTTCAAATCCTTGATTTGTTGTTTAACCATTCTGATCAACTCCAAAGCATCAGCAGACTTCTCTATAACTTCCAATTGTTGTTCTAACATCCTTTCCAACAATCTTCTTTTGAAGGGATAAGTCTTCTCTTGCAGCATATAATATGTAACATCATCTACATCCAAAATATGCAATCCACATGACCTGTAATATCTCCAGTAACTAGGAACTTGATCCTCTAATACCTTCAACATTTCTTGATCACATTTGTGTGGCTCATACATAAAGAGAAATTCCCTATATAATAGTGATACTTTAGTTTTTCCTGCACTGGCTTCTTCAACTAACCTTACAAGATCTTGGATATCTTGTTTGTCAAGAATGTGAAGCATATCTTCCAAAAGTCTAAATATTCTTTTTGCGCTGTCAGATCTCTGAATTCCATGAGCTTCAAGTCCTTGATCTATAGAGTAAATCCACTTAACAATGGATGCTCTTTTTCCAAAAATCTCTGTATCAATACATTGATCTTCAAATTTCACAATCTTCAAGTACTTATTTAAGCTCTCATCATCATCACTATCTTCTGCTGTAGTTTTAGCTCTCTTAGCTTTCTTCTTTAGCTTTGTTGATCTTTTCCTTTTAACACTCTTGGAAATTCCTTCAAGTTCTGTTGAACCTTCTTCCAAGCTTGTATGTACTGTTTCCTCAGTATGTACTGTTGTATGTACTATTGACTGTGTATGTACTGCTTGTACATTTTCAGTCTAAGCAATACCTTGAGTTTCAACTCATGTATTCATCCTTTGAGCAGTCTCTTCCTCCCTTGAACTTACTTTCTCCTTTCTATTCTTCCTCGCATAAGTAGTCTTGATAGGTGGAGATGTACTTGTAGGTTCAGCAGTACTTGGCTCAATTCTAGGATTACTACCAAATTGTATTTGTTGTTGTAGACGTCTCTTGAATTCTTCAATAGCTTTCTTGTATGCTTCAGATCCAATCTCAACAAAATTCAATTTAGTCCTCTTACTTTGCTCATACAAAGTCTTGATTTCTTCAAAAAACTTCTTGACCAGCTGAATATGAGTAAATCCTTTTACTTTCTTTAGAAAGTTCATCATTTGATTTCTAATCTGCATAGTAGTTGGAGGCTTAATCTTTTCTTTCCTTCTCTTTTCAGCAAAGAATCTTTGTTGCTCCCTTACCAGATCATCAATCAATCTTGATTTCTCTTCTTCATCATATGCATCTTTTTCTTCAGCTATCAATGAGTCTGCAAGAAGCTCACTTGCATGTATCTCAGCCTGAATCCTGTCATACTCTTGTATGTTCCATTCTTGATGTATCCTTTTAGCTTCTAACAAATTTTGCTTTGCTGCAAGTTCTTCCTGCAATTCATCTTCACGAATTTGTGCTTGCATTCTATAAGCAAATTCCTCATCATGGTATATTTGAATAAATATGTACATAACTTTGTTTATATCATCATCTGAATCACTTTCATCTTCAAATTCTGACAATAACTGCTTCTTCCCCTTATCCTTTGGATTTATCTTAGGTAGCTTCTTCTTCAGTTTGGCAGCTACTTCTTCATTAGCTAACCGTTGAATGACTATACCTTTTGTAGGGTGTGAAGCTTGAGCTTTCTTACCTTGAATTTTATCCTTTGTGGCAATAACTTCTTGTTGTGTCTTTTTCTCCACTTCTGCTTGCTTAGTCTTCTCAACTAAACTCTTCTTTAGATCAAGCAGCAATTAGGCTAAAGTCTCATTTTCTCCAAATGAAATTTGACTTTCTAGTGAAGGATGATCACCAGCGGTACTTGCAATTGGCTCAGCAGTACTTGTAATTGGCTTAGCAGTACTTGGGTCTTTAACAATGTCAGCAGTACTTGTAGTTGGCCTAGTTGGCTTAGCAGTACTTAGATCTTCAACAAAGTTGACTTCACCAGTATTAGACACACTTGTTTCTTTAATCACTTGTGTATCCCCAGATACTTTGCCATCATATCAACTTGCACTTCTTCAGTCTTATCTGATTTATTACTTTGTGGTGATGGATCAGGAAACTGATTAGAAATTTCCTCCAACTTCTCATAGAAAGCACTCCAATTAGCTTGAGGTGGTGATTGAACTGATGGTTATGGCTGAGTTGCCAATGTTTCTGCAACTTGTGGCTCCTCTGGTTGATTTACCAACTTTTCTTGAACTTGTTCTTGAACTTGTTCTTGAACTTGTGGTTCCTTTGGAGTAGGTTGTGGGTCTTGCTGTTGAATCTCCATATTCTGAAGGTCCATCCACACCAGTCTCTAAACCAGTTCCATCTTTAAAAGTCCCCATGACATCTTCATCCAATTCAAAATTGATGTCATTTCCAGAGATCCTTGTTTGATTATCAGAAGAAGGTGGTTGTTCTTCATTATTCCTTCCCTGTTCTTCATTATTCCTCCCCTGTTTGGTTGCATTCAGTTGCCTTTTCTTGAGGTTCCTGAACCTTTGCTTCCTGATTGCAAATGTCTGAACAGATCTATATTGCCTCATCCAAGATGACACTTTGTTCCTTAACTTGATTAGGCTAGCTTCTAATTCATCAATTTTCTTGTCTTGAACAAGCTTATCTGTCTGCAACACTTGTACCTGTTGGGACAAACTTGTACACAAAGCAGTTAAATTTGCAACATCCACCACCTCTGGTGCTTGTGCTTGTAGTGAACCACTAGCAGCAATAGAAGCAGTAGGTGTGTGGATCATCTCATCAGTGTTTGGTGGAATACCAACATTGTGAGAAGAAGATTGTGAATCTTCTAGAGAGTGGGAGCTCTGGTGAGAAGGAGTTTGCTGAGAAGCACTAGCATTTCTAGGTTCCTCACCTTCTTGATTGGTAGGTTGGGCTAACATATGAGCAAACAATGGTGTTACTGTTCCTGTAAAGGCATTGCCTTGTTTGGTCAAGAAAGAGAAAGTTCTCTTTGTGAATGAAGGAACATCCCATGTTTCAGTTAATGCTGGTAGGTTAGGTATTTGGTCACTAACTAAAGCCTGAATGAATCTAGGATACATTAAAAACTTCTTAGTCCCTTCCAAATTCCTAGTCATGCCTTCAAAAATTAATTTTGAAAAATTAAAAATCATGTTATTTGCTAGACAAATACCAGCAGATGCCAATGCAGCAGGTATTTGATCAAAAGATGTACTTTTTGAACTTAAACAGTGAATAATAGCATGAAAAAGCAATTTCCATTGAGGTGAAAATAATGCTTTAAAGAAAGTAAGACTTTCCCTAACACCCCCATAGCCCATGGCTGCAAGGCCATCATGAATCTCTGTATTATTAAGCATACTAAGTCCATTTTCATCATTAAGTCTCAAACTTGCTCGTAGCAGTACCTTAGCGACATATATATTCCTATGATTAACCCTAGCCTTAATGCAAGGTTGATCAAAACGAGTACCTAAAACAACAGTATCCTAAAATTGTTCAACAATGGATATAGAGACAATTGGACTTACAGTGAGTGCGAAACGAACATGACTTCGAGATAGGAAACCAAGCATCTCATGGAAACCAAGAGAGTCATCATTCGTAGCAAGATTCGCAACCAAATTGTGCGTAGAGATTACTTGTAAGGCAGCCATTAGTATTTTTGATGATCGAAAGATTAGAGAGAAGGTTATAGAATCAAGAGCGAAAAATAAAAAATTAGGTGAATCAATTGTGTAATTGGGGTAAGTCTTTAAGTAAATAACAAACCCAAGCGCGAAGAAACCGCCAAATTTACAAATGAGACCCTTAACGGTACAACGGACATGTAGCGGTACATGGAACATAAGAGGTACTTGGTTTTGTGCTAGCGGTACTTGGAGTGACAACGGTACCTCACAATTTTGACCAGTTCATGCTTTCCACTAGACATGTAACCTCTTTTGTCTCTTTCTATAAACCTATAATAACATCACAAACACAAAACATAGACTATACAATAAAAATTATAAAAATTTGTACAGCTATAACCTCCCCTCAACATATGCAGCATGTTATTGGTTGAGCATACCAATGTGTGTTACCAGGAATTTGAATCTCTTTGCATCAAATTCCTTGGTCAACAAATCAGCTACATTGTTGTCTGTATGAATCTTCAAGACTTGAATAAGCTTTTTGTCATAAGCATCTCTTATAAAGTGATGTCTTACTTCAATATGCTTAGTCTTGGAGTGAAATACTGGATTTTTGAAAATGCATATAGTACTTTCATTATCAATGTAAATCTTGGTGTTCATGAAGTTAAACCCATAGTCCAACAATTGATTTTGAATCCAAAGTACTTGTCCACAGCAATGAGCAGCAGCTACATATTCAGCTTCAGTTGTAGAAGTAGCAACAATGGTTTGCTTCTTACACTGCCATGATACGAGTATTCTGCCTAGGAATTGACAACCTCCTGTTGTGGATTTCCTATCATGATTTGCTCCAGCATAATCACTATTTGAGTAAGCTTCCAATTTAAAGGTGGAATCTCTAGGATACCATAATCCTAAATTAGGTTGACTTTTAAGATATTTAAAAATCTTCTTCACATCATAAAGATGTGACACCTTTGGATGAACTTGGAATCTTGAACAGGCACACACAGCAAGATACATCAATGAACCAATCATTGACCTATAGAGATGAATGTCAACATCTTCTCCATGTTCATCTTTTGATAAAGATTTCTTGGCTTCAAAAGGTGTGCTTGTACTCCTTGTATCCATACATGAAAATTTCTTTAAGATTTCAGCAACATATTTATCTTGGCTGATAAATATTCCATCTTTCCTTTGTTTGACTTGCAGTACCAAAAAGAAAGTTAGTTCTCCCATAGAACTCATTTGAAATCTTCCTTTCATCAAAGCTTCAAACTCTTCACACCATGTCTTCTTGGTAGAACCAAAAATGATGTCATCAACATAGACTTGAAGTAGAATGATGTCTTTGGCATTTTTCTTGATGAACAGAGTTTTGTCAATGGTTCCTCTCCTATATCCATGTTCTAGCAAAAAGTTGGATAAAGTTGCATACCAGGCTCTTGGAGCTTGATGCAGACCATAAAATGCTTTGATAACGTTGTAGACTCTATTGGGGAATTTAGGATCTACAAAACCTGGAGGTTGTGAGACATATACCTCCTCTGAAATAGTACCATATAGAAAGGCACTTTTCACATCCATTTGATAGACTATAAATCCTATATATGATGCAAAGGCCAAAAATAACCTAATGGCTTATATCCTTGCCACTGGTGCAAAAACCTCATCATAGTCTATCCCTTTTTCCTGTCTATAGCCTTGAGCAACAAGTCTTGCCTTGTTCCTCACAACAACCCCTATTTCATCCTTCTTGTTCCTGAAGACCCATCTTGTACCAATGACTCTTTTACCTGAAGGAAGATCCACAAGAATCCAAACCTTTTGTAGCTCAAATTGTGTTAATTCTTCTTGCATGGCATCTACCTAACTTTCTTCATCAAGAGCCTGAGAGATATTTTTGGGCTCTATTTGAGATAAGAAACATGCAAACAAACAATGCTGAGTATCTTTATGATTTGTCCTCTGCTGTTGTTTGACATAACTAGTGCATGAGTTTCAATATTGGTTTGCAGTTGTCTTCTAGTTTGTACAACGGATTTTGGATCACCAATAATCTGTGTAGTAGGATGGTTGTTGTTGACTTTATTGGGAATAGAACTGACTGGAATTTCAGTTTCCAAATTGATGAAATTAGTTACTACACCCTGCTCATCATAGGAAGCTTTGGAGAAGATTCCTTCAGCTGGACTGGCATATAAGTCTTCATCGTCCAATGCTTTCAAAATCTCTTCTAGTGAGTCAACAGATTTAGCAGATTTTAACTTAGCAGTACTTGCAGATGAAGTACCGCTAGGTATAGTATGTACTGCTGAGTGTTGTGACTCAAAATATTCTTCTCCTGAATGCTTATTAGCAGATGTAGCATTCTTTTCTTGATCTTGAAGCCTCTGAAGCTCCTGGGAGGCTTGGTCATCATTTGATGGCATGGTTTGCTTTTTGGGAGTTGCAGACATGGGAGTAACAGTAGGCATGTTTGGCACATAGATATGAACATCTTCATCTGATGAAGAAACATCTTCTTGAGTACCTACATTAGTTGCACTTGACTCCTCACCTGCATTGTTAGTTTGACAATCCTTTTGCAAAGAGTAGTAATCCATGGAGTTGGTTAGATAATCTAAATCAAACATCCAAGCATAACCTATTCCTGGAACATTGGGTTTATTTTCTATGAAATTGACATGAGCAGTTTCTTCAACTTTCTTAGTTGCCAAATTGTAAACCCTATATGCTTTACTTTACAATGAATATCCTACAAGATATCCTGGATCAAACTTTCCATCAAACTTTCCCAAATAATCAAGAGTATTTAGTATGGACACATGACACCGAAAAGGTTTTAAATGACTTATGTTAGGCTTTACATTAGTCAAGAGTTCATAAGGTGTTTTGTTTTGAGGCTTAGTTACTAGGACTCTATTTAACACATAGCATGCAGTATTGATTGCTTCTGCCCAAAAGGTATTTGGCAAAAGTGAATCAGCCAGCATAGTTCTAGCAGCCTCAATTAATGTCCTATTCTTCCTTTCAGCTACTCCATTCTGTTGTGGAGTTCTAGGATTACTAAATTTCCTCTTAATTCCTTTAGACCTACAGAATTCATCAAAATTAGCATTCTTAAATTCTGTTCCATTATCAGTCCTAATGATTAAAACATGTTTAGTGAACTGCTTTTCAACTAAAGTGATAAAGTCCTTTATTAATTCACTTGTTTCTCTTTTAAGAGCTAAAAATAAAACCCAACTGAATCTACTTAATCATCAGTTATGACTACACAAAAGGTCTTATGGCTAATGCTTCTGATAGAAACTGAACCAAATAAATTCATATGCAAGAGATGCAAAGGTTTTGTCATAGTGTTTACAGTCTTGGTCTTACAAGAGGCTCTATGTTGTTTACCTTTTTGACAAGCAACACATGTGAAATCATTTGAAAAGATTTGTTAGGTAGACCTCTAAACAAATTCCTTTTTACCAATCTATTAATATTCTGGAAATTCACATGACCTAACCTTCTATGCCATAAGTTTGATTCATCTAAAGAAGCCTTAGCTAGCAAACATGTAATACCACCTGTTGGAGTAATAGTATGAAGATTAAAGGTGTACATATTTTCTTGCCTGGGTACTTTAAGCAGTATTTGAGATTCCTTGGGCATCTCAAAGTCTTTGGACACCACCAAGCAGTCTTTGTCTGTGAATAGCACCTTGTTCTTCTTATCACACATTTTTGATACAGAAAAGAGATTTAACTCATTCAATTCTTTTACAAAGAAAACATCTTCAAATTCCAACTTTCCTGTGTTGATTTTCCCTTTGCCAGTGATTCTACCTTTGCTACCCCTAAAGGCTACTGGACCTCCTCTGAATTCTTCGAATTCAACAAGAAAATCTTTGTTCCCTGTCATGTGTCTTGAGCATCCAATATCTACAATTCCTTTATCTTTTAATTCATCAATGAGATGCCCCTGCACACAAATAAAACTTATTAGTTTTTAACAGGGACCCAAGCCACATTTGGCTCGGATCTTGTGGGACCTACACATTTAAGAGTTTGTACTGAAGCATTCCCAGTAATGCTACTTTTACTCTTATACTTCATGGTTTTATTTATGTATTAAAATTCATAGGGTGACTATATGTGCTTTGACTTCTTTGACTTAAGTACTGCTTTAGCGGTACTTGCTTTAACACATGGTATATCTCTTTTAGGAACCCACATTTGTATTGGTTTGTTCTTGTCTTTACTTCTAGGTGTTTTAACTTTTTCAAAAACTTTCTTAGAAGTCTTGGAGAACATTGGTTTTATAGACTTTAAGCCAACAGTACTTGAGGTTGGTCTAGCAGTACTTGTAGATTTAGGCTTGCCGGTACTTGGTTTACCAGACTTTAAGGATACAAGTCCTTGATTCATAAGTACTGCCCTAGGAACAAAACTTTTGGTAGGATTAGTTTTAACTTGTTTAACTACCCTTGTGTGATCAAACTTAGGTTTGTCATCTTTAAGTTTCTGTTTCCTATAACCATGTGCATTTTTCACATTACTGTTTTTCATGACCCTTTGTGTAGCCTTTGTTTCACAATTTTATCTTCATGTAATGTACAGTCTTTGATAAAATTACTTAGACTACCACAAACATAACATCGTTTTCTTCTTAAAGAAGACCCAAAAGGTTGTTTTGACTTTACTTTTTCAAAACCTAGCCCAGCCTTTTTGGTTTTAGTATGTTGTTCATTGTTTTCCAATATCTTGCTAGGAGTTTTTACCTGCTTGGGAGCAGATCTAGTCTTAGATTCCTTAGAAACAAAGTTGTTCATTAAAGATGGATAAACAATATTCTTGGTCACATCAGTATTTTCTTGAGACACAGTACTAGAGTTAAAGACATTATTAATCTTAGGTTCTTCTAACTCTATACTAGTATCATTACAAGGGGGCATGAAAATTCCAGATACTGGTGGAGGAACTGCCTTCATTCCTTCAGCATATCTATCATTTTCAGGTGTATCATCTACCTCACAGAACTATCAAAAATCCCTTTTGATAAGTCCTTGTTAGTTAAGGTTATCCCAGGTTGATCCTCAATATATCCTAGGCATGTTTTATCATAATACCCCATTTGTGAATTAATCAATTTTCCCAATCCCTTAGAGGATTGTTTCAATTGACTAATCACTTCCCTCTCTTTACAAAGACTGGTTTTTAAAGCTTCATTTTCTTAACTTATTTTTAAAAGTTGTCTTTCAAAAGCTTTTATTTCCACATCTTTTTCCTTCATTTGAAGAGTCAAGATCCTAATTTTCTCTTCATAGTTTTGTTGAGCCTTTTTGTACAAAACTATATTATCTTCTAGTTTAACAACACCCTGTTTGAAAGCCTCTACTTCTACAGTGCATGTGTTAACCTTTTGATAATGTTCCTCTAGTTCTACTTTTAGACTATTAAATTTAAGAATTCAATCTTTAGAACAAGGGTGTACCTCAGTATCTTCATGTGAGAGAGCCATTAATCCAAGCTCTTCTTCTTCTTCTTCTGCCCAATTCACCACTCCATCTACAGTAACCAATGTTTTGGTTCCTTTAGGACTCCTGCTGTTTCCTCTTGGAAAGCTTTCAGTTATTCTTGGACTGGTTCTAAAGCTGTTCTTGGACTTCAGATTGCTAGTCTCAGCTTTATCTCTATTCCATTCTCTTGCAAAGTGTCCATTCCTTCTATAGTTATAGCATTCAACTTTAGACTTGTCATATCCTAATGGCTCATTAGGATCAACGGTCATTTTTCTTCCAGTCTTCTTGAAGAACCTGTTAGATCTTACTAACACCATAGCAGCTTGCCATTTAAGATCCATCTCTTCAACATCAGCATCATCTATTTGGAACAAGTCGTTGAGTGTTAATCTTGGCATGTTGTCTTGTCCAGCAAAGAATGAGAAGGCATCACTGTCACTAGACAATGGTGCAGACCTTCCATGTGGATTTTGAGAGATCATAAGACTGCTTTCAATACTTTGTGGGTAAGTGCTGCTTGTAAGTCCTCCAGCGGTATTTGTGAAGTAAGTACCATTGCTAGATCCACTAGCGGTATTTTGAAAGTAAGTACCATTGTTCCCATCTGACACAAAAGCCAAATTAGACTTTGAAGCAGTTGTTGTCTTTACTTCAGTGCCTTTCACATCCATCTCATATGCTCTAAGATTGTTGTAGAGATGATCAAATGGAATTGTTTCTAAATCATCTCTTGTGATGAAGTGCATAGCCATTGCTTTCCACTCTGGTGGAACACTTCTTAATAATTTTAGATTAGCTTCTTCATTAGGAATTACTTGTCCATAAACTGCTAACTGAATAAGCAACTTGTTGAACCTTCTATATCTACCATGTATTCCCTCCATACTGGTAATTGAGAAGTTATCAAATTCTTGCTTAAGAACAATCTTCTTGATTTTCTTAGATTTTTCATTGCCTCCAAATCTAAGTTTTATAGCATCCCACATAGCTTTGGCATCTTTATAATAATGAAATCTTGGTAGAATGTCTTCAGAAAGAGCCATAGCCAAGGCAGTTCTTGCTTTTCTTTTTCTGATCTCTGCTTGTATATGCTCAGCAGTCATAGCAGGTAGAGCATAGCATGTACCGTCTGGCAACCAGTGTAGCTTCTTTGTTGTGTTCCCATTCTTGATAACTTGCCACACAGTATGATCTGTGTGATTCAAGTAATGTTCCATCTGCATAGCCCAAGTCTCATAATTGTCACCTTTGAGAACTAGGAGTTTAACAACAGATAGATCATGAAAAGGTGTTGGTGTAGAGGTAGCTACATCATTCACGACTTGAGTACCTTGTGCTGGTGCAGGATGCACAACTTGTGGTTGTCCTTGTGGTATAACAGGATCAGTGTTCTGAACATCATCCAAGTGATCATTAACACCATCTGGTTGAGACATTGAGATTTGGTATGTGTGGAGTGTATGGGTTTGTGTTCTTCTTTTTCAGAGTTTCTCAACAAGCTCTGATACCACTTGTTGATCCCTTGGTTGGATCTATATTCTGTTAAGAATTAGTATAATAGTTTGTAATCAAACTAAAACACTTTGAGCACTATTACTAACACTAAATAAGTTATGTGGAATCTAACTTATAAAGCACAGAAGAACAGAATTACTTTTAACTATTAGATTCTCTTAATAATCGACTTGTATGAGGTACATAAAAGACATTGTACCTATGTTCCTTTTATAGAGTAAGGAACCCTAGAAACCTTAGAATATTCTATAAAGATAACTATATCACAGACGATATATTATCAATATTCTAACTATTTAGGTATATCACATAAGATATACCTAACTATAACTATGACATATCTTATACAAAGATATATTCGTTCTAATCATCATAGCAGTACTTACTTTATAAGTAGCAGTACTTACTATGTACCACGTTAACACTAACGGTACTTACATAACACTAACAGTACTTGGAATATACTAACGGTACTTGACACTTAACAAATAATTCCCAACAGCTTTGTAAAGTCCTGGAATTGTGACATCCTTTCTCTCCACATACCGACCAAGCCATTATCTTCGATAGTTCTTTAGCTCTTGGTTTAAACCTTGAAAAGTATCCAGCATGTTTAGTAGTAATAACCCTGTAATGCAGTAAATATGGCATTGTAATGTAGTATAAATATCATTGTAATGCAGTAGAAATAACATTGTATGTAGTAAAATTAGCTTTTTATAAAAACATTATAAATAACATTGTAATATGGTAAAATTTACATTGTAACGCAGTACAAATAACATTGTAATGTGATAAAAATAACATTGTAATGGAGTAAATACTAAAAATACATTACAAATAGTTTATTTTGCATTACAATCATGTTCTAGAAATAAAATTGTAATGTAATAGAAATAACACTATAATGCAATAGGTTTTGTATTATAATTCAGTAAGGTTTATTTCTACCACATCAAACTCTTATCTCTACCACATCAAAATTTATATTAGAATGCGGTAGGTTTTGCTGTTTTATACAAACTCAAATACAACATCATAGTTTAAACAACTAGTGCATTATACATGTTATTTTTAATGTGTCACAATGTAAAAACCCTCGTACTGGATCACAGTTACAGAGCTAGCTCATTATACTGAAAATCTGGTAGACTATCACATCACAGTTATAGAACTAATGTATCACAGATACATAAAATCATATAGACATTTTAGATTCCATATATACCTAAATAAAACTTACTACATCATATAATTAAATCTATCAAATCATATCACTGAATTATCAACCATCACACTTTTGAAACAAAATCACTAAGCACGATAGTATAAAACCTACTGCATGGTAATTCAAAATCTACTGCATGACAATACAAAACCCACTACATAAGAGTATAAAACCTACTGCATTACAAATCCTACTGCAATACAAGATACTTTGATACACCGAAATATAATTATTATGCAATAGCTGACACATATAACTACACATACGAGCCTTTTTAGCCTAAAAATGACCCAAAAATCTAGAGCATTTATATTGAATTACAAATATAAATCTACTACATTACTAGTATAAATCTACTACATCAAAATGTAATGGTAATAATCAAATAATCCTTTATAATTTTGGATTGTTACTGACTTACTAGTGTATAAACAATTGGCCCATCACAAATACAAATCTAGTGCATTACAGTACGAACCTAGTGCATTACAGTTATAGAATATGATGTACACATTTTATCGAACACCTAGCATGCATGTTTTATATACATGTTTTTCATCTAATTTATATGACCAGGTACTCACACTCATGCATCAAATTACAAACCAAACTTACTCTATTATAATTAGTCATTCGCAAGCATAAAGCATAGATCATGTTTTACCAAATAACAAGCATATTCAGATCATTATACTTAAATTAATTTACTAAAACTTAAAAATCATAAGATAAAATCGGAATCGATACTTACAATAAACATCAGATGATGATGACGAAGATGATGACGCATCACTACTATCGAGGATGATGATTCAGTTAACATAAGGCAGCGATCGCGAGGTGGTGATGTGGCGGGGGAGTTATGGAGTTGACGGCGGTTATGGTGTTACGGTGGTTAGGGTTATGGTGATTAGGTTACTGTGTGAAAAAAAGAACGAGACAATGAACAGTTAAAGAGAAAAAAATAGTATATACTCACATATTAAAAATTACAAAATCGCCCCTGAAGTTTTATAAATTACGAAAAGACACCATTTTTTTTAAGAAAAAGGGGGACACATGGCAGCTTGTGGTTCCACCTAATCTATTTTATTATAAAATCTTTTTATTTTACCCCAACTATATATATATATATATATATATACATATACATATATATATATATATATATATATATATATATATATATATATATATATATATATATATATATATATATATATATATATATATATATATATATATGGTGAGGTTCTTTTCAGAACCAAATAAATGTATAGAACTGCGAGAATCAGCTTTTTACTCTTAAAATGCACATGTATTTTCATCATTTTAGTTCATCAAGTAATTATTCATGGATTTTCATCGTGTTAGGTCGCTAGATACATGTATTTTCGGACCATGCACATGTATTTTGTTTCGCTTGTATCATAACTATCTTAGCGATGAATAGTATGAAAACACATGTGCACTCTTCATGTCGCTCATCATACTCGGATCTATAACCAATAAAACAACTATTAAGCGTTTAATTTAAACATATCCAGGAAAATACATATGCATTGTTAAGAGTAAAAGGTGGTTCTCGCAGTTCTGTACGTTTATTTGGTTCTGAAAAGAACATTTCACTATATATATATATATATATATATATATATATATATATATATATATATATATATATATATATATATATATATATATATATATATATATATATATATATATATATATATATATATATATATATATATATATATATATATATATATATATATAGAATTGCGTTCATGTACATCACACTCTTAAAATGAGTTACGATAGGCACCAATAGTATATTGCCAAGTGGATTTCTCCCTTAAATGAAAATTAAAAATGTAAGAAAGAAAAAGAAAAATGAAAAAAAATGAGAAGGTTAGTTTGAGCAATTAACATACACTTCTCAATTCGCTATTTTCAATACCATTTTACCAAAAAAAAAAATGCCTAAAAAAAACTAGATCTGCTCTTCTTTAACATACCATTTTTTCTAAAAAAAAACCAGATCTGTTCTTCTTTCCATCCTTCAATTCGACAACTGATCTTTCCTTACTGATGTCTTTGAACAGAGACTCATCAAATCTTATTTCACGACATATGAATTACCCGAATCCTCGATGTCGAGCGCGGATAACGATTTCCCTGCTTGTTATTGATTGGTTGGTTAGCCATAGCCCAAAACCTTTTGGCGTTCCATGTTGCTGAATTAGCTATTTTTATATTTCTAAGGTGATATTATTTTGGTGATTCATTACTTATGTATGAATTAGTATTATTTTTTATTGATGTGTCACTTACTTTTTAGTATTTTATCAGGTTTTGAGTATGGAATAGATTTACGATGTATAAGGTTTTGAATGTGGAATGATTAAAAAGTCGAACGAACTTCAACAAATACAGCTGCATCTATTGATAACAAGTGAGATGGTACTCTTCATCCTACATATATGCTCGTTTAATGTTTATTTTGCCACTGTATGCAGTTTTTTATTATTTGGTATTGAAACAAACAATCAGAGTATGCATGTTTTTATTCTAAATTGCTTCTTTAAGATTTTGGTAGACAAATAGGTGTAATATTTTAAAGAAATGAAAAATTAAGTAGGATACGTACGAATCGTAGAAGCCCTATACAAGTAAATGGTCACAAGAGATGCTAAACGTTTAGAATATGGAGTTGAACACTCGTTTATCGAGTGTTTTACTAACTTGCATTTTTTGATAACTATAGTAGATAATAAATTTATCTTAAGTTGTTTTGACTTTGCAGGTAAGATTGGACCGTTTGCTCATGTTCATGGTTTGGTTCGGGTTTGATACGTATCGGGTAATGGATGATTTTTTGGGTAGGGGTTTCTCGAGTATAGATCTCGACACCGCCTTTGTAAATGAATCAGATAGTGAACAGAACCACACTATTAATTAGCTTGATTTTCGCTCATAATTCGAAAGTACAAGAATTCTCTCAATCAGCGGTAAAGATTGCTACACAAGTTTTTAGATTTGGGATATGTATCAACGATCCGACAACCCCTCTGATATGTATCAGTTCAAGCGATATTTTTATGCAAGTTTATCCCAGTTCTAGTGATATGTATGAATAACAAATGGTGCTTCAGTTTTGTGCCATTTCTAGTGATATGTATGACAGTATGAGTAACAAAAGATGTATAAATTTTAGATTTGGTTTTACCATAAATAAACGAGCCGGTTATAAATTTTGTATTGTATCAAAACTTATTTATTTTTATCACTAACTTTTTGTAATCTTTTATTTATGTTAGATGACAAAAGAAGATGTATCAACCGATCAGGGTGTGCTTGATTTTTTGTAGGCTTTTATTTTTGGTCAACTTTGAGGTTGTAGTAATTTTCAAAATTAGGCTTTGTCTCGTTTTTTATAAGGCTTTTATTTCAAGATGATACTACTAGAGAAAAAGTTGTGTTAGTTTTCTTGATCTGCTACATTTTTAATATCTTTTGCAATTGATATATTTCATCATGTTGATGGCGTGTTACATTTTGTTCAAAATAAAATAATGTACAAGTTATATGAAGAAACAAATAAAAATGGTATGTGTCACTAAATAAATAGAAAAACAAATTAAAAAAATGTATCACAAATACATATAAAAAAATAAATTAAAAAATTGTGTCACAAATAATGTGTTAATAATATATATAACACTTAAAAGAAATATATGTGTCACGATTATGTTTTATAAATAAAAGAAAATGTTATTACAAGTGTAAGAGAAGAATGTGTCACGAATAACAAATTTAAGAAAAACCAATGTGTCACGAATAACAAGTTTAAAAAAAAACCAATGTGTCACCAATATATTAAATATCGAATAAAAGAAAATTTGTGAAAGCATGTCTCATTTGATAAACATGTATCATTCGAAAGGTACAACCTTCATGTAATTGGTTCAAGGGAGCTTTTGTAAAAGATGGGGTATGTAGCAAAATCACATCCCGTGATTTATGAATGTTCATTTTGGTTGACCAGGAATATCATTAACTCATTAAACTTTTATTTATATACATAAATGTTATTAAACACATTAATCATAAAGGGTACAGAATATCATTACTTTTTAATTTTATTACAATCATGCCACTCATTTCATTTAATTTAATTTTGATCCATAAAACTTAATCCAATGGCCCATAAGTGTACCTATTATAACCTATTTTAAGGTGTACACCACAATAACGTCCCCCTATATATATATATATATATATATATATATATATATATATATATATATATATATATATATATATATATATATATATATATATATATATATATATATATATATATATATATATATATATATATATATATATATATATATATATATATATATATGTATATATATATATATATATATATATATATATATATATATATATATATATATATATATATATATATACATATACATATAGAGAGAGAGAGAGAGAGAGAGAGATAGATAGAGAGAGAGAGAGGGGGGGGGGGGGGGTTAATGTAAGAGTTTTATTAAAGTTGTTAAAGTAAGAGCTAATCTAAACCGTTAGATCTATTGACTAGTTTAATATTAAATTAGCTTTAAATAAGTGACATTAAATAGAGTTTGAAGGGTATTTTAGAGAAATTAAATCACATTATTTGAATTAAATCTTGATACATTTTCGTTTTATCCGTCATTTTTTTGAATCACAAAAGTTAAATAAAAATAATTAAACGTACCATGGTTAGCAAATAATGATGGTACATGGTACAACATATCTTTATATTAAAAATATTCGGTTTACAAAGAAAATAAATAAATATGTGCATCAAATGCCTAACCTGAACAACACAGATCCCGATACACCAGAATCAATGAATATTACCCAGAATCCAACACATCACGCATATTAATAAATGTACATATATGTATATCAAATATGTGAGTTTCCAACAGCTTACCTAGAAGCAGATATATAAACAAATCGATAAATACCCGTGTATCAAATCTATGTGTTCCCACAATATTCTATATATATATATGTTATAAGGCGACAATAGTCACGATGTATCTAGTGTACCGGCGTGTATCTGGTGTATCGACACGAATCCGGTGTACCACCATGAATCCGGTGTATCGCCATGTATCTGATGTACCAACGTGTATCGTCATCTATCGATGACTGACGATTTTAGCGGCGCAACTGTGGCGTTGGCAAAAATCCAACTACAGAAATGGTCATATAAAATAACCCACGTATCATTAGATGGAAAAAAATTGATATTGATTTTTGTTGTCATCAATCAATGCTTTTATTATGGATCTATATAAGCTTATAGGTATTTTTTTAAAGATTGGTAAGAAATAAGGGGACGTTTGGATTGAATCGTAAAGAATGGAATTACAAAAGAGAATGGGATTGTGTCGAAAGGGAATAACTTCAGAAAATGAGATTGGATTCCGTTGTTTGGTGCTATGAGAGAATCGAGCAAAGAAATATGTTACATGATTGATCTTGTGCTTGATACTAACATAGAATTAACTTGTATTCAAATGAAAATTAAGTTATTAGCCTAGTTATTAATGCCCACCCATAAGCTTTTACAATAACATTTTACGTTATTACACTCTTTTTCGAAATATTATCAGGTATTCTAGCAATCGCTCAAAAAATGCAGCATTAGAGTGGACCAAAGAGGCACGAGAAAACTGAACATGGATCATTAATGCCCGAGACTAGAACGACGAGAAAGAAACTATAAAACCCGCATGCTTTTACCATGAATAGTGCCCTTACGATAGTACGTACATGATTAGGACTTTCCTTTTATAACACGTTTATGTTTCATGAACAAGAATTACAAGTATTACGTACGTGTTATAACACGATAAGTATATATTACGTATAAATACACGATAATTATTTCAATAATAATTATATAATCACGAACATACGAACATGAAATCATGAAGTAAATTAATCACGAGCTAATATTACGTAGGTATGTATATTTATTACGATCACGAATAAATATATTAAGTCACGACCGATTACTAATTAAATCACGTAAATTACGAACACGAGAACACACTTATATATTAGACACGAGAAAGGTTCGGGTTACCCTTATGTGGGCCCCTACCCGCGGCTACACCAAGACCAAAGGGGCCAAGCCCATTAATTTTACTAAACAAGGAAAAAGGGAAAAGATTATTTTCATAATTCAAGATTTAGAAAATAACTAAAAACCCTAAAAATCCCTTTTTCTTCTTCCTCTCTTGGCCGCCGAGTTTACATCACCAAAGGGGTGATTCGGTTTGATTTTTGGTGTTGATTTATTGCAAGGAATCGTGTGTGTTCATCCTTCTTGATTTCACGTAATCGGTATAAACCCAAACTCTTTTATTTTATGTTTTGATATATTTAATCACATAAAATCATGAAGGTTTTTAATAAACTAATTAAAAACAAGTAATTAAACATGTTACTAGTCATGGGGTTTAATCAATCATGGGTTTAGGGGTGTTTTGTTTGTGGCTGACGCCTAAACGAGCCCCAAAGGGGTCTCGGCTTGGCTTACTTCGCACCACCGAGACCATATGGTCTCGGTTTGGTGGTGATGGTGTCACGGCAGCATCAAGGCAAAGGGAAACCCCGACCTAGGTCGGGGTATGGTGATGTTTACGGGTCCGGTTCATGGGTTTTAATCATGGGTCCGGTTCACACATGTTTAGATTTAAAACACGGTCCGGTTCATGAGTTATTTTTTTAGGTTTATTATTTTGACAAATTATATTATTTTTGCAAGATTTAAATTAAATTAATTAAAAGCATGAACATGATTAATTTAATTTACATGACTTAGGTTATTATTTTTATTATTAACACATGAATTTTAACCTAAGTATTTATCTTTAATTAGACTATATAATTAATTAATTATTAAAACCATGACTTATAATTAATTAATTTACATATCTTAGGTTATATTATTAATAGATAATAATACATGTTTTAACCTAAGTATTTTACCTTTATTTAATTAAATTCATGTTATATTTAATTAAATACTTTAACTTATAGTTTATTTAATTTACATGAAATAATTAATAAACTATACTATATAATCACATGACTTATAATATTAATCAGAAAACACTTAAGCTTATATAATTAGCTTAATTATCCAGCTTATATCTAATTATGGAAACTTTCTATTTTTAGAAATTTATTTAATTAAGGCAGCTAATCTATTTATAGAAACTTTCTATTTTTAGAAACTTATCTATTTTAAGCAGTAATTCTATTTTTGGAAACTTTCTATTTTTGGAAACTTTATATTTTTGGAAACTTCCTATTTTTGGAAACTTTCTATTTTTGGTAACTTTCTATTTTTGGAAACTTTCTATTTTAGGAAGCCTGCTATTTTTAGAAAGTTACTTATTATTACACAACAAGTATAATAATACATGAAATACAAGTAATACTTAATCAGAATAGACAGAATATATGATAAACACAGTATAAAGCTTAAATTAGTAAAACATGACATGAACATATAAAACAAGCTAAGACATGATATAAAACCAGTTACGTACTCAGTAATCAGATACTTATACACGTATGTATTTATGTAGCATTAGTGATACCGAAATAGGACTCTCTTCCGTTCGTCTTCTTCGTTCACTGGACATAAGGTATGGATTCTCCGTCCTTTCAGTATGGACATTCTTTCCTTATTAGGATTTCCGGTATGCAGCCAACTGTTTTCCCCAGTATATGTTTTATATGTTTATGAATTGCTTATGTTTAATTAGAATACCTAACGCCATATACATGCATGACCAGTTTCACCTAGTTATGGAGGTACCATAACCATAACACTGGAGGCACCAGTGTTATGACTTCACCACGGCGGAGTGATAGCTCGTGGCGTCCCTTTCAACTTTTGTCCATTTATTATATTATCAGGTGGGGCGTATGGGTGCATCCTAGTTACATATTTTTCAGCAGATTACTCAGTGTGAATGTGGTGTGTGCCTTGCATCCTTCACAAGGAGCTGATCCCTCCTACCCATAAACCAGTATATTAAATTAGAGACAGCCCCTCTAATTTGCATGACGAGGTCACCCCTCCAAGTATTCATGCACGTTGATATTTCATGACCTATATTGGCTAATGGTAAAATATGTTAAACGGTTTTTACAAGATAAACATAAGGCTTTTCAAAATATAAAACCAGTTTTACTAAGATATAACCAGGTTATCCAGGACTTAGTTTCTTCCGCTGTTTCATGCTTATATGCTTATATTATTCATGCTCTATTTGTATATCCATGCACTGAGTGTATTGCTCAGCCGTTTTCCTTTTCATGTTCCCAAAACGGCAGGTACTCAGGGATGCTCGTAGACTTTAAGCGTACGTTCATATGGACTGGAAGATTTCTAGCCATCTTTACTTTATGCATTTATCTATACTTTGATACTCATTTCCATGGACATTGTTTAGTCCTTTCATTTACAGTACTTATGTTTGTGTGTGATGAGTTCTACTTTTGGACTACAGATGTTTGATTCCGGTATTTCCTTTATGGTCATGTAGTGTTTAGACATTTATCCTTGTATGCTTTGATGACACGCCATAATCACGCGTGACATTCCATTTATAAAATGGGGTGTTACAATTATGGTATCATAGCCAAGGCTTCGACCTGTAGGCTCTCAAAACATGACCCGTGATTAGTGGGTAGTCACTATGGTCTTCTGATAGTTGAGTTTTTACGTCTTTTAGGAAAAAGAGAGTAATTAGGGCAAGTATTAACAAGTGATTTAGGAAAACCACGAGTTATGACCCAAAGTAGGGATCGTTCTCAAGGAGGCTTGGTGTGTGTGTTAAGAAATGATTAACTTTGTGATTATATTGATTATGAGAAAAGAAAATAGAAATGAGATAAGAAGAGAATGACGGTTACGATGACTAATTAAACTAAGACGAAAAGGTCGTACACGTAAAACCGTAAAAAGTGCCAAAATTAAAAAATTACCCTAAAAATTCCTAGAAAATTGCAATAAATTCTAAATAATGTAATTAGAGTTTACAAAAAATCAAAAATCACTCAAACCTTTTATTTAATTAAATAATGATTTCTTAATACTAATTAAAGCACTAAAAATCAGTTTAATTAACAAAAAGCCCAAAATGAGATTTTTTCAATTGCAAACCTCTAAAATGACCAACTTAATTTAAAACTATTTTTGAAAATTTTAAAATTAATTAAAACTATTTAAAAACAATTAAAAACTATTAAAACTTAAAGTAATTATAAAAATTAATCTAAGGACAATAAAAATAATTCTAAAAATTGTAAAATTCCTAACTTAATGTATTTAACCTAAAAATGTAAAAACTTGAAAAACCAAATTTAAATTTTTAATAATAAAATAATAATAAAATAATATTAAAAATCCAAAATTTATACAAAAATTCTAAAGAAATTGCAAACTAGCTTAATTTAACCTAATAAACACATAAATGAAGTTGAAATTACCTAAATACCCCTACTGGGCCTTCAAATGGGCCAAAGTCCAAAACAGACCCTTATTGGGCCAAAATAAGCCCAATAAGAAAAATGTTTATAAAAATGGCCCAAAAGCTCCTATCAGACTCAAAATTTGATTTTGAACATAATTTTTCAAAGGCCTAAAAGCTGAAAATGTGAAATAAGCTGGCTTATATCAAACAGCTTATTCTTAATGGGCTTTTTGGCCCATTAAGCTATAAGCTGATGCCATAAGCTCAAATTAGACACACAAGCTTCTTTTGAGTTACTTAAGACTTTTGTAAAAAGAAATTTGAAAAAAGTCCAAGGAATAATCCTGAAAATGCAATAAGCAATCTTCACAAAACGACAAAATAGTCGTTTTTGAGTTCTAGGCTATCCCAAGAGCTGATTCAAGTTTCTAAAGCTTTTAAATGACTTTACTAAGCTTAATCAACAAACAATTTTCAAATAAGTTCACTCAATAAGCTGAAATAAGCAAATAAGCACTTCTTTAAAAGTCAACTTTAAGAGTTTTCTAGCAAAAGTCATAGTCAAAGTCTAATAAGCTCCAATTCAAACAAATGGGTCAAATGATGAAGATTGATCACAAAAAGTAAGTTGTTGCAGGTCTAGATAAGCCAATATGGCTTATTAATAAGCTAACTGAAAATTAACACTAGTAGGGGCTAGTTTTGGTGTTTGAGTAGTGGAAACTTTTTCCACTGCTTGACTTGTTTGACTTTTTGTCTTTAGTGACTTTTTTGGAGATTCAAGTTACACAAAGGCACCCAAATGATCAGTGGATCATAAGGAGTCAATAACAACAAAGGAATCACAATCACAATCAGCCAACTTGTACAGTTAATTCATTTAATCACCAGATATGCACCAGACTTGAACAAATAAGCAGTTATGGTTCAATAAGAACTTAAAGCACAATTCAGCCAGCCAAACTTAACCAAATGTATACACAATCAATAGTAAACTTAAATGAACAAGTCTAAACAGGTTTCATGCAGTGGTTCAAAGTCTAAGTCAAGATTCAAGAACAATAAGTTACTGATGAACACTAACACAAGCAGATTTTTACTTTTGCTGATGCACTTGACCAACAAGCCAAATTCAAACACTCAGATCTCTAAGATATGTTATGATAACTTTGATTTAACAGCTTATATCCCTAAACATGCATATACTCTAAGTATTACCAAGATTTTAGGTCAAAAACTATCAAACTCAATAAGTTATAGCACAATCTTTGATTCAAGGGTTTAAGCCCAATAACTTGCAGCAATAGCACTCAACCAAGTAGATAGTAGATACAAAGCACAAACAACACTTTTCAACAACACAATAACACTCAATGATTCAAAATAGGTAATCCCAAACACCCTTTTAACTTTTCAAATCTAAGTTTTCAAATCAAAAGTGTTATCCAATACCACCCAAACCCAAATAAGCACAATAACAGATGTAATATGCATATTAGAACAAGATTAGACCACAAAATCAGCAAGAACACAAGCAACACACAAATTCACCAAAAATCTAAATTTTTAACAGATTTTGAGTAGAATGGTGTGTACCTCATGGATGTACATCCACACCCATGAATTTTGAGCTTATGTGCTAGCAAGAACAAGCACAAGCTTCCACAATAAAGCCTGCTAAGATTCAACAAGATTAGAAGCAAAATATCAAATCAGAAAAGTGAAAAATTCTTGATTAATGCAACCTTAGTTCCCCACACTTGATTATCCCCAAGTTATAGGCTTCACCAAACCTTGATAACTCAATATCAGGATGCTATGATCAGCTTTATAGCCCAAGAATTCCAAGGTTTGAACAAGACTTAGCAAAATATCAAGAAAATTGGAAAATGTGCAAACTTTTGCACACTCCTTTTGAAAACAGGTTTAGGATTCAAGATTAACAAACAAAGAACAATAACAAGCAGATAATATGATTGGCACTTGAGTTTTCTTCACCAAATTCCAACACATTTCATTGACTGAATATATAATTTACAGATTTGTAAACAACGGAAAATTCAAGAGCAAAAATAAATGTACTCAGTCCTATGCCTTATATAGGCTACAAGTAAAGTCTAAGAAAGCTTAAAACGAAACCCTAATCCTTGGTGAAGTTCTAGAAATGCCCTTAAGGGTTTGAATAATTTTGAGAATCATGTGACTTTGCTTGGCGTTTTGTTGTAGCTGGCAAGGTGTGATAGCATCCAATGGTCCAAAACATGCTTTAGGAGTAAGATGGAATGTGGGTGGTTGATTTTCTGTCACTGTTTTGTCTTCTTGTTCAAAGGTGTAGCAGTGCACCTTTCATGTGCACTCTTGGGTGATGTGGCACAAGATATTAAGGTTGGGATTTTTTATAGGATCATTAATCACTAATCTGCACAATATTAAGGTTTAATTATAAGTAAATAACAAAACCCCAAATTGTGTTCTTGGTGAATAGTTGGGTGTTTAATCCGGATTTGTGTTTAAAAATGTGTTAGGTGCTAGTTTATTAAAATAATAAAGATTAGTTTAAATCAGTTATGGGTGGGAAGTGATGTGGCGCCATGGTGAACTCTGATTGGTTGTAAGGAGTAAGTGGGGCACGTGTCAAGCCCCAAGTGGTCTAGGTAAGAAATGATGCCTGCCCCTTTTGGTCCCTTATCTTTCAAACTCCTTTCACTTGCAAATAAACAAGCTAAATCCGGATTTCCTTTGTTGTAGAAGTTTTGGTTTTCACACTTTTGCCCCAAAAAGTTTTGTAAAGTGAATTCAGGGGTGTTTCTTGCCAATTCTTGATTCTTGAAAAACTGATTTGGTATTTTCTTCAAGTATTATGGTCTTGACTTGTATGATTGACATTTTGGAGGACTGAAAATGACAAGTCTTCATTTTTTAGGGACCATTCTTGCCAAGTCTTCAAAGTCAAGGGTCCTTTTTGCAATTTAACATTTTTGAAGGACCAAACTTGTAATTTCTTGTAACTTGAAGTTCTTCATGGTATGTTTGCCTTTGAGGAGGATTAATATTGACATTTTAGTTTTGTTGAGGGACTAAAATTGCCAATTCTTCAAAGTGGAGGGCCCTTTTTGCAATTTTGACAAACTTTAGGGACCAATCTTGTAATTATGAAGATACAAGGGTATAAAGTGTCAATTATTCAATATTGGAGGACCCTTCTTCATAAATCTTCAAATCTTCAAGGTTTTTCTTTGGAAAATCTTCATTAGGGCTTGGTTCAATGTGCGGCTTCGTTTCCCGTGTTCGTTTTTGCATGATTCTTGTGAACTTTTGTCATTTTCTCAATATCCGTACCTAAAATACACAAGCAACAAACACAAGCATATATTTGGCCAATTTCATGATATTTTATGCATTTAAAGCCCTTTTTGGACGATGAGACTATGTATAAAAGCAGTCTCATCACTCCCCCATACTAAACCATTGTCGTGACCTCACGCAATGCTATAATAAAGTATCGTAGCATCTCCAAAATTCATTTTTATTCACTTTATTTAATGATAAACTAGCTACACTACTACTATTACTACTACTTGCGTTTTAGACATAATGTATGATTTCATCGCAAAATGGGACGTTTAGGTTCATAGAATAAGAACACGTGAATGCTTCGTTAGAAATAATTTCGTCGTCCTCAATTTTCACCACAATTCCTTGCCAAGCGTGCAACGAGATCATTGTCATTATAAGTTAGTAATGCTAACATTACTCATATGCCCTAATCACGTACTTATCCTCCCATTTTCCTAAGTTGTATCTCTTATATTTTATTTTGTCTTGAATGTTTCACAAGGATACATTGTTTGACTTATGCGATAATAGAGATTTAGGTCTAAAAATAAAGTCCTAACGGTGTAACCAAGACCATCAAATCAATAACCCCTCCTAATAGACAACGGTGTCAAAAAATTAAGTCAACAAGAAGGATCGATAAACACGGTTTTATAACGTTTTTAAACATGAGACTTATTACCAAGACTTTTATACGCCCCCTAACGGAAGGGCCTTATTATCATTGGTTTACCTCCATCTTTTATTCAACTTCGCCATGAAGCTTTTATTATGACTTCGGTCTTGCCTTTCCTTTTATTATCCACCTCATCGGTGGTTTTATTAGCCAAAGACGTATATCCTCACGCTAAGGCGAATTTTGGATCTTTAAAGCTTCAAAGATTAAGGCTTGATTCACTTTCAATTTTGCATAGATTTTTCGGCCTTGTGGGCTTCAAATTGTTTGCTTGATTTAGGTGAGCACTTGAAATCTTATTATTGGGTGAAGCTTTTGATTATTCGGCCAATACTTCAAAACCGTGACGCTGATGATACCTTAATGTCTTCCCAATTTAATTACACGGAAGCTACTAGAAAAGACTAGAAACCCAACAATCAAGACTAAACCGCTAAGTCAATATTTATTAAGCAAAAAATATTTACAAGCGAAGGGAGAATAAGCAAACAACGACAACACATGAGTTTTTTTGAAAGAATACGAGTTTTCTACGTTTAGCATAGTAACTTATAATTAACTCTATCATTTCTCGTCCTCATTTAAGAGACTTAGCCTAATGTAAAGTTAAGGAATCAAAGCTAAGTGCTCAACACGCACGGTCGAGTCAAAAATTACTCTTATTCACGCTATCGGAAAACCTACATTCGTGTCTTCAAACACTTATAAAACATGAGAAATTTTTTTTAATTTGGCCATTTTTAGCCTTATTTTGCAACAAAACGATAAACAAAAAGATAAACTTTGGAAAGCGTGAAGGTTTGGTAAGGAAAGTATCTATTCACCCCCCCCCCCCATACTAAAGTTAAGCATTGTCCTCAATGTTTCGAGTCTAGGGGTGCAAACACCCCCATACTAGAGACGTAGTCGAATGCCTAATCTAGCATGGAAAGGGTGTAACCGTTAAATTTAAAGCCGTTTATGAAGTGTGCTATAAACCTAAGGTTAGAACATCAAAGGATATATCATGGATATTGAGAAAGTCTTCAAAGCAAACGATCGAGTGCTCCCATAAACGAACACGAGAGGCTCCGATCTTGAAGATAATGATCATCTAAAATCCACAAATCACAAACAACCACGGAACAAAGGTTGGAAGGGCACAAATCCCCACACGTTACTACATTAGAAAGCGATAATATGTACATAGGATAAGCATGGGACTCCCCCACGAGGCACCTCGTTTTTAATTACCGAGTCATGAGCTCGACTCGATCCCCTCAATACTAATTATCATTGGGGAAAGTGATTTGGTCGAGGTAGTTCAAGGATGGAACTTCCCCGCCAAAGTAGTGCTTCAACCTATGTCCATTCACCTTGAATTTGGGGCCATCATTTTGAGCTAGCTCGATGGTCCCATACGGAAATACTTGAGTCACGGTGAATGGACCGGACCAACGGGACTTCAACTTACCGGAAAAGATTTTCAAACAAGAATTAAAAAGAAAAACTTGATCCCCAATGTTAAAAACCCGGTTTTTAATTTTTGAATCATGCAACTTTTTAGTCTTTTCTTTATAAATCAATGTATTTTCATAAGCAATATCCCTTAATTCATCCAATTCATTTAATTACATCTTCCGGTGTTTTTTCCGCGGTCTCCATATCATCATTACAATGCTTTAGGGCCCAATAAGCCTTGTGTTCGAGTTCAATTGGCAAGTGACAATTCTTCCCATACACTAGCTTATAAGGAGTGCACCCGATAGGCGTCTTATGAGCGGTCCTAAAGGCCCATAAAGCATCGTCCAACTTATCCGACCAAGATTGTCGGTTTTCCCCTACGAATCTCTCCAATATCCTCTTCAACGCTCGGTTTGAAACCTCGACTTGCCCACTCGTTTGTGGGTGATAAGCCGTAGAAAGACGATGTGTAACCCCATATTTCCTTAGGACCCTTTTGAATTGTTCATTAAAAAAAATGGGTTCCACGATCGCTTATGATCGCACGAGGGGTTCTAAACCGAGAAAACAAGCTTTTCAAAAACTTGACTACCACACGAGCATCATTGGTGGGCAAAGCCTTAGCTTCCACCCACTCAGATAGGTAGTCAACGGCGACAAGGATGTACTTATTACCACGAGATGATGGGAACGGCCCCATAAAGTCGATGCCCCAAACGTCAAAGATCTCACACACTTGGATGATATTTTGTGGCATTTCATCTTTTTGTGAGGCTTTTCCTTGTCGTTGGCATGAGTCACATGACTTCACAAGTTCATGTGAATCTCGGTAAATAGTTGGCCAAAAGAAACCCGCATCAAAGACCTTCTTAGCCGTGATATTAGCACCATGGTGACCACCCGTGGGTCCCTCGTGACAAGCTCTAAGTATGTTAGAAGCTTCGGTACCAAAGACACAACGTCGGATGATTTGATCCGCACAAGTTCGAAACAAGTAAGGGTCGTTCCAAAAATAGAACTTGACGTCATGAAAGAATTTTCGTTTTTCTTGAGTCGTCATACCCTTGATGATGAAGTTGCCCGCATGGTAATTTGCGATGTCCGCAAACCATGGGGTGGAAGAATCAAGCTTAGAATTCACTACACCAAGTGTCTCGAGCGGAAATGTTTCGGTGATTTCCTTGGGCTCGTAAACACTTTGGTGAGGATCTTCCAAACGAGAAAGATAATCGGCCGCTAGATACTCGGCTCCTTTTTTGTCAACAATTTTGTGATCAGATTCTTGAAGGAGGAGAATCCAACGAAGTAATCTTGGCTTAGCATCTTGTTTAGCCATAAGATACTTGATAGCCGAATGATCCGTATACACTATGCATTTCGCCAAGACGAGATAAGGTCGGAATTTCTCAAATGCATACACCACGGCAAGGAATTCCTTCTCCGTTGTAGTGTATTTTAGTTGAGCCTCGGTCATCATCTTGCTAGCATAGTGAATAGGAAAGAAGTGCCTTTCATGACGTTGCCCTAATACAGCCCCAATAGCATAGTCACTAGCATCACACATGAGCTCAAAGGGGAGATTCCAATTGGGAGCAACAAGAATGGGAGCTTCGGTAAGTTTCCTCATAAGGATTTCAAAGGCTCGTACACAATCTTCGTCAAAGACAAAACGTGCCTCTTTTTCAAGGAGATGTGTAATAGGTCGAGAGATCTTTGAAAAATCCTTGATGAATCGATGATAAAATCTCGCGTGACCTAGGAAACTCCTAACTCCCTTAACGGTTTTGGGATGAGGTAATTTGGCGATAACGTCTACCTTAGCTTGATCTACCTCAATCCCCGCTTTCGAAACCTTGTGCCCTAAGACGATTCCACTTTTAACCATAAAATGACATTTTTTCCAATTAAGCACAAGGTTGGTTTCCTCACAACACTTCAACATTCTCTCAAGATTCGACAAACACGAAGTGAACGAACTACCAAACACGGAAAAATCATCCATGAAGACTTCCATCGTCTTCTCGATCATATCATGAAAAATAGCCATCATGCACCTTTGAAAGGTTCCCGGTGCATTACAAAGTCCGAATGGCATTCTACGATAGGCAAACGTTCCATATGGACACCTAAACGTAGTTTTTTCTTGATCACGAGGATCGATGGGGATTTGGAAGTAACCGGAAAAACCATCTAAAAAGCAATAGAAATCGTTTCCCGCAAGACGCTCCAACATTTGGTCCATGAAGGGCAAGGTAAAATGGTCTTTTCGAGTGGCTTCATTCAACTTACGATAGTCAATGCACACTCTCTAACCGGTCACGAGTCTAGTGGGAATTAACTCGTTGGCGTCGTTTGGTACAACGGTCATTCCTCCCTTCTTAGGGACACAATGAATAGGACTCACCCAAGGGCTATCAGAAATAGGGTAAATCATTCCCGCGTCAAGGAGTTTTAGGACTTCCTTTTTTATGACGTCGTGAATTTTGGGGTTCACCCTCCTTTGACATTGGATTGCGGGCTTGTAATCCTCCTCCATTAAGATTTTGTGGGTAAAAAATTTGGGATCGATCCCCTTAATGTCGGATAACTTCCACGCAATTGCCCCTTTGTGATCCTTTAGAACATCGACAAGTGCGGTTTTTTCATCATCCGAAAGTTCTTTCGCAATAATAACCGGCAACTTGTCGCCCTCCTCCAAAAAGACATATTCGAGATGAGGAGGTAAATCTTTCAACTCGAGGATAGGTGGTTCCTCAATTGAAGATTTAGGCTCGATACTCATAACCTCCTCGGGTGGAGGAAATGGGAAATCGTTAAGAAAATCCTTGATAATCGAGAAGTCCTCATCATTGTCGAGGTATTCGTTACAAGTAAGTGGAACGTCGAATTCTTCCAACGTAAAACCACCACCTTCAAATGGAGTGAAGGTTGGTGTCGAGTTATCAAAGATGGGATCTAACATAGTGGGATTGCCACTATTTTCATCATCACCAAAACCTAGAACTTCTTGTGAAAATTCCTCGCATACAACGTCGGTCATATCAACGAGGTTTATGGTTGCAACGGAATAAACATGAGAAATTTGAGAGTTTTGAGTTGCGTTTATAACAAGTTCCTCGTCGTTGAAACGTAAGGTGATCTTTCTAGCATGCACATCGATCAAAGCCATAGACGTATCTAAAAACGAACGACCTAAAATGAGAGGAACTTGAGGATCCGTGGGAATATCGACAACGATAAAGTCTACCGGATAATAGAACTTTCCCACTTTCACAAAAACGTCTTCCGCCAATCCACATGCGGGAATCGTGGAATGGTCGGCCAACTCAATAGACATTAGTGAAGGAGTAAGATTAGGAAGATTGAGCGACTTGAAGATTGCAAGTGGCATCAAGTTAATGCTAGCACCAAGATCAACCAAGGCAAAGCATTCTTCCATATCTTGGATTGCACAAGGGATCAAGAATTTACCGGGATCACCGACTTTTTGAGGTATGCGATTAAGATAAACCGATGAACAACTAGACAATTGATGCAATTTCTCGTTGTTGTTCAACATACTCTTAAAGTTAGCGGCAAATCAAGGCATCATGACCAAAGCATCAGCGAAACTCACATTAAAGTGCAAATCACGAAACATTTTCATAAAAAGCTCAAATTGGTAATTATCGCGCTCTTGACGTTTCTCCTTTCTAAGTCTCGATGGATAGGGCAAAGGTGGTGTGGGTTGAGGCATAGACATAGCCTTTGGAATCTCGGGTTCCAATGTTGGTAATGGGTCAACCGTAGGTGTGGCATGAGCGGTACTTCGTGGGATTTGGACATGCTCCTTTTCGACCACCACCTCGGGTTCTTCCTCAATTGCATCCTCCGTAGGAGCAATTGGTTGAGGAGTCGGTTCCTTGAGTGTCTTACCACTACGTGTGGTAATCACTTTCATCTCTCCCTTAGGGTTCGATATGGTGTTACTAGGAAGACTACTCGAAGACGGTTTGCACATAATTGCCTCAAACATAGATGAAATTTTGTCCTCAAACATGGATTGCCTCTTCTCGGCCTTAATCATTTCTTGCTTAATTTCATGTTTCCCTTGTTCCATTTTTTGTTGGTTTTGTTGTAACCTAGTTACATTCCCTTCCATTTTGTTTGTATGGATTTTAAGCTCATTTGCTAACTCATTTTTCAACTCTTTCTTCAAGTCGTTCTTAAACTCGGATCTTAGGCTAATGATTTCTCTTTGAATGTTGTCAAACCTAGCATCGTTCCCATTCGCGTATTCAACAAATTCATTTGGAAGATCTTTCAAAGTTTGCAAACTTTTGTTGTTGTTTTGAAAATCACTTTGATTTTTGTTTGAAACTTGATTATTAGCCCCTTGATTACCATAGTTTCCTTTGTTGTAATTGTTTTTGAAACCAACTTGATTGTTTCGATAGTTGTTGTTGGCATTTTGATTTGAACCAAAACCCGGTGGAGTCAATTGATTAGAGCGGGTAACTTGACCGTTTTGGTTGTAAGTTCCGGTGGCCGGATAGGCACTCGAAGTGTTACCACCGTTGGTAATGCACTCGGAGAAATCATGACCTCCACCACAATACATACATGAAGCCTCAACCGCTTTAGCCGTAGCGGGAGCACTTTGTTCTCCAACTTTGAATTCAATTAAAAGTCCTTTAATCTTATCAAATATTTTGTTTTCCAAGTTAGCCTCAATTTGGCAAGCATCGATGGTATTAGACAAAGAAGGTGAAGCCGAAGACGAAGCCTTACGAACACTCGACGTGCTACGAGGACTATACACCTTAGATCTATTCTCAATTATCACCAAAGCTTCCTCAACCGTTTTACACAAAAAATTACCACCCGCGGCGGCATTTAGATAATCCCTTTCATGATCGTTAAGTCCATTGTAAAACATGTCAATTTGATGTAAGTCGGAAAAACCGTGATGAGGACACTCATGTAACATTTCCTTAAACCTATTCTAATCCGTTGAAAAACTTTCATTAAATTCTTGTGAAAATTTCGAAATCTCGTTTTTCAAATGCGTAGTCTTAGAGGGCGGAAAAAATTGGTTCACAAATTTTGAAACGAGATCCTTCCACGTCAATATAGAATTGGGTGGCTCTTTCTCTAACAAAATTTTAGCGAGCCCCGCTAAGGAATATGGAAAAAGCATCATCTTAATCGAGTCATTAGAAACATCCTTAAATTTGCAAGTGTCGGTAAGACGATTGAATTGGCGGATATGGTTGTGCGGGTTGTCCTTTTCATCACCATGGAATTTGTTGTTTTGGATCATCGACAACAAACCCGTTTTCACTTCAAAATTCTCCGCAAGGATAGCGGGAGTTACAATAGCCTCTCCATAACCCTCGGTGGGTGCTTGAAGTAACTCTATCATAGTTCGATTCTCCATGGTTGGTTCCTCTCTTACGATAAGTTCGTCAATAGGAGACTCCTCACTAGAAAGATTAGGAGTAGGTGTTGACTCCTTTCGGTTTTTTGTTTACGTGTACGTCTTGCTTGATTACGAGTAAGCATAAACGTCACGTACAACGTGGGGGTGAGCAAAGAAGATTCCTTTTGGTGTTTTGTATTTTTCCAATTTTTTTGTGGTTTTTGATTGTTTTTACTTTTTTTGGATTTTTTTTGTGATTGTATTAAGTAGACTAAAATCTACAAATCTCCTCCTTAATCAAATCTCTTGATTAAAGAAGCCTCAAGGAATGAAAACGATCACGTGAAGTGAACGCCTTCGATGACTTTAGAACGTTGGTGGAACACCAAAACGTGCAAGAGGGTTTAATCAATGAAACCAAGAAATTATATATGATACTTAATAATACTTTGGGCGGCAAAACCCTCGATTAGCTTTAAATCTCAAAATACTCACAAGCAAGCGGTGAAACGAGGCGGCGCGAAGCACTTAAGAGCCTTTTTCCTTAGGGTATATTTTATAATACCCGCCTTATACCCACCTTATAGTTTGTATTTTTCAAAATCGAGCTTCACGAAAGTATTTATCTATTTTTGCCTTTTTCTTTTGGTTTGAGATTCAAATACAATGATTGGGTAATGACCTCCCAAGTCAAGGTTGTGTTTTCACACTTTTGGAGTACTTGTGAATTTATTGTTCTACGTATACAATATAGTAATAGTATTCACACAAAAAACGAAAAACCGATAATACGTATTAGTAGAGTGCTACTAATACAATTAGCTATTATGGCTATATAAAAACAACAATTTTTCAAATCAAAACACAACACGCCTCCCCGGCAGTGGCGCCAAAATGATAGTTGAGTTTTTACGTCTTTTAGGAAAAGAAGTGCAATTAGGGCAAGTATTAACAAGTGATTTAGGAAAACCACGAGTTATGACCCAAAGTGGGGATCGTTCTCAAGGAGGCGTGGTGTGTGTGTTAAGAAATGATTAACTTTGTGATTATATTGATTATGAGAAAAGAAAATAGAAATGAGATAAGAAGAGAATGACGGTTACGATGACTTATTAAACTAAGACGAAAAGGTCGTACACGTAAAACCGTAAAAAGAGCCAAAATTAAAAAGTTACCCTAAAATTCCTAGAAAATTGCAATAAATCTTAAATAATGTAATTAGAGTTTACACAAAATCAAAAATCACTCAAACCTTTTATTTAATTAAATAATGATTTCTTAATGCTAATTAAAGCCCTAAAAATCAATTTAATTAACAAAAAGCTCAAAATGAGATTTTTTTCAATTGTAAACCTCTAAAATGACCTAACTTAATTTAAAACTATTTTTGAAATTTTTAAAATTAATTAAAACTATTTAAAAACAATTAAAAACTATTAAAACTTAAAATAATTATAAAAATTAATCTAAGGACCATAAAAATAATTCTAAAAGTTTTAAAATTCCTAACTTAATGTATTTAACCTAAAAAATATAAAAACTTGAAAAATCTAAATTTTAATTTTTAATAATAAAATAATATTAAAAATCCAAAATTTATAAAAAATTCTAAAAAAATTGTAAACTAGCTTAATTTAACCTAATAAACACAGAAATGAAGTTGAAATTACCTAAATACCCCTAATGGGCCTTCAAATGGGCTAAAGTCCAAAACAGACCCTTATTGGGACAAAATAAGCCCAATAAGAAAAATATTTATAAAAATGGCTCAAAAGCTCCTATCTGACTCAAAATTTGATTCTGAACACAATTTATCAAAGGCCCAAAAGCTGAAAATGTGAAATAAGCTGGCTTATATCAAACCGCTTATTCTTAATGGGCTTTTTGGCCCATTAAGCTATAAGCTGATGCCATAAGCTCAAATTAGACACACAAGCTTCTTTTGAGTTACTTAAGACTTTTGTAAAAAGAAATTTGAAAAAAGTCCAAAGAATAAGCCTGAAAATGCAATAAGCAATCTTCACAAAACGACAAAATAGTCGTTTTCGAGTTCTAGGCTATCCCAAGAGCTGATTCAAGTTTCTAAAGCTTTTAAATGACTTTACTAAGCTTAATCAACAAAAAGTTTTCAAATAAGTTCACTCAATAAGCTGAAATAAGCAAATAAGCACTTCTTTAAAAGTCAACTTTAAGAGTTTTCTAGCAAAAAGTCAAAGTCAAAGTCAAAGTCTAATAAGCTCCAGTTCAAACAAATGGGTCAAATGATGAAGATTGATCACAAAAAGTAAGTTGTTGCAGGTCTAGATAAGCCAATATGGCCTATTAATAAGCTAACTGAAAATTAACACTAGCAGGGGCTAGTTTTGGTGTCTGAGCAGTGGAAACTTTTTCCACTGCTTGACTTGTTTGACTTTTTGTCTTTAGTGACTTTTTTGGAGATTCAAGTTACACAAAGGCACCCAAATGATCTGTGGATCATAAGGAGTCAATAACAACAAAGGAATCACAATCACAATCAGCCAATTTGTACAGTTAATTAATTTAATCACCAGATATGCACCAGACTTGAACAAATAAGCAGTTATGGTTCAATAAGCACTTAAAGCACAATTCAGCCACCCAAACTTAACCAAATGCATACACAAGCAATAGTAAACTTAAATGAACAAGTCTAAACAGGTTTCATGCAATGGTTCAAAGTCTAAGACAACATTCAAGCACAATAAGTTACTGATGAACACTAACACAAGCATATTTTTACTTTTGCTAATGCACTTGACCAACAAGACAAATTCAAACACTCAGATCTCTAAGATATGTTATGATAACTTTGATTTAACAGCTTATATCCCTAAACATGCATATACTCTAAGTATTACCAAGATTTTAGGTCAAAAACAGTCAAACTCAATAAGTTATAGCACAATCTTTGATTCAAGGGTTTAAGCCCAATAACTTGCAGCAAATAGCACTCAACCAAGTAGATAGCAGATACAAAGCACAAACAACACTTTTCAACAACACAATAACACTCAATGATTCAAAACAGGTAATCCCAAACACCCTTTTAACTTTTCAAATCCAAATTTTCAAATCAAAAGTGTTATCCGATACCACCCAAGCCCAAATAAGCACAATAACAGATGTAATATGCAGATTAGAACAAGATGAGACCACAAAATCAGCAAGAACACAAGCAACACACAAATTCACCAAAAATCCAAATTTTTAACAGATTTTGAGTAGAATGGTGTGTGTTTTTTGTATTTTCTTTCTAACTCTTTCAAACGTTTTTTTTTCACAAATCCAATCATTAGTTTTTCATTTTTGTAGAAGGTTCGCTCATTACTTGATAGCTTGTTAGTTTACAATGAAACCAATTAAATCTAAAATTTAAAATTTAAAAGAACTATGCTTCCTCATGGATGTACATCCACACCCACGAATTTTGAGCTTATGTGCTAGCAAGAACAAGCACAAGCTTCCACAATAAAGCCTGCTATGATTCAACAAGATTAGAAGCAAAATATCAAAACAGAAAAGTGAAAAATTCTTGATTAATGCAACCTTAGTTCCCCACACTTGATTATCCCTAAGTTATAGGCTTCACCACACCTTGATAACTCAATATCAGGATGCTATGATCAGCTTTATAGCCCAAGACATCCAAGGTTTGAACAAGACTTAGCAAAATATCAAGAAAAGTGGAAAATGTGCAAACTTTTGCACACTCCTTTTGAAAACAGATTTAGGATTCAAGATTAACAAACAAAGAACAATAACAAGCAGATAATATGATTGGCACTTGAGTTTTTTGTTCACCAAATTCAAACACATCTCATTGACTGAATATATGATTTACAGATTTGTGAACAATGGAAAATTCAAGAGCAAAGATAAATGTACTCAGTCCTATGCCTTATATAGGCTACAAGTGAAGTCTAAGAAAGCTTAAAACGAAACCCTAATGCTTGGTGAAGTCCCAGAAATGCCCTTGAGGGTTTGAATAATTTTGAGAATCATGTGACTTTGCTTGGCGTTTTGTTGTAGCTGGCAAGGTGTGATAGCATCCAATGGTCCAAAACATGCTTAAGGAGTAAGCTGGAATGTGGGTGGTTGATTTTCTGTCACTGTTTTGTCTTCTTGTTCAAAGGTGTAGCAGGGCACCTTTCATGTGCACTATTAGGTGATGTGGCACAAGATATTAAGGTTGGGATGTGTTTATAGGATCATTAATCACTAATCTGTACAATATTAAGGTTTAATTATAAGTAAATAACAAAACCCCAAATTGTGTTCTTGGTGAATAGTTGGGTATTTAATCCGGATTTATGTTTAAAAATGTGTTAGGCGCTAGTTTATTAAACTAATAAAGATTAGTTTAAATCAGTTATGGGTGGGAAGTGATGTGGCGCCATGGTGAACTCTGATTGGTTGTAAGGAGTAAGTGGGGCACGTGTCAAGCCCCAAATGGTCTAGGTAAGAAATGTTGTCTGCCCCTTTTGGTCCCTTATCTTTCAAACTCCTTTCACTTTCAAATAAACAAGCTAAATCCGGATTTCCTTTGTTGTAGAAGTTTTGGTTTTCACACTTTTGCCCCAAAAAGTTTTGTAAAGTGAATTCAGGGGTATTTCTTGCCAATTCTTGATTCTTGAAGGACTGATTTGGTATTTTATTCAAGGATTATGATCTTGACTTGTATGATTGACATTTTGGAGGACTGAAAATGACAAGTCTTCATTTTTGAGGGACCATTCTTGCCAAGTCTTCAAAGTCAAGGGTCCTTTTTAGAATTTAACATTTTTGAAGGCCAAAACTTGTAATTTCTTGTAACTTGAAGTTCTTCATGGTATGTTATACTTTGAGGAGGATTAATATTGACATTTAGTTTTGTTGAGGGACTAAAATTGCCAATTCTTTAAACTAGAGGGCCCTTTTTACAATTTTGACAAACTTTAGGGACCAAACTTGTAATTATGCAGATACAAGGGTATAATGTGTCAATTATTCAATATTGGAGGACCCTTCTTCATAAATCTTCAAGGGTTTTCTTTGGAAAATCTTCATTAGGGCTTGGTTCAATGTGCGGCTTCGTTTCCCGTGTTCGTTTTTACATGATTCTTGTGATCTTTTGTCATTTTCTCAATATCCGTACCTATAATACACAAGCAACAAACACAAGCATATATTTGGCCAATTTCATGATATTTTATGCATTTAAAGCCCTTTTTGGACGATGAGACTATGTATAAAAGCAGTCTCATCATCTTCCTAGAACTGACAGTCGGTTTTCATGCATACATATATATGTCATTGTCGCAGGTTTATGACTAAGTAATGGTTGGTACAGGACTGGCCCTATTTAGTCGCATGTGTTTTATCGAAGCTTTTAAATTTGGGACCGACCCATAGGCATCCCCTCGCCATGTATTTTATTTTGGGTGAACTGACCATAGGCGTTCACTCTCGTGCATACAAAAGTTTTCATAAAACTACATCATGCATGCATGTACAAATTTTCCTTCATAAAATTTTTCTCATGATTTATTGGTATAAATTTTTTTCATGTATATAGTTTATGTTTTGATCCGTTTAATCATGTATTTTATGTTATACTGTCAGATGGTTCTCACACGCGAGTAGGAACAACTCAATGCAGCAATCCAAGCTGCAATGCAAGCTTTGCTTCCTCAGCTGAGGAACAAAATCAGGGTTGAGGTTCAGGCTGCCAACAATCAGCAGCATCACCCAGTACCTCCTCCTCCTCCAGTGACATTGGCCACATGGCTGGAGAGATTCAACAAGCTCTGTCCTCGAGCTTTCGAGAGAACAGATAGCCCTAGTGAAGCTGAAAGCTGGTTGGCTCACATTGAGAAGATCGTCGATGCTATGGGTTGTGACCCCGTTTTCAAGTCGAGGTTGGCATGCTACCAGTTCGAAGGTGATGTGTTAAATTGGTGGTTAGCACTGAAGCATTCTGAGGGAGGTGATGATTGGGTGGCTGGTTTGACATGGGCTCAGTTCAGAGATAGGATGGAGCAGTTCTTTCCCAAGGCTGAGCAAGACAAGCTGAAGAGGGAGTACCATGGGATCCGACAGAGAGCTGGGGAGAATAGTGTCTTGACGGTAGAACCAGGATCTCCAATAATTTGAGTGGTGGGATGGTCTTTATGTGATTGCAAGACTGGATTGGAGGTAACCTCCACTTCTGGTGGCATGTTACCGAGATCACCAACGAAATCAGCATCATATGAAGCATGTTGGAAAATCCCGTCTACTGGTTGTTTATGAATATCATCCAGCTTGGTAGAAGACTTCTTTTCATGATTCCCCAAATCAGAAGGACTGGAGAAACGTGTATTTGAAGCAGACTCACTAGCCGAAGTACCAGTAGGTGAGTGACTAGCACTAGGAGCAGAAGCTGGAGTACTAGGAGCAGCTTTGTCAGTAGGCTCAACCAAGGGAAACTCAAAACTACCTTGAGCCGCCGCTTTAGTAGCTTCTTGTTGTTGCTTCAGAAGAGTATCAAGAGCTGCTTGGGAATCCTGTACTTCCAATGGAGTTGCATCACTAGGAGGAGTAGGAGAAACCGTGGTGGAATAGGATGGAACCACAAAAATGTCATCCTCATCATCTGAATCAGAAAGACTAGAAGGAACACCAGTACTAGAAGTTGCAAACACTTGTGGTCCTGCATCATGGTTAGTTTTGAAACGAAAATATCCTAACGAATCACTAAGATAATCAAGATCAAAATACCATTCTGGACCTATTCCTTGTATGTTTGTCTTCTCCTCAAAATACCTGAGATTAATAGTTTCAACTATTCGTTTGGCTTGAAGATTGTAGACACGATACGCCCGAGAATGAGCTGAATATCCCACAATATATCCTTCATCAGCCTTGCCATCAAACTTCCCCAAATAGTCACTAGTATTCAGAATGGTGACTGGACACCCAAACGGCTTCAAATGAGCAATATTGGGAACTTTGCCCGTGAGCAGCTCATAAGGTGTTTTCTTGTGTGGATTGGTAATAGACACCCTATTCAAAACATAACTGGCCGTATTAACAGCTTCTGTCCAGAACATGGTCGGAAGCTTGGAATCGGCAAGCATAGTCCTTGCTGCTTCTATTAGTGTCCGGTTCTTTCTTTCTGCCACACCATTCTGTTGAGGAGTCCGAGCAGCACTATAATCTCTTTTGATGCCCTTAGCATTGCAAAGTGCGATGAGGTCTCTATTTTTAAACTCGGTTCCATTGTCGCATCGAATACCTTTAACTTTCTTGGACAACTGATTCTCTATTAAGGTAAGAAAATCTCGAAGAATTGAGTAGGTCTCACTTTTGGTAGCCATGAAAAACACCCACGCAAACTTGCTATAACCATCAGTCACCACCAAACAGAATTGCTTGTGGTCTATGCTTCTGATGGAAGTAGGACCAAATAAGTCCATATGTAGAAGCTGCAATGGTTCAGTAATGAGACTTAAAGCAGTAATGGCCTTGAAGGATGCTTTATGTTGTTTGCCTTTGCTGCAGGCAACACAATTTATGTCATTTCTAAACCTCTTGGGAGGTAAACCAGAGACCAGATTCAAATTGGCAAGCTTGTGAATGGTCTTGAAGTTCACATGTCCCATCCTTCGGTGCCATTTTGTGGCTTCATCTTCCGAGGCTTTTGCAACCAGACATGCTAGTTGACCAGTAGGGTTGACTTCATTCAACTTGATGCTATAGAGATTGTGTCTTCTAGGGATTCTGAGTAAAACTTGTGAGTCATCCGGAAGCTTAAAATCTTTGGAGAGCACAAGTGCATCAGTATCGGTGAAGAGTACAAACTGCTTCTTGTCACAAATCTGAGAGACCGATATCAAGTTGAAGTGTTGAAGTGCTTCCACATAGTAGACCTGCTCAAAATTGAGATTTGGAGTCTTTATCGTTCCCTTGCCAGTGATTCTGCCTTCACCTCCACCAAAGTAGACCTTGCCCCCATAAAATGGTACAAAGTTAGAGAGAAGGCCTTTATTGCCAGTCATGCTCCTGGAGCATCCACTATCAACAATGCCTAGACTAGGATCCTGGTATGGAGTAACCTACAACAACAAGATAATCACAATGCAAAAGTTAGTGTCTTAAGGGGACCCAAACCTTTTCAGGTTTGAGCCTGCCTTGTGGATCATTAGTAGAATGCCAAGAAGATTGATGAGATCCACTATTGTTCCTTGGTTGCCTATTCATCATAAGGGTATTATTATTTGACCAGGAACAACCTGCTGAGGGCTTAACAGCAGTTCCCAAATCTCCCAAACCAAAATACGTGTGGTCAAAATCATGCGCATAGTTTGGATTATAATTTGGAAAATAATTACTAGTTGTCTGGAATCCATTTTCTCTCCAATAATCAGACATGTAAGGAGAGGATACTCTAGAAGTATGAAACATTGGAGCACAAGGATTAAGTCTTCTAGTAGTATATGGAGCAGCTCCTGGTGATCCAGGAGCAAGTAAAGCATGATTAACAGATGCATGTGTGTCATAATAATCACAATCTTTAATTAAATGAAAGGGACTGCCACAAACAAAACATGTTTTGAAAGACCTTTTATTAGAATGAGACTGTTTCATACTGCCTACTTTATTACACACAGTTCTAGAAAAAAACATTCTTCCTAGGACTCAATAAACAAGGACCAGACACACTTGACTTGACAGCGACTTTTTCTTCACACTTCCTAGCACCAGTAGCAGCATGTTCATTCGACTTGGAACTCGTAGGTCTTGACTCTTCACTTGAACCATTAGATGCAGAGTCACCGGCTTTGTCACTGAAAGTACATGAGACAAAGTCGTTAGAATTAGTAGAACTTGTTGGGGACTCAAGCATCTGTGATCCATCCGAGTCATTATTCCATGAGGTAGGCATGAAAGTTCCAGTAAGAGGAGGAGGAACAGCATGCATTTCTGCTGCTGGTTTAAACCTATTGTAACTAGGTTTGCCCTCATCCTCTTTGTCGGCATCAAAGACGCTTGAGAAAGATAAATCAAATACATCTTTTGAATCAATATATTTTTCAAATCCTAAGCCTCTTTTAGTTCTGCCAGACATGCTACTATCAATTAATTTTGAAAGATTTTTAGGTGCCTTTTGCCATTTGTCAAATCTTAACATTGTAGCATCTAATTTAGCTTGCATCTCTTCTTTTTCTTTGATACTAGCATCTCTTTCAGTTTCTGTATATTTAAGCATATTTGTAGTGTTTTCTAAATCAATGCTTAGTATCCTGATTTTATCCTCATATGCACGTTGTGTATCTTGTAACCACTTCTTTTGTTGTTCTAATGTGTTTAATGAAGCTTTATAGGCTTGTACCTCTAAGTAATACTTATCATTTTGTTCATTTACTTCATTAAATTGGGACAACAGTTCTGTGTATTTATCATGACAACCAAGGGGACAATGTTGTACCTGAGGTGAGATGCCCATAAGAGCAAACTCTTCTGCTTCTTCTGCATCAGAGAGATTCCCAGCAATCATTGCCAACACATCAGTCGTTGATTCCGCTGATTCCAGAGTAGAAGCCTGATGATCATTCCAGTTGACCATGGAGTCAACAGATACCAATGCTTTCTTGTCATCTTTAACCTCCTGAACTTTGAAAGCGGAGTACCTGCTCTTCTCCTGATCATTCTTGCTAGGGCACTCTCTAGCAAAGTGACCCTGTTGCTGACAGTTATAGCACCGTACCTTGCTTCTATCGAATCTTGCTGGCTCCCGAGGGTTGTAATTAAACTTCCTTCCTGCTTTCTTCTCAAACTTGTGAACCCTCAGAGTAAGCATGGCCATCTGCCATTTAAGATCTATCTCATCCAGATCCAGCTTATCGATCTGTTTGAAGTCATCAAACGCAAGTTGTTGTTCAGCAGTAACATCAGCAACAAAATAATGAAGAATAGCTTCTACCATACTACCAGACTTGGCAGGGGGATCAGAAGCAGAAGACATGGGACTAGATGCATATGACATGGGACTAGTATGCTGAATAGTATGCTGGATAGTATGCTGGGGAGACACATTATTGCTCTGGCTACTTGCATATGCCATGGGACTAGACGCCATAGAGCTCACAAAGGCTGAATTAGCAGGAGTGGGAAAAGAGTCACTCGGATATCCTCTCACATGAGGTTCGAATGTTCTGAGTCTATGAAACAAATCATCAAAACTGAGATAATCAAGCCCACCTTTGGCTTTAAGAGAGATTACCACCTGGTTCCAAGAGTAGGGTAGGGCTTTAAGAAACCTTGCATTAACATCACCATCATCAGGCTTGGACCAAAGTTGATTCAACTGGCTCAATATTTTCTGGAACCTATCATACCCTTGATCCAGGCCTTCAGTTTCTGAGATCTTGAACTCTGTGAATTCATCTCTCAGCATGGACCTTCGCATTTTCTTTGACTCCTCATTTCCGCCAAACCTTGCTTTTATGCCGTTCCAGATCTCTCTGGCATCATCCAAATGGTAGAAGTCACCCATGTGATCTTCAGGAAGAGATTGAAGCAAAATTGTTTTTGCTTTTACCTCCTTCTGAATAGCGATAATTTCCTCATGAGTTTTAGGGTCAAGAAGAGTAATATTACCGTTCTTGTCTCGTCCAGTAAGCTTTCTGCTGTTTCCATTCAGAATGATCTTCCAAAGATCTTGATCAGTGTTGGTGATCCACCATTCCATCTTCATTGCCCAGTTGTCATATTCACCTTTCTTCAGAAGAGGGAATTTTCCATTCGTGTTGGAAACCGTAGCCAGGATCTGCTGAGGTTGCACAATTTTAGGAGTGCCTTCTTCTCCTGTTTGAGTAGAAGTTGAGGCAGACATGATAAACAGATTGTTAAAAATAAGAGAACTTGATTCTTGTTGTATAGAGACCCTCCCAGGCTCTGATACCACTTGTTGGGTCTAACAGATATAGATCTTGCAGCCTGTCAGGACCGGTGAATGACTTCTGTAATCACAAGTCAAATCACAAAGAGACTCTATACACAATATGAATGTAGAATATAAATATAAACAAGAGAAACAGAATAACTATGAAGACTTGATCCTTTCTAAGGATTTCTAATATTAATAAAGACTAGAACTACGTTTTGTGAATCAATATCTAACCCTTCTGCCTAAGGTTCCTTTTATACTACAAGGAAACCCTAATACAGCTTACAAGAAAACGTGTAAAACTGATATGCATATCTTCTCCTAATATAACTCATGCATATCCTAACAGAATATTAAGTAAATAACAATGTTTGACTTTGACTAGGACCAGGAGCAGGACTTGCTCCTACTACGACTAGGACCAGGAGGAACTACATACCTCCTAGTCTACCTATTACATATAACTATTACAATGGTCCTAACAAATAGCAACGAGTTCATGCAGCGCTTTCTTCGCTTAGCTGGTTTCCTTAGTGCAGCGGCAGGTACTCCTGAAGAGCAGGCACACCACTTCAGGTGGGCTCTTCGTACATCGGTCGCAAACAACTTGGTGTGTGCTACGTTCAACACGGTAACATAAGTGGCCGATGCAGCACGTAAGCTGGAAATGCTGCAGGGGATAGATTAGTTCGGGGAAGCAGAGAGACACGATAAGAGGTAAACATTCGTATTCAAGCGGTGACCAATCCGTGTTCTTTCAATATATGTCAATTTTTCATCTCTTTAAATTGTATCTTCCAGGCAGAAGACTGGGGACCGGTCTCAGCCGGCTACTCAGCAGCAGCCTAATCAGCCCAAGGGAAACGGTCAGACTAACGTCCGTTCTACTACGGATAGGCGTGGCGGTAATGATAATCACCGTAACAACGCTGGACACTCCATCAGCAGCAGGTCCTTATACTTACGTATTTTCTTATGATTCATGTTAAAATTCTTAATTCTGACACATTAGCTAATCTTCTACCAGGAATCATGGTAACGGTAGGGACCAGAACCAGAGAGGTTCGCAGCCTAACCGTCCAGCTATCATTGGTATTCAACCTTACGATTATCCGCATTCTCCTTTGTACCCTATTTTCATGTCTCATGTATAGTGTTGTTATCAGGTTCTCAGCCAGTCAGGACACCTGCTGGAGGATATACTCATCCTCTTTGCTCTACTTGCCACCGTAGGCACCTAGGGCCATGTCGCCGCGAAAGTGACGCATGCTTCAAGTGTGGTCTTCCTCGCCATCGCATGAAGGACTGCCGCAAGGGCGAGATGGAGGGCACATCGGGACATGCTGATACCAAGCCGCCTCCTACTACTGGACGCGTTTATACGACATCTCGCGATCAGGCCAACAAGTCTACATGTACCATCACTGGAATCTTGTATATGTATGGTCAAGCTGCATGTGTTCTGTTTGATACGGGTGCTACTCACTCGGTCATTTCTACTGCTTATGCCAAGAATGTTAGGATACTCCCCATGCCACTAGAGAATAGACTCAGTATTTCTACGCCTTTGAGAGACTCTGTACTTATAACCCATGTGTACGATCCTTCCCCTAGAGTTTGACGACAAGGTTCGTCCTGTTGACGCACTTCCGTTGGACATGAATGATTTTGACATGATTTTGGGCATGGACTGGCTATCCAAGCATCATGCTACCATAGACTGTAATTCATATCGAGTCATTTTCGGTGATGTTAATGCGTCAAAGTACATTCACAACGGGTTTGTACCCGGCAGGTCTGTACAAATCATATCAAACCTGCAAGCACGTGCACTACTTTCACATGGTTGCGAGGGTTATCTAGCTACTGTTCATGAATGGATGATGAATCCCCATCAATTCAGGATCAGCCGATAGTGTCAGAATTTCCATATGTATTTCCAGAAGAACTTCCGGGCATACCACCTGCACGTGAAGTGGAATTTAATATCGAGCTCATCCCAGGAGCTGAGCCGATTTCCAAGGCTCCTTATCGTATGGCTCCCATAGAGTTAAAGGAGCTGAAGGATCAACTGCAAGAACTTCTGGAACGAGGTTTCATTCGACCGAGCGCATCTCCATGGGGCGCACTGGTCCTATTTGTTAAGAAGAAGGACGGCAGTATGCGTCTTTGCATAGATTATCGCGAGCTCAACAAGATTACCATCAGGAATAGGTATTCACTCCCACGTATAGACGATCTGTTTGACCAACTCCAAGGGGCTAAACATTTCTCCAAGATTGATCTCAGTTCAGGCTACCATCAGCTACGGGTTAAGGAGCAGGACATCGCCAAGACTGCTTTCCGTACACGCTATGGCCACTACGAATTTGTAGTCATGCCATTCGGCCTGACCTATGCTCCTGCAGTGTTCATGAATTTGATGAATAGAATCTTCCATGAATTTCTGGACAAGTTCGTCATTGTTTTCATCGATGACATCCTGATTTTCTCTAAGTCTAAGGAGAAACACGAAGACCATCTTCGTACAGTACTACAGATCCTTCGCCAGTAGCAGCTGTATGCTAAATTCTACAAGTGTGAGTTCTGGTTAGACAAGGTGGCATTCTTAGGTCACATTGTATCAGCAGAAGGAATCACTATGAATCCAGCGGAGGTTGAGGCTATTACCAAATGGCCAAGGCCGACATCAGCGACTGAATTCCGCAGTTTCCTAGGCTTAGCTGGTTATTACCGTAGGTTCGTAGAGAACTTTTCCCGCCTAGCACTACCATTGACCAAACTGATGCGGAAAGGGGAGAAATTCTGGACTGAAGAACGAGAGAATAGCTTTGAAGACCTGAAGCAGAAGTTAGTATTTGCACCCATTCTTACTCTCCCATCTGGTACGGGTGGATTTCAAATCTACAGTGATGCATCGGGGAAGGGACTTGGCTGTGTTCTCATGCAACATGGGAAAGTGATCGCATACGCTTCACGGAAGTTTAAGCCTTATGAGGAAAATTACCCTACGCATGACTTGGAACTTGCAGCAGTCGTGTTTGCATTGAAGATATGGAGGCACTACTTATATGGAGAATCATGTGATATTTTCACGGACCACAAGAGCTTGAAGTATATCGTCACTCAGCGTGAATTGAACATGAGACAGAGAAGATGGTTAGAGCTGTTGAAGGATTATGACATTAATCTGCAGTATCATCCCGACAAGGCGAATGCAGTAGCAGATGCACTTAGCAGAAAGTCCGGAATGATCAACGGCATTGAGATTGAGGAAGAAATCATAAGAGACTTGGAGCGACTAGACATAGAGATCATGGTACGTGGACAGCACGGTTACTGGGCTAATCTTAGAGTAGAACCCGAGTTACTCTCTAAGATCAAGGAAGCTCAGAAAGATGATGGAGAAATCTGGGCGATAATTCAGAATTTAGAGAAGCAGACAGAATTTCGAGTAGATGCAGATGGTATCTTATGGCAGGGCACAAGACTTTGTGTTCCTGATGATCAAGAACTCCAGGAAGCCTTGTTAGCTGAGGCTCATAGCTCCCCATTTTCTATCCATCCTGGTTCGACCAAGATGTACCAGGACATCAAGCAGTACTTTTGGTGGAGTGGTATGAAACAGGATGTTGCCACTTACGTCTCCAAATGTCTTACCTGCCAGCAGGTTAAGATCGAGCATCAGTGATCTGGTGGTCTTCTTCAACCGTTAGATGTTCCAGAGTGGAAGTGGGACAATATCACCATGGATTTTGTTACTGGTCTTCCACCAACCCAGAGGAAGCACGATGCAATTTGGGTTATCGTAGATCGACTTACCAAATCAGCTCATTTCTTACCGATCCACAAGGAAGATTCGGTCATTAAACTCGCTGATACTTATAGAAGGGAGATCATGAGACTCCAGGGTGCTCCATCCAGCATCGTCTCAGACAGAGATCCTCGATTCACTTCGCGATTCTGGAGAAGTCTGCAGAAATCTTGGGGTACACAACTTAAGCTTAGCACGGCTTTTCATCCTCAAACAGACGGGCAGTCGGAGTGAACAATTCAGACATTGGAAGACATGTTGAGGTCATGTGAGTTGGAATGGACGGGTGATTGGGACGATTATATCTGTTAGGTAGAGTTTGCATACAACAACAGTTGGCACGCAAGTATCAAGTGTGCTCCTTTCGAGATGTTGTATGGCAGAAAGTGTCGCGCCCCAATCTGCTGGGATCAGGTTGGTGAGCGAACACTTGAAGGACCAGAGATCATAGAATTGACTAATGAGAGGGTCGCAGTAGCTAAGCAGAAACTTCAAGAAGCACGGTCACGTCAGAAGAGCTACGTAGACAAGCATCGTAGGGACATACATTTTAACGTAGGAGATCACGTTTTCCTTAAGGTTTCGCCGACATGTGGTGTTAGACGTTTTGGAATTAAAGGGAAGCTCAATCCTCGATTTATCGGACCGTTTGATATCATTGAACGAGTCGGTGAAGTATCTTACCGTTTAGCGTTACCTCCGCAGCTTTCTCATGTACACAATGTGTTTCATGTGTCCTTACTCAGAGGGTGCCAGTATCATCCCCTTCACATGGTTCAGTATCCACTGGAACAGATTCGTGAAGATCTCACTTTTATAGAAGAACCCGAACGAGTTCTTGACAGACAAGAACGAGTCATGAGAAGGAAGACGATTCCATTCGTCAAAATTCTTTGGAGGGATCATACCGAGCGGGAAGCCACTTGGGAAACAGAGGAGTTTATCCGGGCTTCTTACCCTCATTTCATATTTTGAATTCGGGTATGTTCTTCTTTTCCAGTTTACTTTATCTATAATTCAGGGACGAATTATTCTTTTTAGGGGGGAGAGTTGTAAAACCCGCATGCTTTTACCATGAATAGTGCCCTTACGATAGTACGTACATGATTAGGACTTTCCTTTTATAACACGTTTATGTTTCATGAACAAGAATTACAAGTATTACGTACGTGTTATAACACGGTAAGTATTTATTACGTATAAATACATGATAATTATTTCAATAATAATTATAATCACGAACATACGAACAAGAAATCATGAAGTAAATTAATCACGAGTTAATATTACGTAGGTTTGTATATTTATTACGATCACGAATACATATATAAAGTCACGACCAATAACTAATTAAATCACGTAAATTACGAACACGAGAACACACTTATATATTAGACACAAGAAAGGTTCGGGTTACCCTTATGTGGGCCCCTACCCGCGGCTACACCAAGACCAAAGGGGCCAAGCCCATTAATTTTACTAAACAAGGAAAAAGGGAAAAGATTATTTTCATAATTCAAGATTTAAAAAATAACTAAAAACCCTAAAAATCCCTTTTTCTTCTTCCTCTCTTGGCCGCCGGGTTTTCATCACCAAAGGGGTGATTCGGTTTGATTTTTGGTGTTGATTTATTGCAAGGAATCGTGTGTGTTCATCCTTCTTGATTTCACGTAATCGGTATAAACCCTAACTCTTTTATTTTATGTTTTGATTTATTTAATCACATAAAATCATGAAGGTTTTTAATAAACGAATTAAAAACAAGTAATTAAACATGTTACTAATCATGGGGTTTAATCAATCATGGGTTTAGGGGTGTTTTGTTTGTGGCCGACGCCTAACCGAGCCCCAAGGGGGTCTCGGCTTGGCTTACTTCGCACCACCGAGACCATATGGTCTCGGTTTGGTGGTGATGGTGTCACGGCAGCAGCAAGGCAAAGGGAAACCCCGGCCTAGGTCGGGGTATGGTGATGTTTATGGGTCCGTTTCATGGGTTTTAATCATGGGTCCGGTTTACACATGTTTAGATTTAAAACACGGTCCGGTTCATGAGTTATTGTTTTTAGGTTTATTATTTTGACAAGTTATATTATTTTTGAAAGATTTAAATTAAATTAATTAAAAGCATGAACATGATTAATTTAATTTACATGACTTAGGTTATTAATTTTATTATTAACACATGAATTTTAACCTAAGTATTTATCTTTAATTAGACTATATAATTAATTGATTATTAAAACCATGACTTATAATTAATTAATTTACATGACTTAGGTTATATTATTAATAGATAATAATACATGTTTTAACCTAAGTATTTTACCTTTATTTAATTAAAATCATGTTATATTTAATTAAATACTTTAACCTATAGTTTATTTAATTTACATAAAATAATTAATAAACTATACTATATAATCACATGACTTAGAATATTAATCAGAAAACATTTAAGCTTATATAATTAGCTTAATTATCCAACTTATATCTAATTATGGAAACTTTCTATTTTTAGAAACTTATTTAATTAAGGCAGCTAATCTATTTATGGACACTTTCTATTTTCAGAAACTTATCTATTTTAAGCAGTAATTCTATTTTTGGAAACTTTCTATTTTTGGAAACTTTCTATTTTTGGAAACTTTCTATTTTTGGAAACTTTCTATTTTTTGAAACTTTCTATTTTTGGTAACTTTCTATTTTTGGAAACTTTCTATTTTAGGAAAACTGCTATTATTAGAAAGTTGCTTATTATTACACAACAAGTATAATAATACATGAAATACAAGTAATACTTAATCAGAATAGACAAAATATATGATAAATACAGTATAAAGCTTAAATCAGTAAAACATGACATGAACATATAAAACAAGCTAAGACATGATATAAAACCAGTTACGTACTCAGTAAGCAGATACTTATACACGTATGTATTTATGTAGCATTAGTGATACCGAAGTAGGACTCTCTTCCGTTCGTCTTCTTCGTTCACTGGACATAAGGTACGGATTCTCCGTCCTTTCAGTATGGACATTCTTTCCTTATTAGGATTTCCCGTATGCAGCCAACTGTTTTCCCTAGTATATGTTTTATATGTTTATGAATTGCTTATGTTTAATTAGAATACCTAAAGCCATATACATGCATGACCAGTTTCACCTAGTTATGGAGGTACCATAACCATAACACTGGAGGCACCAGTGTTATGACTTTACCACGGCGGAGTGATAGCTCGTGGCATCCCTTTCAGCTTTTAGCCATTTATTATATTATCAGGTGGGCGTATGGGTGCATCCTAGTTACATGTTTTTCAGTAGATTACTCAGTGTGAATGTGGTGTGTGCCTTGCATCCTTCACAAGGAGTTGATCCCTCCTACCCAAAAACCAGTATATTAAATTAGAGGCAGCCCTCTAATTTGCATGACGAGGTCACCCCTCCAAGTATTCATGCACTTTGATATTTCATGACCTATATTGGCTAATGGTAAAATATGTAAACGGTTTTTACAAGATAAACATAAGGCTTTTCAAACTATAAAACCAGTTTTACTAAGATATAACCAGGTTATCCAGGACTTAGTTTCTTCCGCTGTTTCATGCTTATATGCTTATATTATTCATGCTCTATTTGTATATCCGTGCACTGAGCGTATTGCTCGGTCGTTTTCCTTTTCATGTTCCCAAAACGGCAGGTACTCAGGGACGCTCGTAGACTTTAAGCGTACGTGCATATGGACTGGAAGCTTTCTATCCTTCTTTACTTTATGCATTTATCTATACTTTGATACTCATTTCCATGGACATTGTTTAGTCCTTTCATTTACAGTACTTATGTTTGTGTGTGATGAGTTCTACTTTTGGACTACCGATGTTTGATTCTGGTATATCCTTTATGGTCATGTAATGTTTAGACATTTATCCTTGTATGCTTTGATGACACGCCATAATTACGCGTAACATTACATTTATAAAATGGGGTGTTACAGAAACATACCGCGAACAACATAAATACTGATCAAATCTCAATAGCTAATAGCGATAGGTATAATCATTAAGCTAATTTGATTGCAAACAAATATATAAGCTCGTAACATATGTTTTAATTATCTGTTAACACTATTTCATTCAAGCCTAGGTCCAAAATGATTATTAAATAAAGAAGAACTAGTAAGTGTTACAGCAACACATACCAGTTGTATCATATTTGTAGACAATCAATGAATCAATTACGTAATATTTACAAACTAAGGTTTATTGATAATTGTTTTTTTTATAAACAAATATTGAAGAAAAAAATCAAATAATATTACAAGTTTATTGGGGATGAAAAATAATGTTGACCACCTGTAGAGAAGATGAGGACGAGCATGATTATGTTTTAGGAACTCAGTTACATAGATGCTACTACAATCTGAGATGCATGATTAAACAAAGCGAAGAAAGGAACATTCATACTGATTCTATTCTTTGCATTCTTCACTTTTTTGAAAGAATTAAGATGATGGAAAAAGAATCAAAAACTTATCTCACGTTTCCATTCTTTGATTACACAAACAAAAGAATCAGTTCTCTTTTCCATTCTCACCATTCCTTTCCACCCTACCAAACACCCCCTAAAGGTAAAGATGGAGAATAATTGATGGGGTAGGTGGCTTCTTTTTGAAGATGGAGGCTGGTGCAATCTTTTTTTTTATCGTGAGTGGTAAATGGAAGAGTATGTATGGTTAATAAAAATAAATGAAAAATACCTATAATACCCCTATTGGTGATTATTTAATATTCTATTTTTTTTAATAACTAAATTCCATTTGTCATCTATTTATTGGGTTCTTATTTTTACAACTTTAAAAAGTTCTCATTTGATCTAAATTCTATATATATATATATATATATATATATATATATATATATATATATATATATATATATATATATATATATATATATATATATATATATATATATATATATATATATATATATATATATATATATATATATATATATATATATATATATATACATATATATATATATATATATATATATATATATATATATAGATTTGCGTTCAAGTGCGTTACACCTTAAAATGCATTATAATAGGCACCAATTAGAGTTTGCCACTTGTCCTTTCAATTAAAAGAAAAGATAAATCAGTTTTAGTGTCGTTAAGGGTGTTATGGTAATTTGATTTATCTCCAAAACCCATAATCATCTTCCTTTATACGCCTTACCTCCTTCACTCAATCTCATTAATAGTAATTAAAGAAAAACACATTCTACACGTTTTTTTCTTTTATTTCTTTCACATACTCATCTTTCCCTAGAAATCCAACGCCTTCCTTTTCACGGGTTCCTACTCTCATTTTCCTAAATATAACTACTTGATAGATCTAATGATGGCACACTATTCCATTCACAAAGTATTGTGTCACGTCACCTACTTCTTTTAGAGACTTTAATAACTCGTGTACAATTCAGCCAATGCTATGGGTTTGTGTACCTTGTGTCGATCTGAAACTAAACTCGATGAACAAAGATACATGTATATTAGATCTCATTCCTGTCTTAATAATCTAGTGTGTATCAGTTCTTTTGGAGACCCTAATTAATCGTGTGGTCGTGTGTGGATTCATTTGATTAAATCCACCGATGTGTAACTTCTTTTGGAGACTATAATAACTCATGTTTCACATCCTTTTGAAGAAAAACACTGATGTGTAAGGTTATATGTACCATGACACCTTCTCTATGCATGCACACATTCGGCGGACCAATGTTTTATCTTTGGTTCCAACACAGTTGTCGTTCCGAAATGGTGTTTTCTAGAATTTTTTTCTTTATTGACATCTTTGTCGTCTCCGGTAACCTTCATCCATTAATTTATCTTGTTCGTGATTTCACCGCTAATACGGTGACACGTATTTCAGTTTTCCGTATAGCCTCGAGTTTAGATCGGTTTATTTGTTATTTATTCTAGGTGGGTTATTTTCAAGTTTTATGTTTAAAACTTGGTGAATTGCTGAGTTTTTGTATAGTCTGTTTAAAACTTTGTGAATGGCCAATGTATGACGTTTCTTTTTAATCACCGGAAACATCAAAGCTGTAAATCGTCTTTGACAGAAACATCATTAGACATGGAACCTCTTTATTTCTTTGTCGATGCGGTTGGTTTGTCCCCATGTTATCCGATCAGAACCCTGGCACAAATGTTTTTGTAAAGATAACCTTGTGATTTTTTTTCCGTAGTCGGTGTTTAAACAGCCATTGTGTATTTACGTATCATGTTTTCGGCCATTATGTATCACCTCCACCGATGGTGTCTCTTTTTTCGGGTCATGTGTTTCACTGTTGTCGCTGGTGTTTGTTCATTCGGGTCAGGTCATGTATCATCGATGTTGTATAAGTTGGGTTTTTTTGGGTAAGATGTAATATTCTGTTACGTTAAGGTTATGTGTCATAGTTAATGTTCATGACAAATAAAAATGAACCAAGCATAGGACCAGATTACTTGTTTATCGAAGTTAGATTCATGTGCAAACTCTTCATTTCGTCATTATTTACAGTGATATGTATCAAAATAAAATTATTCTAAGATGGTAGGTGTAGATAATAGCTATAAAATTATGCCGTAATTAATGTGTAACTCATTTGTATCAAGTGGAAGATAGCTATAAAACAAAAAATGTATCAAATGAAAGACTAAAAAGTGGTGTATTCATTTTTTTAAAGTGATGTTGTGCATTATTAGTTACGTAATTAAAATAAGTAATTAAATCTTTTAGCACAATTTAAAAGAAGGTTAGCTGATTTTATGTTTAAATTATGAGTTATTAAATTGGTAAACAATGACATTTGTTTTTCTAGTTTATTGCTATTGTGCCACTCATTTAATTATATTTAATTTTGATCAATCAAGTTTGATCTAGTGGTTCACAACTGTGCCTACGGTAACCTATTTTATTAGTGTATACCACGTTAACGCTCCCCTATATATATATATATATATATATATATATATATATATATATATATATATATATATATATATATATATATATATATATATATATATATATATATATATATATATATATATATATATATATATATATATATATATATATATATATATATATATATATATATATATATATATATATATATATATATATATATATATATATATATATATATATATATATATATATATATATATATATAGGGTAGGGTTATTCCTAAAAAAGTTTTATAATAAAAAGGATAAGATGAAATCCTAGCCTTTTGATCAAAACTATCAAAATTGACCACAAATTAAGAAAAAAATGGTGTCTTTTTTATAAACTAACAAACTTTAGGGTATAAATGTATTTTAATTAAAACTCATCCCTATCATTTATTTCACACTCTTTATCTCACTTCTCTCTCCAAAAACATTTTATTTTACTAAAAAATCACAGACATCTTAATTCACAATATAAATTACCGAATCATCACTAATATCTAGGGTTTTAATAATGAAATCACGATGGATTCATCATAAAGAAATCATGATTGAATGACCAAATCATCACTAACCTCTGATCGAAACGTAACAAGTGAATCCAATCTAAATCGAAACATTGAAAGTAAGTTATTGTTGTTCTTTATGTGTTTCTATCGATTTAGATATGTTATATTCATTGTTTTGTTCTAGTTCTGGAAAATGGTTGAGAAATTTTTTTGATACATAATTTCTTTAAGAAAGTTGCATACAAAGTGTTTGATAAAATGTCTCAACTAGATTTTCTTACTGTAATGCACTAAATTGATATTCGGATGCGATTGTTTTGAACTAAATGTGTTACTGTAGTGTCTCAACTATAATGTGTTAATGTAATATCTTAAGTTAAATAATCTTGTGATGTGCTAGAAATTAAACTGTGATTCATTAGGATTTATGGTGAGTGAATGTGCCTGAATCTAGTTATGATTTGGTAGAAGTTGAACTGTGATGCTCTATAAAATTTGAACTGTAACGACGTAGTATTAATACGATGATGGAGTAAAATTAATACTATGTTGGAGTACAACTAATACTATGCATGTGATTTGGTAAAAATAGAACTGTAATGGAGTAGGATTATCTTTTAATATTGAATATGCTTGAGCAGGTTAAAATTGCGTTTGAGGTTTTGTTAAAATTATGTATTTGTTTGTAATATAGAAGTGATTTGGTAATATTATAACATTGATGGAGTAAGATTAATAGTATGATGGAGTAGAATTAATACTATGATGGAGTATAACTAATCTATGCATGTGATTTTGTAAAAATAAAAAATCTAATGGAATAAGATTATTTTTAATGTGAATATGCTTGAGTAGGATAAAGTTGTGTTTGAGGTTTTCTCGAAATTAAATGAATGTATTTAAGATAGAAGTGATTTGGTAAAATTAGAACTGTGATGGAGTAGTATTAATACTATGATGGAGTAGAATTAATACTATGTTGGAGTACAACTAATACTCTGCATGTGATTTGGTAAAAACATAGTTGTAATGGAGCAGGATTATTTTTTAAGTGAATATGCTTGAGTATGTTAAAATTATGTTTGAGGTTTTGTCGAAATTAAGTATTTGTATGTAATATAGAAGTGATTTGATAAAATTAGAACTATGAGGGAGTAGGATTAATACTATGATGGAGTAGAATTGATATTGTGTTGGAGTACAACTAATACTATGGATGTGATTTTGTAAAAACAGAATTGTAATGGAGTAGGATTATTTTTTAATTGAATATGCTTGAGTAGGTTAAAATTGTGTTTGAGGTTTTGTTGAAACTAAGTATTTGTATGTAATATAAAAGTGATTTGGTAAAATTATAACTGTGATGGAGTAGGATTAATACTATGATGGAGTAGAATGAATACTACGATGGAGTATAACTAATATTATGCATGTGATTTGGTAAAATTAAAACTGTAATGAAGTAGGATTATTTTTAATGTAAATATGCTTGAGTAGGATAAAGTTATGTTTGAGGTTTTCTCGAAATTAAGTATTTTTATGTAATATAGAAGTGGTGTGGTATAACTATAACTGTGACTAAGTATGATTAATACTATGATGGAGTAGAAATAATAATATGATGGAGTATAGCTAATACTATGCATATGATTTGGTAAAATTAGAACTGTAATGGAGTGAGATAATTTTGAATGTGAATATGCTTGAGTAGGATAAAGCTGTGTTTGAGGTTTTGTCGAAATTTAGTAAATTTATTCAATATAGAAGTGATTTGGTAAAATTAGAACACTAATGGAGTAGGATTAATACTACGATGGAGTATAACTAATACTATGCATGTGACTTGGTAAAATTAGAACTATAATGGTGTAGGATTATTTTTAATGTGAATATGTTTGAGAAGGATAAAGTTATGTTTGAGGTTTGTCGAAATAAAGTAAATGTCTTTAATATAAAAGTGATTTGGTGAAATTAGAACTGTAATGGAGTTGAACAAATACTATGGTAAAGTGTGTTTATGGTTGACTTAGGCGATACTTGTGATTGATATTTGCCCTAAAATGAGTAAAAATGATTGACTTTTACCCAATAACCATATTTGGTAGAAGTTTCACTGTGATGGACTAGGACACAATAACTCTATTTAGTGTTTGGCGTTTCTTTAGAAAATGAGTTGAATATGCATTGATAACTTATGATTCAGTAAATAATGTATGATTTTTGATAACTTTTGATTTGTTTCAGGTGTTAAAGAAGTAAATGAGAGAAACAATAACAAGCAAAGATACTGTTAATGGATAAAAATCAGAAGAAGATGGATTTACTTGAAAAAAGATACAAACATTGGAAGAAGCAACAAAATAGGTCAAAGTGTAACACCCCACTTGGATAAATGGACCGTTACGTGTATTTATGGCGTGTCATCAAAGCATGCAAGGCAATGTTTTAAACATTAACTGACCATACGGAAATACCGGAATCAAACATCGGTAGTCCAAACATAAGCTCAAAATATAAAGATTTAAGTACTGAAAGAAAAGGACGAAACAGTGTCAAAACAACCAAAGTAATGTAATGTGTGCATAAAAATAAAGGAGTCTGGATAGCTCCCATCCAAATGCACGTACTCTCTTAGAAGTCCTAAGATCGTCCCTGTGTACATGCCGTTTGGAAACATGAAAGGAAACTATGGTTGAGCATAACGCTCAGTGAACGGATAAAGCATGATAAGAATGTACTGAAAGTAATGGAATAGAAGACAACAATGAAGCTATAAGACTGATATGTAACATGTGGTAGAACTCTACATAAAATCTGAGAAACCTGGTTTATATATACTGAAACTGAAATATAACTATTAATTCTGAAAACATGCATTCACTGTATCTTAATTTCCAGAGCTTATATAGGTCACGTGCTGTAACAACCGTGCATGAATAACTGGAGGGGTGACCTCGTCATGCTGTAGAGGGGTGACCTCTAAATACTGTGCTGGGTGGAGGGATCAGCTCCAATGTGAAGGATGTAGAGCACAAACCACATTCACCCTGATAACTTGTAAACTGATAAGCCTAGGATGCATCCATACGCCCCACTAAACATACATATAAAAATGGCCAAACTGAACATGAGTGGGACGATGCAGGATATCACTCTCCTGCATGTGAGTCACGACACTGGTGCCTCTAGTGTCGTGGTTACGGTACCTCCGTAACTAGTACATAAACTGGTCGTGCTTGTATATAATGCTCAGGCAATTTATTTAGTTATTAACTTGATTACTGATAAGCTTAAACATATACTGGGAAAAACATTTGGCTGAAGACGGGGAATCCTAATCATGCATAAAAAGGAAGTCCTTACTGAAAGGACGGAAATCCTTACCTCGTGTCCAGTAACCGACCGAGATCAACTGACAGAAAGTCTACTTTGGTTTCACTCGAGCTACATGAATAAGGGACGTGAATAAGTAAACTGATATTCGCTTATTTAATTCCATGTTCTTATTGGCTTTTCATTTATTTATTTTATTTCTGAAATTCTGTACGTATATTAACTGATCATTCTGATCTTATAATAATTCATTTTAATGTACCATCGTTCTACTATTTGTTACGGTACAAGCGTATTTCTGACGCTATAGTAATACTATATTAAGTATCCCGCTAAAATAGAAAGTTTCTTAAATTAGAAAGTTCCCAAAATAATTTAATTTATTTAACAAAATTATACCCTTTTAAAATATTAAAGATCTATTTTAATTTAATACATTTAAAATATATTTTAAACGTTTATAAAACAATTAGTTCAAAAAGGTATAATATAAAAATATTCGTATTATTTATTATAATAATGTCCCGAGCCTACCGAGATACGCAATCTCGGTCGCACTAAACGAATCAACAAACTATGATTAAATCTGCCCATATGAATCTGCGACAGAAAACTGAGTCGCTAAAACTATCGCTAAAAACTGTCCTTTTAAAAACTGCATACATATAACAGTTCTGCGACAGAAAAACTGTCGCTAAAACTGTCGGTAATGTTATTCAATATACCCAGATTTAATGTCCCATTTTTCCCACTGATTAAACATTTAGTTCCCACTGCTAGGTTACGTTTTCCCACTGTTTATATAAACCAAACACACCCTTACGCTACTGCAGACCCAAACGCACCCCTTATTTCTTTTAAAACAAACCGATTAGTTTTTTTAACGGTTTTGGGTCGAACAACAGCCCTAGCCGTCGTGTGGGTCACGGCTGGGCAAGGATGAGACCACCAAGACATGGTGATGTCTCGGTTCACTGATCACACCAAGACCCGACCCCCTAAATCTTATAACCCCTGTTTGAGGTGTGTTTTGCTCGCGGTTGGGCCAAAAGAAACACCACCACGTGGCCTGTGGTCATGGCTGTCACGAGGCAGCATATACCGAGACCCTTTTGTCTCGGTTTCTGTGAGAAGACAACACCCCGACACCCATTAATCATGTTTATTTAAGATTCGTCATAAGTTTCGTTTATAAACCCTAAAATCAAAATAAAACGTGATAACCAAAAGGGAATGGAAACGAGAGTGATTACCGTGATATGATTAAGGAAGATGGAGGATTAAACACTGATTTGTGATGAAGAATTAAGTCTGAATCTTCTTTTTTTTCCTAAACCCGGCGGCCAACTCACTCCCAAAACCCTAATCTCTCTTTTTTTTGTCTGTTATGGAAGAAAGCTAAGTCTCGTGTTTTTATTTTTTTAAAATGGGCTTGGTCCCAAAACCTTTCTTTTTATTTAAAGCAAACCGACCCCTTTGGCGCCTTTTTATTTCTTACTCTTTTTTTTAAATACTTGTATATATAATTTCTCACGTTTGTTTTCGTCAATAATTTCTATGTAAATAGTTTATTTAAATAAACCGCGTATTTACATTTCCTGATTTAAATACGGGTTTTACAATTCTTCCCCTCTAAAAGAATAATTCGTCCCCGAATTAAGGATACGGTCGTACTGGGTTTTACAATTCTTCCCCTCTAAAAAAAAATGCGTCCCCGAATTATAGGGTATTTAAGCTGACTGGAGTAAAGCCGAAAATGCTAATAAGTTGGAAGACATAAAAGCTGAAAGACATACCCGAATCAAACTGAAAGTGAGGATAAGAAGTCTGTATAGACTCCTCTATTTCCCAAGTGGCCTCCCGCTCGGTATGGTTCCTCCACGGGATTTTGACGAAAGGAATGGTCTTCCTTCTCATAACTCGATCTTGGCGATCTAAAACTGCTTCGGGTTCCTCAATATAAGACAGATCCTCCCGAATCTGATCGAGTGGATAATTTACTTTGTGAAGCTCATGATAGTTATACCCTCTGAGTAATGATACATGAAACACGTTGTGGACGTGTGAAAGCTGAGGTGGTAACGCCAACCGATATGACACTTCACCAATACGTTCAAGGATTTCGAATGGTCCGATGTAACGAGGGCTGAGCTTGCCTTTGAGGCCAAAACGTCTGACACCGCGTGCGGGTGATACTTTGAGGAACACCCGATCCCCAGTCTGAAATGATAGATCTTTGCGATGCTTGTCGGCGTAACTCTTCTGATGAGTACGCGCTTCTTGCAGTTTTGCCCTAGCAATGGCGACCTTCTCATTGGTCAGTTCTATCAATTCGGGTCCTTCAATCAACCGTTCTCCTACTTGATCCCAACAATAGGAGCACGACATTTCCTACCATATAACATCTCGAATGGAGCACGCTTGATACTAGCATGCCAACTGTTGTTGTAGGCAAACTAGACCAAGCAAATATAGTCATCCCATTGTCCTGTCCATTCTAATGCACAGGCGCGTAGCATGTCCTCCAAGGTCTGGATGGTATGATCTGACTGACCGTCCGTCTGCGGATGGAAAGCTGTGCTGAGCTTGAGCCTAGTTCCCCAAGCTTTATGCAAACCTTCCAAGAAATGAGAAGTGAAACGTGGGTCCCTATCTGATATAATTTCTGAAGGTGTACCATGTAACCGTACAATTTCCTTGGTGAATAGTTCTGCAAATTTACTGACTGCAAAATCTTTACGAATAGGAATGAAATGTGCCAACTTGGTCAAACGATCGACAACAACCCAGATTGCATCATGTCTTCGCTGAGTTTGTGGTAGTCCAGTGACAAAATCCATAGAGATCTTGTCCCATTTCCACATTGGAATGTCTAACGGCTGAAGAAGACCACTGGTACGTTGATGCTCTATCTTAACCTGCTGGCAGGTTAAGCATTTAGACACAAAAGTTGTGACATCTTGTTTCATGCCACTCCACCAGAAATGCTGCTTAAGATCGTGGTACATTTTAGTGGAACCTGGATGGATAGAGAACGGAGAGCTGTGAGCCTCAGTCATTAAGGCTTCTCTGAGAGCAGGGTCTTCTGGAACGCAGAGTTTGGTACCCTGCCATACGATACCATCGTCATCGATGCGAAATTCGGTCTGTTGGTCAATGTTCTGGAAAATCGCCCAGATTTCACCATCATCCTTTTGTGCGGATTTAATCCGAGAGAGTAAATCCGGTTCTACCCTCAGACTAGCCCAGTATCCCCTCTGTCCGCGCACTAAGAGCTCAATATCATACCGCTCTAAGTCCCGAATAATTTCTTCCTGAACTTTGATGCCATTTATCATACCTGACTTTCTTCTAAGGGCATCTGCTACTACATTTGCTTTACCTGGGTGATACTGAATATTAGTGTCATAGTCTTTCAGCAGTTCTAACCATCACCGCTGTCTCATGTTCAGCTCCCGTTGGGTAAATATGTACTTGAGACTTTTGTGATCGGTGAAGATATCACACGACTCACCGTATAGATAATGCCTCCAGATTTTAAGGGCGAAAACGATTACTGCGAGCTCTAGATCATGAGTAGGATAATTTTTCTCATACGGCTTCAGTTGATGCGAAGCATATGCAATAACTTTCCCATGCTGCATAAGAACACAACCTAAGCCCTTTCCTGGAAGCGTCACTGTAAATCTGATAACCACCTGTACCAGATGGAAGAGTAAGTATCGGTGCTGAGATCAATCGATGCTTGAGTTCCTCAAAACTCTTTTCTCTCTCCTCGGTCCATATAAACTTCTCACCTTTTCGCATAAGTTGGGTCAATGGTAACGCCAAACGTGAGAAGTTTTCCATAAACCTGCGGTAATAACCCGCCAACCCAAGAAAACTACGTATCTCTGTGACAGATGTCAGTCTTGGCCATTTGGTGATAGCCTCCACCTTCGCAGGATCCATAGTGATTCCTTCCACAGAAACAATATGACCTAGAAACGCCACTGTATTCAGCCAAAAATCGCACTTCGAAAATTTATCATATAGCTTTTCTCGTCTGAGAATCTGCAAAACCGTACGGAGATGATTCTCATGTTCATCTTTGGACTTGGAGAAAATAAGGATATCATCGATGAATACGATCACAAACTTGTCTAAAAATTCGTGGAAGACTCTGTTCATCAAGTCCATAAATACTGCAGGCACATTCGTGAGACCGAATGGCATAACAACAAACTCGTAATGACCGTACCTCGTGCGAAAAGCAGTCTTGGATATATCCTGCTCTTTTACACGCAGCTGATGGTAGCCTGATCGTAGATCGATTTTTGAGAAGTGCTTGACACCCTGAAGCTGATCGAATAAATCGTCAATACGAGGAAGTGGATAACCGTTACGAATAGTGAGCTTATTCAACTCACGGTAGTCAATACACAATCGCATACTACCATCCTTCTTCTTGACAAACAAAACTGGAGCGCCCCAAGGTGACACGCTTGGACGAATGAAACCCCTTTCTAAAAGTTCCTGAAGCTGATCTTTCAGTTCCTTAAGCTCTGCAGGAGCCATACGGTAAGGAGCTTTAGATACCGGTTCTGCACCTGGAATGAGATCGATACCAAATTCTACCTCTCGCATGGGAGGTAAGCCTGGGAGTTCCTCTGGAAAGACATCTGGAAAATCTGACACCACTGGCTGATCATGCATTGAAGGTGCCTCAGAAGTCGTGTCATGAACTGTAGCTAGGAAACCCTCACAACCATGGTATAGTAAGGTACGAGCCTGTAAAGCTGAAATGATTTGAACATGTTTTCCTAGTAGGAAGCCCCGGTGAATATACTCTGGTGTCTGGACACATATCTAAAGGAAGGGTACTGACTGGATGGATTTTATCATCAAACTCAAGAGGGAGATCCTTATACACCTGGGTAATGAGTATAGAGTCTCGTATGGGGGTAGATATACTAAGTACACTGTCTAGTGGCGTAGGGGTCATGTTTATTCTAACAGCATATGAAGTAGATATAACTGAGTGCGTGGCGCCTGTATCGAAAAGCACGCAGGCAGACTGTCCGTGTATAAACAAAATGCCAGTAATGGTACCTGTGGTCTTATTTGCTTGCTCACGGGTAGTAGTGTAGACACGACCAGTGGTTAGTGGTATTGGTGGTGGTGGGGGTAAAATCTAAGGAATCTGGCTTGAGGTACCGGCAGCATCCCCGCTCTTGCAATCCCTCTTCAAATGGCCCGGCTGACCACACTTGTAACAACTACCCGTACCGCGACGACAAGGTCCTGTGTGTTTCTTCCCACATGTGATACAAGTGGGATAAGAATACCCGGTAGAAGCAACTCTGGTTTGCTGAGAACCTGATTTACGATGGTAAATACGCGTCACGATTTTAATAACTTAGCTGAAATAAGGCTGATTGATTGAAATTTAAAATTACCAGAATTTGTCGGTCGGGCAAACTGCTGACCTCTGTTGTTTTGGTCACGCCCCTGTCCAACATCTCTGTTAGAATTTACAAAAATTTAAGATATGTTCTACACGATAGTTTAGTATTTCCGGAGCTAAAGAATCACCTATAGTTGCCAGATGATTTTGAGCTGTCGCGGTAGTTATCACCACCGCTCCTCTTATCTGATCGATTACGGTCATATGACTGATCGTGGTTCCTGTAGTTCTGATGTGGAGTAGCCGATTGGGATCGGTCTCCTCCTCTGTGTCAGTAAGATTATAATTGGATATGACATAACATATAAGTTGACAAGTAATAATGGGAGTTAAATTGTTTAAGTCTGTTGGGTAAGATGTACCTCTTCTCCGGACGCTCTACATTCTCGAGCTCATCCCTCTCGAAAAGCATCTCAATATCACGAGCTGCATTAGCTACTTGTGACACATTAGTGAATGTGGCACTCACCAGCCTATCTGCAGTCCTAGAGTGAAGAGCCCAGCGAAATTGCTTCGCTTGCTCCTCTGCGGTACCCGCAGCCTCCCCTAAGAATCCAGCCATCCTGAGGTATCGGTGCATGAACTCTATACTGTTCTCGCCATGATTCTGACAAGCTCCTAAGCATCACCCCCATTGGACAGTTTCTGAGACCTCCACCAATGCAGAGCAGGACCCTCCAATTTGTAAACTACAAGCCTAACCTTGAAAGCATCACCACAACCCATAGCTCTAAAATTTTTCTCTACATGATAGATCCAGTCTTCCGCGTCAGTTGGAGCTACAGTCTGCTCAAAAAGTCGGGGTTTCTGTTTGTTAAACAAATCTAGCCAAGCGGGTAAAGTGGCATGTGGTGGGACAGGAGGGTTGTTATTCTGCTGAGGTCCATTTTGATATTCACCTCGGATCTCATCACGAATTTGGGGTAACATGGCTTGTATAGCAGCCTGAACAGCAGCAGCAATGGCAGCTACGTTAGGATCATTCTCGGTTTCGCGTCTGGGTGGCATCTGAAATAATAGAGGATAAGTTGATAAAACTGCCAAAACCTAGAGTAATAAATCTGAATATGCATAGTGTATTTCATGAAGGTATAGCCAACAAAATATGGCATGAATACTGGTGAACGCCTAGGGTCAGTTCACAAAATGACAATTTACTGAAACATAAATCTAACATGAGTAAGGATGAACGCCTATGGTCAGTTCATCTATACAAAATTTAAACAGGCAAGGGTGAACGCCTATGGTCAGTTCACCAAAACGAAAAGTTCACTGAAAAGCACATGCGATTAAGTATGGCCAGTCCTGTACCAACCGTTTACTTAATCAAAATTTAGAAAATCCGACTGGTAAAATACATGAGTAACATAGAAGATAACGACGCCAAAATACAGGAAGTTCCTGGTGACTACCCACTAGTCACAGGTCAAGTTTTAGAGCCTACAGGTCGAACCTTGCGCTCTGATACCATAATTGTAACACCCCACTTGGATAAATGGACCGTTGTGTATTTATGGTGTGTCATCAAAGCATGCAAGGCAATGTTTTAAACATTAACTGGCCATACGGAAATACCGGAATCAAACATCGGTAGTCCAAAACATAAGCTCAAAATATAAAGATTTAAGTACTAAAAGAAAAGGACGAAACAATGTCCAAACAACCAAAGTAATGTAATGTGTGCATAAAAATAAAGGAGTCAGGATAGCTCCCATCCAAATGCACGTACTCTCTTAGAAGTCCTAAGATCGTCCATGTGTACCTGCCGTTTGGAAACATGAAAGGAAACTACGGCTGAGCATAACGCTTAGTGAACGGATAAAGCATGATAAGAATGTACTAAAAGTAATGGAATAGAAGACAACAATGAAGCTATAATACTGATATGTAACATGTGGTAGAACTCTACATAAATTCTGAGAAACCTAGTTCATATATACTGAAACTGAAATATAACTAATAATTCTGAAAACATGCATTCACTGTATCTTAATTGCCATAGCTTATATAGTTCACGTGCTGTAACAACCGTGCATGAATAACTGGAGGGGTGACCTCGTCATGCTGTAGAGGGGTGACCTCTAAATACTGTGCTGGGTGGAGGGATCAGCTCCAATGTGAAGGATGTAGAGCACACACCACATTCACCCTGATAACTTGTAAACTGATAAGCCTAGGATGCATCCATACGCCCCACTAAACATACATATAAAAATGGCCAAACTGAACATGAGTGGGACGATGCAGGATATCACTCTCCTGCATGTGAGTCACGACACCGGTGCCTCTAGTGTCGTGGTTACGGTACCTCCGTAACTAGTACATAAACTGGTCGTGCTTGTATATAATGCTCAGGCAATTTATTTAGTTATTAACATGATTATTGATAAGCTTAAACATATACTGGGAAAAACATTTGGCTGAAGACGGGGAATCCTAATCATGCATAAAAAGGAAGTCCTTACTGAAAGGACGGAAATCCGTACCTCGTGTCCAGTAACCGACCGAGATCAACTGACAGAAAGTCTACTCTGGTTTCACTCGAGCTACATGAATAAGGGACGTGAATAAGTAAACTGATATTCGCTTATTTAATTCCATGTTCTTATTGGATTTTCATTTATTTATTTTATTTCTGAAATTATGTACGTATATTAACTGATCATTCTGATCTTATAATAATTCATTTTAATGTACCATCGTTCTACTATTTGTTACGGTACAAGCGTATTACCGACGCTATAGTAATACTATATTAAGTATCCCGCTAAAATAGAAAGTTTCTTAAATTAGAAAGTTCCCAAAATAATTTAATTTATTTAATAAAATTATACCCTTTTAAAATATTAAAGATCTATTTTAATTTAATACATTTAAAATATATTTTAAACGTTTATAAAACAATTAGTTCAAAAAGGTATAATATAAAAATATTCGTATTATTTATTATAATAATGTCCCGAGCCTACCGAGATGCCCCATCTCGGTCGCACTAAACGAATCAACAAACCATGATTAAATCTGCCCATATGAATCTGCGACAGAAAACGGAGTCGCAAAAACTGTCGCTAAAACTCTCCTTTTAAAAACTGCATACATATAACAGTTCTGCGACAGAAAAACTGTCGCTAAAACTGTCGCTAATGTTATTCAATATACCCAGATTTAGTTCCCACTGCTAGGTTACGTTTTCCCATCGTGTATATAAACCAAACACACCCTTACGCTACTGCAGACCCAAATGCACCCCTTATTTCTTTTAAAACAAACTGATTGGTTTTTTTAACAGTTTTGGGTCGAACAACAGCCCTAGCCGCCCCTGTTTGCTCGCGGCTGGGCCAAAAGAAACACCACCACGTGGCCTGTGGTCATGGCTGTCACGAGGCAGCATATACCGAGACCCTTTTGTCTCGGTTTTTGTGAGAAGACAACACCCCGACACCCATTAATCATGTTTATTTAAGATTCGTCATAAGTTTCGTTTATAAACCCTAAAATCAAAATAAAACGTGATAACCAAAAGGGAATGGAAATGAGAGTGATTACCGTGATATGATTAAGGAAGATGGAGGATTAAACACTGATTTGTGATGAAGAATTAAGTCTGAATCTTCTTTTTTTTTCTAAACCCGGCGGCCAACTCACTCCCAAAACCCTAATCTCTTTTTTTTTGTCTGTTATGGAAGAAAGCTAAGTCTCATGTTTTTATTTTTTTAAAATGGGCTTGGGCCCAAAACCTTTCTTTTTATTTAAAACAAACCGGCCCCTTTGGCCCCTTTTTCTTTCTTACTCTTTTTATTTTAAAATACTTGTATATATAATTTCTCGCGTTTGTTTTCGTCAATAATTTCTACGTAAATAGTTTAATTAAATAAACCGCGTATTTACATTTCCCGATTTAAATACGGGTTTTACACAAAGATTGTATCAAATATGGATGTCAAAATGGATGGAAACTTGATGAAGAAGTTAAATGAAGCATTAAGGTTGGCTTGTGATGCATGATTGCAGAAGATGATGTAGTCGCAATACTAAAAACATAAAATGATTTAACTGTTGAGTCTTATAGAATTCTCATAATTTGTTTTTAATTTTCACATTTTGGTAACATTTGTTAACACTCGAGAATCATTAGTAATGAATATCAGTTCTAAGATGTATATACTGAATATATGTGTAATAGTATTCTTGAATTTCATGTTATAATTTTGCTTTGTAATTCAAAGTTCTAAAAGAATACACTAAACTCATTGTTCTTTTACTCCATGATAGTCTTAATTCTACTCCATAAATAATCTTAATTCTACTCCGTGATAGTTCTAATTATACTCCATCAATATTATTCTCTATCTTAATCTTAGTTTTTCTCAATCATAATCTTTTACTCCATTATAGTCTTAATTTTACTCCATCTTGCCTTAATTTGACTTCTCACAGTCTTAATTCTACTCCATCACTATTCTACTCACATATTCTTTGATCTTCTCAATCATTATTCTTTTCCCCCATCTAAGTATTAATTCTACTCCATCTTAGTCTAAATTTTACTCCATCATAGTCTAAATTTTACATCATAGTCTAAATTTTACTCCATCATAGTATTAATTCTACTCCATCAATATTCTATTACATCTTACTGTTAGTTTTTTAAGTTATTATTCTTTTACTCCAGTCGTAATTCTACTCCATTTAAGTTTTAATTGTACTAAATCATCATGTCAACTCTAGTCCATCAAAGTATTAAATCTATACCATCACCAAGTACAAAACTATGATGTAAATAACACACAAACTCTAAAAAATAATTATATCATGCAGAAGAAATATAAAACACAATACATTAGAAACAACTGAAAACAAGAAGAAAAAAACATTTATGATTTATAAGAAATATACCATTTTTATACAATTAAACTACTTGTAAAAATGAAAAATATTTGGAAAACTATTATGGATTTATCTTAGAGTATTGATCTTAGCATAGATGTTCTTGACTGAGCAACTTGTTTCTTAGGAGCAGCTTGTTGTTTTGGACCATCTTGTAGCTTAGTTTCTTGGTTGATACAGGTGGACCTATATAGGTTCTCTTTTTGTGTCCTGATCTTGCTCCACATGTACTACAAGTCCTCTTTTTTTTAAGTTCTCCAATTGTCACTTCATGATACCAAGTCCTAGTCCCATCTTTACTAAAAACATAGAAACCTACACGATCTCTGACTTTAACAACTTTAACATCATCTGCAGCTGCAGATGAAGGATAAAGTCTTAGAAACTTATTGAATCAGTTACTATGATTATGTAAGATATAGTTATATATACTCCATCAAAGAATTAAAACTATAATTCAGTAGAACATAAACTATAATTCACTAGAACATAAACTATAATTCATTAGAACATAAACTATAATTCAGTAAAAATATTTATGAAACTAATCTTCAACAATAGAAATTATGAACAACTTGTAAATCATAATATGAAACTAGTGCATCGGACTTATAAAATCACATAATGAATCATGTTGATGCAAAAGTTGGGGTAGACCGAGCTTAACCCAAATTAGGCTTAATTTGGGGTCTTGTGGACTCCGGCTCTCGTACTAAGTGAAACTTGCTTTAGGACCCTGTGCACTAAGCATACACCGTTAGGCTTACCGTGGGTTTGTTACCCACGATTAGACTCCGGCGTGAGAGTAAGTAATCGGTTTTGAGTATATTAGTGTTTAGGGTATTGTGTGTATCGTACCTTTGTGTAACCAAAGGGTTTCCTATTATACTCGAGAGAGTCCAAGCTGGGCTCCCTGTTCTTGCGGCCTAAGGAAGAGATAATGACTCAAAATAGCTTTATCTTCATTATCCAACTAAGGCAAGTGTATATCCCTTTTCCTTAGGCGAATATAACTACAATATAAGTCATATTCGGTCTGATCCTGTCGCACTACGACGAGGAGTTGGCTAAGTAATCAACCTCTTGTGCGTTAGCAGCTTACCGGGCTTTATGGACTATGTGCGCACATCGCACAAGTATCCAATCCATTCCTGGTGGATGCAGGTAGTACCCGTGAGTCGGACTATCCAACCCGACTAGGGACTATACGTCATCATGTCCCCCCAGTCTAGTGGTCGCAGGTCTAATCCGCGGCTACTAGACTATAATCAAACCTAAACAGTCGCATAGTCCAAGCATAAACTCAGATTTTAAACATTCCCGCCAAGAAGACAAACATCCCCCCTTTCACCTAACCTCCTTGGTACTCGGGAAAAGTGCTTGCCACGTCATAGTTACCCCTTCATATTCGACTGTTAGATCTAGAAAGTGGGGGACACGTGGCACACATCTGACTATAAACAATAAAACGTAGGAAACCTATATAAACCCATCACGCCTCCTTTTGACTGTTTACCATCTACAAACCTTCAAACCATCATTAACGCCTCTATCATTCACCATCATCATCAGATCTCTTATTAAGGTAATCCGTGCGACCATTATTTGTATACACATCACCATGGTGAAACAACTAACCAAGACCACGTCCATCTTGACCATTGAGCAGCTAGATGAATTTACCTCTGAGTTCTACATACCCGATTATCTGCACCCAGAAGTTCCTAACCCACAACATAATATAAGTCAATTCCCGCTGGGAAGATAAGGTTGTATACCCGTTACTTTGATTACGCAAACCAGCGTATACCTATGTCGCGCTTTCTTCTGAGCGTATTAATACACTACGAGACCCACGTCTCCCAACTACATTGCATAGGGGCAGCGAAAATTTCGAATTTCGAAATAAACTGCCGCACCCTAGACATAGAACCCACAGTAGATCTCTTCCGCGTATTCTACCAACGGAATTTAGCCAATGGTTGGGTGTTTTTTGCTAAGCGAAAGGGTGGTATGCAATGTTTTGATGGATAGATAGATTCTTTAAGGAATTGGACCAATAGATTCTTCTGGGTCGATGACGCCGCCTTTCCCTTCCACTTTCCATTCTTGACCCCTGACACCGTGAGGAAGGACCCCCTACCTGGCCTCGACTCCTACAACGCTGCAGATGCGGAGACTCTGAACAACAACCGCATTCCCGTACAACCCTACCCGGAGAGTGTATTAGTCACTCTTAGCCTAAGCCGCACAGTCATCTGTGGCGAGCACATGGTAATATCGTTCCGCTGAGAGAGTGGCCAGGGTTAGTGGTCCTTCCCGCCTTCATCATAACCTTCTGTAAGTACCATCGCATATTAGGACACTAAAATATGTTTCCCTGTTTCCTGTTTGCTTCTTTTCGCAGTTATGGATGTTCTTGACCTTGTCCGTGGTGCGTTTCTCGAAAATTTGCTGGTGTAATCTCGCCCTCAATAGGAAAATGAAGAATCGCTCCGTGATCGTGCACAGAAGAATACCATGGACTTAGAGATTGAGGAGCCATCTATCGCTCAAGGGAGCGAAGGCACTGGTGCTGACCAACCATCGTCACCTCCACCAGATCAATAGTTGGAACAACAACCACCCGTACAACAACAACCACCACCCTTTCTCAGCTCCTCACTGTCTTCAGATGAGTATACCAGAGATGCCGAAAAAACCACGGCCGAGTTTGACGAAGAGGACATTATCTCTTTAGGAAAAAGACGCAGAAGCCCCCATCATCTCCACACAAAGTCGCATGCACCGGGGCTGGTCCCTCCTGGACAGGGGTGCGCACTATAGTGGAAGAGTTTGAAGAGAACCTTGTAATTACCCGTCCATGCACTCCCCCCGCAACCATCAATCTAAGGTAACCATTTTCTTCTATATGGTAGCGTAAACTATACATTCTTCGCTACATCTCTACGTGATTATAGTTTAAATGTCCTTATAACCATTACTTTTATACAACAGCGACGAACAGGAAAAATCTTCTACAAAAGTCAAGACGACAACCTCCCCCCAAAAAGAGGCTTCATCAGCGGGAGGGGATGCGTTCGCCTAGGATCCTACCTTCGCCCCTGACTGGGAGCTTCCTGCATCATCCGACCTCACAAGTGCATTTGACTGCGCAAGATTTCTAGAAAAAATCGTGCCCCCTGGCCGAAAGGTAGTGCTTGAAGGGATGAGTGACTCTGTCCTGGCCGATGAGGCAAGTTATCTAGCAGCACAGCAGGTGACGCTGACATCGTACCTCAAGAAGAGATACCTAGGATTGTCTACCAAACTCCATACGACAGAGGAAAAGTTGAGGCAGGCACAGAAGAAAAATCCTCCGCTCTCGGCGATATGCAAGAAAAGATAGACCAAGAAGCCGAGAGAGGAAGAAAAGATGCCGCCCTCCTCCACCTTAACTCAAGAAAGGAACAGGTTATCTGCCGCCCTGGATGAAGAGCGCGCCCAACTTCGCCAGATAATAGCCTCCAACGTTGCTGCTATGGGGGCCTTTGAGGAGGGGAAGGATAGGTTTGTTGCTTATGTTGATGCTCTGGGTGCGAGGGTAAAGGAAGATGTAAGTGATCTCAGCTGCCAATTGAAAAGATTGAGTATTGAACTGGATGAGGAGTTGTACCCTCGCTTAATGAAGGAGATAGCTGAGAAGCGGTGGCTAATGCACCATGGTCTGCGCCTGGCTGTAATGGTTGCGTTGGAAGACCCCACCTTGCAAGCCTCATTCTCCAAGTCTTTCATAGCCGCCATCAATGAGGGTACTTCAAGAGGTTTTGGTGACTGCACACAAGGACAAGCTACTGAACCGAGAACTATCAGAGGTGCCTTTTTATGTTCCGAAGGCCTACGCCAAGCTCACCGCAGCCATGAAAGAAATGAGTGTATGTCCGCTGCCCTCCTTCTGGTTAGAGGATAAGGATCATGAAGTGCCTATTGAAGTGGTAATGGAGGGCCTCACCTTGGCGCGCCATAAGGCAGAGGGCGCAGAAGCATTGGCAGACCTTCACCTAAAACCATCTATGGAGCAATTGACCGTACCAGTATTTGTGCATCCCAAGGATATCCTTGATCCCTTCAAGATTGAGAAGGACGTGCCACTATCTGAGGTCCTTACGGCGCACGAGACCCGCGCTGCTGCCAAGAAAGCCCTGCTGAACATAGAAGCAGCGCCTTCCGTTGGTGCGGCCCACCTTTCTCCTACCATCCCCGTGTTGCCATTGCCATTGCTAGAGAGGGATTCGCGCCTGTTGGACCGGATGGAAAAAAGCCTGTAGGATCACCGGACTACTGCTTACTGCCCTCCTTTGCTAAAACTGAAGAGACCCTCACCTGAGACCCATCTGCTCTCCAATCGCCTTAAAGACTTGTAAACATATGTTCATGTTTTATATCTACAAATGTTTACTTTGTAATAAACACTATCCTTCTTTTGTTATAGAAAGTCTATTTAATGTTTATAGCGCAATTTCACATAATAAGCTAATGTAAACTTATAAATGGTCCATATGGGTTTGAGAAGCTCATTACGTGCGGTATACCGCTACTACCATAAGGACGGTCAGGTGAGGCTGACCCATTGTTAGGTGTGCACAAGTGTGTCTTAACAGTCTCAGAGTTTACTGGCTGCATAACTTGCTACGACGTCATTAATAGCAAGGGACCTAACAAGGATACACGATCCATGGTCGAAGGGGGTGCATCCCACTTACTCGATGAGTCTAATTAGTAGGGTAGGCTCATTCCTCTTATTTCTCCTGGAAACGTTGTACACGCGTGCGCCAATAGGCAATATATAATAAGAAAAAAGTATGTATGACATAAAGAAAAAGTTTTGAGAATGCGCCGTGGAACTAGCTAGGGACCACGACTGTTTTATTTATACTTGTAAGATTTTTGAACACAAACAATAAAAAGAAAAACAATACATTCACTTGGGAAGTTTCGCCTTTAAAGGTAGTACTTCTTTAGATGGCATATATTCCAAGGTCTTTGTAGGTCACGGCCATCCATGTCGCGCAGCCGGTACGCACAATTTCCAAGGACATCTGTCACTATATAGGGTCCTTCCCATTTTGGTCCAAGCTTCCCTGCATTCTCAGCGCGACTTGCCGCGTTTGAGCGATTCACAAAATCACCTGGTCTGAAGGAGGTCTTGCGTACCCTAGAATCATAGTAACCTTTCATCTTTGCTTTTGACTTAGCTTCGCTGATTGCTGCTAACTCTCGTCGCTCCTCGATTATGTCTAGGTTTAATCGCAGCTCATCATCGTTAGTAACCATGTCTACCTCTGCTGTGTGGAGCGTTTACAGTCCTATCTCAGCTGGAATGACTGCTTCTGTTTCATATGTAAGGGTGAAGGAGGTATCACCTGTGGCCGTCTTAATCATTGTTTGATGTGCCCATAAAACATGCGACAACTCATCGACCCACTTCTTATATGTTTCCCCGACCGTGATTTTATGCCATCCCCCAAACACCTGTTTGCTCTCTCCAAAAGTCCATTCGTTTGTGGGTGGGCAACCGATGCGAAACGTTGATGTATCCCATTCTTCGCGCACCAATCCTTGAACGGGTTCTCTACGAACTGCTTTCCATTATCCTAAATTATTTCACCGGGTAGTCCGAAACGGCATACTATGTTGTCCCATATGAACCTTTTCACCTGATTCCCCGTTATCGTTGCGACTGCCTTTGCCTCAATCCACCTTTTGAAGTAATCCATCGCGACTATGAGAAACTTAACTCCTCCCGCAACTATAGGGAAGGGCCCCGCTATATCGATTCCCCATTTGAAGAATGGCCAAGGGGAGGTAATTGGCGTGAGCTCCTCCTGAGGCTGCCTCGGTACAAGCCTGTGCACCTGGCAGTCATTGCATTTGTTAATGAGTGTTCACGCATCTGTATGCATAGTTGGCCAGTAGTACCCGTTGCGCAATGTTGTTGCCACCACAGACCTTGGTCCTACGTGCATTCCGCATGACCCCTCATGGATTTCGCTAATGATATATTGTGCCTGTCGTGGTCCTACATATCTTAACCATGGTTGGAGAAATGATCGCTTGTAAAGGATCCCATCTCTGACTTCAAATTACCTCGAACGCCTTCGCACTCGCCGTGAATCATTTTCATCATGCGGGAGTGAGTCATTCGTTAAATAATCTATAATCGGTGTCATCCATGTAGGGCCTTCTTCCTCTACGACCGACGCGACCTCTTGCTCTTTGATTGACTTGTCCTTCAGGATTTCCACCAGTATTTGTTTCGATAAGTGCGCAAAACTGGTGGAAGCTATCTTGCTAAGTGCATCTGCTTTCTTGTTCTCCCCCTGGGTACTTGGCGTATCTGGAACCTATGGAACCCCTCAATCAATGCTTTGGCTTTTTGTAAGTACTACACCATATTATCCTCTTTCGCTTCATAATCACCAAGTATATGGTTTGCTACCAGCTGAGAATCTACATTTGCTTTGAGATTACGCACGCCCATTCTTGTTGCGATTCTTAGCCCTGCTATCAGCGCTTCATACTCTGCCTCATTATTTGTGGCTGTGAATTCAAAACGTAATGCATATGTGAACTCCATTCCTTCTAGATTGGTGAGTATGAGTCCCGCGCCTGATCCATCTGTGTAGGATGACCCATATGTGAACAAGATCCATGGGGCTTGGTCTTCTTCCTTTTGATCTAGCCCCTCAGCTCCCTCCTCTGGCTTTTCAATGATAAAGTCCGCCAGAATTTGTCCTTTCACGGCATTGCGAGGTCTGTAGGTAATATTCTGTTCCTCTAGTAGAACACTTCATTTTTGGAGCCTGCCTGCGACATCTAGTTTTGAGATCACCTGCTTTATGGGTTGATCCGTTATCACCACTATCGGGTGCGCTTGGAAATATCTGCACAACCTTTTTGCTGCAAACACTAGCGCGAGCAATAATTTCTCCATCAGGGTGTAATTTAACTCCGAGCTCTGTAACGCTCTACTTATAAAGTACACTGGTGTTTGCACATTGTCCCTATCCGTCATTAGCACCGCGTTGATTGCTCCATGCGTTGCGGATAAATATATTATCAGCTCTTCCTTAGGTCGTGGCGCGACTAATATGGGGAGCGAAGCTAAATGCGCTTTTAATTCCTCGAAGGCCTTTTATGCTTCCTTCGTCCAATTGAAATCCCCTTTCTTAATGCACTTTTTAAGTGTTTTAAATAAGGGGAGCGACTTCTCTGCTGACTTGGACAGGAACCTGTTCAATCCTACAAGCTTCCCATTTAGCGGCTGCACTTCCTTTTTTGTCTATGGGCTCTAGAGTTGAATGACCGCGTCTGTTTTCGCCGGACAGGGTTTAATTCCATTAGGGTCAATCATGTATACTAGGAACATGCTTTTTGTCACCCCAAAAGTGCACTTCTTTGGATTTAACTTCATGTTTATCCTTCTGAGGGTAGAGAATGTTTCTTCTATGTCACGAATAAGCTCGCTCTCCGTATGACTCTTTATTACCAAGTCATCGACATACACCACTAAATTTCGCCCTATTTGGCTTTCAAATGCCTTATCAACCAGTCGTTGATACGTGGCCCCTGCATTCTTTAGTCCAAACGGCATTTTGTTGTAACAGTACACACCCTGGCTAGTATGTAATGCTGTCTTTTCCTCATCTTCTTCTACCATTTGTATCTGATGGTATCCCTTGTATGCGTCCAGGAAGCATTTGAAGGGGTATCCGCACAATGATTCCACCTTCCAATCTATTTCCGGGAGTGGGTAGAAATCTTGGGGACAAGCTTTATTAAGGTCTGTGAAATCAACGCACATGCGCCAACTACCATCATGTTTCTTTACCATTACCGGGTTAGCGAGCCAGTCGTGATAGTAAACTTCCCTCATGATTCCTGCGTCCACCAGCTTTTTTACCTCGTCCAGTATTACTTTGTTGCGCTCTGGGGCATGTCCTCTTTTCTTTTGCCTAACTGGAGGGTATCCTTCGCGGATCTGAAGCTTGTGTTCAGCTATCGACCTTGGCACCCCTGTCATATCTTTGGGTTCCCATGTGAAGACGTCCAGGTTATCCTTCAAAAGGCGACACATGTTTGTCTTTCTTTTATCAGATAATGTCCCTCCGATCGTTATCTCCTGATCCGGGTACTGCGGATGTATTGCTACCTTCAAGTTTGGTGGTGAGTCCACCTTTGGTTCCATCGTGACCCTAGGCGGTTCTGTGATCGCATTGCATTCTGGGGGTGTAACTGTCGTGTTGAATATCGTTACGACCCCTCCATCAACTAGGAATTTCATCATACCATGAGCCGTAGAAGGTACCGCTCGCATTGCTAGTATAGCTGGCCGCCCTATGATCCCGTTATATTGTGATGGCAACCGTATGATTAAAAAATTTATTGGGACTTCCGTCGAGTGCTCATCATTTCCCACTCTTACTGCTAACTCTAGTTGGCCCAAGGGCCATACCGCTTCTCCACTGAATCCGATGAGCGGGTAAGTCGCATGCATCATTTGGCTCTTTATTTATGCGCTAAACTTTAGAAAGCAGTGCTCATACATTATTTCTGCCGATGAACCTCCATCCACATACATACGACGTATGCTGTGATGACCAATGCTTATTTATATAACTAGTGGGTCGTGTGCGATGTTCCTTGCATTGAGTGGGGGAAAAGAAATGTCTTTCCCCTTCGAGAACTTTTGGCTCACCCTCTGCCTTGTCCTTCGTTGCCACGATTCTACCATGTAAATGTTCGTGCTAGTGATTTTTTGTCTATCATCCTTCGTGTTTTCCTTGACAAGGTGTTTTAACTCGCCTTTCTTTACTCTATTCTCGATATATTTTTGCAGCTGAAGACATTTGTTTGTAGCGTGCCCTCTCTCTTTGTGGTATTCACAGTATCTATTACTGGCGTGCTTTTCGACCGGGGTGGTCATTGGTGTTGGCCTTATGAAACTCGCACCTTCTGACGCTAAGATTTCTCTTGGGTTTAACTTAAAGGGGGGGTAAACCTTGAGTTATAAGCTCACCCCTGCCTTCTCCTTCCTACGTAATCAAGGCTTGGAGATTTTCCTTGATTGTTGGGTCCTTCATTGGGCATGCGAATAGATTTGTGATCGTAAGTGCTTCGTGTTAATTCTGAAGCAGCCGATTCTCCTTGTATGAAAGACCTTACCCGCCTTAGCACTCCATCGAAGGTTTCGGGCGTTCTTTCATTAAGCTTCTTTATTAAGTCGATGTTCCGTATGCCCGCCATGAAGCAGGATACTTTCAAAATTTCTGGGCAGTCCTTTATCTGAAGACACTCGCTTTTGAAACGTTCCAGAAAGTCTTCCAAGTATTCGCCTTGGTGCTGCTTTACCCTGGCGAGCGACACAGCACTCCCATCATGCCTGTTTTGTTGCACATAATTTCTTTTGAACGCTTTTCACAATACTTCGTACCCGTTGACTGTTCGCGGCGGAAGCCTATCAAACCACGTCCGCGTGTTCCCTACGAGTGTAGAGTTAAACATATTACACCATACGGGCTCTGGCCATTGTTCGATACCTGCCTGGGATTCAAAGACTTTCAAGTGGTCTTCTGGATCCATCGTGCCATCATAAGTTTTCACGTTCGATGGCATGCGGCGCTTTCTAGTGTCTCCATAATGTTGTATGCGCCTCGTGAAGGCGTTTTTCCTGGCTCTCCTCCAAGGTTGTGAGAAGATTTGGTCCTCCGAAGAATAACTTGCGCGCATACATTTTTCGGACGGACTATCACTTGATCCTGACAGATTGCCTTCTGAGGATGAGGCATGCTTCGCGCGTTTTGATTCCCCTACCATCTTTTCATGTTTTTCTACCAAAGGGATGAGTGCTTGTAAGTTATGAGCTACATACTCCTCCATCATGCGTGCCTTTGTAGCGATGACTTCCCCTCTCTCCTCTTGGGGCGTCTTTCTTTTTTGTTTATTGGGAGGAGGCTGAGTTGACTCCCATTCGATGTGTTTTTCCCCTGCGGCGAGTAGGGGAGTTGAGAACAGTCCTCCCGTCCTTATAACGGGGGGATTGTTCACGTCCCGAGTGTTTGCCTCGCTGGCAGATCCAGGGGTAACATTTACTGATGTGATACGGCCATCTACCGTCGAGGGTCCTTGACGGCCTTCATTTTTACCGCATTTTGTCATTTGTTAGAGCTTAGTAAGGGTCCCACGGATGGCGCCAACTTGTTGATGCAAAAGTTGGGGTAGACCGAGCTTAACCTAAATTAGGCTTAATTTGGGGTCTTGTGGACTCTGGCTCTCGCACTAAGTGAAACTTGTTTTAGGACCCTGCGCACTAAACAGACACCGTTAGGCTTTCCGTGGGTTTGTTACCCACGATTAGACTTTGGCGTGAGAGTAAGTAATCGGGTTTGAGTATATTAGTGTTTAGGGTATTGCGTGTATCGTACCTTTGTGGAACCGAAGGGGTTCCTTTTATACTCGAGAGAGTCCAGGCTGGGCTCCCTGTTCTTGCGGCCTAAGGAAGAGATAATGACTCGAAATAGCTTTATCTTTATTATCCAACTAAGGCAAGTGTATATCCCTTTTCCTTAGGCGAATATAACTATAATATAAGTTATATTCGGTCTGATCCTGTCGCACAGCGACGAGGTCTTGGCTAAGTAATCAACCTCTTGTGCGTCAGCGGCTTACCGGGCTTTATGAACTATGTGCGCACATCGCATAAGTATCTAATCCATTCTTGATGGATGCGGGTAGTACCCGGGAGTCGGACTATCCAGCCCGACTAGGGACTATACGTCATCAAATCATATCCAAAAACAGTAATTTGATGCATATTTGATGGGACTAAACATAAACACTAATAAGTGTGAAAACACTTATCCTTTTACCACCTATTTCCAATAATAACAAGACAAAAACGTGTATTTTATGTCGTAAAAGTCGGAATTATGCGTGGTTTGTGTTTTTATTGTGTTTTAGGACCAAAAGATGAAAAATGAAGAAAACATGGGCTATCACGGGCTTTTATCGAAGAAAACGAGAAAAGACGAAGTCAAAAGATCGAGAATTCAAAAAGAACGGAAGTCCAAGGCCTATTCTGAAGATTTATCGAAGAAAAAGTCTAAAGACGGAAGTTTATTGAAGTCGAAGAACTCAAGTCTAGTAGAAGAAGAAAATTATAAGACAAATTCAAATTGAATAGACAAATCCCGAGACGACGTCGAGAAAGACAAAGCATTTAAATCGAGTCGAGAAGAAAGAAAGAAGGAAGCAACACATGCACCTTCCCTCCTCCTATAAATACCCTCCTAATGACACATTAGGAGGGTGTTAGTTAGTTAGTTAATTTAGTTCATTTTTCATTTTTGTAGTTTAATTTTTAGAGAGAGAAAGTGCTTAACTTTCTCTCACTAGAAAAACTTCATCTTTTATCTTTCTTGTTTTAATCAAACCTTTACTTTTTAAGCTTAATCTTGTCTTAATCTTTGTCTTTTTAATCTTTCTTATTAGTTACAATCTTGTGTTCATCATCTCTTTCATCTACTTTTCAATTTCGTCACATAAAGTTTCTTACATTACGTGTTTCTTGATTTGTGTGTTGAAGATTTATAAGTTTTGATCATTTGCCTTGCTTATTGGTAGCTTATTGTCCTTGAAAAATTACTTAAAAGTTGCCTAAAATCGTCCTTGTCCGAGATCCTAGTTTTTAGGGTCGTCTGATTCGATTTCGCAATACTTTCTAGTATTGCGAAATTGTGCCTTATTTTAAGTTGCGAAATCTTAGTTCTGTATTGCGAAATCCTTCACTTCGTTATTACTGCGGAATTGTTCATCTCCTAAGTTGTGAAATCTTCACGTTTTTGTTCATTGCGAAATCTTGCAAGGTTAGACATTGCGGAATTAATTCCGCAATTTAATTGCGAAATTGTACCTTTTCTTAATTGGGAATTTATACCCTTTTGGGTATTGCGAATTCTTGACTTCCAATTGCGAAATCTTCATAGTTTAATTATTGCGAAATCTTTCCATCCGAGTAATTGCGAGATCTTTTCTTTAATTGTGGAATTGTTCTACAATTGCGAATTTAATTCAGTTTTTGATTTAATTGCGAAATTAATTTGTTTTATTCAAAAATTTAATTTTCTAACTTATTTTTCCCGCCATTTTCTAAAATCATGTTTACTTATTTCGTTTTATTTTTCGTAAACTTTATTTTAATTTGTCTTCTCTTAGTTTCCTTTTAAAAGTGTTTAATTTTAAAGTTTTCATTTATTTACGTTTTAACTTAGCGTCATTTAATTTTTAAGTCATTTAATTTTAGTTTAATCTTTTCTCGCTTTATTTTTATTTTAATTACTCAACGACACCTTTTCTTTTAATTAGTTTTAGATAACCAAACCTCTCTTATTTTTCCACCAAGAACGACTGAGTCGCACTTTCAACTTGTAATCAATTCGAAAAGACTTGGAACGAAATTATTTTATACTTGGTTAAATACCTTGTATTAAATGGCGCCACTCTTTTCGTTAAGATTAACGGTTTTTATGTGAGAGACGCGTTGGATTTTGGGATCCGTTCATTTTTTAACGTTATTTTCTTGCTTAAATTTTAAAAAAATCCTAAAAAATATAATATTTTCAAAAATACAAAAAAATAGAAAAACATAAAAAACCAAAAATATTTCTTGTATATTTTTCTTTTCCTTTTGTAGGTGTGTATGCGTACTCGTGCTCGTAAGAAGATAGTGGCTCAAGCCGAAGTCATTACTCCACCTATTGTCACCATGGACAATCAATCAATGATCGAGCTTTTGCAATCGCGTGTAGAGGGCAACACCGATGCTATTGTCATACCCGAGATTGGAGCCAACAACTTTGAGCTCAAATCCGGTTTCATTCAAATGGTCTCTGCTCAACCTTTCTTGGGGCGTTCACTTGATGATCCTCATGACCATATAAAAAGGTTTCTTCAACTCACCAATACGGTTAAGTATAATGGGGTTTCACAAGAAGTGATTCGCTTGCAACTTTTTCCTTTCTCCTTAGAGGGACAAACCCGGAATTGACTTGATAAGGAACCGCCACAAAGTATTCTTACGTGGACGGATTTAGAGACTAAATTCATCAACTACTTTTTCCCACCCTCACGTACTACCGCTTTGCGGAATGAAATCATTTCCTTTGAACAAAAGTACGGTGAGACATTTAGTGAATCTTGGGACCGTTTTAAGGAACTTTTAAGAAAGTGTCCACAACATGGTTTCACAAAAGTACATCAAATTAATACTTTTTACAATGGGTTAAGCATGAATGACCAAGATTCATTAAATATTGCCTCGGGGGGGTAATATTTTGGTTAAGTCTTCTAATGCTGCATGGGATAAAATTGAGAATAAGTCTAGAGTGCAAACCAAGAGTGTTCGGACTAATGTGGCTAGTGCTAGCACTAATGAGAGCGACAAGAGAATTGATAAGCTTACTTCGCTTGTTGAATCAATTGCTCTACAAACCGCTAACAATACCAAAGCCATCAATGCACAAGTTAATGCTTTGAGTCAATCATGTGAAATATGCGGGGGTTCTCATTCATACATCGATTGTCCTTCAACTCATGACAATCCGGAAAATGTGTATGCCGCCAACGGTAACTTTTCTACGGGAGGCTATCAAGCACGTCCTCAAGGTGACCGCAATTTGCTCAGCTATCGCTCAAACAACTTTCTTTCACCACCCGGTTTTCCACCTCAAAACCCAAACAACCTCAATCGCAACAATCAAAACCAACCACGAGCTCCAAATCAATATCAAAACCAAAGAAACCCGTATCCACCTTAAAGAAACAATCAAGTTTACCAACCGCCCGCTTATCAACCACCTGCCTACCATGCTCTTCCTCCCACCCAACCCACCACATTTAATCAAGAGGTTGACACTTACATGAGGACTAATGATGTGATAGTGAAAAATCTTCAGCGGGAAGTGGCCAACATGAAAGCATATATGGTGAAGCAAGGGAATGATCTTCGAGCCGATATGCGAAACTCTTTGGCAAGTCAAACGAATGACTTAAGGAACATGATGGCTAGTTTCTTCCCAAGTAATCAAGCCTCTGGTTCGGGTTCTCTTCCGAGTAACACCGTTGCTAATCCAAGAGGGGAGATGAAAGCAATCACCACTCGAAGTGGAAAAGGTTTAAAGGAACCCGAGCTTCCTACACCTACACCGGTGATTGTGACAAAGGAAAACGAGTCCCCTTCTCCAATACCTCCACTTTCTATTTCTCCAATTTCTCCAAATCCTACTTCCACTCCTCCACCACCCAAGGATGTGAGTGAGAATTCCATTCCAAAGCCTCCATCTCAACCCAATATACCTTATCCCTCAAGGTTGAGGAAAGAGAAGTTGAAGAACAAGGATGATATTCAGGTTTCTAACTTTCTCAAAATGTTTAAACAACTGAATTTCAATATCTCCTTTGCTGAGGCTCTCGCACACATGACGAAGTATGCCAAAATGTTTAAAGATCTACTCAGTGATAAGGAGAAACTCCTTGATATCGCTCAGACCCAACTTAATGAGAATTGCTACGCAGTGCTCTTAAGGAAATTACCCACCAAACTTGGTGATCCGGGTCGTTTCTTGATTCCTTGCAACTTCCCTGGGGTATAGAATTGTATGGCCCTAGCTGATCTAGGTGCTAGTATAAACTTAATGCCCTTAAGTGTTTGGAAACAATTATCTCTACCCGAGTAAGTCCCCACACGAATGACTTTGGAATTAGCTAACCGTACGGTTTCTTATCCGGTGGGGATAGCCGAAGACGTCTTCGTTGGTGTCGACAAATTCACCTTTCCGGCGGATTTTGTTGTCGTTGACTACGAAATGGACCCCCGTGTTCCATTAATCGTTGGACGTCTGATGAGACTGCTTTTATACATGGTCTCATCGTCCAAATCGGGCTTAAAATACATAAAATATCATTAAAACTGCCAAATATATGCTCGTGTTTGTTACTTGTGTATTTTTAGGTACGGATATTGAGGAAATGGCAAAAGATCACAAGAATCATTCAAAAACGAACACGGGAAACGAAGCCGCACAATGAACCGGGCCCAAGTTTTGAATTTACAAAAAAGCCCTTGAAGTTTTGAAGATTGGCAACTTTAGTCCCTCAATTTTGAAGACTTGGCAAGATTAGACCTTGAAGAAATCATCATTTGGCAACACAAGTCCTCCATTTTTGAAGATATTACAAGTTTGGCCCTTGAAGATTGCATTGATTACATTTGAAGTCCTTAATTTAAGTTTAAAAACTTAAATGTGCCAAAATTGACAAGATGGCAAAGTTAATTACAAAGGGAATGAGAATAGGTTGCTGTTTATACAAATTGAACAAAGCAAAGGAGTTGAGGGGGCCATTCTGCCAAGACAGCCAAACTTACACACCCAACCACAACCTGACACGTCACATAACCCACCCATTTACCCATTTCACCCAAACCCTTACCCGACCTACCCACCCATTAACCCAACCCAGGTTTATTTAATTAAACGTGGTCAAACCCACCAGTCAAACCCCCCCCCCCCCTTAATACATTTCCCACCAAACACGATTTTAAATAACTTTTTACCCCTTTTTGGATCTAATCACCCTTTAATCCCCATGAACCCTAATTACCCCCAGTATCAATTGGCTTAAAATCAAAGGGGTTTTGATTCAGTTTGTGCAGATCCCTAATTAACCCTTTTGTCACCCCATCCCACACCAAAACCGTGCACAAGACACACCCATGTGTCTTGTGGGACCCTCCCCTGCCCCGTCCCTTTCCCTCAAAACCCTAAACCCGACCAAACCAACGACCCACAATGATTCCTTTGACCAAAAGCTTTGTTAGACGGCCAAGATCACATCACAATAGCTGACATCCCACATGATTCTCCAAAGATCACATGAAGGCACAATTTGACCATTTTCAGTCAAAAGTCTCAAGGGCAGATTAGGAAATTTGTAGCTAGGGTTTTATTGCTTCTAGTTAGTCCTATAGAGTAGTATATAATGAGACGTATGTGTCTCATTATTCTTTGTTCCAGATTTTGGCTTTCTCATTTGTAATTGCTTTTAATGATATAAAAGTTTGGTGTTTGTTGAAGAAATTGTAATTCCTTTTTATAATTATTAAAGTTATGTGTGTGTTGAAAGCCAATCTGAGTTCCATTTTTAAATTGTGTAACACTTGTGTGTTTGAGTTTCAATTTTCCAAGGTTTTTGAAAAAGGTTTAACAATTTTCTGAAATCCAAGGTTCTTTGAAGTGAAAGTGGATTGGAGTCCTGGATTTTTGATCTTGTTCTTGTTTCAAAAACGTGTTTCAAGTTCCAAGTTTTAAGTTTGTGGAAAAGATTAGAAAGTTTTTAGAAAGAAAAGTCATAATTATGCATTGTGTTTGTTCTTGTTTTTTTTTCTTAGCAGGTTTTGGAGATTGTTTGTTCAAGTGTTCAGCATAGGCCCGGGCCTATTGGGAGGTGACTTGGCAGTCACTGTGGGACCTGGATGTGGGTCCCACAAGGTAGTTTTCTCATTCCTTGTTTAGTTTCATAGATTTTCAGTTTTTATGTGATTCATGCAAGAAAGTGTTTAAGTGTTGTTTTATTGGTTTGATTTGAGTTATTAAGGTATAATTTGCATGATAGAAGTGTTCTTATTCAGTTTGGATTGGATTTGAAGTGTTTTGCTTTGATAAAACTTATTTTTAGTATTTAAAGGGGTGTTTGGATCAGTGTTTAAGTAGGATCTAATGACATGAATTTGGGGTAAAACCCTTTTAAACCCACTCATTAGTTTATTATTAGTTGACATATGCATGTTGGTTTCATTTTGATGAGTTTTGAACAAGTTTGCAAGTGAAAGTTTGGCTAAACATAGCATTAATCAGAAAACTGCCTTATTTGACTGATTTGGGTGGAATTTGTTCATCAAATCCTTAAATCTGTTAGGAGATAGGTCATTTAGGATTTTGCATTGTTTGTATGCTATATTGTGAACTTATATGAAAGATATTGGCCTTGGAATCTCATTATTGTGCAAGTAATCTAGCTAATCTTTTCATCAGTCACATATAGCTTAAACAGAAACCTTCATTTGGCATTTTTGCTTGATTTTGTGTTAAGTGCTTGTTGATTTTGAGTTGTTGCTGACTCCTTGTCCATCAAATACATCACAAATCCAAAGGATCAAGTCCTCTTGTTCCATATTTTCACATGTGAATGAACACATTTGTGTTCATCAGAAACAATATCTTGAACTGAGCACGTTTTTTGTCCCAAATTGGCTTAATCTTGTTTAATTTTGATTTGTGTTTGTGTTTTTGTGATCTAAGAAGTATAAAGTTTGAGTTTTTAAAAGTTAAAAAGAAAAAAAAATAAATAGCAAAAAGGACGTGGCCAGGACTCGTACCTACGCCACTCCTCCCACACACAAACGCCTTAACCATCATGCCCTAAGGTCTTTGACTGTCATCTCTTTGCATCATTTGAAATATAAGGAGTGTTTGTTTTTGGGCTTATTTAGCTAACAGCTTATTTATAAGCTGTTTTAAGCTTATTCTTTTTGGATTTTTACCATTTAGTATTTTTCTTGTGTTTTTGTTTAGTTTTAGGACTTTTTAGTGCAAAAAGTTAATTTTTCTCTTATTTAGTTTATTTTCTAGGATTATTTTTAATTTAAATTTTGAAAAGTAATTTAAAAATAGGAAAAGGTAATTTAAAAATCTAAAAAAATAGTTTTTAGGTTTTGAATTATATTTTTGAGGTTTTCAGCCATTTAAGTTTTCAATTTAGCTTATTTTTAATTTTATTTGATTTTAGGTTTTTTATCCAACTTTAAAATTTAATATAAAATTATTAAAAAGGTTTTAGGAACTTTTAATTACATTTTTGTCTTAGTTACATTATTTAGGATTTTTGGTAATTTTTTAGAATTTTTAATGAACTTTGAATTTTTTTGATTATTTTATTATTATTTTATTATTAAAAATTGAAAGTTAAATTTTTTAAGTTTTTTTCATTTTTCCTAGATTAAAGACACTAAATTAGGAATTTTGTCACTTTCCAAATCTTTTTAGGGCTTTTTATTTATTTTCTAGAATTAATTTAAATTTTAATTGATTTTAATAGTTTTTAAGTGTTTAAAAATAGTTTAATTTGGTTTTAAAATTTTTAAAAATAGTTTTTAGCTTAATTAGGTTATTTTTGAGGTTTACAAACTATAAGATCTTGTTTGGGGCTTTTTAATAATTAATTGTGATTTTTAGGGCTTTAATTAGCATTAAAAAGTCATTATCTAATTAATTAAAAGGTTTTAGCAAGTTTGGATTTTTTGTAAACCCTTAGAATAATATTGTGGATTTTTAGTAATTTTTAGGAATTTTTAGGTTAAATTTTAATTTTTGTACTATTTACGGTTTTACGTTATCGCCTTTTTCGTCTTAGTTTAATCCGTCTTCGTAACCGTCTTTTCGTCCTTCTTTCTATTTTCCTTTCTTTTCTTCTTAGTAAAATCAATCATAAATCAATTCGTTACACAACACACTAGCCTCCTCGAGAACGAACTCACTTCATTTTTAGGGTCATTTCCACACGGTTTTCCTAAATCGTCGTGCACGCTTGCCCTATTTATGTTCTTTTTCCTAAAAGACGTATTTCTACAACAATCATTTTGGCGTCGCTGCCCGGGAGGCGTGTTGTGTTTTGATTGAACATTGTTGTTTTCTATATAGCCATAATTAGTATTTGTATTAGTAGCACTCTACTAATACGTATTATCGTTTTTCGGTTTTTGTGTGAATACTATTAATATATTGTATACGTAGAACAATAAATTCACAAGTACTCCAAATACGTGAGCAATCACAACCTTGACTTGGGAGGTCATTACCCAATCATTGTATTCGAATCTCAAACCAAAGAAAAAGGCAAAAATAGATAAATACTTTCGTGAAGCTTGATTTTGAAAATACAAACTATAAGGTGGGTATAAGGCGGTTGTATTTCACGACCTAAAGGAAAAAGGCTCTTATGTGCTTCGCGCCGCCTCGTTTCCTCCGCTTGCTTGTTCGTATTTGATTTTGAGAGTGAATCGAGGGTTTTGCCGCCCAAAGTATTATTACATATCATATATATTTTCTTGGTTTCATTTGATTAAACCCTCTTGAACGATTTGGTGTTCCACCATCGTTCTAAAGTCATCGAAGGCGTTCACTCCACGTGATCGTTTTCATTCCTTGAGGCTTCTTTAATCGAGAGATTTGATTAAGGAGGAGATTTGTAGATTTTTGTCTACTTAATACATTTCACCAATTTCCAAAAAAGTTAATACCATCAAAAACTACAAAAAATTAAAAAATTAAAAACACCAAAAAGAATCTTCTTTGCTCGTCTCCTCGTTGTACGTGACGTTTATGCTAACTCGTAATCAAGCAAAACGTGCACTTAGACGAAAGAACAAAACTCCCACTCCAACTCATTCTAGTGAGGAGTCTCCTATTGACGAACCCATTGTACGAGAAGCACCAACCATGGTGAATCGAACTATGATGGAGTTACTTCAAGCACCCACCGAGGGTTATGGAGAAGCTATTGTGATTCCCGCTATCCTTGCGGAGAATTTTGAGGTGAAAACGGGTTTGTTGTCGATGATCCAAAACAACAAATTCCGTGGTGATGAGAAGGACAATCCCCACAACCATATCCGCCAATTCAATCGTCTTACCGCCACTTGCAAATTCAAGGATGTCTCGAATGACTCGACTAAGATGATGCTTTTTCCGTAATCCTTAGCGGGGCCCGCTAAAATTTGGTTAGAGAAAGAGCCACCCAATTCTATATTGACGTGGAAGGATCTCGTTTCAAAATTTGTGAACCAATTTTTTCCGCCCTCTAAGACTACGCATTTGAAAAATGAGATTTCTAAATTTTCATAAGAATCAAATGAAAGTTTTTCAACGGCTTGTAATAGGTTAAGGAGATGTTACATGAATGTCCTCATCACGGTTTTTCCGATTTGCACCAAATTGACACGTTTTACAATGGACTTAATGATCATGAAAGAGATTACTTGAATGCCGCCGCGGGTGGTAATTTTTTGTGTAAAACGGTTGAAGAAGCTTTGGTCATATTGAGAATAGGTCTAAGGTTTATAGCCCTCGTAACACACCGAGTGTTGCCAATTTGGGCTCATCCTTGTCTCGTAGTATCAATGCTTTACATGATGAGGCAAATGAAGAAAATCGATTTTTTGATAGATTTGCTAGCCTTATGACCCATTGGAAAGCTCAAGAAGCTTCAAATTCCGCTTCGGTTAAAGCGGTTTCTAAGAGTTGTTTGTCGTGTGGTGGAGCTCATGATCTTTCCGAGTGCATTACCGCGGATGGTAACACTTCGAGTGCTTATGTAGCCACGGGAACTTATAACCAAATCGGTCAAGGTTCCCGCCAAAATCAAGCTCCACCAAATCAAAATGCTAATAACTATCGTAACAACAACCAAGGTGGAAATTACCAAGGAAGTCAAAGTAATTATAACAAGGGTAATTATCAAAGTGGAAATGGGCAAATTTCAAATCAAAACCAAAACCGTGATTTTCAAACTTCTAACCAAGGTTTTCAAAATGATCACACCAAAAATCTTCAAGGAGAAATTTTGAATTATGCTAAGGCTAATGATGCTAAGTTTGACAATATGCAACGTGAAATGGTTAGCTTAAGATCCGAGTTGAAAAACGAGCTTAAAACGAACTTGCTAATGAACTTAAAACTCATGCTAATAAAATGGAAGGAAATGTTCAAAGACTCCAACAAAATCAACAAAAAATGGAGCAAGGTCAACATGAGATTAAGCAAGAGTTGTTAAAAGCGGATGATAGGCAATCTAAGTTTGAAGACCGAATGGCTAAAATGTTTGAAGCTATCATGTGTAAGCCCTCTTCTTCGGGTGGTCTTCCTAGTGATACCATCGTGAACGCGAAAGGAGAGTTGAAGGTTATTACTACTCGTAGTGGTAAAACTTTCAAAGAACCCATTTCTCGTCCAAGTACTTCTATGGAGAAGGAAAAAGAGAAAGAACCCGAGGTGTTGGTTGAAAAGGAGCAAATTACAAGCCCACGAAGTACCGCTCAAACCACACCTACGGTTGAACCTATACCAATCATGGAACCCGAGATTCCAAGGCCTTTGCCTACTATGCCCCAACCCACACCACCTTTACCATACCCTTCAAGACGAGACAAGGAAAAGGCGCAAGAACCAAATAATTATCAATTTGAACTTTTTATGAAAATGTTTCGTGACTTGCATTTTAATATAAGTTTTGCCGACGCCTTAGTCATGATGCCTCGATTTGCCGCAAACTTCAAAAGTATGTTGAATAACAAAGAGAAACTGCAAAAATCGTCTAGTTGTTCTTCGGTTTTTTCTAAGCCGCATACCTCAAAAAGTCGGTGATCCTGGAAAGTTTTTAATCCCATGTGCAATACAAGACATGGAAGAATGCTACGCCTTGGCCGATCTTGGTGCTAGTATTAATTTGATGCCTCTTGAGATTTTTAAATCGCTCAATCTTCCCAATCTCACTCCTTCAAGAATGTCAATCGAGATGGCCGATCATTCTACGATTCTAGCTTGTGGAGTTGCCGAGGACGTCTTTGTGAAAGTTGGAAAGTTCTACTATCCCGTAGACTTTATTGTTGTTGATATTCCTATCGATCCTAAAGTTCCTTTAATTTTAGGTCGATCTTTTTTGGATACCTCGAGAGCACTTATCGATGTGCATGCAAGAAAAATCACTCTTCGTTTCAATGAGGAAGAACTCGTCATTAATGCAACCCAAAACTCCACTCTTTCTCATGTGTATTCTATCACGTCTTTGTACAATGTCAATCCCATCAAAAACATTTGCAAAAGAATTTCAAATAGAGTTTTAGGAGTTGTTGAGAAAAATGAAGTTCCGTCCCCTCCGCCGGTGGAGGTTAAGAGTGTTAAGCCTACGAATCCAATCTCGAGTGATTCTTCGGATGATGAATACGTTGATCCCGATGGGGGAGTTTTCTTTGTCGACAAACGTTTTGGAAACTTACCACCACCTATACCAAAAAGATTTCAAAATGTGAGAATTTTTAGTGTGACTAACATTGCTTTAGATACACCTAATATTTTTGACATAATCAAATCGGGTTTTCACAAAGAGAGTGAAAAAGATGAAAAAGGAAAAGATTTTAAATTGAATTTAAAAGATTTTTCTACAACTCTAACTCCGTCATCACCACGTGTATTGAGTACTACAAGCTCGTCTTCTTATTTTGACGATGCTTTGTGTGGACCTAGCGTGGGGGAAGCCCCTTATGTTCCCTCCCCTTTCTCCACCGAGGACGAGATATTTGATCCTGGAATTCCTTATAAAGGGAAATCTCGGTCTTCCACCGATGCAATAAATGGAAAATCTTTTCATTTGATTGGTGCGAGTCTACCTCGAGTAGCTCATGTTTTTAGAGACTTACCCATTGTCCCACCCTTCTATTTCTTCTCTCCTACTTTCTTGAAACTCTTTGAGTTTTTGTTGACTATTGATGAAGTGGCGTTGATTTGTTTTTCCAATGAAAACGAAAACGCCATCTTCGACCCCGGTATTTTGCACCATCAAAGGACTCAGTCCTTAATACCGGTTGTTTTTTGGGCCTTGTTTATCATGTAAGCCCCACTAAAAATTGACCACACCATGATATCCCTAAATGATCACATTTATAGGGATTCGAGTCGAGATTTTGACTCGGTTATCAAAAACAAGGTGCCTCGTGGGGGAGACCCATGCTTATCCATGTACATATTATTGCTTTTTAGTTAACCTAATGTGAGGGGATTTGCGCCCTTCCAACCTTTGTTCCGTGGTTTTTTGTGCATTGTGGTTTTTAGATCATGATCTTCACGATTAGAGCCTCTCGTGTTTCGTTTTATGGGAGCACCCGATCGTTTGCTTTGGAGACATTTCTCAATATCCAAATGATATATCCTTTTGATGTTCTAACCTTAGGTTTTTAGCACACTTCATAAACGGCTTTAAATTTATTGGTTACACCCTTTCCATGCTAGATTAGGCATTCGACTACGTCTCTAGTATGGGGGTGTCTGCACCCCTAGACTCGAAGCATTGAAGACAATGTTTAACTTTAGTATGGGGGGGTGAATAGATACTTGCCTTGCCAAACCTTCATGCTTTCCAAAGTTTATCTTTTTGTTTATCATTTTTGTTGCAAAATAAGGCTAAAAATGGCCAAATTTTAAAAATTTTCTCATGTTTTATAAGTGTTTGAAGACACGAATGTAGATTTTCCGATGGCGAGAATAAGAGTAATTTTTTACTCGACCGTGCGTGTTGAGCACTTAGCTTTGATTCCTTAACTACACATTAGGCTAAGTCTCTTAAATGAGGACGAGAAATGATAGAGTTAATTATAAGTTACTATGCTAAACGTAGATTACTCGTATTCTTTCAAAAACTCATGTGTTCTCTTTGTTTGCTTATTCTCCCTTCGCTTGTAAATATTTTTTGCTTAATAAATATTGACTTAGCGGTTTAGTTAGGATTGTTGGGTTTCTAGTCTTTTCTAGTAGCTTCCGTGTTATTAAATTGGGAAGACATTAAGGTATCGCCAGCGTCACGGTTTTGAAGTATTGGCACCCGAATAATCGAAAGCTTCACCCAATAATAAGATTTCAAGTGCTCACCTAAATTAAGCAAAAATTTGAAGCTCACAAGGCCGAAAAATCTATGCAAAAATTGAAAGTGAATCAAGCCTTAATCTTCGAAGCTTTAAAGATCCAAAATTCGCTTTAGCGTGAGGATATACGTCTTTGGCTAATAAAACCACCGATGAGGCGGATAATAAAAGGCAAGGCAAGACCGAAGTCATAATAAAAGCTTCATGACGAAGTTGAATAAAAGATGGAGGTAAACCAAAGATAATAAGGCCCTTCCGTTAGGGGGCGTATAAAAGTCTTGGTAATAAGTCTCATGTTCAAAACCGTTATAAAACCGTGTTTATCGATTCTTCTTGTCAACTTAATTTTTTAACATCGTTGTCTATTAGGAGGGGTTATTGATTTGATGGTCTTAGTTACACCGTTAGGACTCTATTTTTAGACCTAAATCTCTATTATCGCATAAGTCAAACAATGTATCCTCGTGAAACATTTAAGACAAAATAAAATATAAGAGATACAACTTAGGAATAATGGGAGGATAAGTACATGATTAGGGCATATGAGTAGTGTTAGCATTACTAACTTATAATGACAATGATCTTGTTGCACGCTTGGCATGGAATTAAGGTGAAAATCGAGGACGATGAAATTATTTCTAACGAAGCATTCACGTGTTCTTATTCTATGAACCTAAACGTCCCATTTTGCGATGAAAATCATACATTATGTCTAAAACACAAATAGTAGTAATAGTAGTAGTGTAGGTAGTTTATCATTTCAATAAAGTGGATAAAATTAAATTTTGGAGTTGCTACGATACTTTATTCTAGCATTGCGTGAGGGCACGGCAATGGTCTAGTATGGGGGAGTGACGAGACTGCTTTTATACATGGTCTCATCGTCCAAATCGGGCTTAAAATACATAAAATATCATTAAAACTGCCAAATATATGCTCGTGTTTGTTACTTGTGTATTTTTAGGTACGGATATTGAGGAAATGGCAAAAGATCACAAGAATCATTCAAAAACAAACACGGGAAACGAAGCCGCACAATGAACCGGGCCCAAGTTTTGAATTTACAAAAATACCCTTGAAGTTTTGAAGATTGGCAACTTTAGTCCCTCAATTTTGAAGACTTGGCAAGATTAGACCTTGAAGAAATCATCATTTGGCAACACAAGCCCTCCATTTTTGAAGATATTACAAGTTTGGCCCTTGAAGATTGCATTGATTACATTTGAAGTCCTTAATTTAAGTTTAAAAACTTAAATGTGCCAAAATTGACAAGATGGCAAAGTTAATTACAAAGGGAATGAGAATATGTTGCTGTTTATACAAATTGAACAAAGCAAAGGAGTTGAGGGGGCCATTCTGCCAAGACGGCCAAACTTACACACCCAACCACAACCTGACACGTCACATAACCCACCCATTTACCCATTTCACCCAAACCCTTACCCGACCTACCCACCCATTAACCCAACCCAGGTTTATTTAATTAAACGTGGTCAAACCCACCAGTCAACCCCCCCCCCCCTTAATACATTTCCCACCAAACACGATTTTAAATAACTTTTTACCCCTTTTTGGATCTAATCACCCTTTAATCCCCCATGAACCCTAATTACCCCCAGTATCAATTGGCTTAAAATCAAAGGGGTTTTGATTCAGTTTGTGCAGATCCCTAATTAACCCTTTTGTCACCCCATCCCACACCAAAATTGTGCACAAGACACACCCATGTGTCTTGTGGGACCCTCCCCTGCCCCGTCCCTTTCCCTCAAAACCCTAAACCCGACCAAACCAACGACCCACAATGATTCCTTTGACCAAAAGCTTTGTTAGACGGCCAAGATCACATCACAATAGCTGGCATCCCACATGATTCTCCAAAGATCACATGAAGGCACAATTTGACCATTTTCAGTCAAAAGTCTCAAGGGCAGATTAGGAAATTTGTAGCTAGGGTTTTATTGCTTCTAGTTAGTTCTATAGAGTAGTACATAATGAGACGTATGTGTCTCATTATTCTTTGTTCCAGATTTTGGCTTTCTCATTTGTAATTCCTTTTAATGATATAAAAGTTTGGTGTTTGTTGAAGCAATTGTAATTCCTTTTTATAATTATTAAAGTTGTGTGTGTGTTGAAAGCCAATCTGAGTTCCATTTTTAAATTGTGTAACACTTGTGTGTTTGAGTTTCAATTTTCCAAGGTTTTTTAAAAAGGTTTAGCAATTTTCTGAAATCCAAGGTTCTTTGAAGTGAAAGTGGATTGGAGTCCTGGATTTTTTATCTTGTTCTTGTTTCAAAAACGTGTTTCAAGTTCCAAGTTTTAAGTTTGTGGAAAAGATTAGAAAGTTTTTAGAAAGAAAAGTCAGAATTGTGCATTATGTTTGTTCTTGTTTTTTTTTCTTAGCAGGTTTTGGAGAATGTTTGTTCAAGTGTTCAGCATAGGCCCGGGCCTATTGGGAGGTGACTTGGCAGTCACTGTGGGACCTGGATGTGGGTCCCACAAGGTAGTTTTCTCATTCCTTGTTTAGTTTCATAGATTTTCAGTTTTTATGTGATTCATGCAAGAAAGTGTTTAAGTGTTGTTTTATTGGTTTGATTTGAGTTATTAGGGTATAATTTGCATGATAGAAGTGTTCTTATTCAGTTTGGATTGGATTTGAAGTGTTTTGCTTTGATAAAACTTATTTTTAGTATTTAAAGGGGTGTTTGGATCAGTGTTTAAGTAGGATCTAATGACATGAATTTGGGGTAAAACCCTTTTAAACCCACTCATTAGTTTATTATTAGTTGACATATGCATGTTGGTTTCATTTTGATGAGTTTTAAACAAGTTTGCAAGTGAAAGTTTGGCTAAACATAGCACTAATCAGAAAACTGCCTTATTTGACTGATTTGGGTGGAATTTGTTCATCAAATCCTTAAATCTGTTAGGAGATAGGTCATTTAGGATTGTGCATTGTTTGTATGCTATATTGTGAACTTATATGCAAGATATTGGCCTTGGAATCTCATTATTGTGCAAGTAATCTAGCTAATCTTTTCATCAGTCACATATAGCTTAAACAGAAACCTTCATTTGGCATTTTTGCTTGATTTTGTGTTAAGTGCTTGTTGATTTTGAGTTGTTGCTGACTCCTTATACTCAACTGAGTATAAGGGTGCCATTTGTCCATCAAATACATCACAAATCCAAAGGATCAAGTCCTCTTGTTCCATATTTTCACATGTGAATGAACACATTTGTGTTCATCAGAAACAATATCTTGAACTGAGCATGTTTTTTGTCCCAAATTGGCTTAATCTTGTTTAATTTTGATTTGTTTTTGTGTTTTTGTGATCTAAGAAGTATAAAGTTTGAGTTTTTAAAAGTTAAAAAGAAAAAAAAAATAAATAGCAAAAAGGACGTGGCCAGGACTCGAACCTGCGCCACTCCTCCCACACACAAACGCCTTAACCATCATGCCCTAGGGTCTTTGACTGTCATCTCTTTGCATCATTTGAAATATAAGGAGTTTGTTTTTGGGCTTATTTAGCTAACAGCTTATTTATAAGCTGTTTTAAGCTTATTCTTTTTGGATTTTTACCATTTAGTATTTTTCTTGTGTTTTTGTTTAGTTTTAGGACTTTTCAGTGCAAAAAGTTAATTTTTCTCTTATTTAGTTTATTTTCTAGGATTATTTTTAATTTAAATTTTGAAAAGTAATTTAAAAATAGGAAAAGGTAATTTAAAAATCTGAAAAAATAGTTTTTAGGTTTTGAATTATATTTTTGAGGTTTTTGATAGGTGTGTAAACACCCATCCTTTTACCACCTAATTCTGGCTAAAACGAGACCAAAACGCATATTTAATATCATTTGTTTGGAATTATGCGTGGTTTTTGTGTTTATTGTGTTTTCAGAGCCAACCGGATGGATAATGGAGAAAACATGGGATTGCACGGGTTTTACCGAAGAAAAAGACTTAAGATAAAGTCTATTGTCCAAGAGATGCAAAAGATTTGAAGTCACTGGGCCTATTCGAAGATTTATCGAAGAAAAGGACCAAAGATGGAAGATTTATATAAGTCGAAGAAACTCAAGTCCATTAAACGAAGAAATTAAAAGACGAGTTGAATTTAATCGACGACAAATCCCGAATCAGAATCGAAAACGTCAACTTTTCTGAAAAGACGAGAAGACAAGAAGAACGAGAGAAAGCCCACTCACCAACCAAAAGACAAGACTATATAAAGCCCTCCCCTCACACTTTCCATCCAGTTTTTTTAGTTTTTAGTTTTTCTTTTCCCCACCTTTTTCTCCCTTTCTGTTTCGTAGCATCACCAACACCACTAGGGTGTTTGGTGATTTTAATCTTTGTTCTTCAAATCTTATAATTTTAATCTTTGTTTAGTGATTGTTAAAACATTAATCATCAATATCAAAGTTCTTGTTTAATCTTTCCATTTCATCTTGTGCATCATCATCTTTTATTTCAAGTTCTTAAGTTCTTATTTGATTGATTTGATCTTTAAAAGTTGTTGGGTTTTGTGTTCTTATTGATGGGATTTGTAGTTTATGGTTAGTAGATGCTTAGTGATTAGTTTATTTAAGCTTTTGGTGAAAAACTTGGTGATTTTTAGCTTAAAATCGATTTCCCTGTTTTTTCGGTATTGTTTCTGTTCTTGAGTGTTCCCAGGTTCCGGATGAACAAAACTTCCGGATGAACACAAAAGTTCCGAATGAACACAAAAAGTTCCGAATGAAGCGCTTTAGTTAAAACTTCCGAATGAACAAAACTTCCGAACGAACTGAAAGTTCCGGATGAACCCAATCTTCCGAATGAACTGAAGTTCCGGATGAACCCAATCTTCCGAATGAACAAAAGTTCCGGATGAATGTTATTTTCAAAAAGTTCCGAATGAATGTTTGTTTTTGAAGTTCCGAATCAATTTAAGTTTAAAAGTTCCGAATGAGTTTTATTCCCAAATCTTCCGAATAAACTTCCGGACCAAAAGTTCCGGACGAACTTCCGGATCAACAACTTCTGAACGAAGTTCCGGATCAACTTCCGAACCAATCTTCCGAGTGAAAGTTCCGAGTAAAGTTCTGACTCAAAGTTCCGGGTGAAGGTTCCGAACGAAGTTCCGGATCAATAGTTCCGAATCAAGGTCAAAGTTCCGAATCAATTTTCTTTCAATCTTACTTACTGTTTCTTTTTGTATCTGTCTTAATATTTCTCATTGTTTCTTCATTTTATATTCTAAGTTTAAGTTTATTTTAATTCCAGTATTTTAATTCAAGTTTTTATTAATTGTCATTAAATTAATTGTTTTTTATTTAAGTTTTCATTTTAGTACATTTAAACTTTTTAGTAGATTAGAAAACTAAACCCCCTTTTTTAGTAACCAAGAACAATCATTCCACTTAGAACCAAGATCAATTCGAGAGGATATCGAGAGAGTAAAATTGAACCCATACAAAAATCAAGTATCAAATGGCGCCGCTTCCGGCTCTTCTCGTTAAGATCAAAAGTTTTTTGTGAGAACTTGGATTTTGGGATCCGTTCCCCGTGAACGTTACTTTTTCATAAAAAATTTCAAAAACACTAAAAAATATAAAATTTTCAAAAATCCTAAAAAGTAAAAAACATAAAAAACCAAAAATATTTTGCTTTGTTTTTCTCTTGTTAGTTCTTTTGCAGGTGTATGCGCACTCGATCCACGTCTTATCAAGAGCCCGAGCCTCTCGATCACTTAGACATGGCCGGTGTACAAAACAACAACAACATACCACCTCCAAACAATAATAATAACAACAACAACCCGCCTTTCAACAACATGAATAACAACAACAACAATGAGCCTCTTCCGGATAATCGCCCGATGATAAAACTGCTGCAAGCTCATGTAGATGGCAACACTGATCCAATTGTTATACTAGCAATTGCAGCCAACAACTTTGAGCTAAAATCAGGCTTTATCCAGATGGTCTCTGCTCAACCGTTCTTGGGGCGTACCATTGATGACCCACATGACCATATCAAGAGATTCTTGCAACTAACCAACACGGTCAAATTCAATGGTGTTCCACAAGAGGTTATCAGGTTACAACTTTTTCCCTTTTCTTTAGAGGGACAAGCCCGGCATTGGCTTGCTAAGGAACCGCCACAGAGTATTCTCTCGTGGACGGATTTGGAAACCAAGTTTATCAATTACTTTTTCCCACCCTCTCGTACTACCGCTTTGCGGAATGAAATCATAAATTTTGAACAAAAGTACGATGAGTCGTTCAGTGAATCTTGGGATCGTTTTAAAGATCTTTTAAGAAAATGCCCACAACATGGTTTTACCAAAGTACATCAAATTAATACTTTTTACAATGGTTTAAGCATGAGTGACCAAGATTCACTAAACAGTGCCTCGGGGGGTAATCTTTTGGCTAAGACTTCCAATGCTGCATGGGATATCATTGAGAATAAGTCTCGTGTGCAAACCAAGAGTGTTCGGACCAATGTCGCTAGTGCTAGCACTAGTGACAGAGACAAGCGACTGGACAAAATCACTGTGCTTCTTGAATCGCTTGTTACCCACACCGTTAACAACACCAACAGCAGCAACGCTAAAAACGCTCAAGTCAATGCTGTTAGCCAACCATGCGAGATATGTGGGGGTCCTCACTCTTACACCACTTGTACCGCCACCCAAGACTACCCTGCTGAGAATGTGAATGCAGCTTATGGCACCTATCCTCCACCTGCTTATCAAGCTAGACCTCAAGGTGACCGTAATTTGCTTATCTACCGCTCCAACAACTACCTCTCACCACCCGGTTTTCCTCCAAACAACCCAAACCAACAACAAAACCTCAATCGCCCTCCTCAACAACAACAACAACCTCGTACACCATACATTCCACCTCACAAACAGCAACAACCACCTTAACGAAACAACCAAGTCTACCAGCCACCTGCTTATCAACCACCCGCATACAATGCTCCTCCCAACCAACCCACCGCTCTTCACCAAGAAGTGGAAACTTATATGAGGACTAACGATGTGATAGTGGGAAATCTTCAGAGAGAAGTGCTCAACCTGAAAGCAGACTTGGTCAAACAAGGAAACGATTTGAGAGCCGACATGAGAAATACGTTGGATAGCCAAACAAATGACTTGAAGAACATGATGGCTAGTTTCTTCCAAGGTAATCAACCCTCTTCTTCGGGTACTCTTCCGAGTAACACCGTTGCGAATCCAAGAGGGGAGATGAAAGCAATCACTACTCGCAGTGGCAAAGGTACCAAGGAACCCGAGCTTCCTATACCTCCACCGGTGGTTGTGACTAAGGAGAACGAGTCACCTGCTCCTATTCCTCATCCTTCTCCTTCCCCAATTTCTCCACCTCCTACTTCTACCCCTCCTCCACCCAAGGATGTGAGTGATCCTATTCTCCCAAAGCCTTCCTCTTCTTCCAATATACCTTATCCATCTAGGTTGAGGAAAGAGAAGCTCAAAAGCAAGGACGATATTCAGGTTTCAAACTTTCTTAAGATGTTCAAACAACTGAATTTCAATATCTCCTTCGTTGAGGCTCTCGCCCACATGCCTAAGTACGCGAAAATGTTTAAAGATCTTCTGAGCGACAAGGAAAAACTTCTCGATATTGCCAACACCCAACTTAATGAGAATTGCTCTGCAGTGCTCTTAAGGAAATTGCCAACCAAGCTTGGTGATCCGGGTCGTTTCTTAATCCCTTGCAATTTCTCGGGAGTAGAGAATTGCATGGCCCTAGCCGATATAGGTGCCAGTATTAATCTTATGCCTCTAAGCGTTTGGAAGCAGTTATCTCTCCCTGAGCTAGTCCCCACCAAAATGACTTTGGAATTAGCTAACCGTACGGTTGCTTATTCAGTGGGGATAGCCGAAGACGTCTTTGTAGGAGTCGACAAATTCACTTTTCCTGCCGATTTCGTCGTCGTCGACTACGAGATGGACCCTCGTGTTCCCTTGATCGTGGGTCGTCCATTCCTGAGGACCGGTCGCACTCTTATCGATGTTGAAGCCGGTGAGCTTATCATGAGAGTGGGTGACGATAAAATCGTCTTCAACATGGGAAAGTTGTCTAAACAACCTTATTCATACGAGAGTGTTAATTGTATTGACGTTCTGGATGAGGCTTGTGAAGAACACTTCAAAGATGCTTGTAAAAGTATTCCTACCTCTCTTCCCAATGTTGAAACCGTTGCCTCTATTGATTCATCACTGTCTCTATTTGGAGAAAGTGATTTGTTTTGGAATAATCTTGAAGACACCATGGGAGATGTGAATTTAGCTACTGATGATTCTCCCACCGATGGGGATGAAGACATGAATTTCTTTGACAACCTTCTCAACGAAGACAATCCTTCTCCTCCATCTCCCACGGTTATTACTATCGATACTCCGACTTTGAAAACGCCTCCCGTCGAGAATCCTCCAGATTTAGAACTTAAGGAGTTGCCGCCCCATCTCGAGTATGTATTCCTTGAAGAAGAGAAGAAGTCGCCAGTCATCATTGCTAAGGACCTAAAGGATGAAGAAAAAGCCCTACTTATCACCGTGTTGAAAGATCATAAGAAGGCTATTGCTTGGAAAATTTCTGATATTCGTGGAATTGATCCTCACTTCTGCACACACAAAATTCTCATGGAGGACGACTTTAAGCCCACAATTCAAAGCCAACGAAGGGTGAATCCAAAAATCCATGAAGTCATCAAAACAGAGGTTATCAAACTTCTTGATGCGGGTATGATTTACCCTATTTCGGATTCACCATGGGTTAGTCCAGTCCATTGTGTGCCCAAGAAGGGAGGAATAACCGTTGTTCCCAATGAACACAACGAGTTGATTTCCACTCGTCTCGTTACTGGGTGGAGAGTTTGTATAGACTACCGCAAACTCAATGATGCCACGAGAAAGGATCATTTCCCTCTACCTTTTATGGACCAAATGCTTGAACGATTAGCGGGTAATGAATATTACTGCTTTCTTGATGGTTTCTTGGGTTATTTCCAAATACCCATCGATCCCCAAGATCAAGAGAAGACAACATTCACTTGTCCCTATGGCACATTTGCTTACAAAAGGATGCCTTTTGGCTTATGCAATGCCCCCGGGACTTTCCAAAGGTGCATGTTAGCTATCTTCCATGACATGGTTGAACAAACTATGGAAGTCTTCATGGATGATTTCTCGGTCTTCGGGGATTCCTTCTCTTCTTGCCTTGCCAATTTGGAACATATGCTTAAGCGGTGCGAAGACACTCGCCTTGTTCTGAATTGGGAAAAATGCCATTTTATGGTAAAAGAAGGCATCGTGCTAGGACACAAAATTTCCAAGGCCGGTCTTGAAGTAGACCGTGCTAAAGTCGATGTTATCGCTAAGTTGCCTCCACCTTCAACCGTGAAGGGTGTGAGAAGTTTTCTGGGTCATGCAGGCTACTACCGTCGATTCATCAAAGATTTTTCTCAAATTGCTCGCCCGATGACCCACCTCTTGGAAAAAGATACTCCTTTTATCTTTTCCAAAGAGTGTCTTGAAGCCTTCAACTCGCTTAAGGATAAGCTAACTAAGGCACCCGTCTTGGTTACCCCTAATTGGGAGCTTCCCTTTGAGTTGATGTGCGATGCTAGTGATTTTGCTATTGGAGCGTTTCTGGGACAAAGAGTGAATAAACACTTCCAACCAATCCATTACGCTAGCAAGACAATGACGGGGGCTCAATTGCATTACACGACAACCGAAAAAGAGCTTTTAGCGGTTGTCTATGCCTTTGAAAAATTTCGCCCCTATCTTGTCCTTTCCACCACCAACGTGTATACCGATCATTCCGCGTTGAAGTACTTGTTGAAAAAGCAAGATTCCAAACCAAGACTTCTTCGCTGGGTTTTGCTGCTCTAAGAATTTAAAATCGAAATTCGCGATAAAAAAGGAGCTGAAAACCTAGCCGCGGATCATCTCAGCAGACTTGAGGATCCTTACCAAGGGGATCATCCGAACAAAGAAATCAATGATTCTTTTTCCTTGGAGACCTTAATGTCTATAAATTTAAATTCTGATGCAACCCTGTGGTTTGCGGACTTTGCAAACTACTTGGCGGGTGGAATTCTCAAGGAAGGGTTGACGTCTCAACAAAAGAAAAAGTTCTTCACCGACATTAAGACTTACTTTTGGGACGACCCTTACCTATTCAAACAATGTGCCGACCTGATTATCCGCCGATGTGTTGATGGACCGGCAGCTTTAAAAATCCTTGACGCTTGCCACAAAGGACCCACCGGTGGTCACTTTGGTCCCAACTACACCGCCAAAAAAGTGTTTGATTCGGGATTTTATTGGCCCTCCATATATCGTGACGCTCACAATATGGTTAAACGATGTGATGTTTTCCAAAAACAAGGCACGATCACACATAAAGACGAGATGCCTCAGAATTTCATACAAGAATGTGAAATCTTTGATGTTTGGGGTATCGACTTTATGGGGCCATTCCCTTCTTCTAAAGGAAACAAATACATCCTTGTAGCCGTTGACTACGTTTCAAAGTGGGTTGAAGCCAAAGATTTACCTACTAATGACGCAAGGGTGGTTTGTAACTTTTTGAAAGCTCTTTTCGCTAGATTCGGTGTGCCTCGTACCATTATTAGTGATCGTGGGACTCATTTTTGCAATGACCAATTTGCTAGAGTCATGGCTAAGTATGGTGTAAATCATCGTCTTTCCACAGCCTACCACCCACAAACTAATGGCCAGGCTGAAATATCCAACCGAGGACTAAAGCGAATTCTAGAAAGGACCGTGGGAGAGCATCGTGCCTCATGGGCTGATAAACTTGATGATGCTTTGTGGGCTTTTCGTACTGCATACAAGACTCCGATTGGTTGTACGCCATATCGTCTCGTGTACGGGAAAGCGTGCCACCTCCCCATTGAGTTGGAGCACAAGGCTTACTGGGACTTGAAGTGGGCTAATTTTGATATCAACAAAGCCGGTGACCTACGCAAGATCCAACTCAATGAGCTCAATGAACTCCGTAATGAGGCTTATGAAAATTCTTTGATCTATAAGGAAAGAACTAAGCTCATTCATGACTCTAAGATTAAGAACCGAGAGTTCCATGTTGGAGACAAGGTCTTACTTTTTAACTCTCGGTTGAAATCTTTTCGGGCAAGCTGAAATCTCGTTGGTCCGGCCCATTCACCATCGCCCAAATTTTTCCATATGGTACTCTCGAGCTCGCTCAACCTAATGGACCTAATTTTAAGGTGAATGGCCAACGAGTGAAGTTGTACTTTGGTGAGGACACCTCTCAGGAGGTGATTCCATCCCTCACCACGTTCCCCATGAACTAATTTTGGGTCGAGTCAGGCTCGTGACTCGGTGATCAAAAACAAGCGCTCCTCGGGAGGCAGCCCGAGTATCTATCCTTTTATGTTTTAACCTCCTAAGTGTAGGGGGACTTCTATACGTGTTTGTATTTGTGTGGTGATGTGATTACAGGGATAAGTGCACTCTTGGAATCTTTGACGAACCGTGCTCCCGTGTTATCCGAAATCCGGTTCTATCTCACAACTATCGTGATTCAATTTTCTTCATACTCACATTTGAAATTGATCACTTTAGTCGTCTCTTCCTTAACTTGAGTTAACCAACGTGCACAATGTCCTAAGTGTAGGGGAGACTTTTCCCACATGCTTAAACATTGAGGACAATGTTTATCTTAAGTGTAGGGGGAACTTCTATCGAAGTTTTAAGTGGACTTTTCCATGAAAATGCCTTCATTTAACCGGAAAATCATCTTTTTCAACAATTTTCAAATTTTTTTATTAACTTTGGCCATTTAGTCGTAATTTTTAAATTTTTATCTTTGCTTTCATATGTATATATCCCGCAATAAAGTCAAAAATGTTAATAAAGTGGTGTAGCTAGTTTCGAAATCTTTGACATATTAGGCCCGCTGCGTTTATTTTGACTCAACCCGAATAGACTTATCTAAGTTTATTCTAGCTAGTATCCTTAACCATGTAGACCTTAATTGGTTTATTAGGCTAAGTGTCCACGAGTCTCATTACTTGAGATTTTAAATTGTGGAATACGAGAAATGATAGAGTCAATTATAAGTCGGTATTCTTGCACAAGCTCACTTGGTGTAATTATTTGCCTATTCTCCCATCACTTGCTAATAAATTATCTGCAATAAGTAAGGTCGTACGATTTGAAAAGTTACTTAGCTTCTAGCCCAAGATCGTTTAAAAGTTGCTCGGTAATGATAAGAGTTCATAGCCAAGGCATAACTTATGAAGCGGGGCGTGAAGATTGGCGAGTCCGAAAAGGCCCTAACAAGGCATGAGGATTCCATTTTATTGCTAAAGATCCAAGGTGATGTGAAAAGCATTATTCCCCAAAGTCAATATGAAGGATCAAGACTCACGACGAAAAGCAATCAACTCCCATAAAGATCATGGAGAAGTCTATCCGAAAAGACCCTAACAAGGTATGAGGATAAATAGATCCAAGTCCGAAAAGGAGGCGGATCGTTGTATCTCAAAATCCCAAATAGAGATTGAAGAAATAATCATGAAGTCGTGGTCAACAAAGTTGGAGTACCTCTCAAAAGTCTCCAAGTGAAGAAACTCTATGAACGATGAGAAGACCATTACCTCATGCACGTCTCTCAAGATATGAAGTATGAAGTACATGCCAAATATCGGCCCAAGAAAGGTCTCAAATCGTGAAACGAGTTATGCCAAGATATGAACTTTTTGATATCCCGAGAAGCAGTTTTAAGAGATTTTGTCCTTTAGCTAACTATTGATCAAATCGTCCTACTTTGCTTTCAGCCTAATAAACTATCGAAATAAGTCCAAAAATGCATCTTCATGATCATTCTAAGACAAAAATAAAATATAAGAGATACACCTAGGAATAAGGGAGTTTAAGCATTTAATTAAGCCATGTGTGTAAGTGTTTGATTTACTAACTTATAATAACAATGATCTCGTTTTTAAGCTTAGTTTGGGGAACGTGAAACTTGAGGGTGATAAATCTTCGCAGCACCAAAGCCCTAATGTAAGTCATTGGTTTCTTTGCAAGTTATTTCCATCCTTTTGTTTCCTTTAAAGTCTAATTTCTTTTAGTAGTTTAATTTTTGTTTAGTAGTATTTGAATAAGGCCAAGGTTGATTAATTATGAGAAAAGTGTAAAATTGCTTTATCACTAAGCATTGCATGAGGGCATGGCAATGGTTAAGTGTAGGGGATTTGATAGGTGTGTAAACACCCATCCTTTTACCACTTAATTCTGGCTAAAACGAGACCAAAACGCGTATTTAATATCATTTGTTTGGAATTATGCGTGGTTTTTGTGTTTATTGTGTTTTCAGAGCCAACCGGATGGATAATGGAGAAAACATGGGATTGCACGGGTTTTACCGAAGAAAAAGACTCAAGATAAAGTCTATTGTCCAAGAGATGCAAAAGATTTGAAGTCACTGGGCCTATTCGAAGATTTATCGAAGAAAAGGACCAAAGATGGAAGATTTATATAAGTCGAAGAAACTCAAGTCCATTAAACGAAGAAATTAAAAGACGAGTTGAATTTAATCGATGACAAATCCCGAATCAGAATCGAAAACGTCAACTTTTCTGAAAAGACGAGAAGACAAGAAGAAAGGGAGAAAGCCCACTCACCAACCAAAAGACAAGACTATATAAAGCCCTCCCCTCACACTTTCCATCCAGTTTTTTTAGTTTTTAGTTTTTCTTTTCCCCACCTTTTTCTCCCTTTCTGTTTCGTAGCATCACCAACACCACTAGGGTGTTTGGTGATTTTAATCTTTGTTCTTCAAATCTTATAATTTTAATCTTTGTTTAGTGACTGTTAAAACATTAATCATCAATATCAAAGTTCTTGTTTAATCTTTCCATTTCATCTTGTTCATCATCATCTTTTATTTCAAGTTCTTATTTGATTGATTTGATCTTTAAAGTTGTTGGGTTTTGTGTTTTTATTGATGGGATTTGTAGTTTATGGTTAGTAGATGCTTAGTGATTAGTTTATTTAAGTTTTTGGTGAAAAACTTGGTGATTTTTAGCTTAAAATCGATTTCCCTGTTTTTTCGGTATTGTTTCTGTTCTTGAGTGTTCCCAGGTTCCGGATGAACAAAACTTCCGGATGAACACAAAAGTTCCGAATGAACACAAAAAGTTCCGCATGAAGCACTTTAGTTAAAACTTCCGAATGAACAAAACTTCCGAACGAACTGAAAGTTCCGGATGAACCCAATCTTCCGAATGAACTGAAGTTCCGGATGAACCCAATCTTCCGAATGAACAAAAGTTCCGGATGAATGTTATTTTCAAAAAGTTCCGAATGAATTTTTGTTTTTGAAGTTCCGAATCAATTTAAGTTTAAAAGTTCCGAATGAGTTTTATTTCCAAATCTTCCGAATAAACTTCCGGACCAAAAGTTCCGGACGAACTTCCGGATCAACAACTTCCGAACGAAGTTCCGGATCAACTTCCGAACCAATCTTCCGAGTGAAAGTTCCGAGTAAAGTTCCGACTCAAAGTTCCGGGTGAAGGTTCCGAACGAAGTTATGGATCAATAGTTCCGAATCAAGGTCAAAGTTCCGAATCAATTTTCTTTCAATCTTACTTACTGTTTCTTTTTGTATCTGTCTTAATATTTCTCATTGTTTCTTCATTTTATATTCTAAGTTTAAGTTTAATTTTAATTCCAGTATTTTAATTCAAGTTTTTATTAATTGTCATTAAATTAATTGTTTTTTATTTAATTTTTCATTTTAGTACATTTAAACTTTTTAGTAGATTAGAAAACTAAACCCCCTTTTTTAGTAACCAAGAACAATCATTCCACTTAGAACCAAGATCAATTCTAGAGGATATCGAGAGACATAAATTGAACCATTGAAAAACCTAGTATCAGTTTTCAGCCATTTAAGTTTTCAATTTAGCTTATTTTTAATTTTATTTGATTTTAGGTTTTTTATCCAACTTTAAAATTTAATATAAAATTATTAAAAAGGTTTTAGGAACTTTTAATTACATTTTTGTCTTAGTTACATTATTTAGGATTTTTGGTAATTTTTTAGAATTTTTTAGTGAATTTGAATTTTTTTGATTATTTTATTATTATTTTATTATTAAAAATTGAAAGTTAAATTTTTTAAGTTTTTTTCATTTTTCCTAGATTAAGACACTAAATTAGGAATTTTGTCACTTTCCAAATCTTTTTAGGGCTTTTCATTTATTTTCTAGAATTAATTTAAATTTTAATTGATTTTAATAGTTTTTAAGTGTTTAAAAATAGTTTAATTTGGTTTTAAAATTTTTAGAAATAGTTTTTAGCTTAATTAGGTTATTTTGAGGTTTACAAACTATAAGATCTTGTTTGGGGCTTTTTAATAATTAATTGTGATTTTTAGGGCTTTAATTAGCATTAAAAAGTCATTATCTAATTAATTAAAAGGTTTTAGCAAGTTTGGATTTTTTGTAAACCCTTAGAATAATATTGTGGATTTTTAGTAATTTTTAGGAATTTTTAGGTTAAAATTTTAATTTTTGTACTATTTACGGTTTTACGTTATCGCCTTTTTCGTCTTAGTTTAATCCGTCTTCGTAACCGTCTTTTCGTCCTTCTTTCTATTTTCCTTTATTTTCTTCTTAATAAAATCAATCATAAATCAATTCATTACACAACACACTAGCCTCCTCGAGAACGAACTCACTTCATTTTTAGGGTCATTTACACACGGTTTTCCTAAATCGTCGTGCACGCTTGCCCTATTTACGTTCTTTTTCCTAAAAGACGTATTTCTACAACAATCAACGTCCATTCTTGAGGACCGGTCACACTCTCATTGATGTAGCCGCGGGCGAATTAATCATGAGAGTTGGTGACGATAAAATCGTCTTCAACATGGGTAAACTTTCTAAGCAGCCTTCTGAAAACGAGAGTGTTAATTTCATTGACGTTCTTGATGAGGCTTGTGAAGAACATTTCAAAGACGCTTGTAAAAGTGGTTCTTCTTCTCTACCCATTGTTGAGACCGTTGCCTCTATTGCTCCATCACTAACTCCATTTGGAGAAAGTGATTTCATTTTAAAAGAATTTGAAGCAACTTTGGGAGATGTGGACTTGCAATATGACGATTCTCCCTCCAATTGGGATGAAGACATTCGTACCATTAAGAAACTTCTCAATGAGGACCATATTTCTCCACCATCTCCTAAAGATATCTCTATCGATGAACCGAATTTGACTACGCCTTCCATCGAAAATCCTCCGGATTTAGAGCTTAAGGACCTACCGTCTCATCTCGAGTACATTTTCCTTGAAGAAAACAAGAAGTCACCCGTCATCATCGCAAAGGACTTGAAAGAAGAAGAAAAATCTCGCCTTATCGCCGTGCTGAAGAATCATAAGAAAGCGATTGCTTGGAAAATCTCCGATATTCGTGGAATTGATCCTCACTTTTGCACACATAAAATTCTCATGGAGGACGACTTTAAACCCACTATTCAAAGCCAAAGAAGGGTGAATCCCAAGATCCATGACGTTATCAAAAAAGAGGTCATCAAACTTCTTGATGCGGGAATGATCTACCCTATCTCGGATTCACCATGGGTTAGTCCCGTCCATTGTGTGACTAAGAAAGGCGGAATCACCGTTGTGCCCAATGAAAACAACGAGTTGATTCCTAATCGTCTAGTTACAGGGTGGAGAGTTTGTATAGACTATCGCAAAATCAATGATGCTACGAGAAAGGATCATTTTCCCCTTCCTTTCATGGACCAAATGCTTGAACGTCTAGCAGGTAATGACTATTACTGCTTCTTAGACGGTTTCTCCGGGTATTTTCAAATTCCCATCGATCCCAAAGACCAAGAGAAAACCACATTCACTTGTCCTTATGGAACATTTGCTTATAAAAGAATGCCTTTCGGCTTATGCAATGCTCCTGGGACATTCCAAAGGTATGATGGCTATCTTCCATGACATGGTTGAAGAAACTATGGAAGTCTTCATGGATGATTTCTCGGTCTATGGTGATTCTTTCTCTCATTGCCTTGCCAATTTAGAACGTATGCTCCAACGGTGCGAAGACACTCGTCTTGTTCTAAATTGGGAAAAATGCCATTTCATGGTAAAAGAAGGCATTGTGGTTTGACATAAAATCTCCAAGGCCGGTCTTGAAGTGGACCGTGCTAAAGTGGATGTTATAGCCAAATTACTTCCACCTTCAACCGTGAAGGGTGTGAGAAGTTTCCTTGGTCATGCGGGCTTCTATCGTCGATTCATTCAAGATTTTTCTAATATCGCTCGCCCGATGACCCACCTCTTGGAAAAAGATACTCCTTTTATCTTTTCTAAAGAGTGTCTTGAATCCTTCAATCTTCTTAAGGACAAGCTAACTAAGGCACCGGTCTTGGTTACCCCTAATTGGGAGCTACCTTTTGAATTGATGTGCGATGCTAGCGACTTTGCTATTGGAGCGGTTTTGGGCCAAAGAGTGAACAAACACTTCCAATCAATCCACTATGCTAGCAAGACAATGACGGGGGCTCAATTGCATTATACCACTACCGAAAAAGAGCTTTTAGCTGTAGTGCATGCTTTTGAGAAATTCCGCCCCTATCTTGTTCTTTCCACCACCATCGTGTACACTTATCATTCCGCGTTGAAGTACTTGTTGACTAAGCAAGATTCTAAGCCAAGACTTCTTCGTTGGGTTTTGCTCCTTCAAGAATTCAACATTGAAATTTGTGACAAGAAGGGAGCCGAAAACCTAGCCGCGGATCATCTAAGTAGACTTGAGGATCCTTATCAAGGGGATCATCCGAATCAAGAGATCAATGACTCTTTTCCCCTTGAGGCCTTAATGTCTATCAATTCCAATCTTGATGACACCCCGTAGTTTGCGGACATTGCAAACTACTTAGAGGGTGGTATTCTCATCGAAGGGTTAACATCCCAACAAAAGAAGAAGTTCTTTAAAGATGTTAAGACTTACTTTTGGGATGACCCTTATCTCTTCAAACAATGTGCTGATCTGATTATTCGTCGATGTGTTGATGGACCCACAGCTTTAGACATTCTCGAAGCTTGCCATAAAGGACCCACCACTTGTCACTTAGGTCCCAACTACACCGCGAAGAAAGTGTTTGACTCGGGATTCTATTGGCCCACCATTTATCGTGACGCTCACGAGATGGTTAAAAATTGTGATGCTTGCCAACGCCAAGGCAAGATCACACATAAAGATGAGATGCCTCAAAATTTCATACAAGAATGTGAAATCTTTGATGTATGGGGTATCGACTTTATGGGGACATTTCCATCATCTAAAGGGAACAAGTACATCCTCGTAGCCGTTAACTACGTATCCAAATGGGGTGAAGCTAAGGCTCTCCCTACAAACGATGCGAGGGTGGCTGTGAACTTTTTGAAGCAACTTTTTGCTCGATTCGGTGTTCCTCGTGCTATTATCAGTGACCGCGAGACTCATTTTTGCAATGATCAATTTGCTAGATTCATGGCTAAGTACGGTGTCAATCACCGTCTTTCCACCGCTTATCATCCCCAAACAAATGGTCAAGCCGAGATATCTAACCGTGGATTGAAGCGAATTCTTGAGCGTACTGTGGGAGAGCATCGTGCCTCGTGGGCCGATAAATTAGATGATGCTTTGTGGGCTTTCCGTACCGCTTATAAGACCCCGATTGGTTGTACACCTTATTGTCTTGTGTATGGGAAAGCATGCCACCTCCCTATCGAGCTGAAACATAAGGCATACTGGGCCTTGAAGTGGGCTAATTTCGACATCAACAAAGCCGGCGATCTTCGAAAGATTCAACTCAATGAGCTAAATGAACTAAGGAATGAAGCTTATGAGAACTCATTGATCTACAAGGAGAAGACCAAGATCATCCATGATTCAAGAATTAAGAACCGAGAGTTCCACGTTGGTGATCAAGTTTTACTCTTTAACTCTCGGTTGAAGATCTTCTCGGGCAAGCTGGAGAGCCGTTGGTCTGGTCCATTCACCGTCGCCAAAGTCTTCCCATATGGCACCATTGAGCTTTCGCAGCCAAATGGGCCCAATTTTAAGGTGAATGGCCAGCGCGTGAAGTTGTACTTTGGTGAGAACATATCTCATGAGATGATTCCATCCCTCACCACGTTTCCCTTGAATTAGTTCTGGGTTGAGTCAGGCTCGTGACTCGGTTAACAAAAACAAGCGCTTCTCGGGAGGCAACCCGATTATCTATCTATCTTTATCTGTTTTTATAATAAGTGTAGGGGGAGCCCCGTATGCGTTTGTTGTCTTGTTTCTTCTAATGTGCAGGGATTTAAGCTTCAAAGATCCATTCTCGATGACATTTGACGAACCGTGATCCCGTGTACCCGTCTTCCTGGTTCTATCCTAAACTATCGTTATTCAATATTTCACATCTTATATGTTCACATTGAAATCACTATAGTTGTCCTTTCCTTAGCAAGATTTAAACAAAGTGCACAATGTCATAAGTGGAGGGGAGTTTACTCCCACATGCTTAAACATTGAGGACAATGTTTATATCAAGTGTAGGGGGACTTCTATCAAAGTAAGTGGTCTTTTCCATGAATTTGCCCTCATTTTAACCGGAAAATCTGATTTTTCGACAGTTTTCAAAATTTTTAATCTATTTTGGCCTAGTAGTTTTTCCTTTGTTATCGTTATTTATTTTCCTTGCTAAAATAAAGTATAATAAAGTGGTTTTAAATTTTTCAAAGTCGTGAATATTTTGACTCAACCCGAGTTTACTTATCTAAGTTTACTCTAGCTAGTATCCTTAATGTATTTAAGTCAAGTTTTGCTAGGCTTTTATATAGGGAACTTTAAAACGCGAAAGTCTTAACTCTCACGGGTTAAGAACAAGAACTTTTCGCAAGTTCCTATAATTGATCCTAGAGAGTTGTTTATCAAGGGAACTTTAAAATGCGATTTCTAAACTTGAAAAAGTCTAAGAATTTGCAAGATCCTATAGATAACTCGAAAACCCAAAACTTTGATTTAATTGGCTAAGCATCCACGAGTCTCATTCCTTGAGATTTTAAACTGTGGAGAACGAGAGATGATAGAGTCAATTATAAGTTTGGTCGTGAATTTATGTGAGTTGATTATAAGCCTATTCTCCCATCGCTTGTTAATAAATATATTTGCAATAAATAAAGTTGTACGATTTGAAAAGTTACTTAGATTTTAGCACAAGATCGTTTAAAAGTTGCTCGGTATTAATTAGAGTTCATAGCCAAGGCATAACATATTGAAGCGGGATATGAAGATTGGCGAGTCCGAAAAGGCCCTAACAAGGCATGAGGGCTACATTTTTTTGCTAAAGATCCAAAAGTGATGTGAAGAATCATTTATCGAAAATCAATATGAAGGACCGAGACACACGACGAAAAGCAATAACTCCCCAAAAGATCATGGAGAAGTCTATCCAAAAAGGCCCTAACAAGGTATGAGGATAAATAGATTCAAGTCCTAAAAGGAGGCGGATCATTGTATATCAAAGTCCAAAATAAAGATTGGAGAAAAATGAAGAAGTCGTGGTCCATATATGAAGAATCTCTCAAAAAGTTCAAGTGAAGAAATTCCTATTATGAAGAGAAGACCATAATTTCAAGAACGTCTCTAAAGATTTGAAGTATGAAGTCGTTGCCAAATACCGGTCCGAGAAAGGTCTCAAATCGTGAAGCGAGTTATGCCAAGATATGAACTTTATGAGGTCCCAAGAAGCAGTTTTAAAAGATTTTGTCATTTAGCTAACTATTGATTAAATCATCCCACTTTATTTTCAGCCTAAATAACTATCAAAATAAGTCAAACAATGCATCCTCGTGATCATTCAACACAAAATTAAAATATAAGAGATACACCTAGGAATAAGGGAGTCTAAGTAAATAATTGGGCCACATGAGTTTGTGTCAGTCTGCTAACTTATAATAACAATGATCTCGTTTTTAAGCTTGGTATGGGGAACGTGAAACTTGAGGATGATGAACATTCATGACTGACGAAACCCCAATGTAAGTCTTTAATTTCTTTATTTGTTTTGTACATATTTCTATCTTTTTAGTTTCCTTTAAGTTTAGTATTTAATAAAGGCCAAGGTGGGTTATTTATGTTGAGAAATGTAATATGTGCTTTGAAATTAATGCATTGCATGAGGGCATTGCAATGGTTAAGTGTAGGGGATTTAATAAGTGTGAAAACACGTATCCTTTTACCACTTATTTCCAATAATAACAAGACCAAAACGTGTATTTTATGTCGTAAAAGTCAGAATTATGAGTGGTTTGTGTTTTTATTGTGTTTTAGGACCAAAAGATGAAAAAGGAAGAAAACATGGGCTATCACGGGCTTTTATCGAAGAAAACGAGAAAAGACGAAGTCAAAAGATCGATAATTCAAAAAGAACGGAAGTCCAAGGCCTATTCTGAAGATTTATCGAAGAAAAAGTCTAAAGACGGAAGTTTAATGAAGTCGAAGAACTCAAGTCTAGTAGAAGAAGAAAATTATAAGACAAGTTCAAATTGAATCGACAAATCCCGAGACGACGTCGAGAAAGACAAAGCATTTAAATCGAGTCGAGAAGAAAGAAAGAAGGAAGCAACACATGCACCTTCCCTCCTCCTGTAAATACCCTCCTAATGACACATTAGGAGGGTGTTAGTTAGTTAGTTAATTTAGTTCATTTTTCATTTTTGTAGTTTAATTTTTAGAGAGAGAAAGTGCTTAACTTTCTCTCACTAGAAAAAATTCATCTTTTATCTTTCTTGTTTTAATCAAACCTTTACTTTTTAAGCTTAATCTTGTCTTAATCTTTGTCTTTTTAATCTTTCTTATTAGTTACAATCTTGTGTTCATCATCTCTTTCATCTACTTTTCAATTTCGTCACATAAAGTTTCTTACTTTACGTGTTTCTTGATTTGTGTGTTGAAGATTTATAAGTTTTGATCATTTGCCTTGCTTATTGGTAGCTTATTGGAGTTTTTCTTGGCTTATTGTCCTTGAAAAATTACTTAAAAGTTGCTTAAAATCGTCCTTGTCCGAGATCCTAGTTTTTAGGGTCGTCTGATTCAATTTCGCAATACTTTCTAGTATTGCGAAATTGTGCCTTATTTTAAGTTGCGAAATCTTAGTTCTGTATTGCGAAATCCTTCACTTTGTTATTATTGCGGAATTGTTCATCTCCTAAGTTGCGAAATCTTCACGTTTTTGTTCATTGCGAAATCTTGCAAGGTTAGACATTGCGGAATTAATTCCACAATTTAATTGCGAAATTGTAGCTTTTCTTAATTGCGAATTTATACCCTTTTGGGTATTGCGAATTCTTGACTTCCAATTGCGAAATCTTCATAGTTTAATTATTGCGAAATCTTTCCATTTGAGTAATTGCGAAATCTTTTCTTTAATTGTGGAATTGTTCTACAATTGCGAATTTAATTCAGTTTTTGTTTTAATTGCGAAATTAATTTGTTTTATTTAAAATTTAATTTTCAAACTTATTTTTCCCGCCATTTTCTGAAGTCTTGTTTACTTATTTCGTTTTATTTTTCGTAAACTTTATTTTAATTTTTCTTCTCTTAGTTTCCTTTTAAAAGTGTTTAATTTTAAAGTTTTCATTTATTTACGTTTTAACTTAGCGTCATTTAATTTCTAAGTCATTTAATTTTAGTTTAATCTTTTCTCGCTTTATTTTTATTTTAATTACTCAACGGCACCTTTTCTTTTAATTAGTTTTAGATAACCAAACCTCTCTTATTTTTCCACCAAGAACGACTCAGTCGCACTTTCAACTTGAATCAATTCGAAAAGACTTGGAACAAAATTATTTTATACTTGGTTAAATACCTTGTATTAAACACCATAATAATTCATGATAGTTGCATCACATATGAAACTAGAGATACACACCATAAGAAAACTACCAAATCATAGTAAGAAAACTACCACATCACTGTGATAAAATATAAATTAGACATTTTATCATACACCTGGTATGCAGGGTCCATATGAACGCTTTTCATCAATTTTTTCTCTCAATTTCATCCAAGATTTAGTGAAAAACATGATATAATTTAACTAAATCTCAAAATTTGTATTAGTGATTCAACAAATAACAAATCAGTTGTAACTCTCCTCAACAATTCAATTTATCAAATAAGATGTTAAGATATTACCAAATTATGAACTAGTTATGGATGACGAAAACTCGTTATTAGTAGATGAAGAGCACTCGTAATTCGTTGTTGGTGAACAATCAAGAGAGATACTAAAAATCGATCTACAGTATCGATCTAATCAATGAAGGTGGTGGTTAATGGTGACTGAATTATGGAAGGTGGTGGACTTATGGTGGTTAACAATGGTGGTGGTGGTTGAAGCTTGAGAGATACTGTGTGAAAAAAGAAAAGGTCTAATAGAGTATGTGTGAAAGAAACACATTATATAGGTGTTACGATCAATTTTCAAAAATACCCCTGAAGTTTAAGATAAAAAGACAGAAATACCCCTAAAGTTATAGAAAAGAAGTAGGGGCTAGCGAGATACGTGGCGGCCTGTGGTTCCACCCTACCTATTTTATTTTAAAATCTTTTTTATTTTACCCCAACTCTCTCTCTCTCTTTCTCTCTCTCTCTCTCTCTCTCTCTCTCTCTCTCTATATATATATATATATATATATATATATATATATATATATATATATATATATATATATATATATATATATATATATATATATATATATATATATATATATATATATATATATATATATATATATATATATATATATATATATATATATATATATATATATATATATATATATATATATATATATATATATATATATATATATATATATATATATATATATATATATATATATATATATATATATATATATATATATATATATATATATATATATATATATATATATATATATATATATATATATATATATATATATATATATATATATATATATATATATATATATATATATATATATATATATATATATATATATATATATATATATATATATATATATAGAGAGAGAGAGAGAGAGAGAGAGAGAGTTGGGTTATTGTAGTGTAGTAGTTTAAAGTTGTTAAAATGAGAAGTCATCTTAACCATTGATTTCATCAATTAACATGTGATATATTTAATATGAGGCACAAAACAATACATCTTATACATAAAAATTTATATAAAAAGAACTAAAAATTTGATACGTAAAAATTTATAGCTGATACATATGATACATAGTTTTACTTCAAAAATTTTTGTTAAAATGAATAATCAATTTGTTCGTAAATTCAGTGATACATTATCAAAAATTACATTTGAGTTAACAAAAATTTGCTAAACTATGATAAACATCTGATACACGAGAAGCTGGTAATATTAAAAACCGTGAACCAACTACTCGTACACGAACAAAAACTTCCAAAAAGCTCGTACACGAACTAAAAACTCTAAAACGAACCAAAACTAATCAATAAATGTGACATTTACCCATTTTTTATTGCTTCTCATTTTAACAACTTTAAGGACTTACACCATTTTATCTGAATATATATATATAAATATATATATATATATATATATATATATATATATATATATATATATATATATATATATATATATATATATATATATATATATATATATATATATATATATATATATATATATATATATATATATATATATATATATATATATATATATATATATATATATATATATATATATATATATATATATATATATATATATATATATTTAAAGATATAAAAATATATTAATTTCGTAGACTAAGTGGGGCGGGGTGGTTTTTCGATTTGGTTTTATACATGCAACCAAAAAACGCCCCAAACATTCGGTTTTCAAAAATGTGCAAACCATCCTTTCGGAATTTTCAATTGGAGCGGGTTTTTTGGGTTTTTCGGTTTTTAGTTCGATTTTTCGGTTGTATGCTCACCCGTAGTGATTGTAATTAAAGTTATATTATGTAGGTTGTTTAGTTCGCAATATAAAAAGAATGTAACTCATATTACATGATATTCAAGGGCAGAGGGAAGGGGTCAGAATGTCATGTGATCTCCTAGCGAAAATATTGTACTATAAATTTTCGACAAATTTACGGGTTTTTTTAAGTTTGACCCTCCTAAGAACCATTTTGTAGTGTGGTTTAAAAAAATATTGACCTCAAGCCGAACTTTTTAGCTCCACATCTGATTATATTGGTTGTCTGATTTATATTATACTTGTAATTCAAACACTACAATTATATCGAGAGAAAAAAAATCAAATTACATTAAAAACTGAATGGATGAGTTTGAATTATGTTCTAATTTAGTGTATTGTACTTTAAACCATTAGTATTAGTACTATTATTATATAAATATAAATAAAAGTATAATTATTGTTATTTTATTATTATTACACGGTTATCGTGTTCAAATGGATTATGTTATTAATGACTAAATATATTTGGGCACGCGTTGCGGTTCAAATATTTAATATGATTGGTTTTGCTATACCTAAAGGAGTAGGAGCTCATATAGTATCTCTTCTCGACTATCTTCTACTCGTTTAATTTTTTGGGAGAATTGTAGGAGGATGAAGCTATCTTGCAAGCGGATCTGAAAATTATTCATTACTTAAGATATCGGGGCACGTGTTGCTAGTCATATTTCTAATAGGATCCGTTTTGTTATAATAAAGGAGTGGGCTCTGTTGAATCCAAGATCTTTAGACTCAAACAGTCGAAACCGTTTTATCTAGGTTGATCATCATTCATATGATAACATAGCGGAATAAGAACAATGATCATGAAGAAGATGTTTAACAAAGATGAATAATTAAAGGGTTTGTATTATTGATGATTAACACAAACCACTCTAGGCATGTGTACATTGAATCCCATGCCTAGAGATCAAAGACTCTGTAGGTTACATTTGAGTAGTATGAATTGATTAATAAACCTACGGTCTGGTGTTCCTTTTATAACTTAAGGAACCCAGGGATACATGGAAACTAAATAAGATAATAATGACTAAATCAAAACAGAATTATTCATTCTTATCACTACTTGACCAAATCTCCATCTTGTTAGTATATAGCAGGGGAATCTTCACAGCAGTAGAAAGTTTTGTAGCAGGGGAAACTATCTTGTATTTTGTCCACCTGCTTGAAGTTTCTCCTAATGCCATATTTGGTCCTTCTTGTTTCCATAGTGATTTGACTCATCAACTTTTGACCCAACAATCTTCCCCTAGTTGATGATGTCAAAACACTTCCCCTTAAGCATACAACACCAAGGATCAACAGGCTGAACATTCTCTGTAGACAACTTCCCCTTTTTGACATGATCAAATAGGGGTCTTCTATATGAACAACCTTAATTTTCAACTACTATTAACCAATATCATACATCAAACCCAAGCATTCCACTTTTCAAGATACCCTCCATGAAGCACAGTAGTACCACCGACCTAATAAAAATGATCTTGACCAGTAGATACTCACATGAGTTGTAGTAACACCAATGAACAGTAGAAAAAAAATCTTCTCCTTGACATCATATGTGAATGACTAACACTCTATCAAATGAGCTTCCCCTTAAAGTGTGCTAGTCATTGATGAATCTTCAATTCTGTAGGCTTTATGTAATGATTACATATGAAGAATATGAATTATAACTTACTTGATGATGAAGAAGAATAACCCGAACTTGCATTCTATAACTTGCACTAACCACGTGACAAAGTGTCCTGTATACAAAAATCCTCGTTTACCTTTGAAACGAGACACTGAGTGTGACAATCCGTCAATTTATGGTCGATATTTTGTTCTCAATATTTATTTGAAAACATTATTTTAATGTTACAATATGAACTCACTTATTTTTGGGAAGAAATTTGGATTCACGTCTTGAAGTAGCATAGACTACGTCTAAACCAGAGGATTCTACGTTACGTGCTTACGTTTACATACACCGTCTTTGGTGACAGTCCGATATTTCAGAAAATAAATTTTTCCGTCAATATTATTTTGGAGTTTTAAATTTGTGTTAGTTCATAATCTCACAAATTTACGAGAAGAGATTAGGACTTACGATTGTATCTTAACGTCCTTAACGACTAAACCAGAAACCCTAGGATTACGTATTTACGTTTTCGAACTCCGTTTTTGATGAGACAATTTTTATTGGATTCGTTTTGTGACGGTGATTCATAATTTATAAAAACGTTTTTCGTAAAACGACCCGAGGGCACGCAAATCGAGGAAACTAGAATCGAGGAGTACCCGTAAATAAATGGGGATGAGACAAGTGGGACACTTGTCCCACCCCCAAAACCGGCCAAGTATAAGCAACCAACATCCATGATGTGTCAATTTACAACACACTACAATAACACTTGTCCTAAGCTTACTATGTAAGCTAAGCTTACCACAAAAACAAGAACTCAAAACCATTTGATCATTTCACAACATGCAAACCACCAAAAACTCACAACTCTCTCTCTCTCACTCATTTTGGCCGTCCCATTTCTCCCCAAAAACACCCAATTTGATCTTGATTCCACCACAAAATCATGTGTTATTTACACATATGTTGAAGCCACTTTGAAACCCTATTGATTGGTGGTGCTTATAACATCCAAGGAGGAGTTTTCATGGAGTAGTAGGGCTGATTTTCCATAAGGTATTCATGAAGAATGGTGTTCTTGAAGATGGAGTTGGCTATGCACAAGTTTCTCCATCAAAATCCATGTTTTGATCAACCTACATCATCATGGTGGTATAAAGATTGTCCTCCTCATCTTCTTGTTATTTTGATTATGTAAACATGTATTTTATTTCCTATTGTATATTTATATGATGGTTATATGATGATAAAAATGTTATGTGTGGATTTGTTGTTGATAAATATGATTAAAAAGGTGAAAAACTATAAAGAACAAGGCTAAAATCTTGCTTAAAAGTGATGGCTGTATAAAACAGTAAAGAAACAGGTCATGGACTGATAAAATGATGAAGTAGAATCCATTTACAGTAAGCTATATGTCTTGTACACATGTGAGAGTTGGCCATGCAATGGAATCATTGTAATGAGTGAGATATGATCAAAACAAGTTTAAGGTACAAATCTGAGTTCACTGTTTTGGACGATTTTTAGAAAATACTTAGAAGATGATTCAACAGTAGCTATAGAAGAGTTAAATGTAGCACATATCATGTAGTTTATGTGATAAACATTTGATCTTCTATCTCCATATAGAACTCTAGATATGGCAGTTTTGGTGAAAGTGAAGATAAAAATCAGATTTTTGAAATTAAAAGAATAATACTATTATATAAGCACTCAAAATTTAATAGTATAAAATATAAATGAAAACCCACTAACTTATGGATTTTATTTATATAAGTATGTAAAAGGTTAAATAAGTGGACATTTTATAAAAATGGTAACTTGTTAAGTTTTATAAGTGATAAAACTATAAACATGATTTTTACGACTTTTTCGGCTAATACCGTAAAATTAACGTTTTTGTTAAATAAAACTTAGACGGTTGGACCCGTCTAATGTAAACTTTTATAAACACATATACTGATATATAAACATATATAACGAGTAAAAACCGATAAAAACCCGAACTATAGGACATACGGACATTAACGAGCTAAATAAACATATTGGGCTAATAATTGGACTAAATAAGTTAAACACTTATAAAAAGAACTTATTGGGCTTAACCCATTTAGGCCCAACTTGTAAAGTGTAGATACTGATAATATAAGTATAACAAGGATTAATACAAGTTAAGAACTTATAATAGGCTTATTGGACCTAAAACACGTAAATAGGTAAAACGAGAAAACTAGTATAAAAGTTATCGACACATAACACAAAAATGATTAAATGAGGATATGTAAACCCACTTGATCATCATATATATATAATCATCATATGTATACATAATTGGTATTTTTATAAAGTCATTGGACATGAGTCTAAGACGAGTATTATTTGTCTAGGTTTCCGTGATTGAAGCACGTACCGTACATCCAAATCGCCGATAACCGCCTTCCCACATCAACGTGAGTTCATAGCCTCGCACTCTTTTAAATGTTTTTATAAATGTTTTATAAACCCGCGAGGGAGATAACGTGTTAGTTTTTATAAAATAGGACACCATTTGTCCCGATTGTTTGTTTATTGATTTGGACCCGAATGATTGTATGACCCGATTGTATGACCCGATAAATGAATAAAGGACCCGATAGATGAAATAAAATGGATTATTAAAGCTAGGATATGTCACTAAAAGTCCCATTAGCATGAATTGTGAACTACCGGGATTTGGCAGACGCTTATGCATTTAATAGTACTATTTGGGGACGATCACCCCAGTTCGCGCCTTGACGGTTGATCCCCGTCGTGCCACATTGATTGGTAAGCGAATTTATGTATGAGAAGATTTCCATAGCGTGACCTTTGTGACGACACGCTACTTTAGATGGGCAAAATTTGTATCGGGTTAGCTACCCGTTGTTGGTTTAGTAAGGTAACAATGTCATGCGGCTTATAATAATCCAAATTAACGAAATACTAATAGACGCTCCGAATTACGATGTATTGCCTGACTAGCAATACAGGGTCATACTATTGATATTATGTTTGTGTTTTGGTTTTCATAACCATACTCATATAACGGTTTTTATTTTCATACAACGTCGTAAGACGTATTGTATGACGTTTTTGCGACATTGGCTCGTATAATGATTTTTAAGGCTTTTCATAACCATATTCATATAACGGTTTTTATTTAATCTATACAACGTTGTAAAACGTATTGTATGATGTTTTTACGACATTGGCTCGTATAATGATTTTTAAGGCAAATGCCTATATTATGATTTTCGATAAGGATTTGTATAAAATGACTTTGGCTATTTTATGGCCTATTAAAATGATTTGTACAAAATGATTTTCAGTAAAAATTTTATACTGATATTATATTGATGGATTTTATTAAACTCTATGAATTCACTCGGCGTTATCGCTGACCTTTTCTTTTAACATGTTTTATCTCAGGTACTTGAAGGTAATTCTCGGGAAGACAACAAGAATTCATGGCCCGCACCTAAATAATATTTTCCATTCAAATGCTTTGTAAAACCTGTATTAAATACAATGACTTGGGACCGATGTAACTTTGATATTTATGAATGGAAATGATTTATTATTAAATGCCACGATTTTTATGCGTTGTCTATGATGTGAGTAATGTGCTATCCCGTAACGCCAACTAGTCTTCCGCTGTATTGAGTTGTATAAATTTGGGGGTGTTACAGTTTGGTACCAGAGTTCTCGTTATAGAGAACGAAAGATTTTTTAAAACCAAGGTTTTGAATAAAACATTTCAAAATCTTTTAACTATAAACATTTTTCTAAAATGTCTAAAAATCTTTTGACTATAACGGTGCCGAAGAATTCCCGAGTTACCGACAAGGCCAGACTGAGAAGTGTTATTTTATGATATATATATAACTTGGATTATATATATGTGATGTAATTTTATTACATGATTATTTGATGATTATTTTGATATTTATACGAGGTATTTATACGACGTAGATTGTCACAAGTAACCCTAAATCCCCTAGTAAATTAATCGAAGCTATTCTCGTAGGAATTCTAGCTATCCTAGATCTAAACCAAGTTGTGGATATTTATGATCCCAACAAATGGTTGATATTCGTAGAAATGTAGATATTAGTTGATTGTGATATTGAAAAAGAATTGGCGAGATTAAATCTGATATCGATGTCATGACGATCTTTCCTTATCGAGTGGAGATTGACAAAATGTTACCACCTAGGAAGATGTCATCTGATTCGTTGTCATCCAATTCTTAAATTGAAATCGAAAGGGTGAATGTTGCACTTGAGGCTGTCATTGGAACCAGTACCCAAAAGCCTCATGCCACTAATACCTTTCCGAGAAGTATAATTGACTGATCAAGTCATTTCATATTAATGACTCATTTGATAATTGTTGTTGTAAGAGCTAATAGGATTGGAAATTAAGTGTTGATTCATATTGAGATTGTATTGCCTTTACAAGGCCGAAGAATAAGGTTGTAAGTATTGGAAAATAAGGTAGGATGTCGAATTGAGTATAAGTTGATTGAAACTTGAATAAAGTAAAATTTAACTTGTATGGAATATGAGATTGTTAAGAGGAAGTCGTTAAGTTCTTTGATTAAATTATAAGGTTTTAAATGATTGTAGGTTCGTGTTAAGGGTTGTTCCTAGGCCATTGTCCAATAATGAGGATGCCCAGTGTCCAGGAAATAAATTGAAGAAATCTTCTTCTGAATTGGGACCTATGGATCTTCCGGGACATGTGGAACACCTAATGACTCTTGTAGATTAGTATTCATTGTGGTATCTTTTAAGAATCCCTAACTTAACTGAGATATCAGTTGGTAGGATGAGTTCTGAGAATTGTATGACATAGTGACACGTAATGTGTTACGGTACAATTTTGACTTGTTTGTGATTAATGAAAAAGAATACCTTTGATTGCTAAATTCTACATGTATTGATGTTATCTATCTTTTATTGCTTCATCCTAATGCTCGCATTAGTGATGCAACCATTGAACAAATACTCATCTCGATTTGAGTTATGTTGTGGATTATTCTCTTTTGAGTGCCGTCAAGGTCATGAACCTCTTGATTTATTGGCTAAGCTCATTTCCTATTATATTGAAGTTAGTTCTTGGTGAACAACTCTTCATCACTTTTTTACAGATCACTCATTGTTTTTAAAAGATAAAACAGTATTCCTTGAGAAAAATTGAATTTTCATCACTAAAAGGATTACTCAAAGTAAGATTTATAAGTGATTGTTATCGAAATGAAGTTGTTTATAAAACACCTTGGAAAACTTAATTGTTTTCATAATAAAGAAAATCTTTGTAAATTTATTCTTGATTCTTATTTAATAATTAAGCATGAAAATGTTTTTATTATAAACATGATGATAAAGTTTTGACGAACTGAGTATTGCATCGTTAATCTTGAAATTGTATATAGTTGCGCGCCTACATACAATTTGGGATGGACCATGCAAGGCTGATTAGTAGTCACCATAAAACTAATGAATAAGCACTACATTTTCTTTGAAGATTGTGAAAGATTAAATTTTATGGGATCTGCAATAAGTGAAAAATAGGGACATAATGTTAGAGACATCTACATATGTGCCCGTGCCATCTATTCTTCTGAGTCAAATTTACTCATCTGTGGAAATTGTCTTATTTGACAATTGACAATTCTTTCTTGTCCAATTCTCCTGTAGTGAGATTCTTAGGAAAAGTATCTGATTACCGAGTGTTGATACCCGACTGGATGTATTGACGTTCTTATCATTTATTATGATTTGATTTCATTTGAATGACTTGGGTAACGATCCGAGGAGCTTTCGAATGCGTACTTAAATTATGAAAACATGAGATATATTCATATTCGTTAAATGTTTTCATCCGTATCTGGTTTGAAATTCTCTCGCATAGATTATGCGTTGACCTTACTCTTTTAATAGTAGTTGTGTATCCATATATCCTTGAATTTGTGAAGGATTATGAGTTATTATTAGTCTTTTGAGAAGTTCACATCTTATCAACGGCAATGAAACTGAAAAGTTGATAGTGCCAGTAAAATGGATTGATTGATTATGACATGACGACATTGTCTTAATTGATGGGAACTCGAGTAGAATTCCCTAAAAGATAATATGATGATTATCAAAAGTGATCTAAATAATTCTTGATGGATGACCATATCCCGCATTTAGACTTGGAATTATACCATAAATGGTTATGAATTAGTCATAGATATTATAATCTAGAAAGAACCTGATATGAATTATTAAAAGATGTTTTCGTTATCTGAAACTTTAGGAAGTATTTGTTGATGAATTACCTAGACTTTCGCCATTAAGGCAGGTTGAAATTGATATTGATTATATTTCCGGTGCTGCACTTGTGGCTTGTGCACTGTACGTCAGCACCATCTGAATTTAAGGAATTACCGTACAACTGAGAGAGTTGTCGGAGAAAGATTTTATTCTACCAAGCCTGTCATCATGAAGAGCTATGGTGTTATCATTCCTTATATTTATAGATTACTGTGACTGAGTAAATTGACAATCGAAAACGATATCCATAACTCGAAATGGAAGATTTGTTCGATCATTTACAAGGTTCTAGCGTATGTTTTAAAGATTTGATGCACGGCATGGTTATCATCAACTTCGCATCTGCGAAAAAGATTATCTATTCCAATCACTACATCCGGTACTTGTAATGAACATTATGAGTTTCACGTGATGTCGTTTGGATTGACTAATACACATGTAGCATTCATAAAATTGGTGAATCACGTGTGTAGGCTGTAATTTGATAAATTCATGCTTATGATCATTAAGGATCATTTGTTTGTTCATAAAGAATAAGAATGAGTTAATAATTATTTATAGATTGACCTGAATTGGCCGAACAATGAAAACATGTACCTTAAATATTTAACATAAGACTTAAGACTTAATTCTTTACATGATTTAACCGTATGATTAATAGATAATGGAAGCTATATTGACTTTTCAAAGATTAGAACCATTAACGCTTAGGGATTAAAAACTTAATCCTTTACATAAAATGACCGTTGGATTAATAATGGTAAGATGTATGCATATAGACTCTTCAAAAATTAAGAGCCCTTTTAAGACTTTGGATTTTACCAAAAAGAAATGGAAATATGTTTTGACAAATGTTTTAACAAAGGATTCTTAAAGGGATTATTCCTTTATACACAAACCATTTAACTAAACTTCTGTTTATGGGTAAATGTTTGTGTATACCTCAAGATAACTTAAGAAGGACTGAGTAAAACCATTTATACCATAACCTGAAAACTTAAAACGACAATTTCTGCTTTTCAAATAAGAAAATTTTGAGCAAAGTGTAACCAAAGATTTTTTTTTTTCAAACATTTACGAATCTTATTAATTATTTTCAATAAATCAACAAAAATTGTGTTAACTAAATTCAAATTTATTTTGAACATTTTATATAATTGGTCGAACTAAGAAATTTAAAATTTTTACGTTTACGTTTCATGAAAATTAAATAATTATTGTTAATTTACATGTAATAATTATCGACGCTTTAAACGCCGGATTGAGAAAAACTGATAAAAATGATAGATGAGACGAAACTGAAACTTAGAAAATATGAAGAAATGTGAACGTAATTACTGACGCATAATATAGAAAGAATATCTGAGTGAATTGTGGACATGATAATTACATCATCATGAGAAGTGAATATAGATACTGACATATTATATAAAAAGGATAAAGAACCAATTAGGATATATTTCTTAATAATGAACGTGCAAAATAAAGTGCCGAACAATATAAAAATAAACTATGTTCGTAAAAAGGATAATATAGATAATAAAAGTGGTTCGCTGCTAATATGAACCATTAGGATTGAGAAGCCGATGGCGTTAGATGTATAAAAGACCACTTGTGATTGTCTAAATATGGAAATTTTGAGATATAGTTATGTTGGAATTTGTAAGTATAAGTATTCTATTTATGTCATTTATGACTAAAAGTATCTTTGTCTTAAGAAGTTGTACTAATGGCAAATTATGAAGGCAGACATCGCCTCATACATTAGTAAACGTCTAGCTATTGCAAAGGTCATCATCTGAATTTGATTCGATTTGGGTCATCGTCGACAGATTGACCAAATCTGCTAATATCATTTCCGTTAATGATAAATGCAAAAGAGTTATGTAAACATAGTGTGCCTGTATCGAACATCTTTATCAAGATCCTCGCTTCGCATCGAATTTCTAGAGATTTGCTCAGAAGTCATTGAGAACGAACCTTGATGAGAGTACTGTGTACCACCCCAATCGAAGGGATGAGGTAAAGTAACGAAACAAAGTAATATAAGTGTTGTTTTATGTTTGAATGATTGACCTTTGGTAATAGACCGTATAATCGTTTTCCTTTGGAGAGATTATCATTGATAACTATCGTATTAGGATCGAGATCTAATCTTGTTAGGATCTATATTAGAGCATCTGTAAGCAAGAGTTGAGATAAAGACACCCGACATACACCCACTGTGAGTTGGACATGTCTTTTAGGTTTAAGGTTTCCTATTATGGCGAACCTAACCTTACAAAATACCCAACCCGCGAGATCTGAAATGATTGTTGAAATTAGGATTTGACTATTGACTGCCGATAGCGGGCAGAAGGTTATGTGAATGTGAAATGTGGATCTTGAAGTGCCAAATGGGTAGCGAAGTTATGCCACAATTTTTAACCTTGGAAAAATGAATTCATGATCTGACAAATCATGGGATATAAGTCCCCGTTGTATGGGACCATTGAGATGATATAAAAGATTGGTTTGAAAGGCATATAAGCTGGATCTACCCTAGGACTTCAAAGACAGCGTGAATTATGTTTCGTATATCGAACTTGATGGAATATCTATCAAGTGAGAACCTGATTATTCTTAGTAGAGCTTAGATCGGCGAAAAGTTGCATTCATCAAAAACCCGTGAACATCATGGATAGAGAAAGTAAGTCAACATTTAGCCTGATCTTATTCCCGTAGTTATGTTTGATGAAACTCGTGTATTATAATGGATTACACTTGTGAGAAAACACCGAATGTGGAGGAAATACCCACATGGCTTTAACTCTATAAGAAGCGAGTAGTAAGGTAAGATGATCTTTGAGGACAAAGATCCTGTTTAGAGGTAAATGCTGTGACAATCCGTCAATTTATGGTCGATATTTTATTCTCAATATTTATTTGAAAACATTATTTTAATGTTACAATATGAACTCACTTATTTTTGGGAAGAAATTTGGATTCACGTCTTGAAGTAGCATCGACTACGTCTAAACCGGAGGATTCTACGTTACGTGCTTACGTTTACATACACCGTCTTTGGTGACAGTCCGATATTTCAGAAAATAAATTTTTTCGTGAATATTATTTTGGAGTTTTAAATTTGTGTTAGTTCATAATCTCACAAATTTACGAGAAGAGATTAGGACTTACGATTGTATCTTAACGTCCTTTACGACTAAACCGGAAACCCTAGGATTACGTATTTACGTTTTCGAACTCCGTTTTTGATGAGACAATTTTTATTGGATTCGTTTTGTGACGGTGATTCATAATTTATAAAAACATTTTTCGTAAAACGGCCCGAGGGCACGCAAATCGAGGAAACTAGAATCGAGGAGTACCCGTAAATAAATGGGGATGAGACAAGTGGGACACTTGTCCCACCCCCAAAACCGGCCAAGTATAAGCAACCAACATCCATGATGTGTCAATTTACAACACACTACAATAACACTTGTCCTAAGCTTACTATGTAAGCTAAGCTTACCACAAAAACAAGAACTCAAAACCATTTGATCATTTCACAACATGCAAACCACCAAAAACTCACAACTCTCTCTCTCACTCATTTTGGCCGTCCCATTTCTCCCCAAAAACACCCAATTTGATCTTGATTCCACCATAAAATCATGTGTTATTTACACATATGTTGAAGCCACTTTGAAACCCTATTGATTGGTGGTGCTTATAACATCCAAGGAGGAGTTTTCATGGAGTAGTAGGGCTGATTTTCCATAAGGTATTCATGAATAATGGTGTTCTTGAAGATGGAGTTGGCTATGCACAAGTTTCTCCATCAAAATCCATGTTTTGATCAACCTACATCATCATGGTGGTATAAAGATTGTCCTCCTCATCTTCTTGTTATTTTGATTATGTAAACATGTATTTTATTTCCTATTGTATATGTATATGATGGTTATATGATGATAAAAATGTTATGTGTGGATTTGTTGTTGATAAATATGATTAAAAAGGTGAAAAACTATAAAGAACAAGGCTAAAATCTTGCTTAAAAGTGATGGCTGTATAAAACAGTAAAGAAACAGGTCATGGACTGATAAAATGATGAAGTAGAATCCATTTACAGTAAGCTATATGTCTTGTACACATGTGAGAGTTGGCCATGCAATGGAATCATTGTAATGAGTGAGATATGATCAAAACAAGTTTAAGGTACAAATCTGAGTTCACTGTTTTGGACGATTTTTAGAAAATACTTAGAGGATGATTCAACAGTAGCTATAGAAGAGTTAAATGTAGCACATATCATGTAGTTTATGTGATAAACATTTGATCTTCTATCTCCATATAGAACTCTAGATATGGCAGTTTTGGTGAAAGTGAAGATAAAAATCAGATTTTTGAAATTAAAAGAATAATACTATTATATAAGCACTCAAAATTTAATAGTATAAAATATAAATGAAAACCCACTAACTTATGGATTTTATTTATATAAGTATGTAAAAGGTTAAATAAGTGGACATTTTATAAAAATGGTAACTTGTTAAGTTTTATAAGTGATAAAACTATAAACATGATTTTTACGACTTTTTCGGCTAATACCGTAAAATTAACGTTTTTGTTAAATAAAACTTAGACGGTTGGACCCGTCTAATGTAAACTTTTATAAACACATATACTGATATATAAACATATATAACGAGTAAAAACCGATAAAAACCCGAACTATAGGACATACGGACATTAACGAGCTAAATAAACATATTGGGCTAATAATTGGACTAAATAAGTTAAACACTTATAAAACGAACTTATTGGGCTTAACCCATTTAGGCCCAACTTGTAAAGTGTAGATACTGATAATATAAGTATAACAAGGATTAATACAAGTTAAGAACTTATAATAGGCTTATTGGACCTAAAACACGTAAATAGGTAAAACGAGAAAACTAGTATAAAAGTTATCGACACATAACACAAAAATGATTAAATGAGGATATGTAAACCCACTTGATCATCATATATATATAATCATCATATGTATACATAATTGGTATTTTTATAAAGTCATTGGACATGAGTCTAAGACGAGTATTATTTGTCTAGGTTTCCGTGATTGAAGCACGTACCGTACATCCAAATCGCCGATAACCGCCTTCCCACATCAACGTGAGTTCATAGCCTCGCACTCTTTTAAATGTTTTTATAAATGTTTTATAAACCCGCGAGGGAGATAACGTGTTAGTTTTTATAAAATAGGACACCATTTGTCCCGATTGTTTGTTTATTGATTTGGACCCGAATGATTGTATGACCCGATTGTATGACCCGATAAATGAATAAAGGACCCGATAGATGAAATAAAATGGATTATTAAAGCTAGGATATGTCACTAAAAGTCCCATTAGCATGAATTGTGAACTACCGGGATTTGGTAGACGCTTATGCATTTAATAGTACTATTTGGGGACGATCACCCCAGTTCGCGCCTTGACGGTTGATCCCCGTCGTGCCACATTGATTGGTAAGCGAATTTATGTATGAGAAGATTTCCATAGCGTGACCTTTGTGACGACACGCTACTTTAGATGGGCAAAATCTGTATCGGGTTAGCTACCCGTTGTTGGTTTAGTAAGGTAACAATGTCATGCGGCTTATAATAATCCAAATTAACGAAATACTAATAGACGCTCCGAATTACGATGTATTGCCTGACTAGCAATACAGGGTCATACTATTGATATTATGTTTGTGTTTTGGTTTTCATAACCATACTCATATAACGGTTTTTATTTTCATACAACGTCGTAAGACGTATTGTATGACGTTTTTGCGACATTGGCTCGTATAATGATTTTTAAGGCTTTTCATAACCATATTCATATAACGGTTTTTATTTAATCTATACAACGTTGTAAAACGTATTGTATGATGTTTTTACGACATTGGCTCGTATAATGATTTTTAAGGCAAATGCCTATATTATGATTTTCGATAAGGATTTGTATAAAATGACTTTGGCTATTTTATGGCCTATTAAAATGATTTGTACAAAATGATTTTCAGTAAAAATTTTATACTGATATTATATTGATGGATTTTATTAAACTCTATGAATTCACTCGGCGTTATCGCTGACCTTTTCTTTTAACATGTTTTATCTCAGGTACTTGAAGGTAATTCTCGGGAAGACAACAAGAATTCATGGCCCGCACCTAAATAATATTTTCCATTCAAATGCTTTGTAAAACCTGTATTAAATACAATGACTTGGGACCGATGTAACTTTGATATTTATGAATGGAAATGATTTATTATTAAACGCCACGATTTTTATGCGTTGTCTATGATGTGAGTAATGTGCTATCCTGTAACGCCAACTAGTCTTCCGCTGTATTGAGTTGTATAAATTTGGGGGTGTTACACTGAGCACAATAATGTAACTCCTTCAAGTGATAGAAAATATGTGCATAGAGTACCATAAGAAAAATCACACATTCCTAGATCTTGTATCACTTTGTCACTAGGTGTTTAAGTATAAAACACATACCCGCGAAAATCTTCTTCGTCTTCAAATAAATGATAAAAACTTTTCTTCGTAATCAATAAAATTAAATCAAGCCTTTATACCTTTAAGATCAGTTGCTGTGAATAACCAAACTCCAAGACCTTGTTGTCCCAAAACTCATATCTGACAGCAGGGGGAACTTTCAAAAACAGTGGGAATTCTTTAATGAAAGCAGGGGGGGTCTATTGAAGGCAGGGGCTCGTAGCAGGGGGAACTTTTAATGAAAGCAGGGGGAACTTTTCAAAAGCAGGGGGAACTTTTAATGCCACTGTTTTTGTTATTAACTGTACCAAACCCACACTCAATGGGAATGAATTTATAACAGGTGATAAATAACAAAAATAAAGGCAATTAAAAGTGACCTACTGTGAATAGTTTGTACCTGCTATTATATCTTTGTATTATTCCCACGAATTCTTATTTGCTGTAACAGATACCTTTTTCCTTCAAATCGTTGGCTCACTTCCTTTTTATTTGCACATAATCCACACGAATAGTATACATGTTTTTATTGTCACTAGGTGACAACACATGAGTGATCACACAGACACCATTTTCGTGATTATGTTTATCAAGTGGAACCACCCACATTCATTCCCTGTAACAATTATAAATTGACCACAGCAGCAAGGTTTGACCATTAACCAGAAACAGATACCGAGTATATGACATACTGTATTTATTATGTATCCCAACATATCAACACAACAAATCATTCTCTGCCATTCGTTTCTAAACAAAACCTTACGTGGGACCAAAACATTTGATAAGCTCAACCGATTTATTGTTTGATTGTATAATCATACCTTGATTAAATCACACAACATGTCCTTTGTCGTCTCTTGGAAGCTTTGTATAAATCAAACGAATCAATTTGCTATTCCTGGGCCCACGTGATCCTTTGTCTTGTCTAAATTTAATGATCAAATTAATGATCATGTGGAATAAGAACGAGACAATATTATTCGGAATAAGAACGAATATATATATAGTCCAACGGCAACAGTATTATTTCTCCATAGCAACGAAACATAATTATTTAGGGTTTCAACATAAACCCTAAATCTTCACAGCAACAAAATCAAACATCTTGATTCTCCTAGATATCGAGCCACCCGCTCTGATACCACATGTTGAATCCAAGATCTTTAGACTCAAACAGTCGAAACCGTTTTATCTAGGTTGATCATCATTCATATGATAACATAGCGGAATAAGAACAACGATCATGAATAAGATGTTTAACAAAGATGAATAATTCCCAAAGGGTTTGTATTATTGATGATTAACACAAACCACTCTAGGCATGTGTACATTGAATCCCATGCCTAGAGATCAAAGACTTTGTAGGTTACATTTGAGTAGTATGAATTGATTAATAAACCTACGGTCTGGTGTTCCTTTTATAACTTAAGGAACCCAGGGATACATGGAAACTAAATAAGATAATAATGACTAAATCAAAACAGAATTATTCATTCTTATCACTACTTGACCAAATCTCCATCTTTTTAGTATATAGCAGGGGAATCTTCACAACAGTGGAAAGTTTTGTAGCAGGGGAAACTTTCTTGTATTTTGTCCACCAGCTTGAAGTTTCTCCTAATGCCATATTTGGTCCTTCTTGTTTCCATAGTGATTTGACTCATCAACTTTTGACCCAACAGGCTCTTAGACAGTATCCCAGTTTTCCACTAATTTTTTGTAGATGCTATTATTCTAATAAAGTGATGTTTATAATAAAAATAATAAAGATAATAATAATAATAATAATAATAAAATAATAATAATAAAATAATAATAATAAAAATAATAAAAATAATAATAACTTTTTTGTAGATGCTATTATTCTAATAAAGTGATGTCTATAGCTAAAGGAGTGGGATCCCATATAGTATCTCGGTTTCCCACTAATTTCTTATAATATCTGAAATTTCTAATAAAGTGATGGTTATAATGAATATAAATAATAATAATAATAATAATAATAATAATAAAAGATTTTCTAAAGAATAATAATAATAATAATAATAATAACAATAAAATAATAATATAATTAAAACATGATGCATTAGCCTTACTAAAGTGGATTTGAAAGTTCTATTTGACTCAAGATTGTGGCACGTGTTGTTGCTTATATTTTTAGTAGCAATAGCTTTGTTGTAGTTAAAAGAGTTGTTGATACAAAAGTTGGATGGACCGCGTTTGACCCAAATTAGGCTTAATTCGGGTGCTTGAGGGCTCCGGATTTTGCACCAAGTGAACTTGTTTGAACACCCTGCACACTAAATAATAAACATTGTTAGGCTTATCGTGGGAATGTATCCTATGATTAGACTCTGACCTGAGAGTAAGTAATCGGTTTGATTAAGTAATCGATGAGGGTTTAGATTATACTATGAATCATACCTTTGTGGAACCTCTGGGGTTCCTTTTATACCCGATGAAACCCTAATTGGACTTCTCTATTCTTGTGGCCTAAGCAAGAGATAATTACCATATACAACAAGATCCTTATCACGTAAAATAGGAGAGTGTATATTCTCTTACCTTTGGCGAATCACAATCCTAATTAGATGATGATTGTGTCGAATCCTGCCGTGTGCGGCCAGGATACGGTTCAGATGGAATCATGTGCGACAGCGGCTTATTGGGCCTCATGGGCTAGCGTTGTCTGTATATGATCCATACGTAATGGTTACGGGTAGTTCCAGTGGGTCGGGCTTTATAGCCCAACTAGGGACTATACGTCATCATGTCCCCCCCCCCCAGTCTAGTAGTCACACGGCTTGCCACAGCTACTAGACTATAGACATTGGGTCGGACTTGAAATTATATTAGGTAGAATAAAATGCCTAAGAGTAAAAAGGAAGTTTCAAACGTTCCCGCCAAAACATACACATTCATCTGTCCTTTATACCTACCACCTTAAAAATCGGAAAAAACGAATGTCACGTCAGCATATCGATTCATCTTCCACCGTTAAACGGTGCAAGTGGAGCACACGTGGCAATCATCTATCGATAGCAACAGTAACCCTAGGAGAATATACATTCGATTTCCTTTTTCACTTTGATTTCTCACAGTAAAAACATAGTAGCCGCCATTAACAAACCTTCAATCCTCAATCTTTAACGCGAATTAAAAACTCCTAGGCTATGAAAAATCTTGAGGCGGGTAAGGACCAAATTTTCAAGGACATAGACTCTTTGGGCGCAGATGTAAAAGAAAAAGTGCACGACCAAGACACCAAAATCCAGCGCTTTAGCATCGAATTTGATGAAGATCTATATTTGTGCTTAATGTTTGCAGTGGCTGAGAAGCGCTGGTTATTACATCATGGACTACGACTAGCCGCAATGGGAGCACTAGAGGCCCAGAATATCAAGAACGCTTTTGTAGAAGATATCATTGCGGCCATGGTTGCGGGTACTAGTGTTGGCTTAGAACGTGAGTTTGAGGAGAAGTTCTTGACAAAGGATCTTGACCAAGTGAAATTTTATAATCCTCTTGTCCATGATAACTTAGATGATGCAATGATTAGGATCAAAGAATGTGCACTGCCGTCGTTTGTGTCGATGCAGTAGACCAAGAGCTTATAGATCCAACATTTATTATACATCTGCTGCTCCTTAACAAGATTTAGAGCAATTGATTCAAACGCCCCAATAGTCCTATCGGAATTTACAGCAAAAATTGTCTGATCAAACTCTTTAGGAGCTCCATCCACAGGGGACAACTGTTATACATAAGCATTTTATAAAACATAAACTTCATCTGGTAAATGGGATTCACAGTCACACCTTTATTTCAAGTTAAACACTATGAAAGAGAAACAAGGAGATGATGCAAATATTTGATATATGTGAATCTTTCATGAAATTCATGTCATCCTTCATTTACTACTAATTTTCAAAAAGTTAGAAAAAGAATCCTAAGGCGTCAATTATACCCTATTATGATAATTATTTTTGTTTTCGGAAAATTTAATATTGTATGTTTGACTAATTAACTGTCGATACCAATATTCACACATAAATAGTGACATACATAATACTTTGCAAAACAAGCCAATTTGGTAAATACATTTTATCTCCCAAATAGGCAACAAAAGTTACGACAAATAGGCTAGTTTAGTAACTGAAGTTTTGAGTTAATTACATGAGTCGCCCCGTATATTTGAGTAGAAATAATGGATAACCTCCTCAGATTCAATACATACGCCTAACATTCCAATTTTGATGTTTTCTTAACAAACCTGTCCTCCCCAATGGGGAAGGATGGATATGATAAGCATAAATCAAAGTAGGAAGTAAATGTAAGTAATAACCCTTTAGAACCATAATAACCACAGGGAAAATTCTTGTATTCTTGCTCATATCTGGTAAGTACTTTGCTACACTATAATTACCAAACTAGCCCCTTTAAAAACTTTAATTACAAGGTTAGGCTAGATATTGCAATCAAGGAGAAAATGAATGACAAAACCACATTCAGCCAGAGAATCATAAAGGAGTCCATCGTATATCAACATAACTCTTTATGGGTACTTCTTTTCCTGTCAAACAATACCACACAATATAGATCATCAAGATTTTAGAGTGAAAATAAGAAAATTTGATCAAGCTAATTGATAACGACATAAATATACATATTCAATCTATCATTATAACGCCACTTTGTAGTATAAATAAGAGCTTCTGACACTTAATATGTTGTGTTTTATATGTAGATATAAAGTTTGAAGGAGCAAAGTGAAGACATACAAAGAAGGGTCCTCAATATGTAAATAAGCCAAAGTTATTGATAGAAGATTCTGGAACGCCCAGAAGTGAGGCGCACAATCTCAGAAGTACGGCGCACATTCCCGTCTCCAAAGTGCGGCGCACTTTCGGAGAAGTGCGGCGCACATTTGACCCCAGACAACACTATAAATAGAGGCCACTTCTACTCATTTTACACACACCTCTCCATTCATTCTCCCATCTTCCACCATCATTCCTTAGTAGTTTAGGACGAATTTTGGGCTGAGTAACATCATTCAAAGGCTTCGGAAGATTTGTTATCATTAGTTTGATCAATCAAGAATAGTTTTCATTTTGGAAAACTTGTAATCATCATCTGGATCATATAACTTTGGTATAATCTTTCATCCCTTTTATTATGATCAACTGGAATTATGATGAATGTTATGTTTGTTGTTCCTTTGATTATGGAGTAATTGTCGTGTGTGTTTGGTTAAGTGTATATAGAATATGATTAGATTGTATTAGCTTCGCAGGGGCGAAGTGCGGCGCACAATTAGGTTTGTCTGGTGCACTTTCTCCCTGGTTCGTGATTATAAGCGTGATTGATTTATTCTTGTACTCGATACTATTATGTTTGATCATTGTTATGTATTTGGTTCATTCATGATTATAATTAGTACTTATATGATTGAATGGATTCCATGTCATCTAGTAAATGAATCTTGGTATTCTCCTTTGTCGCGATTGGTGGAATGAAATACATAACGACTCTTGCATAATTTTGTTTAGTGCTTGAATTAATGAAACCAACATAAACCATTCTTAATGCTTTTGGTATGACATGATCTTTAGTCGGATTTTTGTTATATTGATTAGATGTTTCATGTGCGACTAGTCATCCACATGTTGTCTTACCTTGTTTATGTGCTTATAACCATGTTAGCTATATATCATTTCTATGTTCTTATCCTTGACCAAACGCACCTTTAAATCATTATTAGAAGCTGAAATCTTTAGAACTTGTGACACTCTAGAGATCATTGTTTTTACTTGTTAACAACAATCCCGTGGATCGAACTGGACTTACCTTTAGACTATACTATACACGAAAGGGTATACTTGCCCGTGTTTTGTTTTTAGTCCGTTGTTTGGAAATCATCTAGTAACATAAATTTAAAACTCGCTTTCGCAACATCAAGTTTTTGACCCCTTTTGTTTAGGACTTGCGAACACACATCAAGTTTTTGGAGTCGCTGCCGGGGATTTTTTTCGTTACTTGTTTAAACTTTTTGAGAAACTTATTTTTAAAATCAAACCATCGCCGTAGAGATTTCTGGCAGTCTCAACATTTCTGTCGAAAAATTTGCAGAAAGTATGCCGCACATTTCATTTGCCGCACATTTCATTTGTGCGCCGCACTTTTTGGAGAATTCTAAGTACGCCGCACATGTAGCAATGTGCGCCGCACTTTCTGAAAAAAAATTCATAACGAAGTCTGAGTGAATTTCAAAAACCAACCAAACTGCCTTTTAGAATTTGTGAATTTGTAAATATAAAGTTTATCATCAAACAAAAACAAAAAAATATATAAAACCAAAAAACCAAAAATATTAGTTTTTATTTCTTTTTTATTTATCTTCTTATCCTTTTATAAATCTCAAAAATAAAACAAAAATATATAATAATTATAAATAAATAAAGTTAAATAATAATAATAATAATAATAATAAAAGATTAAAAAAAGGGGTGGGAGCGCAGCTTTTGGGGAGCTTGAAGAGGAAGCCTTGGTTACTCTTTCGCGTCTCAAGCGCTTATCTGTTTGTCATTCCAATGATGCTAGAAGTGGCTTTTTTCTATTTTCTAGACTTGGTTTCTGTATTCAAAAGGGGGTGGGAGCGCAGCTTGTTTCGCGGCTCCCTTCCAATTTTGTGTGATTAATAAATAAAAGATTAAAAAAAATAAAAAAAAAATAATAATAATAATAAATAATAACAAAAAAATGTCTTTTTGTGAAATTTTGAACGTTTGTTTAAATCCTCGATCATGGGGAAAAGAACTTGTAAATCTATTATTTAAATTACATAAAAATCTAATAAAGAGTAGTTATGAATTTCAAAAAATCTCAAAAGAATGCCTTCAAATCAAATCACCTAAATTTTCAACCCATAATCCATCCAATAATGAATTTATCATTATAGATATACATGAAGAGGATGTCGAAACCCAACCCAATCCACCCGAACATATCATAGATATCGATCCCGGTGATCAATCCGTGTGGAATAGTGCTAGTACCATAGCACCGACTCCTAATTCCGCCATTGTTCGAACCGATGTTGACAACAACTTTGTTATTAACACTACCCACTTAAAAATGGTTCAAGAGAATAAATTTGATTCTCATTTGCGGGCCGATCCGCATGAACACATTCGTGAATTTCTCGTAATCTGTGACATGTTCAAATACAGTAAAACTCAAAGTGAAGTTATCAAACTTTTGATGTTTCCACTATCCTTAGCTGATGATGCTAAAATCTGGTTCGATAAGCTTAATGAAGATTCTATAACATCGTGGGAACAAATGAAAAGAGCTTTTATAAGCAAATTTTTTCCACTTTCGTTATTTGAACGTCTTTTACTCAAAATCAGAAATTTATCTCAAACCACATGTGAAAGTCTAACCCAAGCTTGGTTACGACTTAAGAACATGCTTCGAAAATGCCATGGGCATGGTCTAACCAAAAGAGATATTATTCAAATATTTTATCATGGTTTAAACGAATTCGCTCAAGCAATCCTTGATGGAACTGCTGGAGGAATCTTCCTCTACAAAACTCCAAAACAAGCTTTTCAAATTCTTGAAGACAAAGTTCTTTTTGAACTTAATTGGCCCAAAAAGTCTCGAAACAAAGATAATTGGAAATCTACTTCTTTCGCCGATGAAAGTAGTATTGATACCTCTCGATTAATGGAAAAGTTAGAAGCTCTTGAAGCTAAAATTGATTCTCATTTCCAAATCTTTAAAGAAGAACTACATGAGATGCGTGAAAAATATAATGATCTCGAACGTAATATCGCTTTTAAAATCGCATGAACGATGACACGCCGATGTGTGAACGTCATGAATCAAATCAACTCGAAGGTTATGAAAAACAAAATTCTCGTTTTTCTCAACCTCAATCCGAAATCAATCTCGAAAAATTAATCACTAAATTAGATAGTCAAAGAGTTGCAAATAATTTTGTAAAAGAGGTCGTTAACATTATGAGTTTTAAAATGAAGCAAAATGAAAAGAACTTTCAAACTCTATTTGAAAACTTTGAAACAAAAACTACTGAGTTGTCAAAGTCTCAAACTCATGTCTCTTTTGATCAAACCGTTAGGACAAACCCACCTCCTCCTCTTTTTGCCGAAGTTGAGCACGTGAATGTCGTATTCACGAGGAGTGAAAAGTCCGAAGACCCTCCGAAAACCCAAAAATATCCACCACCTCCTATCATCGTTAAAAGTAAAGTCGAAAATTGTAAACCATTTAATACAACGAAGAAGGATTTTTATGTGGTCAAATCGAAAGAATATCCATTTTTGGAGTATATACCAAAAATACCGTATCCTCAACGTTTGAAAATAGATCCTTCTCACTTGAACCGTATTGTAAAGGTACCTTGAATCTATCAAAAATAAATAAAAAATAGTAATAGTAGTATTAGTATAATGAGTAGAAATAATAATAGAACTATAAAAAATATTAAAAAAATCGGAAAAAGAGTTTTCGTATTTAGCTTTTTACTTTCGTTTCATTTATTTGTTTGTTTGTAACTGTTTAAATATGTCGTTAATTAATAAAATCTAAAAAATGTGTTTTCTATCGTAATAAAATCACCGCACATATTATGTTGCTCGGCGCATTTTTGTAAAAATATCGTTTTTTTTAAACCAATGTGTTTGATAAGTGTTTGTCTAAAATTAAAAATTCAAAAAAGATTTTATATCCTCTTTTATTTTTCATTTCGTAATATTTTGTGTATTATTATTAGTAAAATATGAATAAATAAATTTTAAGAAAAAATATACAAAAAGTATAAAATGAAAATTGCAATTTCTTTAGTACGTTGCGCGCCGTGCTTTGTTATTACACCAAAAATATTCTACGAACTTTGTGGGTGTGTTCCCTGGAAACCCTCACGAGACTATAACTCGTCCACTCGGTACACCGAGGGGTTTAAAGGCTTGTTGCATATACTAAATGCAATCGTGGTGCCTACGAAAGTGTGCTTTAGAATTTTACGTTTTTTTGTAGTTTTGTCTCTTTTGCAGATTAATAAAGCAGGTGAAGTTTGGATTGGATTGGTGTGGTGTTGATAGTTTATCACTTGGAGATGTGCTCAATCGATCCTAAAATTAAATGTGTGGGGAAATGAATTTGAAAATATGACTCATTTGTAAATAAAAAAAATTTCTAAGAAAATAATAAAAATAAAGATGTTTTATAAATAAATAAAGTGTTTTTAGCAAAGCAAAAATCTCATTGATTGACATTATAAAGCACAAAAACATCCACCAAATATGTGAGAAAAGCTAGCCTTTATATTTCTCTATTTTGTGTAAAAGTCGGTAATTTAGTGTGCTTTAGAACTTGTGCTAGATTATCATTTACTAAACCGCAGTGAGGTTAATTTATAGATATTTTTTAGAGGAGGCAAAATAAATCCATTGTATATCATTTTAGTCGAGCTACACTGGCTTGCTAAAATATGTGGCACTTGTACTTATGTGTTATATTATCATTTGTGCCGTTATCCTTGTGTTTATGCCTTTCGTTGTCAAGTCGTGTATATTGTGTTATAGAAATAAAAAGGAAAACTATAAAAAAATGAAAAAAAAGAAGTGAAAAAAAAGAGAAAGAAAGAAAAAAAAAGAAAAATGAAATAAATTATTGTAGTGTTATTGATTATACGACTTTGACAAGGCATATTGTGGTAACTAAACCCTCATCATTATCATGTTTTGCCTCTTTGAGAATTTATCTGGTGCTCACGCCGCAACGGTTATGTTTATGTGTCGTATACAAGCCTATGGTAGCTATCTATTCTATGTCCGTGCTATTTGAGTGTTATCTTATATTAATCCTTGTGAGTGACATTGTGTGAATTCAAATCTAAACACTATTCCCATGTGAGGTGCTGAAATTATTGTGTTGTTGCTTTTGCTACTTAGAAACTTAATCATTTTCCTATCATGCTTCATATCGATGTTTATGCTTTTAAAATATAATCTTGTTTTCTCGCTTTGATTGCTTGAGGGCAAGCAATAGCTAAGTGTGGAGGAATTTGATAACGACCTAAATATACATATTCAATCTATCATTATAATGCCACTTTGTAGTATAAATAAGAACTTCTGATACTTAATATGTTGTGTTTTATATGCAGATATAAAGTTTGAAGGAGCAAAGTGAAGACATACAAAGAAGGGTCCTCAATATGCAAATAACCCAAAGTTATTGGTAGAAGATTCTGGAACGCCCAGAAGTGCGGCGCACAATCTCAGACAGCACTATAAATAGAGGCCACTTCTACTCATTTTACACACACCTCTCCATTCATTCTCCCATCTTCCACCATCATTCCTTAGTAGTTTAGGACGAATTTTGGGCTGAGTAACATCACCCAAAGGCTTCGGAGGATTTCTAATCATTATTTTGATTAATCAAGAATAGTTTTCATTTTGGAAAACTTGTAATCATCATTTGGATCATATAACTTTGGTATAATCTTTATCCCTTTTATTATGATCAATTCTGGAATTATGATGAATTTTATGTTTGTTATTCCTTTGATTATGGAGTAATTGTCTTGTGTGTTTGGTTAAGTGTATATAGAATATGATTAGATTGTATTAGCTTCGTATGGGCGAAGTGCGGCGCACAATTAGGTTTGTGCAGCGCACTTTCTCCCTGGTTCGTGATTACAAGCGTGATTGATTTGTTCTTATACTCGATACTATTATGTTTGATTATTGCTATGTATTTGGTTCATTCATGATTATAACTAGTACTTAGATGATTGAATGGATTCCATGTCATCTAGTAAATGAATCTTGGTATTCGCCTTTGTCGCGATTGGTGGAATGAAATACATAACGACTCTTGCATAATTTTGTTTAGTGCTTGGATTATTGAAACCAACATTAACCATTCTTAATGCTTTTGGTATGACATGATCTTTAGTCGGATTTTTGTTATATTGATTAGATGTTTCATGTGCGACTAGTCATCCACATGTTGTCTTACCTTGTTTATGTGCTTATAACCATCTTAGCTATATATCATTTCTATGTTCTTATTCTTAACCAAATGCACCTTTAAATCATTATTAGAAGCTGAAATCTTTAGAACTTGTGACACTCTAGAGATCATTGTTTTTACTTGTTAACAACAATCCCATGGATTGACCTGGACTTACCTATAGACTATACTATACATGAAAGGGTATACTTGCCCGTGTAGTATTTTTAGTCCCTTGTTTGGTAATCATCTAGTGATATAAATTTAAAACTCGCTTTCACAACATCAAGTTTTTGACCCCTTTTGTTTAGGACTTGCGAACACACATCACTAACTGACATGGTTATGAATGCTAACATGTCCATACAGGTCACATGTTGTTGTTTGGATATCATATGCTTCAATTTTACGACCATAATAATCTGCTAATATTGAAGGCTCTATCGCGCTTGTGCATAAGAGTGGTTTTAAATAAAAACTCATAAGATGAAGAGATCACTGTAGATCCTACAATTTAAAAAAATAGAATAAAAAATAGAGCGTGGTCACGCCATGAACTGATTTTTTGATGATTAATAACATTTTGCATTATAAACTAGATAATGGGAAGAAAAGCCTATTTAAACACTAAAGGATGTTAGTTGAGATGCACATAGTACCATAGATGAGAAGTGCATATATGTGGTTACGAAGACTTAAAAAATGAGAAAAACTGCTCTTTAATTAGATAAATAACCGACTACTAAAGGTCTAAAGATGCATGCTTTAATATAATACATAAGGCGGCAGAAACATACCTCCCCATTTATCGAGGTTAAGAATCCAAGCACAGTATTCTTCATTTGGTTTCCCAAGGAATGCTTCAGAATATTTTGTCTATCACTAGACTATAACCTATAAGAGGAATAATACATATTATTTGATAAAATAATTTATAATCCGTATGAAGTGTTGTACTCGGATTTACAAAGCATCAAAACACTACATAATGTTTTAGCATTTTGAAAATTTAAAGCGTAGGTACAACCTAAGCTTTCATTATTTAGAAGAAACACTATTACAGATAACACTGCTCATATTTTCCATTATCACTGATTCTATAGTTACTTTCTCACTATAAGATGTGAACCTAGCATGTATGAAAATCACATCAGCATAAGATACACCTAAACAATAATGTGTAGCAATGTCTTGGTGCAATTAGAGATATTAAACGTTCTTTGTTTACATTGCAAATCACTACTAAACAAATTTCAGGCCATGCACGTGCTTACCCTAGCTTCATTGTGCGTATGCGTACTCAATAGCCACGTAACAGTGGTTGCATCATACATTTAATCATATTATGCTATTTCGTCAACTTCCTTTTGGTATCTCTAATTTCTATTTTGATTAGATACCTAAGGTTTCAAAAAATCTTCTCATAAATAGTTCGTAACCACTTCAAGAACGCCCAAGTGTATATGCATGACAAACTTTTAGACTTGCTAACTAATATTTGGATTATGTTTTTCTTTGTCATCATGATACATGGTTAAAACAAAGGCTGAAAAATAGCGGATAATCAACAGAAAAAATAAATTGATAAAACGGTTGAGTCTAACCTGTCTTAGTTTTGCAGCCTTATTTTTGTCATGGTCCATGACATACCTGCATATATACAATCAAAACATGAGTCAAGATACGTAGCTTGCAAAAAAAAACAAGGATGAATGAAAATGATATGTAATTATTAAGGGCTTCACCCAACGGCATTGAAGAGACGACTATTATCTGAAGGAATTACTCGTCTAACTATATTGCCTTCCATCTTGTCAATATGCACCTAAAATCATAAAACGCGCAGGCTAACTCAAAATTTCAAATTTATGATAAGAATGATATTGATACGTCACAATGTTCTTCCACTAGATATAAACCAAAATCTCAAACATTATCCAAATTTGGCAACAAGAAGTCACATCCAATTTGGGTTGTTTATTGCGTTTCGATACAGCAAATAAGCATTCTTAGAAAGCAAATTAAGACTGCTCAAGCGGGATTGGGTATGATGTTGTTTGTGGGATTGCTTATAATCACTTATAGCAAAACGTAATGTGGGAGATCGTGTTTGTCTAGAGTTAAGCAACCACAATGTTCAAACACTCGATTTGAATAAGCAACTCGAAAACTGTTTATTCCATCCATAATCTTAAACAACTTTACTTCTATCTAAACCGCTTATAACTTATTTAGCAATAATTTATATATTATACGAATATAATAGTCCTAATCATATATTCTTAATCATCTTTTAAAAAAACAAAATCAATTTATATATTATTGCTAAATTACTTGATCTACAAGAAACTTCAAACAAAAATTTATAAATTCTTTAACGTTATTCCAAACAACAAATTAACTAGAAAAGTTTACATTTTATAACCAAAAACAATTAAAAGATATCTAAAAATATAAACATTAATCCGAAATTTCAAAAAAACATACAAAATATCAATAAAATCAAAACCAATACAAAAATCGTCATATTTTTATACCAAAAAACACTAAAAATACAAACTTTAATCCAAACAACATATAAAAACATCAAAATTAAGCAATACTCATAAAAAAAATCAGCATTTTTATACCAAAAAACACTCTAAAAATAAATAAAAATACAAGCTTTAACCCAAAAACATATCAAAACATCAAAAGTAAGCAATACCAATAAAAAGTTCAGCATTTTTATACCAAAAAACACTACAAAATTATATAAAAATACGGTATTTAGATCTAGGATAATAAAGGGTACCTGTAAATTCGCTTCAAAGTGATAATAAATGGATTTGGTGAAGAAGAAAAAAAAGAAAATATTTTTTTGAATTTATTACGTGTTTATCTTTCCATTTTAGTAAGTTTAGACGTTTGTTTGTTTATGATGTGTTTGATTTTTCGAATTAAGGAACGAGAATGATTCTTGTGTTTTTGTTTGGATGGTCGTCCGGATTAAAACTATCAACATAAATATATGAAAGACATAGAGAGGATTGATTTTCTTATATGAATTGTTATTTTTTTTAATGAAATTTGTGTTTATTTTAAGCAACTGACTTTTTTTAATTAAGATGAGTTAGAGTATCCTTTTAAATAGAAACTAAATACTAGAAAATGTCTTAGGGTATATGAGTATTTTATATTATAAATGAAACACATGAATACTATGTAGAATAAATCATGGTGTTTGATTGGAGGTTTCGGAAGACGATGTATGATTATTATAATGGAACTGATCGCTAAGTTTGGAATGGGTCGCTCTGATTAGATTTCCGATGGGGATCAAAGTGGGTTTGGAGGTTTGAGGATGATCACCCCGCCCCAAACCCATCATGTTGTGATCCGTATCCAAACATCTAGATATTCATGCTTCTAGTTTCAAGTAAGGGACTATTTTTATCTCAACCGAATTTTTCATACACATTTATAAGGGTCAGGTTATAAAGACCCCCCCCCCCCCCCCCAAAAGTCCCATATATACCCCCCTGATTTTTAATTTTTTTTTATTTTTTTTATTTTATTTTTTTTTAATAATTTTGGTTTTGTTATAAAACTGTGAATCGAAAAATACGGAATCAAAAAAATAAAGTTTAACAGGTTAAAACTGTTAAACGGTCAAAAATACGGAACAAAAACTGATAAAAAAACTGTCCAGAAAAAACCTGGGAGACAAAAAGTACACAAATAGTGTACTTTTTGTACTTTTTGAGTGGGGTAGGGGGTACCAATAGAGGTACCATTTATAAGTGTTAAAACTTAAAAGTATACACGTCTTTACATACTTATAAATAAAAATGTAAAGTTTTATCTTTTCCACAAATTTACTTAAAATGAGCAATGCACCAAGTCTTTCATGTCTTTCATGACTTGATGCATTGAATGCAATTAAATGATATGTATAAAAAGCTTTGATAAAAAAGCTATTACTCATGTAAATCTTCATATCCCAGTGTGATTCCGACTTGTGAATCATCTCTTCGTACAAAAGTTAACCTACCATCTACCTCATGCACACTTAAATCCAAGTTAAACAAAACTTTTTAGTCTCATGCAATTTGCAGCAAGGCATTGAGATTCGCTAAGATTGTGCAAGATAAGAAGTCCATTTCAAAGAACAAAGAGAGAGATAACGGAAAGATCTTAGCTAGAATCAAGAAAAAGGGTATAGCTAAAGAAAGGAAGAACAACATTGCGCATGAAGGTGATGACGTTGATTTGTGTTCAATGTCTCAAGATGATTTAGAAGAAGATGAATCTGTTTCTATGTATAGCCTTGGGTCTCATTGGGCATCACTCTAGATGGGAAAGCGGCCCGTTCAAGACATGACGTATTTAGTGACTTTTTGAGTGAGGTGGGCAACAATGACATACCACCTCCCATGTTGTGAACAACAATTATTCATCGTTACCAAGGGCGCAATGTTTTTTCTCTCTTCATTAGCTTATGTGCACCACCCCGCTGTGTAACCACATATATCTCGCTAATCTCGGTTTCGATTGGTTCGAGATTCTAATTCAATTGGTAAGATCATCAAAGGTGCTCGTGAGTTCTATGTTGCTTTATAATCTCGTTTTGTTGCTAATGCTTCTCACTTCGTCGATATCAATTAGTTCTAAGTTCATGTGTTGTAGTAGTTCATACTTTGCCCTCAAATCATTGTAATTAGGATGTCGTCTTACATCCTTCAAGTTCAATTGTGTATCATTTGGATCTTTTTATGATTCATTTTTAATACTACAACAATATTGCTATAAAAAAACGCTATTACTCTAATGCCAAAAGCTTTTCAAAATGATAAAATCGAATACAACACTCTCAGCACTTATGCTTCGACCGGTTGACAAATACCAAACTTTTGAGTAAAGCTTTTCAAAAGTCACGCGTAGTAAAAAGCTTTTTCAAAAGTGGTGCATTGCAGATGCTCAAGATACAGAGTAGGAGGGGATTCGGAAAGCTGTTTGAGAATACGGGTCCATTTTATTACAGAATGGTTGCAACAATGACCATGTTCAGATACACCCATTTTATTACACTAAACATCGTTGAACCTTCCATGGAGAACTCGATTCACTACAATAAGACCATACAAAAGAAACTAGAGCACCGCTATGCATTCAATCTCGATCCTTGCATCCAATGGTAATGCTGCAACCTGGTATGTTGAACGCGCAGGTGCTGGTGCAGGGAAATCTGGAAAAGACAAAGAAAAAAACATTTTCTCCAAGTTCAGTTCCAATAGCTATTCGTAACGGTTTGTATCTCAAACGGGTCAAATAAAAAATGGGTAAAAAAGAGACGGGCCAAACAAGTTGGAAGCGGTCCTAACTCCCAATTCCTACCTGTACTTAAAGAGTTAAGAATTGTCCATTATATACAGCACCTGTTTCAAACCCTCCGATTTTGCTTCATCTGGTATATCATTAATCAATAAGAGTGTATACAGAGTGGGTGTGAACGATATGCATCTCAGTCTTTTAGTTATAAGTCCTGATGAACCGTCTTCCTACTAATCTACAAAATCTAACTGTCACGACTACCGAATAGAAAAAACAATTTTTGAAGATGGTACTTCTGCAAAAGTTACAATTTTTGCAGATGTTTTTTCTCGCTTGTTTTTAACTTGAAATATGTTACATAACTGCTGATTAATCTCCTAAAATTTTCACCTAATTGACCTCTACATTTTAACTTTCCCTAATCTTTGGTCAACTGACAAATCCTTTTTTCTTAAATCCAATCAACCATTCTCTTTTTAATGTCTGGTTATTACCTTTTCACTTAATTCTCTTAAGAATTAGATGAAGATTCTACAAAATGCCAACCTTAGATGTAAAACTAACACATTAAACCGACGGATAAAAGGAACTAACGATCTTTATTCATTAGATGTAAACGAAACTTACATTTAGCATAAATCTCATTCACCTTCTTAAAGTCTTTCAGATCAGCCAACCTGCAACCAAAATTTCACACATCAATTTTTTTCTTACTTAAAGACGAGCATGCTAAAACGGTAAAGAGATAAACATGTTTACATGATTGTGGTTTTAACCACTGATGAGTAGGTAGCACCACTTGCTTTCAATATTTCACCCATATTCTTCATGACCTAAAGATGCAAGCCAAACTTACAGTGAGACGACAAACTAAAGAAGTGGCAGTATTAGAGTATCAGGCAGGTTAGATAACGGTTCAAAAGGGCCGGATCAGGTCGCATTGACCCGCAAACTTTTTATTCAGGTTAAAAAATGTTTTATTGATATTAAGTATTAATAGTGATCACAATAATAATCTTCACAAATATAGGAGGTTGATAAACTGCAACTACTTTGTATATAGATAACTTACTTGCTCCGTTTGTTCCTCGACGTTTTCTGAGACAAACTTCCCGGTCTGCACAAGTGCCCAAACATGGCTAGTTAATTATGTTTGCATTTCACTGGCCCATCGATTAGCAAGTATCTATTAATGGTGAAAAGTAATGTAACAATACCTCTGGAATAAGACCAAGAACACCAGATACAAATACGGTATTATTGGCCTTTATAGCTTGAGAATACGGACCTAAAGCAGCCGGAGCCTTATCTGTTTTAACAGCCTCCTTAATACCTGCATTCAATATGAAAAAATATATCAATCTTATTACTTGAAGTGAAGTCTTCAGAAGTACACAACATTATAATGCAAGTCTAGTGAAATAGATTAGTAGCCAAGCATATTTTACTGGCTTATCAAGTCAGTAAACTGGCATCAAACATTAACCCTGCAATAAAACAGTTTGTTACTCCATGGGATTCCAAAGAATCTAAACAATCCTTGAATAACCAAGAAGACAGTAGAGAACTCTAAAGTATTTATACGATGTTTTCGATAAAGACAACAAACTAAAAGAAGTGGTAGAATTAGCGTATCAGGCAGGTTAGGTAACAGGTCCATGTTTAAACAGATAATTTAATTACGAGTCAAATGCGCCAGATCCAGTTGCATTGATCAGCAAACCTTTTTTTGGGTAATACCTGGCGAAGCCGACTAATCCCAGGGCGACTACCCTTTTGGGCAAACCTTTCTTTTTACTCATGCAACGAGCTTGTTTTATTCTTTTGAAAGGCAATATATATTATATGTAAATAAATAGCAGCGACTGATTCTCAACATTACAATAACGACAACCAAATATACCACCTACATATATAGCCACCTACTACTATGTCACGAAACAAACATGGGCAGCTTGTAGAAACAAGTCTAGAACCTGCTAATATAATACCTAAAGGCATTCATTTATAAACAACCATGAAAGTGATGAAACAATTTCTGTTTCCACCAAAATCATAATGTTATCTGTTGTTGGTTCCCCGTGAAATTTACAGTTACTATTATTAAGTAAAAAGTTTAAACAAGAAAATCTTGATTGGAATTGGACGGGGCATTTAGATAGCTAATGAAAAGAAGTAGAGGTTTCATTTAGAAACCTAAAATAAAAAATTGAGTTCGACTGTCACGGGCAACAGCCACCAACAACTCCGTTGCGATCAGCGCCGACACCGAACCGATTGAACAACCACCGATAACTTCGCCGGGATCACCACCGCATGCAATTCCGATTGATCCTTTCCATAATATACTCTATCCTACACATATAGGGGTGTTATCTAGTCAGGTTATCGGATAATCGGGTGTATTGGGTAACGTTGATTCAGGTTTTTTATTATGAAAAAGTGCTTCTGATACAACTCCGCTACAGGTGTCAGAAACGGGTCAAGACATATGACCGACATAATGAACCGGGTCAACTTAATGCTATTTTTAGGATTTGGTTGGATCCACTGGGTCAACAAAATAATAAGACTGTAGAGTGGTGGGGAGCAGTTTACACCTAGTTTTCAGGAGCCGTTATTAGCACTAGATGTTATCAGTAGCTATCTTTCTATTAATTTTTATGCAGTAAATTTCAAACATTATTCTTTTGTATTGGAGATCTTGCCCTCTCGAACCGGGCCAAGTAATTTCGATCAATCAAATTACTTGTTTTGTTTTTGAGTTTCTATCATCTTGGCAACTCGACCCGATAAGTAATTGGGTTATAGAGTTCGAGTTGTTATCGGGTCGGTCGCTTCGGGTTAATCGACTCCTTAGCATTTTTATCCATAAAATATATTATGACCAAATGATTCATACAACTATGATGATAAACTTTAAGTCATGTCCAACCATAATTTTTTTTTTTAACATGAAACGTGGATGTAGAGACGAAGATTCTATATAAGCACTCTTAGTGTGTATGTTCATTCATGAAAGTATAAAGTAGATTAAGATTTTGACATGAATATATACAAGTTCTTAGCCCTGTTTATGAGAATTTTTCCACTCGAGATATTGATAACCTTAGCGATAAACATGTAATAGCCAATTATACATCTTTGTGGTTTAGTTAGCATTCTTTCGTATTTAAGAGCAAGCAAAAAAACATACATCATCAGCTTTTGTATAAAGAAATGAGAAATAGTAGCATTAGGCAAAAATAGATAGCATACAAATAAAATGTCACACATAAATTGTAAAAACTAGTAGGCTTATAAATATTTAACAAAAAACTTTATAGAAAATAAATTTCGGATCTAAATAGGTTCACCCGATAACAAAAGTAATTCAACTCTAACCCTACCATATAATGATGTCGGGTTATCGGGTTCGAGTCAAATTAACACGGCAAGCTTTTTCTACCCGAGTTGATAAACCTTGTCGGGTTTGGGTCGCATCAGCTGGACCTATAGACACCTCTAGATACATGTCCTTGAAGGGATTGCATACATTAGTGATGCAAGGGCAAGTTCACTTTTCAATAAATCATTTTGCTAAGATGTTTAAATCTAAGTGATGATTTTGGTTGTTCAAGACGGAGATTCGAATCATGAAGATGAAGCGAATGAACTGGATTCGGATGATGATGATGATGATTATGATTATCATTATGAGGTTTTGGATTGGGAATGCGTCGCTACTAAGTGGAGTTTGATGATGATAGTGACGTAAAGGTGAATCTCAATTCCACAGTTGCCCATGATTAACAAAACAAAATTTTGTAAAATCAACTCGATCTTAATAAAGAGGTTAAATGTATTGACACAAAAGTTGAAACGAGTCAACTTGTTACATGTATTGTTATTCTTCTTTTTCAAGTTGAGTTTTACGTTGTTGTTATTTCTTATTCTTCTTTTTCAAGTTGAGTTTTACGTTGTTGTTATTTCTTATTCACATCTTTGACTAATTAATTAATCACTTATTTCTTTGTTCACATCTAAAATTATTGTGTTCTTTTCACCTCACTTATTTTTTTTTTGGCTTGCAAGTAACTCAAAGTTTCTTGATTGTTAAGAGATTATAAATGTTCACCTATATCACATTGCTGGGGATGGTCAGAAACGGGCACGGGGATACCCCTTAAGCCATGTACTTAGAGGCGAGCATCGTGGCAGAACCTACCCAAAACCGAAACTGAATAAGGGATATATTCCAACCGAGAACTGAACTGAATATACATAATATACCGAAACCAAACCAAATACATCGGTTCGGTTCGATTTAGATAGTTCGAACCGAATAAGGTCGACTTTGGCTCGAACCGAACCGAAACCGACCAAACCGAAAACCAAACCAAATAAGCTCGGTTCGGTACGGCCCGGTTTCGATCGGTTTATCGGGTCACTTTGCTCAGCCCTAACATGATTCAAAGACCCACCCGCCGGTAGACTTAGGTTAAGGAAAGAGGTTACGGTTAAAAACCTCGGATCCGAGGGGACTCATGGATAACGATGAGACCCGGATAACCCTTACATGGAAACCTCCTCCATTAGGGGGTGTTTGTTTCGGCTTGTACAAGCTTATAGGGTTTTCGGCTTATGTTTTTATAAGCTCACCTTTTGTACTTTGAAACTTTTCGGCTTATATAAAAAAACTGTTCCAAATATATCTAATCTATGGGGCTGTTTGTTTTAGCTTATACGTATAACGTAAGCCTATTTCGGCTTATATAACATAAGCCTCAATTTTGTGGCTTATTTGGAGACTTATGGACTTATCTAAGTTTGTTATGATATAATAAACTTATATAAGCCCATAAGTCGCCAATAAGCTTAAAAAAATTAGGTTTTATGAAATATAAGCCGAAAATAACGTAAGCCCCAATTTTGTGGCTTATTTTGAGACTTAGGGGCTTATATAAGTTATGATATAATAAACTTATATAAGGCCATAAACCTCCAAATAAGCCACAAAATTGGGGCTTATGTTATATAAGCCGAAATGAGCTTACATTATATAAGCCAAACCAAACACCCCCTATATATACATTATATCAAATACTATGAATAAACAACATAAATAAATATTCATATAGATAATACAGGTCATAAAAAAGATTTTTAAAAAAAAAACACTTACTGACGTCAGCAGAAACAGCTAAGCAAGTGAATGGCTTCTTAGAATGGTGGGACCCAGCAAAAGACACCGAGTTTGTTGCTGGAACACGGTGGCTGATTGCTCCGATGTCCACCGATGTCGGTAAAGTGAACGAGGTTGTTGCGGCGGATATGGATGACGTCATTTCTGTTTAAAATGGTACTAGTGTTGTGTTGTATCGCCGCTTCTCAGTGAAAGGTCAAGTTGGGTATTGAAATGGAATATGGGTTTAAAAGATGCTTTTTGTTAGTATGAGACAAATTTGAGACCACTACGTTACAAAATCTATTGTTTACATTTATACAAAATTAATTAATTCTATCTCTACCAAAATTAGAATACGGCTCGTTTAAGTTTTATAAAGCGTGAGTTCGGTTCGTTTCGAGCCTCATTATTTAGGTTCAAGCTTGGTTCGTGGAATGTTAAATAGGTTTGGGTTTGACTTGAACTCAGCTCGTTTATACGATATGGCAATATAAAAATAAAACTTGTCTCGAGTTCGACTCGTAATATATCTAAGTTAGGCTCGTTAAAAAAATTTACTACTAAGCTCGTTAATAAGCTCGTATATAAAACATTAGGCTCGATTAGGCTCGCGAGCCCAAACGAGCTTTGGACGTAAAGCTCGTGTTCGTTTAATAAACGAACTGAAACTTAGGCTCGAGTTGAGGCTCGAGCTCGTTTAGGTTTGACTCGTTCGAGCTTTTTATCGATCTGATCTTGAGCTTTTCACGAACAGCTCAACTCGTTTCCACCCTTAGTAATAGTAAGATATTATAACGGTAAATAATTATTCCATCCGTTTTAGAACACTGAGTACGGTGGTATAGTGTCATAGCAAAAAATGGTGTCATAGTCAAAAAGTGTTGCCACATAGGTTATGGTACGAGAATGTTATGACACCACATTTGTGGGGTAGGAATGAGTCGTATAAAAAGTGGTGTTATGGATCCACATATACCTTACTTATTAAATATAAATATATTAAAATATGCATGGTATGACGCGAGAGGCTTGGCATCACTTTTATTAAAGTGGTGCCATGACACGAGATTTGTGAGCTGGGGATTACGGCGCGAGAAAGTTTGGCACGAGAGATGGTGTGGTGAGTCATACACATTCTAGGCTCGTAGGCTATGGCACCACCCATGGCACCACCGTACCGTAGGCTCTTATAATTATATTTCACTGTTAAGTTTTTGCGGTTTTTATATTGCAACTTTAATTTTAATTACTTTTGTTTGTGTTATATGATATTTAATGAAAATTATATCAACAAAAATATATATAAACCTCAACTCATTCGTATGTTTTGCATCAAATTCTATATAACACAAAAAATAGTATTTAAAGTCAAAGTTTCAAATTAAAGACCGCAAAAATAAGATCAAAATCTTTTAAGTTAAAGGCAACTTGATTGATCATGTTGACCAATCATAATTTATATAAATGTATAAAAGTTGTTCTTTCAATGAAACGCAGGAGACCTACATGTATTTATCTTTATTTTATGATTTGAGAACTTGACATATCAATTTGGCTTCAACTTGAGATTTTCAAAAGTATATAATGGATTATAATTATGAGACGAAAATAGTATAATAATAGTATTAATAAAAGTTTCTGAGTTATAAACAAATAAATAAAACTTTAAAGGAGTCTCACAAACTGGCACCTTTATTAAATAAAAAAACTTTATCAATTTATTATTCACTTCGTCTCAAAATAAGTGTCAAATTTAATTTTTAAAATTATTTTTTTTAAACTTCGACTGTGAACATGTTTGTTTGTATAATACAATACTTGATAAAATTTATATTAATGAAACTATATTTAAAACTCTATTCATTCATATATTTTGCATCAAGTAATATATAACACACGCAAAAGTAAATAAAGTCAAAATTGCGAAAGAAAAACTTCAAAAAGTCAAACGTAAACACTTATTTTGAAACGGATGTAATAATTATAAATAACCTAAAAACTCGTTATTTTTATACACAACTTCACATTTTATTTACTCTTATTGCCATTTTCTAGAAAATGTCTCAAAACAATCTATAAGCTAAAAACCCAAAATAGCCTCGACAACCAAACGTGCAAATATCATATTCAAATTTCCATCTCGATCATTTACCAATGGTAAACTTCCAAGCCTCAATGTTCTTTACGGAACACAAAACCCACAACACTAAAACGAACGATGTTAAAATCCACAATTCATTACCTCCAAAACATAATATGTAGGTAAATGATTTGCACACTCTCAAAAGTTATTTGCACACTAAAAATGTTTTATGTTTTACCATTTATACCCTTACATCATTTAATGGAGTGTGTAATTGTTTAGGGTATAATTGTTACAACACACATAATTTGAGTGTACAAATAAATAATTGGAGTGTGCAAATCAACTCCCTAATATGTATAACCAAAAATGTACCAACCAAACATGTATAACAACAAAAGTATGATCTATCGAATATTGACGGTTCTTCACAACAAAATATTGGCGTTTGTTCATCAGTATCTCCACTTATGTATCCAATTTCATCTAGTTAGTGTTGATGATTTGCCTATGCATAAGTCTTAATTTTCTTCGACTAAGCCTTATACCATTAGTGAAGACTCTCTTGTCGAAGAAGTCTCGGCCCAAAGAAGATTCTTAGAAAAGACGTCAAACGAGGACGACTGAAAATGACGATAAAGGTACCATCGCATTTCATGGACTTTTAAAGAAGAAGTTGTGTTGTGCAAAGATTGAGTTCGTGTATACGAAGATATCGCCGTTGGTAATACGAGAAAGGAAATGGGTTTTGGATGGAGATTTTAATGGCGAGAAAGCAATTAAGGTAACTGGTATTCAAACCTACGAGTTGTTAAATGAGAAATGGGAGAATTTACGCCTTGAAATGGCTCAATTTTTGGAGTGTATAATAACGTCACTCGAAGGGCGTGAAGTGGAGCCGGAGTCGGGGATTACACCAAAAGGAACTAAAAGATAACGTGCTAAATATGGAGTATCTTTTTCGCTTTTGCACGCATTGAATGTCTTAAAAGATTTCTAGGATTGAAGGAGGTGGAATTTCCCCATTTTAAGAAGCGAGACAGGAAAAGTTCAAGATATGTAACTCATCAGAGTCTAGTTCGTTCAATACGACCCATTCAGAATATGACAATTTTAACCTCAATGTGAAGGTTGAAGACGGAGACGAAGAAAAGATAATGTGTAGGAAGTTCACGAATATAGCGAAAAAGAAAACGTCTGTAAAACCTGTAAATTTCAGGTTTTGACTATGTCAACATTGTGTACGTCACCTCATGATATCTACATATATTTATTCTATCACCTTTGCATGAAATCCTTTGAACAATCATATGCATCACATGAGCATACATCATTCTAATCATCTGAGCAGGGAAACAACTATATCACAATTTTTATTGTGACTATGAGTATTTTAATCATAAAAGCATGACCACATTTGTATGACTATATTTCAATAGCATACTGGATGATCTATTGTAAAGGACTTTAATTCATCTGAACATATGATCACTTGCATACATCCCATTGATTTTCTAAAAAAATCCAACGACATGATCACAATTAATAACTGGCTATTTATATATATAAATATTTTTAAATTGGATAGTTTATATATATTTTTCACACTATAATTGGCTTAAACTGCGATGACTATTACTTTTACACATGAACACTACAATAAATCACTTTATATTTCTTTTATATATTTTTGTCATAATAAAATCACCTAAGGACCATGCTTTCACCAAAGGCCCTAAACGTAACCAAAATTACTTAAACTCAAACGTACTCACATATTATTATAACCTTAACTCACTTAACACTCACCTGGACACGAAAATTAAACACAAGCATACCCTAGATTTTTATTAAACCGTATATATTTATATATATACTCAACCATAACCTTTTATACCAAAACTCTTACCCTCCTTACCAAGTGTCTAGACTATACACTAAATATAACACCTATGTATATATATTACATAAATTTTACTTCCCTTTTGACTTGAAACCTATGAAATCGCCGGTTTCATTAGAAAACCATGGGAACTTGTACATTTTTGGGCAATTAAGGTTAGTACTAGACACACTATTTGGAAAACTATGTCACACATCCATTCTTATTTGCCCCTAGTCGTGTATACCCATTCCACCACACACCAAAACTTGTACAACTGCCATTAAATGGAAACACTCAAAAACTTACCTTTTGTCCCTTTGAATCCCTTCATGCGACGGCTAAGACAACACAACTAGCAAACTTGTACATCTTGAGCATTTATGAAATGTCCTCACCAAGTACCATGTCAAATACTCACAATCTCTTTTCCCCTCTCTCTTGCCGTGTTCTACCCCAAGCCACAACTCATCTTCTACTCTTAGATATTTAGGAACCTCACAAACACTCATTCACCCTCACACATTTACATTCGGATCATTAACCCTTCCATATAACACCTTGAGTTAACCAAAAATCCTCCATCTCATTTACTACCATATCCTAGTACTCCAAGCATTGAAGTCTAGCATTCAAGACTCCTAGTACTCGTCTAGAAGCAAGCCGACGCCAACTCTACTCCCCTTTGTCACCATTTTGATCAAACAAGTAAGTAAGACTACACTAGACCTATTTCCATCATTCTTTTACTTTCCATCTCATAACATGCATGTATAAGCTTAGGAAACGGACCTAGGTTTCCATGCATACGTAAAACCTCCATGAAATGCCATCCATATGACATATAAGCCACGGCTTATATAGTGGGTGAACATTTCATGCCCTAGAATCCTTAATCATGTTCTAACATGTTGGACACCTTGCTTAAAAATCCTAAAAATGAACTAGTTATAAATGAGTACCTTAAAAATGAGTATATTGTAAAATAAGCCGAACCACTTAGCATATATAAGCCCATATTGTTATATAAGCCACGTCATTTAAGCCTTAAAAATCTATATAAGCCGACGTTCGTACTAAAATAAGCTAGCTTGACAATAAAATTATATATAAGCCGAGACCTAGATAGCTTATTTAAGCTCTTAGGAACTTAAGCCTAAAAATATAAGCCATGCATATATAAGCCGAATATTATAAGCCTTAGAATAAGCCCAAAAGCCCTCGAAATATAAGCTTAGGAATAACTAGTAAGAAAATATAAGCTTTAGTCAAAAAACAATAGACTTATATAAGCCACGAAAATAAGCCGAAATATATAAGCTTAGAACTAAACTAGTTATTTGAAATAAAACCTAATATAAGCCCACTAGTTAAGGCCCAATAGTAAATAATTAACATTTACTAATTCCTTAAGTTTTACTAAACCCATTAACCTTTTTACCCTAACCGGACCATAATGGGCCGAATAGCCCAACACTAAAATTAAAAAGGTACTTTTCGTGCCAAAAATGTCACATGGTGAAAGTTAGGTCCGAAGGTGAAAACTAGTAAAACTAGGTAAACATTTCGTGACTATTATATAGTCCAAGGGGCGTTTATGCCATTTTTGAAACTAAAGGGGTAAACTAAAATCAACCGTGAGACTCAAATAAACCACAAGGACCTTATGTGCCATTTTCGAAACTCAAAACAAGCCCTAATCCCACCTTATAAATATGCCATGGGATTGGGGGGGGGGGGGGGTATTTTGCCATTTCTTGAAAGTTTACCAAGTCCTAGGGGGCGTTTTCATAAAATGGAATAACCAATAAGGACTAACGGTGTGATAAACTTAACGGCTGAAAACCTAAAGTTAATTTTCTAAACAATTATATTTACAAAGAATTATTATAGTTTTATTTAATTAAAAGAAGTAATAAAACTTGTCATTTGTAAAATAAATCATTTTAGTTATTTACAAACTCTACGATATTGACAAACCCCGTTAACCATTTTCCTTTGAAACCTTAAAACTTAATAAATTATAATTTATTTCTTTATGATAAATTAAATAAGATATAGTACTTATTTAATTTACGACCCCTCTTTCCTTAAAACAAATTTATATACACTTATATATATATTTTTCTTGAACAAAAATATATATACATACCTTTATTTCACTATAAGAACAAACACTTAAGCCAACGTAACAATTCATAAATTGTGATCATGCATTTTCGTATGTACCATTCATCATGCATAATTATTGTTGCATTCACTGAGACATTTAAATTACTTAGGTAATTTCTCCAGTTCGTGACTATACTGTGACATCATCCTCACTACCTCATTATCACTAAGGTGAGTTCATGGCCCCATCTTTACTGTTTTATAACTGGGGGAGAAAACATACGAAACTATTTATATGCAAGCATGCACAGACAACAACAAATTATTTGCCTACTGTTTGCTCCATTCCCGTGGACTGTATTAGTTAATAGTGTAGCGCGAAATGTATGGATAGATCTATTCGGGTATTGACAACACCCGGCCTGTCGTGATCAGCTGTCACGTATTGCTTAGGCCGAGCAGCAGGTTTATGTCATTGTCGGATTTAGGGAAACCTCAATCAGGATAGACCCAAATGGGCTTACTGAGAATCATGTCTAGCTTCTATTACAGGGCAGTAGGAACTACTGTAGCGTTGGGCTGTGATGTCTTGCTACCTTCGTGGTGCTTTACATATTGATACTTTATTTAATTAATAAAACCTGTGAATTCACCAACCTCGTGTTGACCCCCACATTTTACTTTTATGTTTTCTCAGGAAAGTAAGCAGGTTCATGCATTGGATTCCAGCATTTTAGGAAGCATCATGTTGACCATCGGGCTGGGATATTTATTTCTGTTTTATAATAAATGTAGTTTAAATTTGGACAAGATACTAAATGTGTACGATTAATTCATGTAATATGTTTCCAAATGATATTATTATCATTGCTCTATATGCTATGTGCTATCGATCCACCCAAGTAACACCCCAATTACTATTCCGCTGCATTTGACCAACTTGGGGGTGTTACAGAAATGGTATCAGAGCGCATAGTTATAGAGAACCAGATCAAAAACTTAAAAAATTTTAAATAATAAAAATTTTAAACTGGACTATAACTGAACATAAAAATCAGTCTAAAGAAAAAAATTGATTTTTGGGGAACCTATAAGTTAGGCATATGGCATTATAGAGCATGCATATTATTTGAACTAACTTCACATTGATTTATTCCCTCATGGTAAATAAATCACATAAGTATCTATTTATACTTTTGACATCATGGTTAAAAGCTTTAAAACCACATCGCATATGCATCATGAAAACTTTTTAAATTGTGTAAGTTGAAAACTTGCTCAACTTTAAAATTTTACTTTCAGATATCATGACGACGCCCACTATTGTTACTACTTTCGAGGAGCTTATGGTTCCTACCATTACACCTTGTCACCGACGTCAGTACTAGCTGGACCTGCTTCTGATACGGAGTCCAGAGATGACCAGCAGGACGGGGTCATCGTACTCACAGATTCACCTACTCCTTCGCCACCCACTGCATCTCCTACTACACCCCTACTTGTAGTACCTGCATCCCCTCCTAGAGAGGTGGACCAGGTCGTACCTTCTCTACCATCCTTACCACCACCTTCAGTACCTAGCACTTACCCCACCAGTGTCTTGCCACCTCGTAAGAGGAGACACGACACTATCCCTGACTCGACCTATGAGGTTGGAGAGGGATCAGGAGCCGGGCAGGCTAGACTTAGTGCCCTTTAGGCACAGGTCGATGCACTCACGGCCCGACAGGCACAGGACACCACCCTTATCCACTCTCTACTACAGGCGGACCAGCAGGGTCGCGCCATGCTCCAGGAGAGACTTGACTCTCTCTATTGGGCCATAGCCGGGGAGTCATACACCACCCGGGAGACCATACACTGGCTATTGGATGAGGTAGCTTACCTCCGTTACCGCTTAGCTTCACTAGAGAGTCATTCCTACGAGACTCGAGCCGCCATCTACACACAGGAGGACACTTTTAGGACCTTCGTGGATTTGACAGATCTCCGTCATCAGGGGATCACTACAGAGACAGAGCAGTTACGGAGTGCCGACACTGCACGTCAGCAGCAGCTACTAGAGGCCTTGAGATACACCAGAGAGACCCGGAGTGTCGTGATCCGTATGCAGGACGAGCGTGCACCACCAGCTGGACCACCTGCACCTGCAGGCAGCCATACTAGTATAGGATAGATTTTTAGTTGTACATCATGACAAGCACTGAGTTGCATCTCAGCTCGCATGATTTATTTCTTTTGTACTTGTATTCCTTTCAGTTGTATTCGTAGTACCTAACCTTAGTAGGTAGGATATCTTTTGGTTGTATTACAAACATATGTACCACTATTTCAGACAGGTTTCTATGACTCTGTCTTAGATCGGTTGTACTTACTGTTGTTTGCCAGAAATAGCATGTTACCGTCCACTTGTTTGTTTACATTTATATTATTATGAACTCTTAACGGATTATCAAATTTGTTGTGAATTCTATGCATAAACATTACCCATGCAGTTTAATATAACCATCTTTTATCAGCTAACAAATCTCAGTTTTTCTTATTAATATAGAAAAATGCCACCAAGACGCGCACGTCCAAACCCCGCAGAAACACCTGCGACGACTATATCTGATGCACAACTCAGAGTACTGATTGAGCAAGGCATTACTGACGCCTTAGCTGCCAGGGAAAACCGCCCCAGCGGAACCCATGGAGACAGTGAAAACTCTAATAACCGAAACCGCGAAGCTCGAGGATGTACTTACCCTGACTTCCTAAAGTGCAAGCCCAGCTATTACAAGGGCAAGGAAGGGGTAGTCGAGCTCATGCAATGGTTTGAGAGGACTGAGACCGTGTTTCGTATTAGTGACTGTACTGAAGAGAACAAGGTGAAATTCGCCACTTGTACACTTTTGGAACATGCACTCACGTGGTGGAACTCACAAGTTGCTACCCTCGGACACGATGGAGCCTATGGGATGACCTGGACTGCATTGAAGGAAAAGCTTACCATGAAATACTGTCCACGTAGTGAAATCAAAAAGCTGGAGATTGAATTATGGAACCTCAAATGCACCAACTTCAATATTACGGGTTACAATCAGAAGTTCCAGGAACTAACTTTGATGTGTACCCGTATGTACCCAAAAGTGTCGGATAAGATAGAGAAGTACGTTAGTGGACTTCCAGACTCTGTTCATGACAGTGTGCTTGCATCTCGACCTACTACCATCGAGAGTGCCATTGAGTTTGCCACATAATTAGTGGACAAACGTGGTCGTGATCATATGATTAGACAAGCAAAGCACAAGAGGAAAGTCGATGATAACTACCGTCATCATCCACAGACTCAACAGCCCAAGAGGCAGGGCTTAGGTCAAGTCTGTAGTGCTGTTTCCTCAGGATCACACCATACGTGGGGAACAAACCAAAATGCTCAAAGTGTAACTTCCATCACTACCCCACTATTGAATGCCGAAGACCAGAGCAGGGCAGTGCATATGTTCCGACCAATAGGAACAACTTTAGTGCCAACAATAAGCCCCACAACGGCAACAAGCAGAATTCCTGTGGAAGTGGATACCAAGGAAGCCGCCAGATCACTGGCAGTGGAAACATGGCTCGTAAGGAGATCCGTTGCTTTGGTTGTGGAGAGATTGGATACATCAGACCTGACTGCCCAAAGCGTAAGAATGAAAGCCAAAGCGGAGCATCCGCCAGAGTTTATGTCATAGGAGAGAACAGGACCAACCCCGACTCCGATGTAGTTACTGGTACGTTCCTTCTGAATAATCGCTATGCAAATATTTTATTCGATACGGGAGCCGATAGGAGTTTCGTATCCACAGAGTTTAGTAGCTTACTAGGAATTTTACCAACCCCATTAGATAACTGTTACAGAGTCGAATTAGCAGACGGAAAGATCATTGAAACTAATACCATCATAAGAGGCTGTACTTTAAACCTTCAGAATCACCCATTTGATATTCAATTAATACCCATAGAACTAAGTAGTTTCGATGTCATCATTGGTATGGACTGGTTAGCCAAATATCATGTAACCATTGTGTGTGATGAGAAACTAGTCCGTATACCATGGGGAAACGCAGATCTAATTATCCGAGGAGACGGAAATTCGGATAAAACAGACACTAGGTTGAGTGTGATCTCGTGTACCCAAGCCCAGAAATATCTACTAAAAGGATGTCCTATCTTTTTAGCGCATATTTCTAAAATAGACAAAGAAGAAGAATCCAAGGAGAAACAGATCAAGGATGTACCCATCGTCCGTGATTATCCTGAAGTCTTTCCAGACGACTTGCCAGGATTACCTCCGACTCGTCAAGTTGAATTTCAAATAGACTTAGTGCCAGGAGCTGCACCTGTAGCAAAAGCACCCTACCGTTTAGCACCTACCGAGATGAAAGAACTCGCGGAACAACTCAAAGAACTGTATGACAAAGGCTTTATCAGGCCCAGTTCCTCACCTTGGGGAGCCCCAGTATTGTTTGTCAAAAAGAAAGACGGTTCTTTCCGAATGTGTATCGATTACAGAGAACTTAATAAGTTAACTGTGAAGAACCGCTACCCGTTACCACGAATCGACGACCTATTTGATCAACTACAAGGATCAAGCGTATACTCCAAGATCGACTTACGATCCGGGTATCACCAATTGAAGGTCAGAGAAGAGGACATACCAAAGACAACTTTCAGAACACGATACGGTCATTATGAGTTCCAAGTCATGCCATTTGGACTAACTAATGCACCAGCCATATTCATGGATCTCATGAATCGAGTATGCAGACCCTATCTGGATAAGTTCGTGATAGTGTTTATTGATGACATCCTCATCTATTCCAAGAATGAGCAAGAACACGGAGAACATCTGGCTCAAGTACTAAAACTGCTTAAGGAAGAAAAGCTGTACGCAAAATTCTCAAAGTGTGATTTTTGGATCCCTAAAGTACACTTTCTCGGTCATGTGATTGACAACAAGGGAATCCAAGTTGACCCCGCAAAAGTCGAATCCGTGAAAGATTGGGCATCTCCCACATCGTCGAAAGAAATTCGTCAATTCTTAGGTCTTGCCGGTTACTACTGACGATTTATCGAAGGTTTCTCTAAGATTGCTAAGCCAATGACCAAGCTCACCCAGAAAGGCATAAAGTTTGTGTGGGAAGAAAAAGAAGAAGCTGCATTCCAGACCATTAAACAAAAATTGTGCAGTGCACCTATTTTAGCCTTACCAGAAGGTAACGAAGACTTCGTTGTCTACTGTGACGCCTCGCACAAAGGTTTGGGAGTTGTATTGATGCAAAGACAGAAAGTGATTGCTTATGCTTCAACACAACTGAAGAAGCACGAGCAGAATTACTCCACCTATGATCTAGAACTTGGATCCGTAGTTTTCGCCTTAAAAATCTGGAGGCACTACCTGTACGGGACCAAGTGCACAGTTCATACTGATCACAAGAGCTTGCAACATATCCTAGATCAGAAAGAATTAAACATGAGGCAACGTCGTTGGATAGAGTTACTCAGCGACTACGACTGTGACATCAAATACCACCCAGGAAAAGCAAACGTAGTTGCAGATTCACTAAGCCGAAAGGGAACTGATCCTCCCATGAGAGTTCGAGCCTTAGTCATGACCATTAATTTGGACCTACCCAAACAGATATTAGAGGCCCAACTCCAGGCACAGAAGCCCGAGAATATCGGAAAGGAAGACATAGGAGGAATGCTTAGGACGGACCTAAGCAAGGAAAAGTTAGAAGCTAGAACGGACGAAACGTTGTGTCTACACGGAAGCAGCTGGCTACCATGTTACGGAGACTTGAGGAACGTGATCATGCACGAATCTCATAAGTCCAAGTACTCCATACATCCCGGATCCGAAAAGATGTATCAAGACGTGAAGAAATTATACTGGTGGCCGAACATGAAAGCAGACATTGCCACCTACGTAAAGAAATGTTTGACTTGTGCTAGAGTTAAAACAGAACATCAGCGACCATCAGGTTTGTTGGTTCAACCCGAAATACCAAAATGGAAATGGGACAATATCACCATGGATTTCATTACCAAGCTTCCTACATCGTCCCACGGTTACGATACAATTTGGGTAATCGTTGACTGCCTCACGAAATCAGCTCACTTCTTACCTATCAAGGAAAATGATTCTCTGAGCAAATTAGCCAAAGCATACTTAAAGGAAGTTGTGACGAGACACGGGATACCAGTCTCAATAATCTGCGATAGAGATGGCAGATTTACATCAAACTTCTGGAAAGCGTTTCAAAGAGCTTTAGGGACAAACCTGGATATGAGTACCGCATACCATCCACAGACAGACAGTCAGAGTGAACGAACAATCCAAACACTAGAAGACATGCTGAGAGCATGTGTGATCGACTTTGGAAAAGGATGGGTCGAACACATTCCATTAGTGGAGTTCTCCTACAATAACAGCTACCATGCCAGTATTAAGGCGGCACCATTTGAGGCCCTCTATGGCCGCAAATGTCGTTCACCAGTATACTGGGAAGAGGTGGGAGAATTTCAACTGACAGGACCCGAACTGATCCAAGAGACTACCGAGAAGATCGCCCTCATCAAGCAACGAATTCAGGCTGCCTAGGATAGACAAAAGAGTTATGCCGACAGGAAACGTAAACCTATGGAGTTTGTTGTAGGTGATCGTGTCATGCTGAAGGTATCACCTTGGAAGGGTGTTGTACTGTTTGGGAAACGGGGGAAGCTAAATCCACGTTACGTAGGACCTTTCAAAGTAATTGCCAGAATTGGAGAGGTCGCCTATCGCTTAGAGTTTCCCCAGCAGTTGAGCCGAGTACACCCTACATTCCACGTCTCCAACTTGAAGAAATGCTACGCAGACGAACCATTAGCAATGCCATTGGAAGGAGTCCATTTTGACGACAAACTTCAATTTGTAGAAGAACCAGTGGAAGTCGTGGAGAGAGAAGTTAAGAAGTTGAAACGAAGCCAAATCCCGTTAGTTAAAATACGATGGAACTCTAGGAAAGGTCTCCAATTTACTTGGGAACACGAAGACTCGTTTAGAGCTAAATACCCACACCTTTTCACCTGAGCAGTGACGCCATCTTAAGCTTTGAGGACAAAGCTAAAATAACGGGTTTATGCTGTAAAACCTGTAAATTTCAGGTTTTGACTATGTCAACATTGTGTACGTCACCTCATGATATCTACATATATTTATTCTATCACCTTTGCATGAAATCCTTTGAACAATCATATGCATCACATGAGCATACATCATTCTAATCATCTGAGCAGGGAAACAACTATATCACAATTTTTATTGTGACTATGAGTATTTTAATCATAAAAGCATGACCACATTTGTATGACTATATTTCAATAGCATATTGGATGATCTATTGTAAAGGACTTTAAGTCATCTGAACATATGATCACTTGCATACATCCCATTGATTTTCTAAAAAAATCCAACGACATGATCACAATTAATAACTGGCTATTTATATATATAAATATTTTTAAATTGGATAGTTTATATATATTTTTCACACTATAATTGGCTTAAACTGCGATGACAATTACTTTTACACATGAACACTACAATAAATCACTTTATATTTCTTTTATATATTTTTGTCATAATAAAATCACCTAAGGACCATGCTTTCACCAAAGGCCCTAAACGTAACCAAAATTACTTAAACTCAAACGTATTCACATATTATTATAACCTTAACTCACTTAACACTCTCCTGGACACGAAAATTAAACACAAGCATACCCTAGATTTTTATTAAACCGTATATATTTATATATATACTCAACCATAACCTTTTATACCAAAACTCTTACCCTCCTTACCAAGTGTCTAGACTATACACTAAATATAACACCTATGTATATACATTACATAAATTTTACTTCCCTTTTGACTTGAAACCTATGAAACCGCCGGTTTCATTAGAAAACCATGGGAACTTGTACATTTTTGGGCAATTAAAGTTAGTACTAGACACACTATTTGGAAAACTATGTCACACATCCATTCTTGTTTGCCCCTAGCCGTGTATACCCATTCCACCATACACCAAAACTTGTACAACATGCCATTAAATGGAAACACTCAAAAACTTACCTTTTGTCCCTTTGAATCCCTTCATGCGACGGCTAAGACAACACAACTAGCAAACTTGTACATCTTGAGCATTTATGAAATGTCCTCACCAAGTACCATGTCAAATACTCACAATCTCTTTTCCCCTCTCTCTTGTCGTGTTCTACCCCAAGCCACAACTCATCTTCTACTCTTAGATATTTAGGAACCTCACAAACACTCATTCACCCTCACACATTTACGTTCGGATCATTAACCCTCCCATATAACACCTTGAGTTAACCAAAAATCCTCCATCTCATTTACTACCATATCCTAGTACTCCAAGCATTGAAGTCTAGCATTCAAGACTCCTAGTACTCGTCTAGAAGCAAGCCGACGCCAACTCTACTCCCCTTTGTCACCATTTTGATCAAACAAGTAAGTAAGACTACACTAGACCTATTTCCATCATTCTTTTACTTTCCATCTCATAACATGCATGTATAAGCTTAGGAAACGGACCTAGGTTTCCATGCATACGTAAAACCTCCATGAAATGCCATCCATATGACATATAAGCCACGGCTTATATAGTGGGTGAACATTTCATGCCCTAGAATCCTTAATCATGTTCTAACATGTTGGACACCTTGCTTAAAAATCCTAAAAATGAACTAGTTATAAATGAGTACCTTAAAAATGAGTATATTGTAAAATAAGCCGAACCACTTAGCATATATAAGCCCATATTGTTATATAAGCCACGTCATTTAAGCCTTAAAAATCTATATAAGCCGACGTTCGTACTAAAATAAGCTAGCTTGACAATAAAATTATATATAAGCCGAGACCTAGATAGCTTATTTAAGCTCTTAGGAACTTAAGCCTAAAAATATAAGCCATGCATATATAAGCCGAATATTATAAGCCTTAGAATAAGCCCAAAAGCCCTCGAAATATAAGCTTAGGAATAACTAGTAAGAAAATATAAGCTTTAGTCAAAAAACAATAGACTTATATAAGCCACGAAAATAAGCCGAAATATATAAGCTTAGAACTAAACTAGTTATTTGAAATAAAACCTAATATAAGCCCACTAGTTAAGGCCCAATAGTAAATAATTAACATTTACTAATTACCTTAAGTTTTACTAAACCCATTAACCTTTTTACCCTAACCGGACCATAATGGGCCGAATAGCCCAACACTAAAATTAAAAAGGTACTTTTCGTGCCAAAAATGTCACATGGTGAAAGTTAGGTCCGAAGGTGAAAACTAGTAAAACTAGGTAAACATTTCGTGACTATTATATAGTCCAAGGGGCGTTTATGCCATTTTTGAAACTAAAGGGGTAAATTAAAATCAACCGTGAGACTCAAATAAACCACAAGGACCTTATGTGCCATTTTCGAAACTCAAAACAAGCCCTAATCCCACCTTATAAATATGCCGTGGGATTGGGGGGGGGGGGGGTATTTTGCCATTTCTTGAAAGTTTACCAAGCCCTAGGGGGCGTTTTCATAAAATGGAATAACCAACAAGGACTAACGGTGTGATAAACTTAACGGATGAAAACCTAAAGTTAAATTTCTAAACAATTATATTTACAAAGAATTATTATAGTTTTATTTAATTAAAAGAAGTAATAAAACTTGTCATTTGTAAAATAAATCATTTTAGTTATTTACAAATTCTACGATATTGACAAACCACGTTAACCATTTTCCTTTGAAACCTTAAAACTTAATAAATTATAATTTATTTCTTTATGATAAATTAAATAAGATATAGTACTTATTTAATTTACGACCCCTCTTTCCTTAAAACAAATTTATATACACTTATATATATATTTTTCTTGAACAAAAATATATATACATACCTTTATTCACTATAAGAACAAACACTTAAGCCAACGTAACAATTCATAAATTGTGATCATGCATTTTCGTATGTACCATTCATCATGCATAATTATTGTTGCATTCACTGAGACATTTAAATTACTTAGGTAATTTCTCCAGTTCGTGACTATACTGTGACATCATCCTCACTACCTCATTATCACTAAGGTGAGTTCATGGCCCCATCTTTACTGTTTTATAACTGGGGGAGAAAACATACAAAACTAATTATATGCAAGCATGCACAGACAACAACAAATTATTTGCCTACTGTTTGCTCCATTCCCGTGGACTGTATTAGTTAATAGTGTAGCGCGAAATGTATGGATAGATCTATTCGGGTATTGACAACACCCGGCCTGTCGTGATCAGCTGTCACGTATTGCTTAGGCCGAGCAGCAGGGTTATGTCATTGTTGGATTTAGGGAAACCTCAATCAGGATAGACCCAAATGGGCTTACTGAGATTCATGTCTAGCTTCTATTACAGGGCAGTAGGAACTACTGTAGCGTTGGGCTGTGATGTCCTGCTACCTTCGTGGTGCTTTGCATTTTGATACTTTATTTAATTAATTAAACCTGTGAATTCACCAACCTAGTGTTGACCCTCACATTTTACTTTTATGTTTTCTCAGGAAAGTAAGCAGGTTCATGCATTGGATTCCAGCATTTTAGGAAGCATCATGTTGACCATCGGGCTGGGATATTTATTTCTGTTTTATAATAAATGTGGTTTAAATTTGGACAAGATACTAAATGTGTACGATTAATTCATGTAATATGTTTCCAAATGATATTATGATCATTGCTCTATATGCTATGTGCTATCTAACCACCCAAGTAACACCTCAATTACTATTCCGCTGCATTTGACCAACTTGGGGGTGTTACAACGTCGACACATCCATTTCATCGGCGTCAATAACGGAACGTTGACTAAGTTGATGGTCACTGAATATGCTAGTCTAACCGAGCCACTTATGTCGTTTTTAAGATGAAAAGGATGGAAATGGAAATGCATAAAGAAGCTCGAACTAAAGTAATAAATATTCGCCAACCGAGCAACGAAAAAAAGGCTGAACTATTCTATGTGAGACCAATTGATAACTTGAGTGAAATCCACCTTGAAGGGATGTTACTGATAAAGGAGATGAGCAACGCGAAAAAGAATTACTTATTTTATGTTTTAAATTTGTACGTGCTTTTAATTATCAATGTACCGATAATAATCATTGATCTAAAGAATATAATGATAATAGTAATTTGTGAAATAATGATGTAACGACAACGTGAAGATTGAAAATATCGTTACCTCTAAATCTATGTTAATATATAAAGAGCTTATTATAAAAGTTGAAAATTTTAATATATAAAAAGCTCATTTTAAAAATTTTAAAACTCAAAATTCAATATTTTCATATATGATTTGTAAGCACAACAATCATTTTTTTAATATAATACTTAAATAGAAAACAAGTGTAACCGCTACATCATGAGTTCAACCATCGGGTGACGGGTTCGACTATCGTATCAACCCGGTCGAGTCACCATGTTACGGGTTCGCCTACCGGATCAATCTGGTCAAGTCCCCGTTTTGCGGGTTTGTTCACTGAGTCAAACTAATCGAGCCACCAGGTCACGAGTTCGACTACCAAATCAACTCGATTGAGTGACCAAGTTACCTGTTCGACCATCATATCAGTTACGATATTAGAAACTATCCATCGTTATACGCAGATACATTTTTATTGTATCATTAAAGTCGAATTGATTCGATAAATCTGATAACCCGATAACTCAACCAATTACACCCGTGTCACCATCATGACTAGTTATATATATATATATATATATAAGTGGCAAGTGTTTCACTTAAATCCGTCATGCCGACTTGTAACTGACGTAGGACATACAAATTGACACGTTTCATTCATGGTGAAGTGCTCCCAACCGATAACAAAATAATTAAAGCGATGAGCTAACTAACTACAACATCTATCCCTATACAAATTTGGTTTTTCATGTTTTTGCTTCAACTTCTCTTTTCATTTTGAAACATCCTTAGACTATGTTAGATTGTTTAACTTATGTTAAAACCATTAATGTTTAACATTGTAAATAACGTGCGTTGATACACGTACTCGGTACTCCTAATAATCTATCTCGTTCGTATACTCTATTGAGTTTGGGTTCGGCTCGGCTCGTTTGCACTCTTAAGAACAGACTCAGGATTCTTAATAAAATGTTGTATAAAAAAAATTAAGGTTTTGTTAACAACAGCCCATAAAGTTATGTTTAAGGCTTATATTTTTATAAAAATATTACTAGTAGTATTTAATAAACTCATTATTTACATATATATATATACACATTTAATGATTATAATTATGGAAAGTATTGTTAAACAAATAATGTTTGAAGTTAATTAATAGTTAATTTTTATTTAAGGTAAACTTAAATATAACCGATAGGGCTGTAGTTAAGCTAATTATATTTACACCTTAAGAAACTAAGATAACACAAATATTTTTTGGATGTTGCACAAACTTTAAAAACACTATTTTTAAAGAATTTTTGCACTTCGTGACCTTAAAATAGATATAGCCCATGCTACACCCGACATATATGTAGCTCCACCCCTAATACTAAAGCTTATTTTTTTTTCATATAACTTAGTTTTAAATGAAAAAATTTGTTCTCTTAATTTTTAACATATGACAACACAATAAATGGGAGAAATTATGTTGTTAATTCGTTAATTTGTTTTTCTAACGAAATGATATATAAGGTACGTTTGACAAGAGCTATTTTGAATTTTTTTTAGAGCTGTTAACTTTTTTGTTAAAAAATAATTTAATAGCTCTATTTGGCATAACAGTTTTTAAATCTGTTACCTTTTTATTTTAAGCGAGTAATTCTTAAATAAAAAACAGATTCATATAACTTTTTAAATTGTTAAAAGCTATTAAAGATATAAATTACTTATATACCTTTTAACCATATTATAATTTATTTAAATATGTTTTTTACATTATTTTACATTTAAATTTTACAGTCAATAACTAACACATACCAAACACTTTTATTAAAATTTATAGCTTATAATTTTTTAACAATTTTTTATTAACAACTTATAACTAACAGTTAACAATTAACAGCTTACGGCTTACAAAGAGAGTGCAGGAAAAGCAGCTACAACTATTTTGCCAAACATAACCGTTACTAAAAATTATCAAAGTGTGTATTCTGCAATTGTGACTTTTTTATGGAGCTTTTACATTTAAAAAAAAAAAGAAACTTGAGGGGTGAAGTATAGAGATTGAAAAATACTGCATGAACTATTTTTGTCATACACTAAAACTAGGTATGCTAAAACTTTGAATTTGTTTTTTTATTAGTAACAACTTTTATCATAAAATGTCCGCCATTGACGACCTTAAGGCTATTGATGATGACGATGATATTTCACTTTCATTAGATAAAGGTATGATTTTCTATATTAACATTGAATTCCTTAAACATATCGTACGTAGATTTATTACCTTGAAATAAATCTCATAATTATGATTACGTATGTTAGATATATATTAGATGATATGTGAATATATGAAATTTCATGATCAATGAGTATGTGAATTTGGAAATTTGAAATTTGATATATATTATCCAAACTTATTGTATAGTTTTTATATATTTGTAAAATATGTTAGGAAGTGTTAAAAGCCATATAAACATTGCATATGAAACAGGGGCGGAGCTAGGGTTCACGGGAACCCGATGAAATTTTGTCTCGTAGTATATATATATATATGCGCTAAAAATCTTTATTTTAAAAAATCACCCGGTCTCAAAATTATGTACCATATAAATATTTGTATTAAAAATTGTATGCACCCGATTACTTTATACTCTGGCTCTGCCCCTACTATTGTTCTAGCTACTACTTAGTGATGTTATCTTATTACTGTATTATGTTTGCAAGGATGAAGAAATGCTAATAATTGATTTATAGAATTTAAGAGTAATAAGATCTGTTCAATTATTACGGGGTCAATGATTTTTTGTACATAGTTGGTGGGTAATGGGTTATATGTTTTCACTTGCATAAGAAATGACGTTTGACCTTAAACGATTGATCTTTATCCAGTTTGTCAACCCGTTTTATTTTCCACGGATTTCTTATGATGGGGTAGTTGTTCGGAATATTGGCAATTTGGCATGAAGGGTTAACACTTGGAAATGAGAAAATATTTTTGAACGATTTCAACTCTTAATTGACTAATAATCACAACTTGAGAAAAAGGAGTGCATCGAAACACTATCTTTGCTCGTTTTTTTTGGGTAAAAGGTTTTTACACCCAGTGAATATTCTTTGCCCGTTTGGCCGTTTTATTACACTAATCATATGATTATACCATATCACATAAACCAGTTTGAAAACGTATTGCCCTCACCCTCGTGGCAATGCATGTTAGAAGCTCCGACCCAAATAAACACACTTGAAAGTAGCAACCGAAACTTAAAGTGCTAAAAAGTAATTTGACACAAGTATTTTAGGTGGTTCACTCAATAAGTGTGATTGGAGATAGTTCGAGGCCACACTAGCGAGTCTCTTATTGATCACAAATTTTTTGTTGGAGGTATAGCCGTGTAGGTGTATTTGCTGGAACCGAAATAGGATAAATCCCATACGCCGGCTAAACCATTTGGGTAAACGTCAGTCTAACGACTCGATATATATTTGGATAAATCCCATACATGGTATAAAGTTTTTGATTATGTTATATTTGTTAGTTAATCTTAACTGCTAGATGGTTGTTGGTTGGATGATTATTGCAGTGATGGAGTTAGATTCCGCGGAAAATGGATTTCAGGAAATAAATGATATATTGAAGGAGAATGAGCCTTGTGGGCTTGATGAGCTAATGACAAACTGTATTATGAATAAAGAAGAAAATTCTGGAGCGTATGCTTTTGCTACTAATAACGGATTTGGTGGGGAAGATGAGCAGAACGTGTTGCCCAACGATTTTCCATATTATGAATTTTGTGCATCACCTCAACAGATGTTCTCTCCCCTGCAAACTGGATTCGGTGATAATGTTGTTCTGAGTAGTGATCAATTAGTTAATGATGATGATGAAAGGTTATGTGGTGATTATATTTCCAGATCATCATTACAAGTTGAGGTCGAAAATATGCATAATAATGTGGATGCTGAAGTTTCTGGACAAGTAATAGAGTCTTCGTTAAAAGAGGATGTCATTGAAGAACCAGAAATGGTTCGTGAAAGCTTTATTAGTATGTCAAATTACGACTCTGCAAAATCTCAGTTAACAAATGGAGATGCAGAAGATGAAAATGTTACAGATGTTCTAACAGAACAGGTATCTTTTTCAGTGGACGTGAACGAATTCATGAGTAATAACGATCCGGTAAGAAGTAATCAACATAGTCCTGATACAAGTCGACCAGCACCGAAATCACCCGCTCAAGCTAGTCCAGCAACAACGGGTACACCACAACATATCCATGAACAACCATATACTTCTCAAGTAAATACGCCAAGTGATGAGAAAAATCATGCATCTTTGAATACGTCTCAGCAAGAGGAGGAGCGTTTAACGCATAGTGCTTCGGCAAAAAGTCACTCTCAATCGCCAAGAAATCATCAATCACACCGATATCATCGGACGTCAAAGAGGTCAATGTCAAGGTCGCCAAGTAGGAGAAAAGAGTCCTCTTCTCGTCACATGAGAGATTACCGTGAAAGATCTAGATCAAGGTCCCCACGTAGAAGGGAATATCATAGAAGATCAAGATCCCCAAGGTTATGTGACTTCCTTTTATGTCTATAATATGCAAGAACATAGTGTCTAAACATCACTTTGATAAAAATAAGTTATACTAATACTCTTAGTTTTCAAGGTAATAAGAGTGTTAAGGGCGGGTTGATTTCTGGTTACTTACTCGATGAATCAATTAAAAATAAAAACGAGTTTGGAGATTAAAATATAAATATCTGAATTCTGATCCTAATGTGATGACATTTAGGTTCAAAGATTGGGCCCAAGTGACCAACCAAGCTTTAGTTAACATTCTTTCTAGTCCGTTTGGCTATGTTCCACTGTTCCATCTAGGAGTCCTCTAACTCCTCCTCTATCTCCGCATCATACGACACAATCTGGTCGTTTCGTAGATTGATCAATGTGGTTCATTTAGGAAATAGACCGTAGGTGTTGCAAATATATGATATCAATCTCAAAGTTTTCTTAGATATTATCAGTAATTGATTTCCTTCATTTATAACTTCAGGAGGAGGTATTTACCGAGTCATAGATCTCCCCCATCATCCTATCGTTCTCGTTACAGATCTCCAAAACGGGGACATTGGTCACCGCCTCAAAATAGAAACACGGGACTAGGAAAGCCTGGGAGGAACCTTTTTATTGCGGGTTTCAGCTTCCTAACCACGGAAAGAGATTTAGAAAGGAAGTTTTCTAGATTTGGTCGTGCACGAGATGTGCGCATTGTTCGTAATAAGAGGTAACCTGCTCACATGCTTTGTTTTCGTTTATGCGTTATTAATTTTATTTCTAGACCGTTTGTCGCATAAAAAGACAGCCAAATCCAGTTTTCATTTTTGTTTTGCGTAACCTTGTTTTTCTTTCTCCGGTTTAAAATAAAATCTACTTTCTAAATCTTGATATAAACCCTTAAACATTTAAGCATTCCGATTTTAAATAATCTGCATATAAAAAAAAGTATGGCAATCAGAACAAAACTCTTTTATATTCACATAAACCCATTTTTTTTCATGAAACATTACCCCTTGCTATATCTAAGTACTCAATTATTGGACACTTGATTAGTGAATCTTTGTAAATGGATTTACATAAATTGCACATGGGCTTGATTATTGCTTATTAAGTAAGCATTGTTTAGAATTTGATTCCTGAGCATGTATTTTACTATTAGCAAAAACCTTTGTCGGATAAAGTGCATGTTAGGGAACTATTACATGTGCTCACGACATACTTTTAAGTTTAGATCCGACTTGATTGACATCCAAAATATGCACCTTATCCTAGATAGTTTCATTGTACATTACATCCGATAAATTTTTACATTGCTAGAAGTTAAGTTCATATGTACACACCCTTGATATATTTTTGTATGCAAGATCGGGGGAGTCTCGTGGATTTGGATTTTTAACATTAGAAAGAGATGAAGAAGCCGATGCAGCGATTAGAGCACTGGACAAAACCGAGTGGAACGGCCGGGTCATCCTAGTAGAGAAATCCAAACCTCAATCATGATTGCATTGTAATGTAAGTTTACAATATATTACTTAGGTAGTTCAGTTTTGTTACCAACTAATTATCATAATAATAATAGGGTACTAAGTGTATAAATTTCAACTTTATGGTTGTTAAAGTACTTAGATCTGTAATTCCATATGTTTTACAACATGTTATTCTTTTTCCCCCCTCGATAGAACGAAAAATAAGATCCATAACATTAACAATCCCCGATTGATTATTATGTGTACTATGCAAATATGCATGCAATGAAAGGTTCTCCTTTTGACCGACAACAAGCTCACGACTCTAATAGAAAAAATTGATATACATTTTGCAAGCACTACAAGAAAAAGTAGAACGGACGACAAGCCTTTTGGCGAGGACACTCATTTCCTCGCTAAAAGGCCACAAGACGACAAAAAAACTCGCTTTTACTAGTTAAAAACAGGACTTCCAAGTTTAACATATTACGTATGTAGTAGATATTATTTGATCAAAAAAGTTCTTGTTGATATTTTTTTTCACACATGTTTTTCTTACTTTCTAGGTAGTGACCACTAGTACTTTTTTATAATCAATTAAAGTTTTATAATAATGCACAAAAAGTAGAGAGCCTTTAAAAAAACAGCTGGTAAGTGACAACTAATCAACAATCATTGAACTTTTAAGTGCCGAACATCTTTGTAAAGAGACTATAAACATGTCTAAATATCGTGTTATACTTCTACCAATGTTGCAAAAATCGTGAATCGCTAGTTGATCGGCCGATTTTTTTTAGCTTGTAATTTTTCTAGGCGGGATTAATCGGTAATTAATCGGATTGGCATTATTAGCAAATTTTGGGTATTTTCGACAAATTTTGGGTATTTTTAACGAGTTTTATATATTTTAGGCATTACTATTCTTGTAATCCAGCTTTTCATACATATAAATAGTTACTATAAGTGATAAACACAAGTTTATAGCGAGTTTTTGTTATTTTCGATAAGATTTGCAAGTTTCCGACAAATTTGACCTTAATTGACCGTCATTAACCACATTTGACCGCCATTAATCGCTTTTATATTAATCGGCAAGGTTGATGGCCTTATAACGATTAATCGGAGATTAATCGTTCTTATAGACCTTGTTTTGTAACATTGTTTTCTACTATTATTTTGCGTTAGTCATCTCATTAAAAGAAAACCCACGTGCTTATTAGAGAGATAAGTTACTTTTTTACACATTTTAATAATTGTGTAAAAACTAGTTACATAAATAAGTGTGAACAAATTTTGAAAAATCACATAACAAATAAAAGTTCACGCTTTTAGTGTGAAATATTCCATAACTTCTCCACACTTTTGTTACATTTATATTTCTTACACCCCTGTTTTTTTTAAAGTGTAAGATAATTAGGTGTAACAAAATGAGGTCCATACTTAAAAGTGTGAAGAATTTATTAACTTTTCACATTAAAAGTGTTGACTTTTATTTGAAATTATTATATGCACGATATTTTAAAATTTATTTACATTTATTTATATAATCAATTTTTTACACATCTATATTTATTAATAAACTCAAAATATTTTCCACTATTTAAAAATGTATAATAAAAAATGTGATAAAATAGACAATTTTTTTAACGAGGAAACTAGAATAATAAGCTAAAAGTGATTAAAAGTTTAAGATGTAACGATTTAATTAGATCAGACATATAAAATGCATTTAATATATGTATTTAGGCCATCCACAATGGACTGACCTGGCATCGTTCAATAACATCATTTATACGCCAGCTCATCGTAAAATTGCATTGTGAAGCAAGTTCGTATAAAGTTGGTTCTTCTCTGAAAACATTACAATTAAACTGTACTTGTGGGCCCTGCTAAGTTATACACGTTATTTTTTAGTGAATGGTTTTATGTTTCTCTCTCCATTATACGTATGCAATAGGTTTATTGGATTGTGAGCCACTGAACAAAATTATTACATGCTTATGTGTCATTGTATTGCACTCCTGCGTTGGAGATGCCCTTATAAAAGCAGAAAAAATCAATACGGTGTGTGTAAGATACGGAGTAATATAGATGCATCTAATTTAAGTAATGCATTTCGCATATACGATTATAATTATTTCTCATTCGTCTCGTTTTGCGGTTTCATCCCGTTCAATTCTAACTCAAGTTTCTTTTCATATATTTTTTTATTATAAGTGATTGTTGTAGAGCATTTAATATGATAAGTTTATGAAAAAAAATTATAAACATAAATATATTTATATTTCATTTCAGTCATAGTAATTTAACCATCACTAAATATACCATAGCGGTAAAGTGATTTACTTAAAAAAAAGCTAAAATATTCGAACATCTATATGTGCACATTTAAGAGTAAGGTTGAGTATTGGACTCGGATCGGATCGAATTGGACCGATGATCAAATGATATGAAACCCCGGACCAAAATGATCCGGTTCGGTTCGTTCTAATCCAATTAGACATAATCGACGAGATATTTGATAAGATCAAACATGATCGGATCAGACAGATTAAATCGAGGATTAAAATAGTTTAAAACCTCATATCGTAGATCGAGACGAAATTATCCGATCCGATTCAAATCGGTCCAGATCTGATTTTTCAGTTCGAGTCAATTTTAAGTCCCATACTCAACCCTACACTAACCGACACACGAAAATCACATTCATTTATCTTAAAAGTGTAAGGTTATTTTCAGAAGCAAATAAATGTACAGAACTGCGAGAAACACCTTTATACTCTTAACAATGCATATGTATTTTCATTATTATGTTTAAATTAACATTTAATAATTGTTTTATTAGTTATAGATCCGAGTATTGTGAGCGATATGAAAAGTGCACACGTGTTTTCATATTATCCAACGAAAAGATAGTTATAGTACATGCAAAACAAATACATGTGTATGGTCCTAGGATACATGTTCCTAGTGACCTACGACAATAAAAATTCATGTATTTTTACCGAATGAACTAACCTGATGAATATACATGCGTATTTTAAAAGTCAAAAGATAATTCTCGCAGTTATATACATTTATTTGAAATAACCTTAAAAAAAGGTTATATCTTAATATCCACATCTACCAACGTACAACCAAAATATTTATCTGCTCAAAATATCTGTCTACAAATATAAAATAAGCCAACTTTTGTATGGCTGATTTTGAATCTACAAATATCCTGATGGTGATAAGATAACTGCAATATCTTTGTAACGATATTTAATTTTTGGCAACATCAGTTGGTTCGGTCTGAAACAAGTGTGGGGTTGCGCATATGGTTTTATAATAAATGTCAAACTCTGGCCTACACAACAACCTGCTAGCTAGTAAGTTAATGGGCACGTTGTGAAGTTATATTATGCTAAAAAGAACTCACATTAAAAAAATGTTTATTATGTGTTGGATTTTGTATAAGTGTATTAATATTAAGAAAAAATTACATGGATGATCTTTGTAATTTGGTCAAATTTACAACTTGAGTCTCTCATTTTTAAAAATTGATCGAATAGTTTTTAACTTTGTAAAAAATAACATGCATGGTCCATCTACTTAACTAGTGTTAAGTGGACTCCATTATTATTTACACTTTAGTCTTTTTTTAATAGTTATTACATCGATCATCCTTTTCGAAATAAATTAATAATAACAAAAAAGAAGAGTTTATTTATAAAAAAATTAATTTGGAAAAATATAATTCATAAAAGAAGGAATTGCATATATATCCCTCCAAAGATGAATAATTGCATATATATCCTTTGTAAAAAAAATTTCATTCACAATGTACAATGATTTTTATGCATGTTTTGGATATATATATGCAATTTTGCATCTTTAGAAGGATATATATGCAAAAGCCCCTTCATAAAAATTAACTTAAAACTTTTTTAAATATTCTTTCTATTTTTTTTTTAGATTAACCTTTTTTCGAAAATAAAATGAAATTACATTTTTCGAAATTATCTTTTCTCGAAAATAAAACAATTTATCTTTTTTAATTAATTTATTTCGAAAATGATGAACGATGCAATGATTATTAACAAAAAGGACTAAGAGTCTACTTAACACTAGTTAACTACAGGGACCATATATGTTATTTTTTGCAAACTTAGGAACTATGCTTATAACTTTTAAAACCGAGGGACTAAACCAAATAAATCATCTATATAATATAGTATAATATTTAACTGACATGACATCTTTGCAATGCCATGGTAGCTTTCTAATGATAATTTTTAAAGGAACAAAAATATTAGTACTCTTACCTGTTAAGTTTGTACTCAAAAATTAAATTTGTAAAAAAATTAAATTAGAATAAAATAAAGTTTTAAAAATTAAAAAAAAGATTAATTAAAAGATATTAAATGAATATTAAATTAAAAAACATAAAATATTAAAAAATATGATAAAATTAAATAATAATAAAATAATTAAATAAAAAATATTTCAATTTTAAAGATCTTAATAACTTTTTAATAAGTTGTTATAAAATATGAGCAATATTATAAAAATTAACTAAAAAATATTAATTTTTAGACTTTTTAAATATAAAACATCTTAAATGTTTTATAATATAATACAGTAAGATATTAACAAAAAGAATTACAAATTCACCACTAGTTGAGAATGCAACTTGTCATTATGGGATCCTTAAACGTATATCCCGTGAGCGATACTATAATTCTTTTAACTTTTTATGTTATTTTATGAGATACATGCATGATGCATGTAAAATTTGACCCGTAATTAAAAATTGAATCAAGTCTTTTTGACTGTTAAATTGGCTCTTTAACGAGAAACTACTAATCTTTGTATAAAGCCATCACAATGACTAGTTAACTACATAGAATATAATATAAAAATATCGAATAAAAATTATTGTTAATTATTCTTATAAAAAAATGTTTCAAAATTTTGCTAAATTATTCGAGTGGTCTTTTTTTAACATGTACATATAAAACGAAAGAATGTTCTAATTCATTTAAGTAAAAATCTTGAGCGGTAAATTTTTATAATATTCGCTGGCAAATATAGAAGGATTTGAAGAGATAAGAACTGTCGACATACCTCGTTGATTATATTCTCTTATCTATTGCCAACGGAGCTAAGAGAAAAAAAGATGATGTGTCATCATTTCTTAGCCATCGGATGGTGTCAAAATAAAATCTCAGCCATTCAAAATACAAGTTTACCTATTCTATTGGTATTCACCAAAAATTCCGGAAATTTGGTTACCGAACATGGGATAAAGATACAACTGGCAGCCTATATTGAAGATATATCGGAAAACTTATGCATATCCTCTTCTAACAAACTCTCATTTTTCACATGTTATTTTGAATTATAAAATTGGCTGATCTTTCACATACTTGCAGTGTATTGTCACTCTCATTATCATATACCACTATACTGTTCTGCATCTCATCCTCTTTTTAAATGTGAATTTTTCATCGAAGTTCCCATTCTTTGACCTTGCAACTTCGATCTCTCATGTGAGTTGTCTTTATTTGTTGTATATTGTTTTCTTTTTTTAATTATTTTGTCTTGTGTAGATGCATGGGACATCAATGGTTAACTTTAACAGTGTTATGAAAAGTTTGGACGTTTTCATGCTCGCAATATATATGCGCGCCTCTTCCCATTACGAATTGATGATATCAAGACAATTTTCCTAAACCCTTTTATACAAACATGTATGTGATCATGAATTAGTTTTGATATAACTGTGTTCGCTCTTTATTTATACGACATGTTTGATTTGATGTTCTTTATCTCTATTTGATAGGTTTGTGTCTTGACATGATACCAAGCAATGTAAGTTTTAAGAGTATGTTTTGAATATTTTATATGATACATTCGATTGCCATAGCTAAAACTAATTTTCTCCATGTTAATTATTTAATGTATGTATGTTTTTGTTTCGTTAAGTCAATCCATTACTGCTACGATTTTATTTAGAGTATTATTTTACTTGTGTGTGTTTATGGTGTTTTCAATGTGTGTTTTCAGTTTTTGCTTTGCAGTTGGGCAACTCGAACCATTGTTATTGCGGTGATGGAGAAGTAGTTGGAGTTTGTTATATTATACGTTGTATGGACTCTGGAGAGTTCGGTAGGTGATGAATTGAGCTTTATATATTCAGGTGTGTAGTGTGTACATTGATATGTTAGTGATTATATGTTGTTAATAGTTCGTGGCTTACTAAAGCTTTTGATGATCACGATAGTTTCTGTCAATCGATATATTACTGATTCATGCTTGTAGTTAAATTGATTTTTTTTTGTATCAAAATATTTTTAAGATCGTTTGTGAAGCATACATAAGAGCAGGGTTGCATGGGCAACTGGTCCACATACGACTAGGCTAAGTGTTTCGGAATCATCAATATTTTATGTTTATGAGAGTTTTGAGCAGTGATTAGCTGCTACTATTAAGTAAACAAATTTTAAAAGTTGCTCATTTTATCATTCTTTAGCACAGTTTATCCACATCGTCACAACATGCATTTTGCAAATGATACTTTATTGACGTGAAGTGATATAAATAGATGATACTATCCGTATTGTACTTTAGCAACCCACGAGTATGTTACTATTTCAAAACTTCGTGCTTACTGCTTATGGATTTTCATCTGTATTTCACTCTACTCTATCCACCATGTCACATTAAAAATTATGATTTTTAACAATGTTGTTTACATGAAAAGGATTAAAAGGAAGAGGGTCATTATTAAAACGGTTTACCCGGGCAACGCACGGGTATTGCACTAGTTACCTTTATTAGTAGTGTGGATTTGATATGATTGTGTACGTGGTAACTTTTTCCATTGAAAGATCTTTTGATTGATTATTTTCACACTCATTTATTTTTTTTTAAATATTTTTAGTAGTTAGTCGTAATTCACATAAATATATACATGGCAACTAAAAAAACTCATCCAATCCAACAACCAACATTGAACAAAACTCATTATCTTCTTAGCTATGTTGGGCGCAAGGTTTATGAAAAATTATTTGGGTTTAAGTTTTCTAAATAAGTTAAAAATTATCTTCTAGGCTAGGCTTGGCGCAAGGTTTATGAAAGTTTTTTTTAGAGCACTTAGTATATTGGTATGATGTGTAGAGAAAAATAATATCATAAGTTATGACATTAAAATGTTATGACACCACAAAATATGAGGAGCATTGAGCCATATAAAAGTGGTGTCATAACTTTAAAAAAAATACTTAAATTATATATATATTAAATAAAAAGAGATTTTATTCATAAAAAAACATTATATCAAAAAACACGAAATTAAAAAACCTAGAAAATTAAAAAAAAAACACGAACTAAAAAAAAACTAGGCATAACGAATCCGGATCATATCTTTCTTCGCCTCAACAATTCCCGCGTCGATTGGTGACATTTTGCTCGTGTCGATTTGTATCACCCTCATATCGACTCGAATTGTTGAGACGTTATTAGTTTCATTCGAGTCTTTGTCTCGGCCTCGATGATATCCATTTTACCCTTGCGGTCCAACTCGTATTGTTTTTCCATCGTTGTTTTAAACATTTTCGGGTTTGAATCGGAACTAGCGGACGCGGTCGAGTTGGTTGAACGTTGGCTCTTTAAAACCCGATGTAGTCCTTTCGGACGCGGCACCGCATCGGGTCCGAACATTTCGGGTTCGTCTTCGGGAGTAGGGCGTAGACAATTTCGTCTTGCTTAGGTCAAGGTCAGGATTTTTCCACTTGTATTTGTCTTTCAAAAGATTCCAAACACTTTTGTGCTTAAAAGCCAAACCCATAACGTTTTTAAACGCGATTTCGACCCGAGTTAAAAACCCCTCGTTGTCCTCTCTGCTTGTCATGGCCAATTCATCATAGATGTTATTAAACTTAATCCAAATTCGATTAAACAGAGTCCATTTTTCGGTCAACATATTCTTGGTTCATTCCTTGTACTTCAACTTCGCGCTATTTGTATTGTAGACGACTAGAACCTTGTACCAAAAAGTATCCTTCTTTTGACCCGCACGGAATTTTGGATCCTTGGATATTTTAATGTAACACTTTGCCAAAAGCAATTCTTCGGCTTGGGTCCAATAATTTTGATAACCTGAACCTTCGGGTTCTTGGTTTTTTTTTTGCCTTTGTTTTCTTTCTTGGTTTTTCTTTTTTCGATGTTGGCGTCGGTTGTGGCTCTTCTTCTTCTTCTTCTTCTTCTTCTTCGGGGTTCGATTGTTGTTCGGATGGTGGGTTTGAGCCGTCGGGTTGTGGTTGTTGAGACATTTGGACAAATTGTTGTTGTAGGTGAAATTGATTATACATCATTTGAACGTCGGGGTTAGCATCTGGGTTAAAGTTTGGATAGTATTGCATTTGGTTGAAGTTCGGATTCAGATTTGAGGAAGAATCGGGGTTCGAAGACGATCCCGGCATTTGGTTTGAAGTGTCGTTAAGCATGTTACCGATCTATTGGGGGGGTGTTTGGATTCATTTTTGTGAAGAAATAAGAAAATGAGAGTTTATAAAATATATTGGGAGTGGTATAAAAATGGGATGATATGGAGGTTTTTATAGAGATTCAATAGGTTAAATTTTGAAAATGTGAGTTTTTTTTTAAATTATAGCCGTTACATTTAAATCCTCAACGACTAGCTTAAATTAAAAAGAAGAAAGATAAAACACGAGTTTTTCTTAGCTGGGGAGTACGACGGGAGCCTGTTTGGCGCCAAGCAATACGCTGAAAAAAATGTAACGCCAATGGATACGACGCTACCCACCAGCCAACCACACCTTTAGCTCTTAAGGTTTAAATTTATAAAATAAGTTATTTTATAAAATAAAGTTTGTTTGTTACACAAACTTATGATACATTATTACATTTTATGAGCCACAAGCTTTTATATGCTTAAGCTCACATTAGAACTTATATCTAGTTAAATTATTTGAATATTATTAAAAATAAAATAAAATTATTTTAAAAAGGTTTTATAATAAAAAAGGTAAAAAATTATCTCGTGGAAGTACATTATATTTATAAAGTTACTGCATCAATAGTTATAACTATTAAGGGTGAGCAGAAACAGCATCGTGAACCGTAAAATTAAAAAAATTATAAGAACTCGCACAGTAAAAACCGCAGACAAAAACCGACGGATCGGTTTTATGAAAAAAGAAAAACTGCAAATGTGGTGCGGTTTTACCGATAAAACCGAACCGCAAAACCGCACCGCACCATACAATAATTATTTTATACCGAAAAACTTCACATTGATTATTTTATGTGTGTGACATTACTTCTAATGCATATTTTCATTAATAATTTTATAAGTCATAAGTGATGTGTTTGTTAAATTTATATACAGTTATAAGTTATAACCGAAAAATAATCAACATTTTAAGCTAAAAACCGTAAAACCCTACATTTATCATATAAATCACAAATGATGGTACGGTATGGTTAAAACCGTAAAAAAAGGCAAAATATAATGCGATGTGATTTTAACTTTTTTAGAAACAAAGTACGGTTGCGATTCGATTTTAGTATAAAATCGCATCATGCTCAAATATAAAAGGATTTGAAGAGATAAGAACATTTGTCGACATAACTTGTTCAATGATTACCTTTAGGTGTGGATTTGATTGCAAAGCATATGTTTGTACGTAGTAACTTTTGTGAGTTTCCATTAAAAGATATTTTGATTATTTTCAGTTTTTCACACGCATCTATTTTCTCAAAACAATTAAGCGACTAATAGGCTGGAAACGAGCTGTATCAAAAATTCGAGATCGGATATTATCGCTAAAAACTCGAATGAGAGAGTTTAAATGAGCTCGAGCTCAGGTTCGGCTCATTTATAACAATCGAACTTGAATCCGAGCTCTAAAAACATATATGCATATGCAGGGGCGGAGTCAGAAAATTTTGTTCGAGGGGTCAAACTTTAATACTTTTTATAAACTACACTATAAAATGGTTCATAGGGGGTCAAATGATCGAAAAAACCCCAAATTTTCGAAAATTTACACTACAATTTTTTCGCTCGGGGATCGACCGACCCCCTTGACCCCTGCCTATCTCCGCCTCTGCGTATATGTAAGAAAAAGTGTATACTTTTATTAAAAATATATCAGATTACAATTAATAAAACTAACAGAATATAATGACAGAAAATTAAATGACTGATAAATAATAATAAGCAGTAAAGAAGGAGACGAGACTCGTTAACACGATTTCCTTAAAACAGATTTGTCGTCTGTTTACCATGGTACAACGTTCAAAGCTGTTGTACAACCGGACTAGACAAACTTGCCTGAAAGATCACGGAAACCTTGCGTGTTTTTATCGATGAACTTTTTTTTTAAACGGAAACTTTATTGAAGAACAAACAAGATGCTAGAACAACATTACAAAGAGACTAAATATGGGTTTTTAAGCCACGTCTTACAAGAAAAAGAAAAATTACACCGACTAACACACCAAATATAAGAGTACGAAACTATGTCATCAAAAATCACCGATCTCTTAGGTTGAGAAATATCAAAAACTAAGCGATTCCTGAACCACCAAATGAGCCACCAAGAAGTATAAAACATCCCCACCAACAAGTTTTTGAGCTTAGACGGCAATTGGACAAAAGATAACCAATTGTACCAAGCATCAAAATTCGAAACATCGCCCCACTGAATGTTCCACCAACGACACACCTTGTGTAAAATAGACATTGCCAAATCACAGACGAAGAAAAGGTGTTGGGAGTCTTCTACCGCAGAATCACAAACCGGGCAAGTATTAGAAACCAAGCTAACACCTCTAGAGGCCAGGTAATCTCGAGTGGGAAGACGGTCAAGACTAGCCCGCCAAACTAAGATGTTAACTTTAATCGGAACTTGCTTCACCCAACGCGTACGAGAATCCGAAGAAGGAAGAAGGAGACTATCTAAAGCATCACAGACATCTTTGACTCGGTAATCTCCATCGCCTCTAAGATCGCAGAACCACCTGTCTGAACAGGATGATAGAAAGACATTAGATACCAGCGAGACCATATCCAACCACTGTATCCGTTCAGCACCATCCCTAACCTCTCTTCTAAAAGACGAATCCAACGCTGTCGCATTACACTTGGAGCCAACAGAAACTTCGGTATCAGTATCTAAAGCAAAAATACGAGGAAATAGAACAAGGAGATGAGTATCCAGCAACCACACATCTGTTCAGAATCTAGTCTTCAACCCATCTCCCACACGAACTTTGCAGTGAGACAGAAAATCAAACCCTTTTGCACCCAGGAATTGAAGTTCACGAAGAATGAGACACCCCATTTTGAAGAAACTTTGCGGGAATGATTCTAGACGAACACCATGAATTACACGAATTATTTGAGACCATAAAGAACCATCTTCTGCCAAAAAATGCCACACCCACTTTAGTAAGAGGGCACGGTTCAGAGCGAATAAGCTGGAGATGCCTAAACAGCCATTCTTCTTAGAAGACATGACTTTATCCCAAACAACCTAAGTAATCTTATTACTTTGAGCATCACCAACACTAAAGAACGAATTTCAAATCTTCTCCATCTCACGAATCACAACTAACGGAGCTTTGTAGATAGACATGTTGTATAAAGGCATAGCACCTAAAACCGACTTAAGAAGAGTTAAACGACCACCAATTGAGAGTGTATTCACCTTCCATTTAGACAAACGACCACGAATCCTCTGTATGGAGTTAGACCAGGCTGACGTACGAGACATATGGTCGCCCACCATGATACCCAAGTACTTAAAAGGAGTATTCAAAACATCACAACCAATACGTAAAGCTCCTTGTTGCACAACATCTGATGAAACCCCGACCCCTAGAACTTGGATTTTACTGACATTGATTCGCAACCCAGAAGCTAAATGAAAGCAGTTAAGAATCCAAAGTAAATTATCAAGGTTTGCATCCGACCATTTACCAATAAATACAGCGTCATCCGCATAAAAAAGGTGAGACAAAGTCACTTAACCATTTATATGAAGACCTCTAAATAAACCCTCATTAGATGCTCGGGACACTGAAATGTGAAGAGACTCCATAATTAAGATAAAAAGAAGAGGGGCAAGAGGATCACCTTGTTTCAAACCACAATGCATCGGGAATTCAGATGTAGGACTAACGTTAACTAGAATCGAAGTCATATTAGAAGTAAATATACCTCGAATCCAATTACATCATTTTAAACCGAACCCAAAGGCCTGCAAGACATCTAAGAGAAAGTCCCACCTAACCGAATCATAAGCCTTCGCAAAGTCTACGTAAAGCTCCTTGTTGCACAACATCTGATGAAACCCCGACCCCTAGAACTTGGATTTTACTGACATTGATTCGCAACCCAGAAGCTAAATGAAAGCAGTTAAGAATCCAAAGTAAATTATCAAGGTTTGCATCCGACCATTCACCAATAAATACAGCGTCATCCGCATAAAAAAGGTGAGACAAAGTCACTTAACCATTTATATGAAGACCTCTAAATAAACCCTCATTAGATGCTCGGGACACTGAAATGTGAAGAGACTCCATAATTAAGATAAAAAGAAGAGGGGCAAGAGGATCACCTTGTTTCAAACCACAATGCATCGGGAATTCAGATGTAGGACTAACGTTAACTAGAATCGAAGTCATATTAGAAGTAAATATACCTCGAATCCAATTACATCATTTTAAACCGAACCCAAAGGCCTGCAAGACATCTAAGAGAAAGTCCCACCTAACCGAATCATAAGCCTTCGCAAAGTCGACTTTAAAGACAAGGGCTTGTTTTCTTTTCCGTCTACACCATGTAAGGACTTCATTTAAGATAAAAGGACCATCTAAGATTTGACGTTTGGCTATAAAAGCTGACTGGGTATTAGAAACTAGGTCGGGTAAGATTGACACCAATCTATTAGCAAGAATCTTCGTTACCACCTTGTAAACGCTGTCAATCAAGCTAATAGGACGAAAATCATTAACAAGTTTGGCATCCACCACTTTAGGGATTAGAGCTATAAAAGAAGCATTACAGCCTCTCGGGAATGAACCATTCTCAAAGAAACAAGCAACGACCGGGGAGAAATCTGAGCCAATAATGTTCCAATATCGCCTAAAGAACTCAAAAGTATACCCGTCTGGTCCAGGAGATTTATTTTCGCCACAGTCCCAAACCGCAGCCTGAATCTCCTCCACCGTAATATTACTGTCCAAATCAGAAACTTGGTCGCTAGACAAACGATTAGGAAAAGTAGAACTTATCTTGAACCGAGAAGTGGAAGGAGGCTTGAATCGAGCCGAGAAATGATCCAAGAAGGATTATTTTATCAAAGATGGCTCAGTGCGCCAATCACCATTGATAAAAACCCCACGAATAGCTAATTGAGATCGCCTTTTATTGATAATACCATGGAAAAATTTGGAATTCTCGTCACCTTCTATAGCCCAAGTGATCTTAGCTCTTTAAATAGCATCCTTATTAGCAGATTTATTTATCTCTTGAAGCTTATTCATCAACTCCAAACGGTTCACCAACATATCCTCAGAAACAGACCCGTTATCAACCGCCTTATCAATGACCGCCAATTCGGTCATACTTCTGTTTTTATTACCAGCCAAGGAAGAGTTAGATTCTATGACCCAATCCCGAATGATACACTTCAAATCTTGGAGTTTCTTTTTGAACCGAACCAATCTGTTAGAGTCATTATGCTTAAAATAATTCCACGCATGTTCAACCATAGTATCAAAACCTACACGAGAGAACCAAGAGTGATAAGTTCTGAATGGAGTAGGACCAAAATCCGAATGAATTTCATCAAGAAGAATAGGCCGGTGGTCGGACAAGTGTCGATCAGGACAAACAACCGTAATCTCGGGAAACACTAAAAAAATCACCTCCGAAATAAGAAATTGATCAAGTTTACTCATTTTCGTGGCTGAAGGATGAGCCCACGTAAATGAATAGCTTTCCATCTTAACCTCCACCAAACTAGAAGAAGCAACAAAATGGTTGAAATCACGAGCATTTGATTCATGAAAAATTGAACCAAATCTTTCTTCTTTGACCCTTACCTCATTGAAATCACCTAAAAAAATCGATTCTCCTTTCCATATGTTAATCAAACCAGAGATATAGTCCTAAAGAAACCTTTTAAGAACTATAGACTGTGGAGCATAAATTACCACAAATAAGATCTTAATATTTGTCGGGAGCCAAGTCCCATAGATGCCAACAAAGTTGTCTGACATAAAAACATTCTCTTTTTTAAAAATAGACTCTTCCCAAACACAAAGAATACCACCTGAGTTACCAACCGAGCCGCTTGCTACAAAATGATAATTGGAATTACCCCAAATGAACTTGACATCCGCATGAGATATACTGTCCATTTTCGTCTCTTGTAAAGCTAAGAAGTTAACACCTTTTTTTATTAAGTTCCTTAACCCACTCCTTCTTTGTTTGTTGGCCAAGACCTTGAACATTTAGAGATAAAATCTTCATTTAACACCTGCGCCAACTCCTTGTAAACTGATTATATGTTCTATGTCTTTCGAACACCCTTCCATAACGTAAACCATAGATTACCCAATCCCGATAGTATCGTCTAGGACATCGATAAAAGACCCTCCCTTCTTCATATCACGAGAGTGAACACGAGTATACGCCTCAATTGAAGATTCGCTGATGTTTGAACAATTCTCCTTAGAGTGTGTTTTTGAATTGAATTTATCATGATTATGAATATCGTTTTCTTGATGGTTGATATCGTTACCACTCGCTTGTCGTAGGACTGGGCTACTATCATTGTGAACCTGCTGAGGGGATTCTGGATTATACCCCGGTGGATGTGAAATAGATGGATCTACTTCTGAATTGCACTTCTCCTTGTGTTTATTCAACACATCGTAAAACCCAAAGGGGTCTTCAGATTCGTAATCTTTAGCCGGCTGACTTTTACAATGGGGGCAGCAAAACTCTCCTCAAATATGGTATTCGACACCACTTCATCATCACTCTCCTTCCCCTCAGTGTCTCCTTCACGAATAGGACTATCGGTACGAAATTGATCCCCACAGTTAGAGACATCATATGATATATAACCTTCATCCTTAAGTTCCACAAAGCATGGATTCCAAGTAAAGAGTTCCTTAGCACGAACCATAAAGGTCTTCCCTTTAAAAATGATTTTGAAGGTCTCTAGTATGTTATCAGCCATACTGGTCTTAATACATATTCTTTTGCGAGAGAACGTAGAAACACCCGACTCTTCAGTATCCACCAATTCTCCCCATTTTTTGCATATCTTGGAGAACGTGTTGTGGGACCAGAGATTCAACAGAATACCTTCAATATCAACCCACACGACTCGTTAATTACTAACAAAGTCAACATTAACCTCCTTGACTTCATCAAACCAGGAATTCACACCTTTATGTTGTAACAATTTGGCTTTAGACTTCTCACAAGAAAGATCGACACGAACCCAGTATCCACCAAGGTACAAAATGTGAAGGTCGGAAAACCCCTCCTTAGTCAGGATGGTATATAAATTAGGGATGGAGTTCAATACTTTGATTCTGCCTAAAACGCTGCGAGAAACGTCATCTTCCTTAACACATGTGTCATCAAGAACCAATGCAGGACCGCTATAACCAGGAGAAGGGTGAGGAGTGTGTTTGCCTGCCACAACTTTAGCATACGAGCAGTGTGTATTTAGAATTGGGGTATTGTTATGAGCTCTCACATTGGAAGGCGAATTGGGTTTTTGAGAAGTACGCTCATACCTCACCGCATTGGCATGAAGATGAAAACGTCCCACCCAAAGGGTACCCAGATTCCCAATCAAACGATCCATATCATCCACCCTAATAAATCAAACGAATGCAAAACGCTTACCTGCGTTATACCTGTGATTGGGAATAAACACATCCACCACCTTACCATACGCTTCACATAGGCTCCATAAATCACGTGAGCCGAAACTATCCAGAAAATTGGTGACAAAAACTGATTTGGAGATGCCAATAACATGATGTGCCTTAGAACGAAAGGAATTCATAATGCAAATAATATGGAAGCCTAAACGGCGCCACAGAAAAAAAACCCTAAAAAATTAAAAACAAACCCTAAAAATAAAACCTAAATCTGAAAAACCAACCTTAAAATCGCGTCGAATCAAATAAAAGATAATTAAAAGAAATCACTAGATGAAACACAACCCTCGGTTTCTACCGGATCACGCAAGTAATAGGGATCAATCAAGATTGAAAGCCTAAAACCAATCACACGGATAGAGCGAACGGGGTGTAGAACACAAGGATCCATTTTATCAAATGTTATTCGATGAATGAGGATTAACAAGGGAGATCAGATGAAGGATCTGGGAATTCTAGGGTTCATCTTTTACATAATTATAGGGTTCAATTAGCTCAAAATAGGTTTCGATATGTGTTGATTTAGTTTATTAAAACATTCGATTACCCTCGGTATGCCTTCAATGGAAAATCCTTTGATCACTAACGTGCGTTTTTCGTGTGTCTTTCAGGTCTTTTTTGTACTTTTCGTTTTTATCGATGAACTGCTGGAATAAATTGGGTGATGGAGCTGTGTTTTTGTTGTGTCTGAAAACTGAATGAGACAGGTTATATTTACATTGAAACTTGACTTGTTCTCAAAGAAAAATATATACTATAGTCAAACAAATCTGTTATAACTAAAACAAATGAACTTGTCTTTTTAACACACAAAAATATTCTGTGTATATCTATTCCTAAAATAGATGTACATAATTTTATAGGAAAAAATCTGAACCTGTAGCAAAAAAAGATAGCCCGTAGGCAAGGTTTCAGAGCTGCATTCATGTCCGCAGGTCGCGCGGGCTCGCACAAGTTCATAAGCTTCGAACTCATTTTGGCCAAAAAATCCCATCTTTTGCACCCTGCGCGTGTAGGCGTTAGTGTAAAACTAACAAAATAAATATAAAGGTAAAAAACATGATTTCCTTATAAACATGTTTTCACTTCATGTTTTGGGGGATGTGGGACATTATCATTTTTCCATATTTCATGTTTCACGTGACTTACTTTGAGACATGATATCTCATTCATATTAACTATATATTGGACATACTTTAGCTCGTTGCGAATCTCTTTTCGAGTAGAATGCAAATCTACTAACTACTACGAATATATATGACGAATATATATGACATATACATATGTTAAATTATGTCCAAAATATGCAAAAAACCATTTTATAATTATCATTTTTCCAACAATATATATTTGTCTATACATAAAACTATTTAAAAACGAGCTTACAAAAGTAAACGAGCTCGAACCCCACTATGATTCACGAGCCTTTGGGATTTCATTTCTTAAACACGTAATATAAGTTAGTTGAGTCTGAACCGAAATTGAACTAGTAAAATTTTCGCGAATCGAGCTCGAGCTCAAAACACGAACCTCGAAACAAGCTAAGCTTTATATGCGTACACGAATTAAACTCGAGCTCTGACATGCTCGAGCTCGATTCAACTAGTTTCCGTTTCAATAACTACACGAGATCTAGCATAGAAATATGAATCAAAATCTTTTCAAGTTGAATGTAAATTGACACGTCATATTATCAAATCACAATTAAAATAAATATGTACAAGTGTTTCTTAAGCCCACTAAGGCTGGTCACAATGTTGATCGAATCGAGTCGGTTATTCGATTTTGCACTCTATCGACCGTTGCGGCAACCGATTTAAGTCGATCGACGAATCAAATTCGTTCCTACAGACGATTTATTAACAAAAACTCTCCCTTTTACCATGCATATTACTGTTACATATTTAAATAAAAAATAAAAATTTAAACACTTTACCCTATAAATACTCAACTCATTAGACCATTTCTCTCAGACATTGAAATTACAAACCCAAAAAATTAACTATCTCTGTCTAGCAAGAGAACCCCAAAAACTAAACCCCACAATCCCGAGGTCCTCAACAAAGTGTTCCCCATGTGACACCGGATTCGACTTTCTGATTATCTGACGCATCACCAAACTTTCGATTTAGACCCACCTCATATGGATATCAATCACATAAACCAAAAAACTCAAACATGTACTATTAACATCGTCCGTTCTTTCCTCCGTATAATAACAAGCAACAAGATTTCTTTGAATCTCTAACCGATTTGTATCACTATACTATGGATTCATCCACTTTTCGCATGCGAATTCGTCGTATTCTCCGATGAATCATTTTAATCTTGAATTCGATTTTGAGCAAATGATGTATAACCAAGACTAATTTGCGGGTCAAGGTCCGAGTCAAGATCAATCTATGGGAGAAAGTTCGGGTCTGGGGTCTTATCACGGTGCGGTTAACTTTGACGACGATGATGACGCATCTCCTGTCGAAGAGATGTCACCCATCAAACCTTAGAAGCCCCCGAGATGTGCTTCAAAAGCTAAAAACATTGAGACAAAAAGTAAAGAGTCACCAAAAGCGGTGCCAATGACCTCACCACATTCCAAAAAACTTGTGCGGAATTCAAAGTGATATACAAATATCCTTTTACGTTAGAGGCGGCGTGGAACGTGTTGAAAGATCACCCACGTTGGAAAGAGGTTGAGATGCCTATTTTTACTGAAAAGGTAACAAAAAAGGCAAGACTTCTGAAACCACCTCAGGTTCTGAACAAAGTGGTTAGGTGGATTTGAAAGATGAACCAAACAAGTATGAGGAAAAGACTCCAACACAACGACCAGTTGGTCGTGACCGAGCTAAGAAGAAGTCATCTACCTCGTCAACAGGGAAGTTGATACAAGAGTTTTGGTTGGGTTCAATATATTCTCTCGGAATCTTCTCGAATTGATCACGACTCAAAGTGGAATAGATTAGTTGTTCTTGGTGAATCAAATGAAAGGGTTGTCGTTGTCTAAATCTAATCAAAAATAAAGACTTGAAACAAATAAAAATAAAATAAAATAAAGATGTTAAAAGAAACAACAATGAAAGATTAAAACTTGACGAAAAGTAAATGACGAGAAATAAAAAGGTAAACTTAAAAATAAATAAAGTGAACTGAAATTAAATGCAAGTAAATTAAAAGTGCGATTAAGTAAAAAGGCGGGAAAAATAAAGTTTAAAACTTAAAAACATGAATTTACAAAAAAAAAACTGAAAACACTATATTCGGAAAAGAGCCTTCATTCGGAATAAATCAATTCATCCGGAATAAAATCCTCATCCGGAATAAAAGGGGTTCATCCGGAATAAACATGTTCATCCGGAATAATTGCTTATCCGGAATAAACAGCTCATCCGGAATAATTTCCTCTTATTCGGAATATTGGGCTTCATCCGGAATAATTGACTTTATCCAGAATAAGTGCTCGTTCGGAATAATGTGTTGATCCGGAATAAAATATATTCCGAATGAAAGACTTGATCCGGAATAACAGAATATTTCGAATGAGAGTTTGATCCGGAATATTATTCCGAATGAAAACCTTTTATCCGGAATGTTTATTATTCCGAAAGAAGCTCTTGATCCGGAATATTAACAACTCATCCAGAATATTAATTATTCCGGATGAACAAGTTGATTCGGAATAATCTGGGAAAACAGTAAGAAGAACACGAATAACAGGGGATGAAAACCAAGCACGAATTTAACCAAAACTAATCAAGATTAACCAAAAGATTAAACCAAAACAACTACAAATGATCTACTAACAATAACCAATCAATCCAAATAAATAAAACTAACAATCATAACCAAAATAATCAAAACCCACTTGATCAAAACTATGAAAAATCAAGAACATGAATAATAAAGATGAAGAACAAATCAAACAAGAAAGGTAGAAGGAGATTAACAATAAAGTGAAGATTCAAGAACAATAAAATAAAACTTACTTGGAAATTAAATGAATTAAAAGTGCAAGACAATGAATTAAAGGTGCATAAATTTAAAGTGCAAGGTAAATGAAAATAGTGGAAGTGGTGGTTTGTCAAGCCACCCAACACTCTAAAATGAAATCCTATCAAACTATATATAGGGGAGGAGGTGGTTAGTGGAAGGAAGCTTCCTCCCCTCTTTCCTCTTTCTCTAATTGCGTCATTAAGCCCTTAATCTTCTTAATCTTTTGACTTTAATGACTTTGTCTCGGGATTTCTTCAAACTCGCCTTGTAATTCTTCAATAAATTAGACTTGAGTTCTTCGGCTTTTAGTAAACTTCCGTCTTTTGACTTTTTCTTCGATAAATCTTCAGAATTGGTCTTGGACTTCCTTTCTTTTTGCACTCTTGATTTCTTGACTTCGTCTTTCATCTTTTTCTTTGATAAAAGCCCGTGAATGCCCGTGTTTTCTCCACTTTTCACCTGTTCGTCCTAAATCACAACAAAAACACAAACCACGCATAATTCCGACATAAATGACATAAAGTACACGTTTTGGCTCGGTTAATATTGTAATTAAGTGGTAAAAAGGATGAGTGTTTTCACACCTATCAAATCCCCTACACTTAACCATTGTCATGCCCTCATGCAATGCTTAGTGATAAAGCAAGTTTACACTTTTCTCATAATCAATCAACCTTGGCCTTATTAACATACTACTAAACAAAAATTAAAGTACTAAGAGACATTAAAACATTAAAGTAAACAAAAGGATAGAAAACCATTTTCACTAGAAAATAGCTATATGGAAATAACTTGCAAAGAGATCTAAGACTTACATTAGGGCTTCGGTGCTGCGAAGATTTATCACCCTCAAGTTTCACGTTCCCCAAACTAAGCTCAAAAAACGAGATCATTGTTATTATAAGTTAGCAAAACAAACACTTACACACATGGCTTCATTATATGCTTAAACTCCCTTATTCCTATGTGTATCTCTTATATTTTATTTTTGTCTTAGAATGATCATGAAGATGCATTTTTGGACTTATTGCGATAGTTTATTTAGGCTGAAAGCAAAGTAGGACGATTTGATTAATAGTTAGCTAAAGGACAAAATCTCTTAAAACTGCTTCTCGGGATATCAAAAAGTTCATATCTTGGCATAACTCGCTTCACGATTTGAGACCTTTCTCGGGCTGATATTTGGCATGTACTTCATACTTCATATCTTGAGAGACGTTCTTGAGATAATGGTCTTCTCTTCGTTAATAGAGTTTCTTCACTTGGAGACTTTTGAGGGGTACTCCAACTTTGTTGACCACGACTTCATGATTATTTCTTCAATCGCTAATTGAGATTTTGAGATACAACGATCCGCCTCCTTTTCGGACTTGGATCTATTTATCCTCATACCTTGTTAGGGTCTTTTCGGATAGACTTCTCCATGATCTTTATGGGAGTTGATTGCTTTTCGTCGTGAGTCTTGATCCTTCATATTGATTTTGGGAATAATGCTTTTCACATCACCTTGGATCTTTAGCAATAAGATTGAATCCTCATGCCTTGTTAGGGCCTTTTCGGACTCGCCAATCTTCGCGCCCCGCTTCATAAGTTCTGCCTTGGCTATGAACTCTTATCATTACCGAGCAACTTTTAAACGATCTTGGGCTAGAAGCTAAGTAACTTTTCAAATCGTACGACCTTACTTATTGCAGATAAATTATTAGCAAGTGATGGGAGAATAGGCAGATAATCACACCAAGTGTGCTTGTGCAAGAATACCGACTTATAATTGACTCTATCATTTCTCGTTCTCCACAATTTAAAATCTCAAGTAATGAGACTCGTGGATGCTTAGCCTAATAAACCAATTAAGGTCTACATGGTTAAGGATACTAGCTAGAATAAACTTGGACAAGTCTATTTGGGTTGAGTCAAAATAATCGCAACGGGCCTAATATGTCAAAGATTTCAAAACTAGCTACACCACTTTATTAATATTTTTGACTTTATTGCGGGATATATACATATGAAAGCAACGATAAAAATTTAAAAATTACGACTATATGGCCAAAGTTAATTAAAAATTTGAAAAATGCTGAAAAAGATGATTTTCCGGTTAAATGAAGGCATTTTAATGGAAAAGTCCACTTAAAACTTCGATAGAAGTCCCCCCTACACTTAATATAAACATTGTCCTCAATGTTTAAGCATATGGGAGTAAACTCCCCTACACCTAGGACATTGTGTACGTTGTTTAAATCTCGCTAAGGAAGAGACAACTAAAGAGATTTCTATTTTAATATTGAGAAATATAAAATAGTGAATCGACAAGAGTTTAGGATAGAACCGGGAAGACGGGAACACGGAATCACGGTTCGTCAAAAGTCATCAAGAGTGTGTCTTTGAAGCTCTAATACCTGCACATGATAAGAAAGAGAACAAGAAACACCACAGGGCTCCCCCTACACTTATGGTGAAAACAGATAAAGATATATAATCGGGTTGCCTCCCGAAGAGCGCTTGTTTTTGTTAACCGAGTCACGAGCCTGACTCGTCCCCGAATTAAATGGTCCATGGGGAGGCCTCGAATGTAATACCTGGATCAAAGACCTTGTCCTCGTTCCCGGTTGACATTAATAAAGGAGAGGCAGGAGGATAAGTTTTGAAAGGTAGAAAAGTCCTTTCAACATACGAGAAGTATGTAAAGTCTTGATCGACGGGAGGTGGGGTGGGTAAAGTAAGCACATTGTCATCCCCCAAAGACAATGGATGCTGAGCACTCGGCAAAGCCGTAATGGTATCAATTATAGAATTGTCATTTTCACCTCCCGGGTCAAAGCACTCATCCTCATTTCCCGGTATGAAACGAGGAGAGTAAAAGCGATACATCACCCGCTTGGGTGTGCACGCGGTAGGATGAGGTGGCAATATAAGATGAGAAGTATGAGAACAATTACCTTCCACCTGCGTCCCTTTTTCAATAGAGTCAAGTCTTTCCACCTCTGCGATAGAAGGAGGTATGGCTAACAAAGTATGCTCATTAATAGCAAGAGAATCAGCGCTATCAATGTCCTCAATCCCTTCGTCAAAGAGGGGATTCACCTCACTAGATATGTAGGCGTCATCAAAATCAAATAAAGGGTTCGAATAAATCTTGAAAGTTTCATGCAGAACGTCTTCATTGGATAGTGACTCGTCATCACTAGAAGTAAAAGCATCATCTTGATCAAAAAGAGGATTAGAGAAAGCCAAAGAATCATCTCCCAAAGTGTTGGTTGAAGGAACATCATCATTAAGAGCGACCTCATCCGTAAGCTCCTCAAAAGTTAGCACATCACAAACCTCATCAAAGAATTTATCAAGACCGAACTTACTAATCTCACTCGAAGTATCACAATCCTTAGAGGCATTGGGGATATTAAGAGAGGGAAGTACAATTGCGCTAGGACATTGAGCAACTAGATCATTCCAAGAAATAGTATTCTCATCGTCATCATCATCATAATAGTATTGACGCACAAGAGGAGGGGTATAATCACTAAGATTAGATACTTGCTCTTGTTGCTATCGCTTTTCCTCCTCCCTAACTTCTTTAAGCAGAACAACAGCTTCTTGAAGTTGCAAAACAATGGAGTGTGTTTCTTCATTCAAAGTAGTGAGTTGTTGGGCAACACGAATTCTTTGAGAGGATTGATGATTGAGGTTGGGATGTGGGGGCTCACAGTTATGAAAACCAGAATTATAGTACGGATGTGGCTCATAGTAAGTCATCGGTTGAGAAGAATTAGAACACGGATTTGGTTCATAATAATCCATCGGTGAAGAAAACTGAGGACACGGATTTTGCTCATAATAGTTCATTGGTTGACAATAAGAAGTATCGTGAGCCCCCCATAGTTGTTGCAAAACGGGTGAGGAGAAAGACTGGGTGTGTCTTGTGGATAGCTATTATCATTGTCATAATTGTACCCCGGTTCTTGCCCGTGATCATACGGGTATCGAACCGGGCACGAAACATGCCAATGAGAATCGCTTCCACAATAGATGCACGGGGGAACAGGAGGTGGATTCAAAAAGGACGAATTAGTCGAGTTGCACAAGGGACAAAATCCGAATCTGAATTGTGTATTGTCGATATCATTTCCGCACCGCTCACATGTACACCATTGACATGAGTCGTTCCCAGATAATTGTTTCCCACACCCGACGCAATGGACATAAGAATCCATAAAGAAAAATAGATAAGCAAGAAGAATATTTTTGGTGCAAAACTTTGAAAAATATAATCAAAAATAAAGACTTGAAACAAATAAAAATAAAATAAAATAAAGATGTTAAAAGAAACAACAATGAAACATTAAAACTTGACGAAAAGTAAATGACGAGAAATAAAAAGGTAAACTTAAAAACAAAAAAAGTGAACTGAAACTAAATGCAAGTAAATTAAAAGTGCGATTAAGTAAAAAGGCGGGAAAAATAAAGTTTAAAACTTAAAAACATGAATTTACAAAAAAAAACTGAAAACACTATATTCGGAAAAGAGCCTTCATTCGGAATAAATCAATTCATCCGGAATAAAATCCTCGTCCGGAATAAAAGGTGTTCATCCGGAATAAACATGTTCATCCGGAATAATTGCTTATCCGGAATAAACAGCTCATCCGGAATAATTTCCTCTTATTCGGAATATTGGGCTTCATCCGGAATAATTGACTTTATCCGGAATAAGTGCTCGTTCGGAATAATGTGTTGATCCAGAATAAAATATATTCCGAATGAAAGATTTGATCCGGAATAACAGAATATTCCAAATGAAAGGTTGATCAGGAATATTATTCCGAATGAAAACCTTTTATCCGGAATGTTTATTATTCCGGACGAAGCTCTTGATCCGGAATATTAACAACTCATCCGGAATATTAATTATTCCGGATGAACAAGTTGATTCAGAATTATCTGGGAAAACAGTAAGAAGAACACGAATAACAGGGGATGAAAACCAAGCACAAATTTAACCAAAACTAATCAAGATTAACCAAAAGATTAAACCAAAACAACCACAAATGATCTACTAACAATAACCAATCAATCCAAATAAATAAAACTAACAATCATAACCAAAATAATCAAAACCCACTTGATCAAAGCTATGAAAAATCAAGAACATGAATAATAAAGATGAAGAACAAATCAAACAAGAAAGGTAGAAGGAGATTAACAATAAAGTGAAGATTCAAGAACAATAAAATAAAACTTACTTGGAAATTAAATGAATTAAAAGTGCAAGACAATGAATTAAAGGTGCATAAATTTAAAGTGCAAGGTAAATGAAAATGGTGGAAGTGGTGGTTTGTCAAGCCACCCAACACTCTAAAATGAAATCCTATCAAACTATATATAAGGGAGGAGGTGGTTAGTGGAAGGAAGCTTCCTCCCCTCTTTCCTGTTTCTCTAATTGCGTCATTAAGCCCTTAATCTTCTTAATCTTTTGACTTTAATGACTTTGTCTCGGGATTTCTTCAAACTCGCCTTGTAATTCTTCAATAAATTAGACTTGAGTTCTTCGGCTTTTAGTAAACTTCCGTCTTTTGACTTTTTCTTCGATAAATCTTCAGAATTGGTCTTGGACTTCCGTTCTTTTTGCACTCTTGATTTCTTGACTTCGTCTTTCATCTTTTTCTTTAATAAAAGCCCGTGAATGCCCGTGTTTTCTCCACTTTTCACATGTTCGTCCTAAATCACAAAAAAAAACACAAACCACGCATAATTCCGACATAAATGACATAAAGTACACGTTTTGGCTCGGTTATTATTGTAATTAAGTGGTAAAAAGGATGGGTGTTTTCACACCTATCAGAAGTCTTCATTTGTTGATGTTGTAACCAACAAATGGGAGAAAATGAAGGACCTCAATGAGGAAAAAAGAATGAGGAACAAGACTCATACTTTTGGTTGAAATAACGCGAGTTGGATTTGCAAGAGCCAACTCAACGGGAAGCAACAACCTTGAAAATAGAAAAGCTCGATTTACTACGTTGAACATTTGAACTTGCTGAAAAAAGAAACGGGACAAAGACATAATGTTCTATAACACTGAAATCAACCACAATTTGCCCCCAGCACAACAACATGCTTTGTAGGAGATGAAGAAAACCAAGAAAACTTATACTCTTTAAATTACTAGCATAAGTTTTTAATTATTATTGTAATGTTTTTATTTTAATTGAATTATTATGTAATGTTTATTTATTTATGTAATATTTTTATTTAATGAAATTCAGTTAAAAAAATTAAACTTGGTCACCTTGTTGTGGAAACAAATCGCCAATAAGTCGTTGGAGAAAAAAAACTAAGGTGTAAAAAAAATGATTGTCAGATTGGACCTACGTTTGGCAAAATTAGCTGTAAGCTGGTAACTATAAGCTGTAAGCTTTTAACTACAAAGTTATCGAGCTATAACCTGTATGTTTTTTTAATAAAAGTGTTTGATAAATTAGTTGTTTATTGTAATATTAAAATGTAAAATGACTAAATAAACATATTCAAATAAATTATAATATGATTTAAAGGTATATAAGTAACTTACAGTTTTAACAGCTCTTAATAATTTGAATACTTTCATGAAGCAACTTTTTATTTTAAAGCTACTTGTTCAAAATAAAAGTTTAAAGCTTTTGTGTCTAAACAAAACTACCTACTTAAATTTTTTTCTTTCTTAAAAAGCTAACAGTTTTACAAACAACTCTAATAGAAGTTCAATGTATACCAGCAATTTAGCATAGACCCAATAAATCAGTCTCATCCTTCTATTTCTTTTATCTATTAACTTTCATTATTTTTTGAAAATTGAATATCTCACAAACCGTTAACCTCCCGATAAAATCATATATGATTCGTGATAATTACGAATCATATATGATTTTCTTAGGAAAAAAAAAGTTCGTCGAAGTTTATACATGTACCCCTCGTTAGAAAAATGATTTAATTTTCGTCATGATAGTGTATTTTTTTGTCGTTTGACGATTTACCGTTTATAAAATATTTAATTTTAAAAAAATGATAAGAAGTGAGAATTTTCTTTTAAATTGATAATTATAATTGGTTGATGAATTATATACAAGTTTGCATTGATCCCACCTCACAAATCTAAAAAAACTTTTGCCAAGCAAACCATTGAGCATTATTTTACCTAACATAATATTTATTTCCATCGTAATCGGTAAACTTGATCTATACATACTAAAACAAGACTCATCCGATCCACATTGACCAAAAGAAGAAGAAACAGACCATTTTGATTATATCTTCTAGGACTTCTTCATATCTAAAAGTCAAACTGACACAAAACAAACAAAACAAAACAAAACATACAACTTTAACGCGTTTACATTAACCAGTTTAGCTTGCTTTTATATCTTCATTCACAAGTCTTTCATTCATTCATTCAAACGTGTTTCACAATCACCCCACGTTCTCTCCACTAAAAAAAAATTATCAGTTTTTATTACAACAAACCCATCTCAGAAATCCATTTTTCTCATCTGGGTCAGTTTCAAATATTTATATAAAAATTTATAAAATTTTATAAAAATTTATAAAAATTTATAAAAATGGGTGTATGTATCAGCAAGACCAAAAACACAGCAACAAACCACCAACAAAGATCTGATGAGCCCAACAACAACATAGTTTACACCAAGTCACCATCTCCAGCTGCCCAAATTCCAGCAAAAAAACAACCTCCTGCTAGTCCTAAAAGAATGTTCAAATCTGATACTATTTTAGGAAAGCCATTAGAAGACGTGAATGATCACTACACTATGGGTAAAGAGTTAGGCAGGGGTCAGTTTGGTGTTACTAAGATGTGTATACAGAAGTCTAGTGGTTTGAAATATGCTTGTAAGTCTATAAGTAAGAAGAAACTGATCACGAAAGGCGATAAGGAGGATATGAGAAGAGAAGTGCAGATTATGCAGCATTTGAGTGGGCAGAATAATATTGTGGAGTTTAAAGGGGCTTATGAGGATAAGCAGAGTGTGCATTTGGTTATGGAAGTGTGTGAAGGTGGTGAGCTTTTTGATAGGATTATTGCGAAAGGGCATTATAGTGAGAGAGCTGCGGCTTCGATATGTAGGTCGATTGTGAATGTGGTTCATGTTTGTCATTTTATGGGGGTGATGCATAGAGATTTGAAGCCTGAGAATTTTTTGTTGTTGGATAAGAGTGAGGGTGCTTTGTTGAAAGCTACGGATTTCGGGTTGTCGGTTTTTATTCAAGAAGGTATTGCTTGTTTCCCTTTTCGTGTTTTTGGTTGTTTTGCTAGAAATGTGGTAATTGGTTCATTTGATTTTATAGAATTGTGTTTTAATGTACATGGATCTTTATGCCCTTTTTGCCTTAAAGATTATAAGTAGTATGTTTTGATTATGGTTGTTTACTAGAAATGTGTTAATTGGATCATTTGATCTTGTTGAATTGTGTTTTAATGTACATGGATCCTGAAGTAGAATTATTGTAAGTAACGCTTACGTGATCGTATGTTTTGATAGTGATTATAAGTTTCTATTTATAGATGAATGGATCATATGTTCTGAGAATCAAATTAGTGGAATTTTAAGTAGAATTCTAGCAATAAAACCATTGATCCCGACAACATAGTTTAAGTTTATATATCTTCCTAGTAACGATCCTAAAAGAGTTCTATTACAGACTTGCATTGTTAGCTGTGTTTTGGTGATATTTTTGATGTTTACGCATACAAAGTACTTTTGGGGGGCTTTCGTTTCAAAAAGGTTACCTTTACCAATCTGTTTTAACCAAGATCAACTACATTTTGCAATTTAGACTTTAGCTTTACAGCTTATAATTATCTGAAATCATAAGTTTGTGGAAATGATCAGTTACTCCGTTTGGTAGAGGGCAAGTTTTTTATGAATTTTTAGCCAAACAATAATGCCTATCATGTTAATCTTCTTACATTGATGACATCCATTACGGCAGGAAAATCATATCGGGATATTGTTGGCAGTGCGTATTACGTTGCACCAGAAGTGTTGAAGCGTAAATACGGGAAAGAAATAGATATATGGAGCGCAGGGGTAATCTTGTATATATTACTCAGTGGTGTACCTCCATTTTGGGCTGGTAAGTTGCTAATTTTATCAAGATGAATGTGTTGGGTTACTGGTCATTTCTCTGCGGTTCAGAAAGGGCCTCCTTTGCCCTATCTTTATTATTAATTAATGTGAATTGTTATTACGATAATAATTCAAATCTTTTGAATAAAAAGTGCCTCTTTAAAGAAGATTATCTTGGTTAATAAAAATGATACACATTTTAAATACATACTTTGGCCAAACATGCCGAAATTGCAAATATTGACTAAATTGATTGAAAAACTAACAATGGCCATATATTGCAGAGACGGAGAAAGGAATATTTGATGAGATATTGAAAGGAGAAATTGATTTTGAAACCGACCCTTGGCCATCTATCTCAAGTAGTGCCAAACACCTTGTGCAAAGAATGCTTACACTTGACCCCAAGAAGCGTATAACCTCTGCACAAGTCCTTGGTATGTTAAAATCTTATTTTGTTTGTGTAATCTTCAATCGTCATAATAATCACTTAATTGATAAATTTAAGGTCTTTTTTAATGGTACAGAGCATCCATGGATTAGAGAAGACGGAGAAGCATCAGACAAACCAATCGACAGTGCGGTTCTTTCAAGAATGAAGCAATTTAGAGCTATGAATAAACTCAAAAAACTCGCTCTCAAGGTTTGTTTCGTTGTTGAACTGAATTACATAACTCGTATTTGACTGTGTTGTATGTATGTATGCATGTTATGAAGAGTTAGCAAAATGAGCGAGTCGAGTGGGTTGGGGTAATTGGTGATTTTATGACACGTTCCCATTTTAGCTAAATTTATAATTTTCCCCATTTGACCTCAGTGGATATGACCGGAGAGGTTGCATCTTTAGTGAAGGCGGAAGAGTGGGCGGGTTGGGCAGTGGGTCTGAACTGTCAAATTTTTATACTGGCAGAAACAGGTTGGCGTGACTGAAGCACTTTATGTGTCAAATTTTTTATCAGTGGTTGAAATATAGTTAGGAAAATCCTGTTATCTTACTTTTCTGGGAAATAATGATCTAAGAAGTTATTCGCGTACCGTTTTGACTAATTTGACCCATGTCAATATTCCATACTAGCTAAGTTGTAAATTATTTTTATGTGACTTAACCCGTTGAACAATATCAAGTAAACCCAAAGACATTTGTTTTTAGCCGAAGTAGTTTAAATTGCCAGTTTACCACCTATAATTATAAGCCCGAAAAGGATTTCATTTCATAAACTCATCGTTGAATTTATAAATAAACTTCAGGTGATTGCTGAAAATCTATCAAAAGAGGAAATTCAAGGTCTAAAATCGATGTTCATGAACATGGACACGGACAAAAGTGGCACAATCACCTATGAAGAACTGAAAACCGGGTTGGCTAGACTTGGATCAAAGCTCACCGAAGCTGAAGTTAGACAACTCATGGAGGCCGTAAGTTGTTTTAGTTTTCAAATCTAAAAGATCATTCTTTATATGCCAAACATTTTCAAGACTTAAAAAGATGGTTTGTGTTTCAGGCTGATGTTGATGGAAATGGGTCGATTGATTACATTGAGTTCATCACCGCAACAATGCATCGACACAAACTTGAACGTGAAGAAGATTTGTACAAAGCGTTTCAGCATTTTGATACAGACGGTAGCGGGTATGCGTCTACACCTTATTCTAACGTTGTCCTGTCATAAAATGTTATTTTCTCAACTTAATTAAGCTCTAAATTCAGGTTTATTACAAGAGACGAACTAGAAAATGCAATGAAAGAAAACGGATTGGGCGATGAAGCTACCATAAAAGATATCATATCAGAAGTTGACACCGATAACGTGAGTTCTTCTACATCATCATCCTCTTGTTCATCTTCTTTAAGTGTACAGTTTACAAACGCAAACATTCTTTTTCTTTTGCAGGACGGGAAGATAAACTATGAAGAGTTTTGTACAATGATGAGAAGTGGAACCCAAGGACCAAAGATGTTTTAATACCATTTTTCCGAAATATTTATTAAAAGTTCTTTTTATCGAATGAGATATGACTAACCTTGAACCAGACCTAATTAGGGTCTTAGAAACTGGTTATTCAGGGTCAAGTTCGGTTACTAGGATTTGTTTGGATTTATGGTTTGAGCCTTATTATGGTTTCTTGTGAATGTCTGTAAACATAATATGTAAAATGCAATTTGTGTTAATCAGAGCTGTTCTGTAAACAACCTTTGTACAATGTTAGTTGAATCAATTAACTATTTTTTCCAGACGCGTTTGGAATCGAGTTTACACTTCTAGTTTCTAGCACATGGGGTGTTTGGATGTCCTAGTTTGAGCACACATCATAAGAATCACCTTTTCATGGTCTCTCAACCACATCAACCCACCACTTGCTATGGTTTGCTCGTGATACACCGGCTAAAACTGAAAGTTCAGGTTATTGCCGAAAGTATAACAACAGAGGGATATTCAAGGGCTAAAATTGATGTTTATGGACATAGACACTGAGGAAAGTGGCACAATCGCATGGAATGTACACCAGAGTATGCCCTACTAATTTCAGCATTACCAGTTTTGATATCCCGGATTCTTTATTTACTAATATCATGGTTACGTGATTCATTTCGAGATCCTCATCCACACATCATGGTACCGTGATGCCGGGATTCAATTCGAGATCCTCGTCCATACATCATACCAGTAAGATATTACCATATGGCTATTTCGTTATTGCTAAAGGGAACAAATGATAAATTATTAAAACACTTCTAACCAAATACTTTGTGATAAACAAAAATAATAGTAATAAAAACAAAGCGAACTACATCATCATATAAGCATTGTAATATATAATATATTCTATATGATGACGAAGTAAACTTGTTTGATTATTGTAACAAATAATGTAAATAAATACGAGTTTTAGTCATATTTATAAGCGATGTGGAATAAACAAAACAAATGGAACACATATCACCAAAATCACCTATTGTGGCCTATTTTGTACAACTAGTTTTGTTTTGCTTTGCTTTTTCTCATGTGGATTGGATTTGTATTTGATGGCTCATTTCTTATTTTGATTTACGGTTATGGTTTGACACAACCGTTCTGCCTCATCATCCTATCGTTTTCATTACAAATTGCATCTCCAAAACGAGGACATCGGTAACGCCTCATTACAAGAGCAACGGAACATAAAAGCCTAAGAGGAACCTCTATATGGCTGGTTTTAGTTTCTTACCACTGAAAGAGATTTAGAAGTGAAGTTTACTAGATTCGTTCGGGCACGAGAAGTACACAATGTTTGTAAGAAGTACACAATGTTTTTGGATAAAAAGATATCACATAACCGGTTTAAAACGTAACGTGCTGTCACCTGCTTAGATTAAGCACGAATATAAGACATGTTAGGAAGTACATCTGAAACAAAAACAGATGAAAATAGCAACCCAAACTGAAAGTGCTAGAAAGTAAGTTGTTGCAGTGATGGAGTTTGATTCCGCAGACAAATAGATTTTCAAGAAGAAAAATAAGATATACTAACGACGGAGAATGAGCCTTTGTGGCCTTGTGGGCTTGATTAATTAAGATCAAAATTAGTGTATAGAGTACTGTGAAATAGTAGCCCACCGGTTTTCCATTTTCCGCAGAGGATGAGCACAAATAGTAAAGTCTTATGCGCAGAGGATGAGCACAAATAGTAAAGTCTTTGTGGCCTTATGGGATTATGCTTTTCTACCGGTAAAGTCTTATGCGCAGAGGATGAGCACAAATAGTAGCCCACAGGTTTTCCATTTTCCGTATTATGAGTTGTATTCATCACCCCAGCACATGCTCACTAGCGATTATCTTTATAATCCTCATTCAAGTTGAGCATAAAAGTATACACATTAAAGTGGATGCTGCAGTTTATGGACGACTAATAGAGTCTCCTTCATGAAGCAATGCATGTGTCTATTAATTGTGATATAACCCCCCATAATGTCAGTCGATATTTTGTAGGAGGCTCAAGCCCGTATTCTAGCTTATTCTTTGTATAACTATATACGTACCGAACTTTATGATTAATGAGATGCACATTATTTCCTACTTCACACATAAACCTTTATTTTCATCGAGTCGATATATATCAAGCATGCGTGTACTCAGTAACTTAACTCCGAATATAAATTTGACTAATAAAAGTAGCAGATTAATATAGCTTTTTATCTCCGAATTCATCTTATCAATGTCGCTTCACATGATCATCCTCTTCTTCGTCATCTTCAAGTGTACATTTTGTAAACACAAACATTCTTTTTCTTTTGCAGGACAATTAACTATGAAGAGTTTTGTACGATGATGAGAAGTGGAACCCAAGGACCAAAGATGTTTTAATTAATACGAAGTACCATTTTTTCAGAATATTTATTAAGAGTTCTTTTCATCGAATGAGATGTGACTAACCTTGAACCAGATCTGATTAGGGTCTTAGAAACTGGTTAATCAGGGTCAAGTTCGGTTACTAGGATTTGTTTGGATTTATGGTTTGAGCCTTTTTATGGTTTCTTGTGAATGTTTGTAAACATAATATATGTAAATTGCTACTTGTGTTAATCGAGGTCTTTTGTGAACAACCCTTGTACAATGTTACTTGAATCCATCAACTGTTTCTGCAGTCGTGTTTAGTTTCGACCATTCGAGAGTTCTAATTGCAAGTTAAAAATCATACTGAGTAGGCATTTGTAATACAAATCTTCAAACTTAAAAGAGTTACTTATAAACACAAATAAGCATTTTTAGCAAGCTAATATTGTAACTAACTGAGATTATTAACAGATTTTTGTTAGTTTAAAAAAGCAATGTGTTAAAAAAAGGCAATAACGACATTATAATATGTGTATATAATGTCGTTACTACAGCTTTTGTGATTACAAGGAAGTATTGTAAATAAATACTTAGTTTTAGTCATATTCCCAAGCGATGTGGGATAAGCATATTAAATGAACTAGTTTTGTTTTGCTCTGTGTTTCTTTATGTGGATTTGATTTGTATTGACGGTTCATTTCTCATACCGTTCTCCCTCATCATCCTATAATTTTCGTTACAAATCAAATCTCCAAAACGGGGCATATTGGTAGCCGCCTCCATACAAGAGCAACGGAACAGAAAAGTCTAGGAGGAGCCTCTTTATGGCTGGTTTTAGTTTATTGACCACTGAAAGAGATTTAGAAATGAAGTTTCCTAGATTTGGCCGGGCACGAGAAGTGCACAATGTTCGTAACAAGAAGTAACTTTTACTCATGTTCTATCTTTTTTTGTGCATTAGTTAGTTTTCTAACGAGTTTACGGATGAAAAGATATCACATGACCGGTTTAAAAACATAATGTTGTTTCACGTGCTTAGTTTAAGCAGGACTAAAAGACATCTTAGGAAGTACGGAGTACATCTGAAAGAAACACACACGCAAATAGCAACCCAAACTGAAAGTGCTACAAAGTTTTTGTTTCCGGAAAATTAAAAAAGATACATTAACGACGGAGAATGAGCCTTGTGGGCTTGATGAACTAATACCAAAGTGTATTGTGAATAAAGAGCATTATGGGGATTATGCTTTTGTACCAGTAACGTCTTATGTGCAGAAGATGAGCCCATATAGTAGCCCTCCAATTTTCCATATTATGAGTTTTATGCATCACCCCAAACACATGTTCTCTCCTCTGCAAGCTAAATTCGGTGAGAATCTTGTTTTGAGCGACACCGAATTAGTAAATGTCGATGATGAATGGTTATGTAATTTATCTTTCTAAATTCTCGTTTCAAGTTGAGTTTGAAAGTATACGCATCGATGATGCCGTTTATGGACAACTAATAGAGTCCCCCGGCCTTCATGAAGCAATGTATGTGTCATATGCGAATGAATGCTGCTGTTGGCACTACCAGTATGAATCTTTCAGTTCAAAGGCTCTAACTTGGGACCCCGGAGCAGATCAATGCAATGGACGCTGCTAATATGTTGCTGGTTGAACTGGCTGGTTATGGTGGTGTTGGAGCTGCTGGTGTGGCGGGAACGGATGGTGATGGTGCTGGTGTGGCTGGAGCGGGCGGTGATGGTGATGGTTTTGCTGGAGCAGGCGGTGATGGCGCTAATGTGGATGGAGCAGGTAGGCGTGGTGCTGGCTGTCGTGGCCGTCGCCGCAGCGGCCGTGGTGTCAGATGATTTTTAAGGTTAAGGTAGGAGAACTTGTTTGATATATTATTGAAGAGAACACTTGTTTTTAATGTTATTAAAGGAGAACTTGTTGTTGGCCGATGCACGTAGACAATGGATCACATATAGTGATGGCTCAAATCAAAGCTAATAGAGGTTGCTTCTGCAATGTTAGCTCAAACAATACCAATCCTCTCTATTAGCTTTGATTTAAGCTCACTATTGACTGCAAAGTCTCCTATTCCTCAGTTGTAGTTTGTTGCCATAAAAAGCAATTAGAAATATAGTTCCTGCATAAGACCATCTAAAACACTCGAAAAAGAAAAATACTTGCCTAAAACGAATCGGCTTTCTAAGGGTTAGAACTCATATTTGTTCGTGCAACTTGCATGGAACTCATATTTAAGAATTTCTAACAAAAATTACGCGAGATTGTTTGCAACAATTCTTATAATTTTACGACGGTATCATTGTTGGTAGCATAGGATTTCTATTTATATGTGATCGAGGAATGGTTTTTATGTCTAACTGAAATAATTCAAATTCAAAAATATTTATCAACACTTCTTATCAAATGAGATATGACTAACCTTGAACCAGACCTGGTTTATTTGGATTTATGGTTTGACCTTGTTATGGTTTCTTGTGAATGTTTGTAAACATAATATGTAAAATGCGATTGCGTTTATCGAGTTGTTCCCTTGTACAATGTTACATGAATCAATCTACTGTTTTCTGCAGTTGTGTTTAGTTTCGCCCATTCGGGTAAAAATAGTTCCGTAACCCTTGTATTGCGTGAGCTAAAAAAATCGATATATCACACCTGCTCGTTAATTGTATCCACCTCAGCTTACACCGACGCAGGGTGTTTGGATGTCCTAGTTTGTAAAGAAGTAATATAACTTTGAGAGTTCTAACTGTAAATTATTGATATAGTTTAAAAATAACAAGGATAGATAATTGAATCTGTTGATTCCCACAGAATACCAGAAACAATTAAAGATAGATAAATTGGATCTATTGATTCCAAAGAATACTAGAGACAATTTCTTCCAACAATCGTTGATTCAACGAATACCGATTATTAGGTTGAAAATCAAACAATAAACCCTAATCTTGGTTTATGTCAATTAACACAAGACGTTTTTTTTTATTAAACACTCAATATCCAATACAATGAACAAATTCCTAATTTTATAGGAAAATTAAACTTGGGAAAAAAGAAAACAATATTCTTCCCAAAAAACACAAAATAAGAAAATTAATTAAAAGATACCATAAAATAAGAAAACTAAATAAAAGATATCAACCCGTTTATTCTTGTTCCCCATCATTCTCCCTCACTTCAAAAAACTCGTCCTCGAGTTTGTCTCACTCTTCCCTTGTACTCGTAGAATCCAAATTTGTATCCCTTACATCAAGTTCCCTTTATTTATGACGAATCGACCTCGAACCTTGATTGTTTTAAAACCAAACTTACCGACCATAAGTGCGGCTTCTTCATATATATTTTTTTCAGTCATGATACTAACATCCACCCATTTACCTTCTTGCAACCAAATTAACTCATGAGGGTTTGAAACTGTGGGTGTGGCTTTTGAATAATCAACACTTAATGTAGTTTGGATAATGGAAGAACAAAGATCATTAGCCACAACTACAACGTACTCGATGTTGTCCTCTTCGCCAACAAATCTTCCTTCCCCCAAAAATCTTTCTTTCTCCGCAATGACATCTTCAAGATCAGTATTATAAACTGCCATTGATTCTTCTTCATATTCATCAAATATTGGAGGTCCTTCATAATCGTCACCCTCCATGCCATGATCTGTCCATTCAGTAGAACGTGAACCATCACCATCAAAAAATGGATATTCTAACATCTTAATCAGGAACTTCGGCTCTTGATACCAACTGATGTAGTTTAAAACATAACAAGGATAGATAATTGAATCTGTTGATTCCCACAGAATACCAGAAACAATTAAAGATAGATAAATTGGATCTATTGATTCCGAAGAATACTAGAGACAATTTCTTCCAACAATCGTTGATTCAACGAATACCGATTATTAGGTTGAAAATCAAACAATAAACCCTAATCTTGGATTATGTCAATTAACACAAGACGTTTTTTTATTAAACACTCAATATCCAATACAATGAACAAATTCCTAATTTTATAGGAAAACTAAACTTGGGAAAAAAGAAAACAATATTCTTCCCAAAAAACACAAAATAAGAAAATTAATTAAAAGATACCACAAAATAAGAAAACTAAATAAAAGATATCAACCCGTTTATTCTTGTTCCCCATCATTTATGAAACTTAAAAAAGTCATTATAAACTAAAATAAGCATTTTGAGTAACGTAAAACTAACTTATACAATGTCATAGCAACACATTCACGAATCATACTAAGTTCTGTACATAAATACCTAGCTTTTATCATAAGCTATGTGGGACGAGAAGCATTTGAACACACATCACTAGAATCACCTTTCATGGCCTCTCAAACATGTACAGCAACCCACCACAGGCTGTGGTTTCCTCGTGACACACCGGCTAAAACTGAAAGTTCAGGTGAATGCTGAAAATATAACAACAGAGGACACTAAAAAAAGTGGCACAATCGAATTGAATGTACACCAGAGTATGCCGTACTAACTTTGGTATTACCGTTTTTGGTATTCAGGATTCTTTCTTGGCTAACATCATGGATTCATCATCGTTTATGTTTAAAAAAAGTCGACATCGTATTATATATATATATTATATATAATGCGTTGACCGACATTTAATAACAACAAGTAAGTACTGTAAATAAATACATAGTTTTGAGTCAACTTATAGGCGATGTGGGATAAATATAACAAATGAACACACGCCTCTTCTATACAACTAGTTTTGCTTTGCGTTTCTTCATGTGGATTTGATCATTTCCTATTTGATCTATGGTTATGGTTTGACACAAGCGTTCTCCCTTGTCATCATATCGTTGTCGTTACATACTAAATCTCCAAAACGGGGACATAGGTCACCGCTTCATTACAAGAACACTAGAATAGAAAAGCCTAGGAGGATGATAAGATTTGGAAATGAAGCCTACTAGATTTGGTCGGGCACGAGAAGTGCACATTGACTGTAATAAGTAACTTTTACTCAAGTTTTTGAATGAAAAAGATATGAGATAACCAGTTTTAAAACGTAATGTGCCGTCACGTTACCTTCTTAGTTTTAGCAAGACTAAAAGACATATTAGGAAGTATATCTGAAACAAAAACGCACGAAAATAGAAACCCAAACAGAAAGTTCTATAACGTGCAGTGATGGAGTTTGATTCGGCTGAAAAAAAAAGATATATTAACGGAGAATGAGCCTTGTGGCCTTGTGGGCGTGATGAACAAATACCAAAGTGTACTGTGAATAAAGAACATTCTGGGATCGGATTATGCTTATGTACTAGCTAGTAAAGTCTTATGTGTTCAGGAATGCATTTGCTCTAAAGGAACAAGTCTTGGGCTCTAATTGGACGAAGAACAAGTGTCCAGAAAGTGCAAAATCGTGTGCCATTATGACGATTTAGTGTATGTGAGAATGCCAATGTGACGCCGTCTCAGCCAAAAGCTAACGGCACCACAACCCAAAGAGTGGCGGTACGACATATATGTTTATGTATGCATGATCCACGAGAGCCCCGCTAATATAGCTCTCAAACGCAGTTTGCATTATGTTGTGGTACTCTTGATCATGGCAATTTTATAGTCCAACACTAATAATGATAAAAAGATTAAATAAAAACGTATGTGCCCGAAGGGATGAAACTGTATACTGTCATACATACCTTCTACAAACATATCATGAAAGTCAGACAAGTTTTGTAGATAAATACTAAGGTTCTCTTATATGTGGAAGCAATGTGGGATACAAAATATTTGAACACATATCATAAGAATGACTGTTCATGGCCTCTTGAGTCTCAACAACAACTAGTTTTCTTTTGCTTTGCGTTTCTTCGGTCAACACGCATTAAACAATATGAGTAACATAATAATGTAAAATTATAAAGAGGATTAATACTTTTTTTTTAACATAAAAAGGACTTAAAAAGATTAATGTAAAAACATAAAGAGGATGAATATTTTTTATAAAGAGGACTTAAAAAATGTTTATGACACATTTTATAAATTATGATATTGTACATACAGATCACAAGTTCTAAAACGCCAGTCACATCATTATTGTATGTTCAACTAACATTTACATATATGCATGGTTTGATGGTTTCTATCATATCCGGAAGCAATGTGGGATAAGAGAACATTCATGGCCTCTCAACCAAAGCAACCCACCTCTCCGTAGCTGCACACACAGAAATAGCAACCCAAACCGAAAGTGTTATATTGTATATTGGCACATCTGTTTTTCATGGTTCACTCGATGAGTGTGATAGAGCTAGTCCATGGCCGTTTTGGTATCTCTAGCTTAACAGGATAGCGAGTATAGTTTTTAACTGCATTTATTTGTTAGTGAATGAATTGCAAAAATAGTCCTTGTGGTTTGGTTAAATTGCACATTTGGTCCGTCGAGTTTCAAAATTGCAAAAACAGTCCGTGTGAGAAACCTTGAAATCCATTTTGGTCGTTTTGAAACTTGAAATGACAAAAATACCCTCGTTTTCATGCTTTAATTTTTTGTATGGACAAAGGTATCTTGATCATTTCAATTTACAAAATAAACTCCAAAGTTTGTAATTTCAAAACTCGACAAACGTGCAATTTAGCTAAACCACAAGGACTATTTTTGCAATTGTCTCTTTGTTAGTTGATCTCGACTGTGAAAGATGTGGGTTGGTTGGATAATTGTTGCGTCTTAGAGTTAGATTTCATGGAAATCCAGACTCGTTGCCCACCATTTTATCATATTTTGAGTTTTGTGGATCACCCCAAATGGCCCAGTTGTAAGGCACCTAACATCTTTGCAAGAGGTCTAATATAGGGTTTAAACCTCACTATGTACACATTTAGGGATGACCAGGGAAATGGCCGGAAGCGGTCATGCGATACCTTGGTAAGGCTGCGTACAAATGTGTCAAAGACTCCTCCTCCCCGACTAACCTCAACCGGAAAAACCTCATGCTTTTTACCCGTTTGCATCACCCTAACACATGTTCTCTGCTCTGCAAGCTGAATTCAGAGAAAAATTTGCTTCAAGTGATGTCTATATATGTCGATGATAAATGGAAATGTAGTGATTGTATGTCTAAATCCTCGTTTCAAGTTGAGCTTGAAAGTATACGCAATAAAGCAGATGCTGAAGCTTCTGGACAAGTATCAGGTATCAGAGTCGTAATTAATTAGCATGTCTGGTTGGCTCAACTGAAGCACTATCAATGGAGTTCTATAAACAACTCATGTACAATATCACTTGATCAGTTTAAGTGTTTAACTGTATATTACGGAGTACACAGTTGTGTTTCGACATAGTTCAAAAATTTTTGTGTGAGATTAAAGAACCAATATATCAGATCTTTGTGTGAGGTGAAAGAACCAAAATAGTGACCAAATTAAGTTACTGCGTAAGTGTAAAGCACTAGTATGTGATATATTATTGCAGATCTTGGAGCTTACATGCTTTTTCTGATTTCAAAACACAGTAAACCCAAAAAACCATTGAGCTTATTTCACTCGTCTATTATTGCAGGAAAATCTGGTTGGCCTGCAGCGAGACAGCATAAGCCCATTTCGACCTAAGATATACAATTACTAGCAACTAAATTATATCCATCTCCTCCTCGTACCAATGTCTAGATGACCTATAATATATATATAAGACTAAGCGGGTGTTCGGTTTTGCTGTAGACTTACAACTAGTGAATAGTTTGCTGCATTCCATGAAGACCCAACAGTGTAAACCTGTGTTTGGATACACAGATAAGCTTAACTACCATTTGAAAAGGACCTAAAGGCTAACACTCATGATTCATACCACCATCAACTTGTCCAAGACATATTGGTGGTGAGTTCATCAGCTCCTTCCAAGAGAGGTGCTTCCTACTTTATCCTCTAAAGCTTATTCTAAAAGCACACAAGTGCTTTTTCTAAAAATCAGATTCCAAGTGAAAACAAACCAAAACAAACACACAAGAAAGATATATTAAACACACTAGTAACTTTTATTTCATCATAACCAAACCGACAAGTAAACATCATCCAGTCACACATAAGATCCATCACAAAGAAGACACGTTAAACATAAAAAGTAAAGGACATATAATAATACCCAAACCCAAATCAGATTCACAGTTCCTCAAAAACCATGAATCTTGATCTGCTCCTTCTTAACAATCCCAGCACGAGTCAAAAACGCCGAAACGTTCTTCCTTTGATCACCTTGAAGTTGAATCACTTTACCCAATTCCTTATCATTAACAACAGTACCATTACAGCAAAACTCCTTCTTCAAGTCTTTGAGAATCTTCTCGTAACTAAGCTCTTTCTTGAGACCTTGAACTGTTGTCAAGCTTTTTCGACCATTTCTTTGTTGAATACGAATATGAACATACTCTTTGATACCAGCACCAACACCACTAGTGTCTTGTTCGATATCAGAAAATGGGTTGAATGCAGATGGGATCTGGACGTCTAATATATCAACCATGAACTTTGTTTGAATGTTTGTAGATACCTTACTGCAGACAAACAATAAGATTAATCATTAGTAAGAATGCTTATATGCTAAAAAAAACATGGCTTATTAATGGCTTGCTTATTTTGCAGATGTAAATATCAAAAGAGTTGGTTCTGGATAGCTTAATCTAAAGTGCTTATAGATGACAGCATATTAAGTGCTTATTTATTTTGCAGATGAAAATTTCAATAAGGGATCATTTCAATATCTTAGTATAAAGCACTTAAAACTTTTAATAAAGGACAGAGCTTACTAAGGGCTTATAACTTTAAGCTATACAGAGCTTACTAAGTGCTTATAACTTCTAAAAAAGAACAGAGCTAATCAAGTGCTTATTTATTTTGCAAGTGAGTATATCAAGTTTTTAAAAATACTGAAAGAATGATATCTGCTTGAATAATAAGCAGATGATCAAGTCTTTCCAAGATCCAACCTTGGGGTGTCTGTTTCGGCTTATATAGCCGGCTTACAGCTTATTTTGAAACTTTTTGGGTTATATAAAATTATTATCCGGTGTTTTTTTGGTTTATATGTAAGCTTAAGAGCTTATTTGATTTCGGCTTTTCTTTCACAAGCCCCAATTTTCTGGCTTATTTTGAGAATTATGGGCTTATTTAAGTCAACCATATCGTAATAAACTTATACAAGCCCACAATCTCAAAAGACGCAGGAAAAGTTGGGTCTTATAAAATACAAGCCGAAATAAATAACCTCATAAGCCCACATATAAGCCGAAACAATATAACCCGAAAATTTTCAAAAAAAGCCGCAAAAAGTGAGCTTATGAAACATAAGCCTAAAATCAAATAAGCCATAAGCCGGTATATATAAGCCAAGATTTAAAGGGTGTCCAGAAATTCTAACCAAGATCATAGCTTTTGATCAAAATAAGCTGTTCTTAAAAACACAATTTTCATAATAAGCTAAATCAACAAAACCTTATGCCCAGTTTCAATAAACATCTTAATTGAGTAAAAGGGTATTCAAAATTATACCAAGATCATAACTTTTTTATCACAATAAGCACTTAAAACGTTTTAAAAAAAAAAAAGACATATCTAATAAGCTAGATTAATCAATAAGAATAAGAAGAAATACATACCGATTGATCGCTTTGATTGTTTGATTGAATCCGCAAAAAGAGGAAAGATTGAAGTTTTTTATGATGAGAAAAAATAGAGACGGTTCAAGGGTTTATATAGGATGTGAACCGGGTTTTTTTTATGGCGGTGAGAGAATGGGTATTTGGGTCGGGTTATGCGACTTGACGTGTGGACCAGTCTAGGTATATTCTGGACTTTACCTTTACCTTACTTAGCTGGTAGGTTATTGTTTGGTGGTAGAATCCTATTCGGATTGCATGGCTAAGTTAAGTAAGAGAGAAGGGTATCACGATACAGTTATCTATATCTATATCTATACTAACTATAAAGCACGGATCCAAATTGTTGAAAGTTGAAATTTTTCAACACAATTTCTCATGTAAGTTTCTTTTCCATCCTAAAATATATATCCGATTTTATAGGATTGTTGAAACTGAATTGTTGAGAATGATATTAATATTGTACGGGTATGTTAGGAAACACAATATTCTTGAAAACGCATCCAAACTCATCCCTTTAGGCTATATGATGTAAAACACAATATTTTAAATGTAAGCATGGTGAGAATGAAACAACCATACATATATGTAATTGCTGAACTGTATGTAACAATGAAAATAAATGACAAATCGATGAATTAGGTTAATAACTATGGAAATGATATTGTAAGAATTAAAATGATCCTCAATTATGAAACTTATTGTGTACTCATTCATTTCTTCTCTAAATCTCTGACCACATATAAAGACACCACTCCATACCATGCTTTTCAAACTTCCAGCTTCTCTCTTTCATCAAGAAAACATTTTCACAGAAAATCACAAATACAACCAACTGGCCTGTCACTATTATCGATCATCTGCCGCCACTATCTTTCGAAATTACCACCACAACCACCACCACTGATGGTGTTGTAGGCTGCTGGGCGAGGTGGTTTCGTTGGTTGTGTGGTTTTGGTTGATGGTTTAGGTAGTTTTAATGTTGGTGGTTGGTATGTGTTTTGCGTGCAGAAACCAATTGCCATATCTTATATATTTTGTTCTGGTGATTAATGATTGTCAACCATGCTATTATGATGTTCGATGAAAAGGTTTTTTACATATGTTTTATAGATCCAAAGAGTTACGCCGCCAAACTTGGAAAACAATAGCAATCTTTTTCGTTTTCGATTCATCAATTGATTTTTCGGATGTTTTAACTATACTACGCGTTTCTATGATTTTTTCATTAAAGTAAGGTGTTCGACCAAATGTTTGCTCCTATTTTTATCTTCAGATGATGATTGCTTTGCTTCTTACTTCATTCTCTGTTACAAGTGAATGGAAATTAAAATAAAATAAAATCGTGTTTTTTAACTATTTAACAATTTATTAGGTACACCGTTCAAAATAAATGATGCATGGAACCTAGGCGATCTGAAATAAGTCTACTCTCGCCCAAATTTTAAATACTTCACAGACCGTAAAATTCTGTGAAATACAGTAGTATCTGCAACAGAATGTATGTTTGCGAACTCATTTCTATCTCCACAATATATAAAACTCAAGGTTAGTACTTGGTAGATTCTCACAAGTATCGTACTCGGTAATTTATTGTTTCTATTTCATATATAAACACACAAACGTCAATATAACCCAAAGAAAAACTCACTTCCCACATGAACTTACCATACAAATTCTTGTCACCAAATACTTCATACAGTAAAAAGTTTGTCTTCAAACATAGTGGTACAAATTAAGGGACGCATATACTATTAATACATGCGTTGAGTATTTTTTTTTGAAGGCATTCAATTTAGTTCTCTTGAGTCTTGAGTATGCAAAACTTTTGGATATGTGATTCAGATTTTTACATTGTGCATGCATAAACATAAATGTTTTTTATTGCATGTAAGTTTTCCTTTTTATTTATTATGTAAGAGATTTCATACTAAATCCACTTTTGTAAATAACTAAAACATCAATTTACACGCATTTGATAATGTAGTAACTAAAAATAAGTTATGCATAATAAACTCCATAAAAGTGACGTTAATAAATTTTTTTATCATACAATTGATGTTAGTGAAAAAATGATCATTTAGCGCTATACAGTTTGCCGAAAACAATTATTTGCGAATGAAACTTTGTCGGAATTGAACTAGAAACCTATTGCTATGCAAACTTACAATAACACCCCCTTGACCAAGCATCGTCAAATCAAGACCAAATGTCGTCATTTATAATGTAGTATAACAAAAGATAATAAAACATATGATCGTAGCACTTCCATGACCAAACATCGTCCTATCATAAATATATAGTCTTAAGTAAAAATACTTTAAGATTTCATGAAAATATAAATTTTTTTACTTTAATTTTCGTTGTACATATGTTGTTGCTTGGCATTCAATTTTCAAACTCATATAAAAAAATAAGTAAGGGTCTGTTTGTTTAGTTTTTCTATTAAGTCATGTAAAATTAAAACGTGTGTCTAGATGTCTGATATGAGCTTAAACTCATATCCTTTTATCAACAAATAACCCTAAAACATGAAGCAAAATACCAATTTATTTGGCAAAAACAGTGTTATGTGGTATGTTTGTGTTTGTGTGCACTTGTGTAGGTAAAAAGATACATTTTCAAGCAAACAAGGAAAAATCAAGCTCAAATGGATGAAAAAGACAAAGAGGATCAAAAGTGACAAGACTTTGAAGTATAAGGACCTATCTTGACAAGTGATGAAAGTTGAAGGACTTAAAGTGCAAATAATGAAAAAGTCAAGATTCAAGTCAAACTTGGTCAACTCTCAAGTCAACTCAGTCAAAGGACCATTTTGTTCAAGAATGAAGTTCAAAGGACTAGTTTTGCCAAAGAACTGAAGATTAGAGATCAAATTATAAATCTGCCTAAGTATAGGGGCTGAAAGTGACAAGTTTACATCAAAATTGGGTTTAATCCGTGTGAAGTGTTAAATGGCCAATGAGAATCAAGTAAATAATATACAAGGATCACCACATCAGCCACTAGCGCCGCTTTCCATTTAATGCAAAATCTCAACAGTGAAAGCGCACTTCCTTTAAATCAACCAATGAGAAAGTGCCACTCCATAATCCTTTTATCCACTTTTGGATATTGATCCGTGTGATCAGATAAGAGCCAACCAGAAAATGCCACGTGTCACTTTCAAACAAGAACGAGCCCAGAACCCATTTTGAGCTACAATGCATTTCAGGCAAAGTGATTAACATGAAAGTTGCTCCATTTTGAGAGACGAATCCATATCTCATAACCAATTAAGCTGAAAGTGATTGGATCAAAAACCCCCAAATATGTTCTTGAGCCAAATTACCCAATCAGCAAGAAGATGCCACGTGGAGCTCAGAGATTGGTTCTGACACGTCACCAACTCCAACAAACTCTCCCTTCTTGCCTATAAATAGCTAGATTGTACTTCATTTTCAGTTGTAGCTTAATTTTGTAAAAAACACCTAGTTAACTTTTCCTTTCCCTTTTCCCTCAATCTTACACTAACTACTCAAGAGTCTGACAAACTCTTGAGTCAGTTAGTTAGTTACTACCTTTGTAACAGATTTGTAACCGTTTTTCAGCAATAAAATTCAAATTCACTTTTTCCCGCCAATTCTGTTCTTCTCATTCCAGTTTGATTCTTGCTGCTGTTGGATATTTTTGTTGCTGTTGAGTGTTTGTTATGATCAATCATTGATCATAACTGACATTGGTGGAGTATTGTTAGCTGTTTGATCACAATTCAGTCATAGCCTAGTTCCTATGGAGTTTTCAAGCAGTTTGATGGATTCCAGTTGATTGTTGACTGATTCTTGTTGATTTCTAGTGATAGGTGGTGGTTATCACTAGGGCAAGAGAGCTCAACGCTCCTCTTCTTCTCAAAGGATATCTACATTAGGTTCTATAGTTCTTGTTTTTGTTCCTCTAAACAGTCAACTGCCATGCTTCATTTTCCTAGTTTAAATCTGATTGCTGCATGATAAAGTTGTTAGTAGTTGATGTTTGATTGATCTTTGTGTGTTTGTAGCTTAATCCTGCCTACTTGTGTTTTGATTTAGATTTAGTTTTAGTTTTCTGCATCATTTCAGTCATTTTAAGCTTTGCAATTCAGTTGAAGTTCTTGTTGTGTTAATTGACTGAATTTAGTCCTTATACCTTTCATTTTGTCCATTGAAGTTAGATTGCTATAGCATTTGAATCAGCTTAAGTCAGAACTTAATAAGTCTTTGTAAAATTTTGTTAAAAGCAGTTAAAGGAGTGTTTGGTAATAGCTTAAAAGTAGATTTCAAGTTTTGAGAATTGGTGTTTTAGAGTTCATTTCCAGTCTTCTAGTGATAAAAAGTGGATTTAAACCTTTTACAAGTCAAATAAAAGGTCAAACAGGCAAATGGCTTCAAAATTGTTTGGGTCAGCTTCATTTAGCCTTGTTCTTAAAAACTTGCCATTTTCAATTGCTTAGTTCTCATTCATAACTTGATGAAATTCAACCAAATTTGTTTCCAGTCCTAGCTTATATCATATAGTTTTAGTTTCTAAAAGGAATTTCTACAGTATTAGTTAATAAGCTGGTAAATAGCTTTTTGGTCCAAGACTGAGCAAAGCTCATTCTCTGAGATAAAATTGTTACTGTTTTCTTAGATCTCCAAATTTACTTCACAAATCTTGTGATTTTCTTTCATAAAATCAGTTAGTAAGTGTCCCTAGTTAATTTCTGAAAGTTTGAGCTTTTTGCAAATTTTGGTCAACGCTTGGTCAACATAAGCTCTTTTTAGCTTATTTCAGATTTAGAGCTTATTACTGGATGAAATTTGTTCTGGTTTGATTTCCCAATCTTTAAATCAGTTGCTTAATCATTTTCAAGAGAAAAATCCAGTTGTGGTTGATTAGATTTGGCTAGAGCTTATTTTGAGCTTATCAATAAGCACTCATTTGCTTATTTTTGATCCTTAGCTTAATTCCTTGAACACACGTAGCTAAAATTGAATTTGGAACGTTTTGCAAGTTGTTTCATCTGATTTGGTTGAGTAATAAGCTCAAACGAGCTTATTGATTCACTTGTCCCGTTTTTAGTTAAAAACTTTCCAAAATTGCATTTTGGTCCTTCCATTTCTAACAGTGTTTAATTTTTGGCTAAACTTCCAAGAATTTAGGGTTTGCATAATTTTGGTCCCTGGACTTTGAAAATTGTTAGATTTCAGTTAGTAGTTTGTTGGTTTGTTACATTTTTGGCAAGTTGGTTATAGTTGTTACATTTTTGGTCCTTATAGTTTACTGTTTTGCATTTTTAGTACCTATAGTTGTTAGAATTTACATTTCAAGCATTTACATTTCATAGAATTTACAATTTCAGTCCTTTTAGTTTCAAGTTTTGCATTTTACATTTTACTTGAATAAAAACGTGGTATTTGCAATTTGTTTTACATATACGTAGGTATTATTTTTCCTTTTGGCAAGCATTTGTTGAATTAGCAATAGATTACCAAGCAAGCTTAACAACCAAGAACAATTAAAAATCCGATATTGGTTGGACTTTCTATTGGTTAAGAACTGAGAAAACGAACTGCATTATACTACATTTCAAATGGCGCCGCTGCCGGTTCTTTGACTACACGAGAGACTATCGATTGACGGTTTTCATTGGCTTTTGGGATCCGTTCACTTTGTGAACGTTATTTTTACGTATTATAAATCAAAAACAAATAAAAAAATAAAAAATATAAAAATATATAAAAACTAAAAAATTAACAAAACAATTCTTTTCCTAAAGAATTGACCAAAAAAATTAAAAAATCCAAAAAGCAATCTTTTTCCTAAGAGATTGCACCCAAAAATATATATTATTGGATTCTCTCGGTTTTTATGTACATATAGTATTTTCCTTTAAAAAACTCATAAATACAAAAATATTTTCCATATATTATTATAAGTAAATACGTATACGTATAAGAACAATCAATCTACATATCTTCCATAAGTATTGCCGAGGCAATACACCGTGTTGAGGGGCGCTCCGGTCCTTGACACGTGTATCGATCAAACAAAATAAAGTAAGAATAGATAAATACTCTCAATAAGCAACAATTCGAAGAATACGAACATTTAAGTGAATAGAAAGGCGATGTGCTATAAAATGCCATCTAAGGGTTAATAGGTACTTAAGTGCTTCGCGCCACCTAACCCCCCGTTCACTTGGGAGTATTCTAAGAAGGAAGGCTTCATTGAGGGTCTTGCACCCAAAGTAGTAACTACATATATTGTTATTTTCTTGTGGATATTTAATATTGAAACTCGAAGAGGATAATCCATTTCTCTTCAAAGTCACACGAGAGCTTCTCTCTCATTCCTCGTATTGAGTTGCATGCTCACTCGCGGGCGTGCACAAATACCGATTGGTGTACAACCTCTTCCTCCGAAAAGGAAGAAAAAGAGAAAGAGTAAGACCACCACCGTCCATCAAGCCGATCACGAGAATCGTGCTTTGTCACCACCACAAGAAGCCATGGCTATTGATAATCGTACTTTGTATGAACGTATGCAATCCAACATTCATGGATATTCTAGTGCCATTAAGATTCCCGATTTTCCCGCTAACACATTTGAGTTACATACATCTATGATCAATATGGTTGCTTTATCACCTTTCTTGGGAAAACAAAATGAGGATCCTCATGCTCACCTAAAGAGATTCCTTTCACTTTGAAATACCATTAAGCATAATGGGGTTCCACATGAGGTCATTAGATTGATGTTAGTGTCATTTTCTTTAGATGGGAGTGCTAAGCATTGGTTAGACACCCAACCACCCGATAGTATCACCACATGGGACGGTTTTACCACTAAGTTTTTGAACAAATTCTTTCCTCCACAAAAGACTATGGCTTTGAGGAATTTAATTATGGGCTTTACACAAAAACCTAGTCAATCCTTTAGTGATGCTTGGGAAGAGTATAGTGAGTTGTTGAGGCGATGCCCTAACCATGGATTGGATGATGTAAACCAAATCAATACCTTCTATAATGACCTTAAACCTCATCACCAAGATTCACTAAATGCTTCCCGCGGGAGGGAGTATTCTTCTTAAAACATACCATGAGGCTTTGAACATTATTGAGACTAAGGCAATGGTTCAAACAAACAATCCATTTGAAGAAAGGGTTCATGTTATCCAAAACACTTCTCAAACTCCTTGTGACATCCAACTTCTTAAAGAGATCCTTCAACAAGTCAAACAAGGAAAAGAAATGACTCATGACATGGTCCAAAATTTTAAGAGCATGACATTGAACAATTCCTCGAATTATGTGAATGCCATCACTATTTCTTGTGTTACTTGTGGAGGCCCCCACTCTTATGAACAATGTGATAAGGTGCAAGGGTATCAAGGGGAATGCTATGCTTACCAAGAGGAACATCGTGAACACTTCAAGCCTAACATCAATCCAAATAACCTTTCTTACAAATCCCAAAATTACCTTACTCCACCCGGCTTCCCACCCCAACCACCCACCCAAATTCCACAAAATCCTCCTCAAATTTTAGCAAGGAATCAAGGGCAAAGACAACCATACCAAGGAAATAACTACAAGGCATCCAATCAATTTCAACCTCAAGCAAATACCTTTTATCCACCACAACAAGGATTTAATCAACCACTTCCATTTATTCCCAATCAAGCATATGCTCCAATACCAAATCAAGCTTACCCTCAAAATCCAACTCAAGGATATGGGATGCAAGAGACTCAAGAGTATGTTGACAAGAAAATGCGTGAAATTGAGAAGAGAATGAATGATCAATTGAAACGTACAATGGAGGAACAAATCAATAGGGTTTTAGTGGCGGTAACTCAAAGACCACAAGGGGCTTTACCTTCTAACACACAAACAAACCCTAGGGCCAATGTCAATGCTATTACAACAAGGAGTGGTACAACAACAAAGGATCCTTCACCTCCTAAGCCTACTATTGTTCAACCCACTTGTGCTCCTACTTGTGACAAGCCTTCTACTTCTACTCCACCTCCTCAAAATGCTCCTATTCAATTAAACACACCTCCTCAACCACCTCATACTTCTCCTTTACCTTCCACACTTCCCAATGAAGAAGCTAACAAAGACAAATCTTCCACCACAACACTTATTCCACCTACACCAAAACCTACTCTTCCATACCCTTCAAGGTTGAAAAAGGACAAGTTAAAGAACAAAGATGACATACAAGTCTCCAATTTCTTAAGGATGTTCAAGCAACTCAATATCAACATATCCTTTGCGGAAGCTCTTGCTTATATGCCAAAGTTTGCTAAGATGTTCAAGGATTTGCTCTCAAACAAAGAAAAATTGGTTGATTTGCCCAACACATCACTTAATGAAAATTGTTCCACGGTGTTACTTAAAACCTTACCAACAAAACTTGGAGATCCGGGGCGCTTCTTGATACCTTGTAATTTTCCCGGTGTTGAAAATTGCATGGCTTTGGCGGATTTAGGGGCGAGCATAAATCTCATGCCTTTATCGGTTTGGAAACAACTATCTCTTCCCGAGCTCACTCCCACTAGGATGACTCTTGAACTAGCCAACCGAACCATAGCTCACCCCGTAGGTATAGCGGAAGATGTGTTTGTAGGTGTGGATAAGTTTACCTTTCCGGCCAACTTTGTAGTGGTTGATTATGACATGGATCCTAGAGTGCCTTTGATTGTTGGTAGACCGTTTTTGAGAACGGGTCGTACCTTGATAGATGTGGCGGAAGGAGAATTAATTATGAGAGTAGAAGATGAGAGAGTGGTGTTTAAGTTAGGGAAAGTTTGTGATAGAAAAGATGTTAAGGAGTCTAGACCTTGTGAGACTATTAACATTGTAGATGTGCTAGATGAAGTGTGTAATGAACACTTTCATGATGCTTGTAAGAATGCTAGTGATGAGATTCCACATGTTGAAACCGTGGCCTCAATTGCTCCCTCTTTAACACCTTTTGGAGAGAGTGATTTCCTCTTGGAGGAATTTGAGTCTAACTTTCTTGGTGATGATGATTCTCCCATTAATTGGGAAGAAGATATTCTTACAATCCAAAAGTTGCTCAATGAGGACCCTATTCCTTCTCCTATTCCACAAGAGATTACCATTGAGGAACCTTCCATAGTAAAACCTTCCATAGAGAGTCCACCTCTCATTGAACTTAAGGAACTTCCATCCCACTTAGAATATGCGTTCTTAGAAGGAAAAGACCAATTACCGGTGATTATTGCTAAAGAGTTGAAAGAGGATGAGAAAGAGAAACTTATTGAAGTCCTTAAGAAACACAAGAAAGCCTTAGCATGGAAAATATCCGACATAAGGGGAATTGATCCACATTTTTGTACTCACAAAATCCTTATGGAGGATGACTATAAACCCGCCATTCAAAACCAAAGGAGAGTTAACCCAAAAATCCATGAGGTTATTAAGAAGGAAGTGATTAAACTCTTAGATGCGGGTATGATTTACCCCATTTCCGACTCTCCATGGGTTAGTCCGGTTCATTGTGTTCCAAAGAAGGGTGGAATCACCATGGTGCCTAATGAGAACAATGAGCTTATTCCCACGAGACTTGTGACCGGTTGGAGAGTTTGCATTGATTATAGAAAACTTAATGAGGCAACTAGGAAAGACCATTTACCGCTTCCCTTTATGGATCAAATGCTTGAACGCTTAGCGGGAAATGAGTACTATTGTTTTCTTGATGGCTTTTCGGGTTATTTTCAAATACCCATTGACCCTAAGGATCAAGAAAAGACCACATTCACTTGTCCCTACGGTACATTTGCTTACAAGAGGATGCCTTTTGGCCTATGTAATGCACCGGGGACGTTTCAAAGGTGCATGATGGCGATTTTCCATGACATGATAGAGCAAACCATGGAGGTTTTTATGGATGACTTTTCCGTATTTGGAAGCTCCTTTAGCTCATGTCTCACTAATCTTGAGAGAATGCTTAAGCGTTGTGAGGAAACACGTTTGGTGCTTAATTGGGAGAAATGTCACTTTATGGTGAAAGAGGGGATTGTTTTAGGACACAAGATATCCAATAAGGGATTAGAAGTTGATCGAGCCAAAATTGATGTGATTGCTAAGCTTCCCCCACCCACCTCGGTTAAAGGTGTGAGGAGTTTCTTAGGACATGCGGGATTTTATAGGCGCTTTATACAAGATTTTTCTAAGATAGCTAGACCGATGACTCATCTCTTGGAGAAAGAGACTCCTTTCATTTTTGATCAAGCTTGTTTAGAATCTTTTGAGACCCTTAAGGAAAAATTGACTAAGGCTCCCGTTTTGGTTTCTCCAAATTGGGAATTACCTTTTGAGCTTATGTGTGACGCTAGTGATTATGCGGTGGGGGCCGTCTTAGGACAAAGAGTTAATAAGAATTTTCAACCTATACACTATGCGAGTAAAACCATGACCGGTGCACAACTTCATTACACTACCACGGAAAAAGAGTTGCTTACTATAGTATATGCTTTTGAGAAGTTTAGACCATATCTTGTGCTTTCTAAGACCATAGTGTATACGGATCACTCCGCTCTCAAGTATCTTATGACAAAACAAGATGCTAAGCCTAGGCTTTTGAGATGGGTTTTGTTGCTTCAAGAGTTTAAGATAGAGATTCGTGATAAAAAAGGGGCCGAGAATTTAGCGGCGGATCATTTGAGTAGACTTGAGCATCCTTTTCAAGGAGATTTCCCACATCAAGAAATCAATGAATCCTTTCCACTAGAGGAGCTCATGTCTATCTCTTCCCAAGAGGATGCCACACCTTGGTTTGCGGATATAGCAAACTATCTTGTGGGCAATGTGCTTATTGAGGGTCTTACTTATCAACAAAAGAAAAAGTTTCTTAAGGAAGTTAAGTATTACTTTTGGGATGATCCATATCTTTTTAGGCAATGTGCGGACCAAATCATTAGACGGTGTGTAGATGGGCCCGAGGCATTTAAAATCTTAGAGGCATGTCATAAAGGACCTACGGGTGGACATTTTGGGCCTAACTACACCGCCAAGAAAGTCTTTGATTCGGGTTACTATTGGCCTTCCATTTACAAGGATGCCCAAGAGATGGTGAAATTTTGTGATGTTTGTCAAAGACAAGGAAAAATTTCACAACGTGATGAGATGCCACAAAATTTTATCCAGGAGTGTGAGATATTTGATGTATGGGGAATAGATTTCATGGGACCTTTTCCATCCTCTAAGGGAAACAAGTATATACTTGTGGCGGTGGATTATGTGTCCAAGTGGGTGGAGGCTAAAGCCTTACCTACTAATGATGCTAGAGTGGTTGTAAAGTTCTTGAAACAATTGTTTGCTAGATTTGGTGTACCTCGGGCCATCATAAGTGATCGTGGTACACATTTTTGTAATGATCAATTTACGAGAGTTATGAAGAAATATGGAGTGAATCATAGACTTTCTACCGCGTATCACCCTCAAACAAATGGTCAAACCGAGGTCACAAATCGTGGTTTAAAGAGGATTTTAGAGAGAACGGTGGGAGAGCATAGAGCTTCTTGGTCGGATAAGCTCGATGATGCTTTGTGGGCGCTTAGGACAGCTTTTATAACACCAATTGGTTGTACTCCTTATAGGCTTGTCTATGGAAAAGCGTGCCACCTCCTATTTGAGTTAGAACATAAGGCATCTTGGGCTCTCAAGTGGGCTAACTTTGATTTAAACCAAGCCGGTTCACATAGGAAAGATCAAATCAATGAGATGGATGAGTTGAGAGCCAATGCCTATGAGAATTCTTTGCTTTACAAGGAAAAGACTAAGAAATTGCATGATGCTAAGATCAAGAATCGTGAGTTCAAAGTTGGAGAGCCGGTTCTCCTCTTTAACTCAAGATTGAAGCTTTTTGCGGGCAAGCTTAAGTCGAGATGGTCCGGTCCATTCACTATTGCTCAAGTGTTTCCATATGGAACTCTTGAGTTGTCCCAACCCGATGGTCCAAATTTTAAAGTGAATGGTCACCGTGTTAAACACTACTTTGGGGAGGACATTTCCGTTGAAATGGTCCAAGAGGTCCCCATTTTCCCCATGAATTAATTCATTGAGGGACGAGTCGAGCTAGAGACTCATTAACTCAAGCATCGTATAACTAGGTTTAGAGTGTGGTAGGTTAGAAATAAAGGCATAGACTTGGAGATAAGTGTAGGGGAGACCTTCTTTTGTCTTCATGCTTGTTTGTAGGGTTGCTCACTCATCTCATGCTTTGGAGCTTATGGAGGAGGCCCTTGTATCCGGTTCACTTCGTTACTTTAGTGAATTTTAATTGACACCTTGTGCTTAAACATGATTTCACTAATAGTTGTCCTTTCCTTAACTTGGGTTAAGCAAAGTCTATTCATTGTCATAAGTGTAGGGGAAGTTGTTATACTTCTATGCTCTTAAACATTGAGGACAATGTTTAGCTTAAGTGTAGGGGGGTCTTCTATCGAAGTGACCTTACCTAGAACTTGTCATTGTCTTGCATGATAACATGGAAAAATTGATTTTTCAACATTTTTCAAATTTTTGATCTACTTTGGCCAACAAAAATATGCATTCATAATTTTTGCATCAATCATTTTTCATTTGCATAACACATTTGCATTGTATATATTTCTTCTTTTATTTTTCATCAAAAATATATAAAAAGGAAAAATATAATAAAACATGGTTTTAACAAATTTAGACTTCTTTGACATATTAGGCCCGCCATGGATATTTTGACTCAACCCGAATTTGCTTATTTTAGCACTCTCTAGCTAGTATCCTTAACCATGTAGTCCTTCATTGGTATATTAGGCTAAGCTTCCACCAATTTCATTCTTTGAAATTTTAAATTTGTGGAGAATGGGAAATGATAGAGTTGAAGCAAGTGTAAAAGGGCTAGATAGACTTCATGGCAATTACTTGTGGCTAAACCCTTCTCTTCTTTATCTCTACTTTCTTCGCATGTATATAATTGTTAATAAATAATCAAGTACGGTTTTAATTGGTTTGTAATCTCTTATGCATTTTTGGCTAATCATTTATGGTTAATATGAGTACGTCTTAAGATTCTAAGTTAGCACGTTTTATGTGTACTAGACTTATGTCATGCTCCATATTTAGCGGGTGTTTTTCCTTTTCTTCTTTTCAAATTTCTTTGTGAGGAATAAAGAAAAATAAGAGCGGCTTATGAAAAAAAATGAGTGGCTAGAAAAAAAAAGAGAAAAAGAAAAAGAAAAGAAAAAAAAAATGCAAGACTCCCAAGAGGGGCAGTGTGGTGTTAATTATAGTGACTATTGAGTTCCAATATTACCTTGACGGGTTGCGGAGATTCAATAGATTGCTCCAATCCAATATTACCTTGACGGGTTGCGGGGTTGAAGATCCAAAATCTCAAAAAGATGCGGATGTAAATTATTGCGTGAGTTTTATTTTTCTTTCCTTAGCGAGTGTGTAGTTACTTATGAAAGCATGACATGAGGATTTTACACATAAGGCGAATGACTTATTACTCTTAATACGGACTTGTATTAATTGTGAGCGATTTTTCAAGTAATGGATGAGAAGATTACTTAGGATTAAAACCGTGCTTCCTTATTTTTGGATTTTACACTTATTATACTTCACACTTGAATAATGACAAATTTGCCCACAAGCAATTTGCTCAAATAATAACCGGTTCCACATTTAATTGTCATGAATAAGTTGATGCACTTTTTACTTGTGAATGCAATGATTCCATTTATAAGCTTGGTATGGGGAAAGTGAAACTTTAGGGTGATAAATGTCCATGGTACCCAAGCCCTAATCTAAGTCATTGAATTCTTTATGAGTTATTTCCATCAAAACCATTTCAAGAAAAATCAAAAAGATATAGATAGAATTATATTTTGATTCATTACATTATTAAAAGTCAAAATCATGCATCATCTAGTTTAGAGTAGTGTAGATGCATCTCATATGGCCAAGGTGGATTAATTATGAGGGAAATGTAAATTTTTAAGCCTTAAAATATAATATTGCATGAGGACATGGCAATGTTCAAGTGTAGGGGAATTTGATATGAGCTTAAACTCATATCCTTTTATCAACAAATAACCCTAAAACATGAAGCAAAATACCAATTTATTTGGCAAAAACAGTGTATGTGGTATGTTTGTGTTTGTGTGCACTTGTGTAGGTAAAAAGATACATTTTCAAGCAAACAAGGAAAAATCAAGCTCAAATGGATGAAAAAGACAAAAGAGGATCAAAAGTGACAAGACTTTGAAGTATAAGGACCTATCTTGACAAGTGATGAAAGTTGAAGGACTTAAAGTGCAAATAATGAAAAAGTCAAGATTCAAGTCAAACTTGGTCAACTCTCAAGTCAACTCAGTCAAAGGACCATTTTGTTCAAGAATGAAGTTCAAAGGACTAGTTTTGCCAAAGAACTGAAGATTAGAGATCAAATTATAAATCTGCCTAAGTATAGGGGCTGAAAGTGACAAGTTTACATCAAAATTGGGTTTAATCCGTGTGAAGTGTTAAATGGCCAATGAGAATCAAGTAAATAATATACAAGGATCACCACATCAGCCACTAGCGCCGCTTTCCATTTAATGCAAAATCTCAACAGTGAAAGCGCACTTCCTTTAAATCAACCAATGAGAAAGTGCCACTCCATAATCCTTTTATCCACTTTTGGATATTGATCCGTGTGATCAGATAAGAGCCAACCAGAAAATGCCACGTGTCACTTTCAAACAAGAACGAGCCCAGAACCCATTTTGAGCTACAATGCATTTCAGGCAAAGTGATTAACATGAAAGTTGCTCCATTTTGAGAGACGAATCCATATCTCATAACCAATAAAGCTGAAAGTGATTGGATCAAAAACCCCCAAATATGTTCTTGAGCCAAATTACCCAATCAGCAAGAAGATGCCACGTGGAGCTCAGAGATTGGTTCTGACACGTCACCAACTCCAACAAACTCTCCCTTCTTGCCTATAAATAGCTAGATTGTACTTCATTTTCAGTTGTAGCTTAATTTTGTAAAAAACACCTAGTTAACTTTTCCTTTCCCTTTTCCCTCAATCTTACACTAACTACTCAAGAGTCTGACAAACTCTTGAGTCAGTTAGTTAGTTACTACCTTTGTAACAGATTTGTAACCGTTTTTCAGCAATAAAATTCAAATTCACTTTTTCCCACCAATTATGTTCTTCTCATTCCAGTTTGATTCTTGCTGCTGTTGGATATTTTTGTTGCTGTTGAGTGTTTGTTATGATCAATCATTGATCATAACTGACATTGGTGGAGTATTGTTAGCTGTTTGATCACAATTCAGTCATAGCCTAGTTCCTATGGAGTTTTCAAGCAGTTTGATGGATTCCAGTTGATTGTTGATTGATTCTTGTTGATTTCTAGTGATAGGTGGTGGTTATCACTAGGGCAAGAGAGCTCAGCGCTCCTCTTCTTCTCAAAGGATATCTACATTAGGTTCTATAGTTCTTGTTTTTGTTCCTCTAAACAGTCAACTGCCATGCTTCATTTTCCTAGTTTAAATCTGATTGCTGCATGATAAAGTTGTTAGTAGTTGATGTTTGATTGATCTTTGTGTGTTTGTAGCTTAATCCTGCCTACTTGTGTTTTGATTTAGATTTAGTTTTAGTTTTCTGCATCATTTCAGTCATTTTAAGCTTTGCAATTCAGTTGAAGTTCTTGTTGTGTTAATTGACTGAATTTAGTCCTTATACCTTTCATTTTGTCCATTGAAGTTAGATTGCTATAGCATTTGAATCAGCTTAAGTCAGAACTTAATAAGTCTTTGTAAAATTTTGTTAAAAGCAGTTAAAGGAGCGTTTGGTAATAGCTTAAAAGTAGATTTCAAGTTTTGAGAATTGGTGTTTTAGAGTTCATTTCCAGTCTTCTAGTGATAAAAAGTGGATTTAAACCTTTTACAAGTCAAATAAAAGGTCAAACAGGCAAATGGCTTCAAAATTGTTTGGGTCAGCTTTCATTTAGCCTTGTTCTTAAAAACTTGCCATTTTCAATTGCTTAGTTCTCATTCATAACTTGATGAAATTCAACCAAATTTGTTTCCAGTCCTAGCTTATATCATATAGTTTTAGTTTCTAAAAGGAATTTCTACAGTATTAGTTAATAAGCTGGTAAATAGCTTTTTGGTCCAAGACTGAGCAAAGCTCATTCTCTGAGATAAAATTGTTACTGTTTTCTTAGATCTCCAAATTTACTTCACAAATCTTGTGATTTTCTTTCATAAAATCAGTTAGTAAGTGTCCCTAGTTAATTTCTGAAAGTTTGAGCTTTTTGCAAATTTTGGTCAACGCTTGGTCAACATAAGCTCTTTTTAGCTTATTTCAGATTTAGAGCTTATTACTGGATGAAATTTGTTCTGGTTTGATTTCCCAATCTTTAAATCAGTTGCTTAATCATTTTCAAGAGAAAAATCCAGTTGTGGTTGATTAGATTTGGCTAGAGCTTATTTTGAGCTTATCAATAAGCACTCATTTGCTTATTTTTGATCCTTAGCTTAATTCCTTGAACACACGTAGCTAAATTTGAATTTGGAACGTTTTGCAAGTTGTTTCATCTGATTTGGTTGAGTTATAAGCTCAAACGAGCTTATTGATTCACTTGTCCCGTTTTTAGTTAAAAACTTTCCAAAATTGCATTTTGGTCCTTCCATTTCTAACAGTGTTTAATTTTTGGCTAAACTTCCAAGAATTTAGGGTTTGCATAATTTTGGTCCCTGGACTTTGAAAATTGTTAGATTTCAGTTAGTAGTTTGTTGGTTTGTTACATTTTTGGCAAGTTGGTTATAGTTGTTACATTTTTGGTCCTTATAGTTTACTGTTTTGCATTTTTAGTACCTATAGTTGTTAGAATTTACATTTCAAGCATTTACATTTCATAGAATTTACAATTTCAGTCCTTTTAGTTTCAAGTTTTGCATTTTACATTTTACTTGAATAAAAACGTGGTATTTGCAATTTGTTTTACATAAACGTAGGTATTATTTTTCCTTTTGGCAAGCATTTGTTGAATTAGCAATAGATTACCAAGCAAGCTTAACAACCAAGAACAATTAAAAATCCGATATTGGTTGGACTTTCTATTGGTTAAGAACTGAGAAAACGAACTGCATTATACTACAAATTTCAATGTCTAATGTTTGTTTTTATGGATATATGATTGTTTGTTTTATGTGATGTATAGAGTGTCTAAATAAAAAAAAACTATTATACGAAGTTACATGGGATTATATGTGAAGAAGTTGGAAGGTGAATAGGTAAAATTATAAATAAAGTCATAAACTTAATATGGAGACCCTCAATTTCATGGCTTTTTCTACAAAGTCATATGTTAATTTTAAACACAAAACAAACAACATTTAATAACTTAATTTACTTACTAATTTTTCAATTAAAACTCTTTGAATCTTTATCAAACACAACTTAAGTAATTGTCATATATTACAAACAAGAAACATGCATGTTCATTCATTAAGTCATATACAGTAAACAATTCACTATACATTAATTATGAATTGGTGGATAACTAGATACCACTCATTATTTTATGCTGATTAGGAGTCTATATCCATAATTGAAAAATATTAGGAAGTCTAAAACTTATGCTTAATTGTGTGTCTAACTTATATGTCACTAGCCCATTGAGTTATGAAAATACGGATTCGGTTAATGCAACCAATGAATTCTTGCCACACATGTTTAGACATAACATTAGGCATGAATTCTAGGCATGTCAATCACTTCTCTATCAATATACACACTGATTAACTTTATGTTGCTATCAAAGTATTAAGTAAATTCCATCAAAAAGTTTGGCCAAAGAAATGTCTATATATTAAATATCGTGTATCAAAAAAGTTTTGCGCGACAAGCAACTTGCGTTGTTAGATTTTATCTCATAATTATGTAATATTTCACTTTTAGTTTTTATATGTTGTACATGTTAAAACTTTATCATAATTTACAACCATTATAATTACATTTTAACGTATCCATGTTCAAATGTCACACGGAACACTAACACAATATCGCATATAGTTAATTATATGCAGCTAAAAAATTCCGCTGCTGTGCGCGGGTACTCTTCTAGTATTTTAAAATTTTGGTTAGTCAGCTGTTAAATCAGCGTTTAGGGTCAGTTTATTGTTGTCGAAGTCTCTAGGCAATAACGATTAAAAGACCCCGTTATATTATCAAATTAAAAAGAAATTTCATATAAACTTGAATTACATGACTCATAACATATAACGTATTCTATATATATTAATGAAAAAATATGGTCCCCTTTTAAGTGGAGGCCCGGTGCGACGGCACCGTTTTCACACCCTCTGAGCCACCTCTGTAAGCGCCACATCACACCAACACAACTCACAAAAATACCCCCTCACTCACAACACACCTAACCTCTTATCACTCGGACCCCATCACTATCTTTTCTTTTTCTTTTTTTCATTTTCATACAAATTAAATTTCATTTTATTAAAATTAAAATTACCAATACTTAAATAAAAATACACTATTAAAATAAAAATACACAAGTAAAAGTTAATCTAAAATATTCTAAATTCGTAAATTGTAAAACTACCCAAAATTTTAATAACCATAAAACGTAGCATAGGCACAACAAACTTAATGAAACAAAAACTACACAATATTTTTACGGTGTAAATTTTAGTAAAATGAGCCTAGAGTAAGGAAAGTGAGTGAACCCAAGTTTTGTTTGAATACGGCTTACAACAACACAAGCCCAGTAAAAACTTTTAAATTGACTGTTTGACCTACATCTTCTTCAAGAGCGCCGCTAAACTCCATCACCCTGTTCTTCTTCAACATTATAAAAACACACACACAGAGGGAATAACCCAGAAAATTAAAAGAAGAAAAAGGAAAAAGAAAGATAAATAATATTTTGCAACGGCTCTTTCTCCCAATATCTCTCGTCGTTCAGATTTCGTTTTTCCGAAATCTCCACTGCGAAATGGGGGTGGGTGTGGCAACGTTAGGCGACAAGGCACGACGAGAGTGCCACGTCGGCTCGACGAGGGTAGCCCTTCCGTGACACCTTCCTCTCTAGTAAGCATCGGGTCAAATTGGTATTGAATAAAAAAAAGTAAAAAACTAAATCAAACCAAAATCGATTTAGTCCAAAATTACAGATCAAAAATTGAAGCGAATGTATTTATTACATTTTAAATTGGTTCAATTCAGTTTAGTTTTTTGGTTAAATCGGTTAGTAAAAACGAAATTATCGATTGTACTTAAGATCGAATATGAAGTCAAGTGTCGACTGAAAACCATACCTAATAGGTACCGTCTAATTGGTCGGACTGATTCTTAGCAGTTTCTCGGTTTGATTTAATCTACGAGCCATTATAAAAAGAAATACAAAAGAAAAGTAAAAACCAAAAAATACAAATGCATAAATTACTTTTAACTCAAAAACAATATAAAAAGAAAAAAATAATGCATCTTCTTTAAGAAAACACAACTCGAACGAGTCGCGAGAAGATGTTTGAGTGATGGTGAAGCGTTGATATCGGGTAGGGTGAGTGAGTCTTTGGTTCTCACTGCGACCAACCTAAATCTTAATTCAAATATTAAGAACACTAGATACATTATTGATTATTATTATTACATTTTTTGTTATAAGAAAAAAAAGGATGGAGTGGGCTGATTATCACGGCGCAAAATTTTATGACGACAATTTTGATATCAGACTCGCGCTATAGGTTGCTGTTATTATTTGGCGAAATCTTTTCAATCATTGACACCGAGATCAATAGTTGATTTTTTGTTTATCTCAAGTAAAAATATTCATAAACAAACATTATATTTAATAGACTTGATTTTTTTGCTATAAAAAAATTATAAGGATAACTTGTTGCCTCCCGTATGACTTTATGTTGTCCCATATATTTGTGATGATTAAGCAAGGAAGAAAGAAAGAAAATAGATGAAGAAGAGATGGATTCCTAGAGAGAGAAAGTAGTGAGAGAAAGTAGAGAGGAGGTGTTTAACTTGGTGAATATTAGATTAGAAGAAGATTAGAGTTACAAATGACCATCCACCCTCCTAACATGCTAGGAGGGTAGTATATATAGTCCACCTACATGCGGGCTTTAATGGACTATATATTGGGCCAGGCTTGTCTTTTGGACTTTAATTAGTTTAAATCCAAGCCCGTGAACCATGACTAAATAAATACCTATTACAACGTTCTAATAAATATTACAATAGAAACCTATGACCGAACATTCTTGTTTGACTCAATATTTTGAGGCTAACAATCTCCCCCAATGTGAGGTCATTCCTCTTTGATATTTGGATTCCAATGAAGATTTATGAATTTCGTCATAAATGAGTCTTGAACGTGTAACAGTAGTTTTGTTCCTTCATGCTGTGAACTTTGAGCCTTTGTCGTTGTCTTTCGACTTTGTCTTTTATCTTGAGATCTTCAAATCATTCTTGACTTGTCTTTGCCATCTTGCGATCTTGTGTCTTTTTCCACATGCTCACACTATTAATTGTTGAATAAGTCTTTGGGCATGAATATGTGGTTTTGAATCTTTGACTTTGCTGAGTACACCGTGACGCCACCTTCTTGAGACAAAACTTAGACACGGACTGAATGGCTTTGACATTTGTCCTAAATCGGTAGCGTTTTACCTCCGGTGGGTGAAGACCGTTATACGATATTAAATACCGTACCTGTGATTAGGTAGATTCAATTAAGAATCTCCTTGACAGGGTTTCGCGGCTGTACTAGCCGTTCTCTTTACTCGATCGTCTCAAAGCAAGACTGCGAACATAAAGAGTGAATCAATTGGATAAATATCCGCTTGATTAAAGTCGTCAATTCAAATTCTTGGAACAAGTTTGATTCATTAAGAATCTTACCATCGTTGCTTTCCAGTTGACACAAGTTTGATTCATGAGAATCTCACAAGTCACCTACCGTAGCGCTGTTTGATATTGATGCTAGAAGGATTTCCATTCGTCACTGTGAATATTAATGAATATCACTCTGAATGTTCTGGCAAGACCATAAAGATATTGCGTAGAAACCTGAAACGAGTTTGAATCAAACCACTGTTGCTTTTTCAGTTTTACATATGTTCAATTCATAAAGAATCTTGCATATGACCTACCGCAGTGCTGTTTGATGTTAACACTGGAAGGATTTCCACTCATCATTGTGAATACTAAGTAGTATCACTCTGAGTGTTCTAGCAATATCACAAGGATATAGTGTAGGACTCTCTTGATCTTCATCCGTGTGTCCTAACGATATTTGATTGATCTCTTGGCTCTAGACTCGATTTGTGCACTTTTAGTGGTCGGAGGCTGGAGTAGATGCCACCTATTCAATATCAACTATCTCGGAGTGAGAAAGTCAACATAAGTCATGTTGTTCTCCGTGACAATAAAACAAACTTCTTTTGAGAGAAGCCTAAGTAGCTAGGAAAGGGTTGTGCATACATCACTGGGTCCATGATGAGTTTGTCTTCATGATGAGTTGACCCGGTTTCTGCCTAAGTTGTATGGAGGGCTTCTTTCTTTAGACCCTTTTATCCTTACATTTCTTTTTCATTCTTGAACCCCTTCAATTCTTACCAAGAAATCATTACTAGCATCTTGTTGTGATTGTTCCAGTGCTAACATCAGTACTTAGTCGGCATTCAGCTACGTTCACATTCTACTCCATCTTTCCTAAGGACTTCTAATAATCTATTGGATTGTCCCTGGGAAGATCCCTCCGGTTCTGGTTGGATCATAGGACTTAAACCTAACCACCCTTTTGACACCAATAACGTCGTGAATTAAAGATGTTGTGGGTATTTGATCGTAACCAAGAAAAAACAACTTTAAATTCTAACAAAGTGGTTGAAAAACATTTAAACACCTTGCTAGTTTTATCGTTTCATAAATGCTCCCCCTTCACATGTGCATCGATAATCGAAAGTGTTTCGCACATGTAGGTAAGAGTTAAAGTGCTTGAGTCTTATATTAGATCACATTTTAATCACATTTTCTCCCCTATCTCTAATATATAAAATCTTTTGATATTAGAGATACCAAATTTGATTAAAATATATTTTGAAAAATAGTCTTGAAAATCTCCGGGAGAAAGATGTGTTAATCTTTTGCATGAAGTTAAAAATGCTCCCCCTCAAAAATTGATCCAATTGAATTGTCATTGTGAGGATATGATCCACATTTCGTTTTTTGAGGATGGGAGTTGTTGAACACACATTTTTTGAAAGATTTTGAATAATCATTGAGAAATTCTTGAAAAAAATTGTGTTCAACGCTTTTTGAAAAATCAATTCTTTTTGACGAAAAGGTTTTTCTAAAGCATAAACTTGAGTTCATAGACTTTGAATGTCTTGACGAATCCACTCAAGTGTAAGAAGATTTAACTTATTTTGCTAAGGGTAAGAGTACAAAAGCGTACACTCCCCCGTGAATTTAGATCCGGGTTGCAATCTGAAAGTGATTACAAGCCATTGTGTTGAGCTCAAGACGTGGAATGTTTTGTGACAAGCTCAACCCAAGATAGATTGCTCTACCCGTTTTTGGAAATATTGTCCAAAATACACAATTTCCTTTAAAAAATAGAAATGACATGTTTTGAAAAATATTTACAACTTTCATTCGAGCTTTATGTACACACCCGTGTCGTTATTGAGCGACATTTCTAGGTACGTCCATATTATCGATACTGAAAGACATGTCGAGAAGAATATTTTTGGATTATCAAATATTTTTTAATATTGTATTTTGCTTTTTGATTAATATTTGCAGGTAGATGTTTGATAGATGAATCAAGCAGGCTTCTTTGCCAGAACCTCCAGTTTTGCTGGAGTCAAACATCTCATATCAATTTGCCTAACTAGATACGCAAACCTCTCTTTCGAAAGAGCTTTTGTAAACAAGTCAGCTAATTGATAATCAATTCCAACAAAGTATAATTCAACAATACCTCTTTCAACTTGTTCCTTAATGAAGTGATATCTGACATCAATGTGCTTCGTGCGGGAATGCTGAACCAGATTGCAGGAGATGGCTATGGCCGACTTTGAGTCACAGTACATAGGTACTTTATCAAAATGGAAGCCATAATCCGTGAGTTGTGTTCTCATCCAAAGAACTTGAGCACAACACGCAGATAGAGACACATACTTTCGGCTGAAGAAAGTGACGTGCAATCCTGCTTCTTGGAAGACCATCCCATAAGCTTGTCTTGACCTAGAAATTGTGCACCACCAGAAGTACTTTTACGTGTATCAAGACACCCTGCATGATCAGAATCTGAATAGGCCGTTAGAAAGAAACCGGTTTCCCTCGGATACCAGAGTCCCATGTGAATGGTATTCTTAAGGTACCGAAAGATCCGTTTAACCTCCTTGAGGTGCTTTTCAGTGGGTCGTGCTTGATATCATGCACAATAACATGTAGCATGATGAATATCAGGTCTGCTTGCTGTCAAGTACATGAGGGACCCGATCATGGAACGATATCTCGTTTGATCAATGGGTTATCCCTCCAAATCAACATCTAGGGATGTGGTTGATAATGGTGTCCCAACGGGGTCACATGATGTCATACCATGCTTTTTGATTATCTCTTGACAATACTTAGCTTGGTTAATGAAGATACCACTTGGGGAATGGTGAACTTGAATTCCTATAAAGAATTTTAGTTCGCCCATCATAGACATTTCAAATCTTCTGTGCATTACTTTTTCAAACCATTTTGAAAGTTTTGAGTTTGTAGACCCGAAAATAATGTCATCAACATAAATTTGCACAAGTAAAATGTCATCAACATAAGTGAATAAAGTTAAATCAATGGAACCTTTTGAGAAACCTTTGGAGACCATAAATTTCGAGAGCTCGTCGTACCACGCCCTTGGAGCTTGCTTGAGTCCATATAGTGCTTTGTGGAGACGATACACCTTGTCAGGATAATGAGGATTGACGAATCCTTCTGGCTGCGTGACGTAGACTTCTTCCTTCAAAGGACCGTTAAGAAACGCCGTCTTTACGTCCATTTGGTAGACAATGAATCCCTTATGTGCAGCATAAGCAAGAAAAATCCTGACCGCTTCCATTCGAGCTACTGGTGCAAATGATTCTTCAAAATCAATACCCTCTTTCTGTCCATACCCTTTAGCCACTAGCCTAGATTTATTCTTGATGATCGTGTTCTCTTCATCCATCTTGTTTTTCCAGATCCATCGAAGATTTAATGGTGTTACATCGTATGGTCTGTCAACAAGTTCCCAGACTTTAAGTCTTTCAAATTGTTGAAGTTAATCCGTCATCGATTCAATCCAAGCATGATCAGCCATGGCTTCTTTGATGTTTTTCGGTTCAGCTGAACTCACGACGAGTGCGAACATACAAACATCACCATCGGTGTGAAGTTGTCGTCTTGTACGAACGGGCTGTGAAGGGTTTCCAATGACATGAACCAAAGGATGATCTCGGGTCCAATGATGTGTTGAAGTATGTCGTTGGTAGAATGTATGCATATTTGACGGATCAACATGGCGAGTAAAAGACTCTCTAGTTTCGTGTACCGATGTACCGAATGGGTTGATAAATTCGTCTTCGTCAGATAATGCATTGTCTGCTTGATTTGTGTTCTCTGGAGCAATGACAGTAGTTGTGAATGTTGTATGATCGATTGTTGAAGTGATATTCTGAGGAAGTAACTCTGCAGCAACCCCTGTTGAAGTAGATGAAGTTGTATCCGGTTGTTGACGATGATCGGTATCATCATTCTTATCCTGAGTGTCAGCGGAAGACTTCGATACAACGTGTTTCTCCCCCGTGAAATATTCATCATACATTGGTCCATATAACATTTCCAACTCTTCAATTGTCGTGTCGACTGTCATATCAGCTCTAGGAACATTTTCTGGAACCAGCGTTGAACTTGACGGTTCATTGCTGTGGTCTTGAGTTCCGAGTTCCGTGTGGTTGTGAACGGAAGTCATTTGTCGTTGTGGATCGGGACTTAAACTGTTTTGTTCAAGTTCCATTTCTTGTAATTCATCAAATCGGATGTGAATAGTCTCGACTATCAATTTTGTTCTCTTGTTGTACACTCTATATCCCTTAGACTGAGTTGCATATCCCACAAGAATACATGCATCACCGTTTTCTTTCATCTTATCCAAATTTTCACCATCTCGAATGATGTAACAAGTACATCCAAAAACATGAAGGTGTTTGAGTGAAGGTTTTCGATCATGAATTATGTGATATGGTGCCTTTTCGTGTCTTGGGATAATTAAGGATCGGTTTTGTGTGTAGCATGCGGTTGACACGGCTTCGGCCCAAAAATATAGTGGAAGTTTTGAAGCGGATAATAATGTTCGAGCAGCTTCAACCAAAGTACGGTTTCGTCTTTCAACAACGCCGTTTTGTTCGGGTGTTCGAGCAATAGATGTTTCATGTTCAATCCCTTCGGCTTTAAAATACTTTCTCAGATTTGAATTCAAAAATTTTGTACCTCTGTCAGTACAAACCACTTTAACTTGAGTTTGAAGACCACGTTGTATCAATTTAAGAAAGCTGATGAGAACTTCGGGTGTTTCATCCTTGGACCTCAAGAAGTGAGTCCATGTGTACCTTGAGTAATCATCGACAATTACCAGAATATATTTCTTTCCATTGATACTCTGAACACGCATGGGACCACACAGATCCATATGAAGAAGATCTAACCGTCCTTTTGAGCTTGGTGTGGTTTTTGTTTTGAAGCTACTTCGTTTAGCTTTACAAAGCTCACAAGAAAAACAAAGATGATCTTTGATGAATTTCAAACTTGGAAGGCCTCTCATAATATCTTTCTTGGAAAGCAAGTTGATGGTATCAAAGTTGAGATGAGAAAGACGTTGATGCCATAACCATGCCTGAGTCGTTGAAGCTTTAGCCATGAAGCAAATTGGAGTTGATGAAGTTGTGTCTTGTAGTGAAATTGTGTAAAGATCAGTACCCCGTGTACCGGTAAGTAAATCATTCCCATCATAATCACGAACAAAACATGTCTTCTTTCTGAAAGCAACCTCCAAATCCGCATCACAGAATTGACCAACCGAGAAAAGATTGTGATTGAACCCTTCGACGTAGTATACCCTTTTAATCGTGATATTCCCCTGAACCAAATCTCCATATCCTAGGATCGGTGCATATTGATCATTTCCGAATCGGACCGTACCCAGGAACTTCTCCACGAAGTTAATTAGAAGCTTGAGATTCCCCGTCATGTGCTTCGTGCATCCGGAGTCTAGTATAAAGAGAATTATTTTTATCACCTTCAGAAGAGTCAGAACACGATAGAGCATTTGCTAAATTGGATACCACATTATTTGTGATTATAGAATCATTAGTGTCCTTAGCAACATTTAAAGGCATACTAACACTCGTAGTTACATTTTCTGTCCTAACTTAGGCATCCATTATATCCGGGAGGACATTGATTAGCAAACCACCATTTCCAAGACTTACTAGCAGACTCATATAATTCCTTAATTTTGCTTCTAGGGTTCTTAGTGGTGGAGTCAGATGCATTACTTTTCTTAGTAGGGGTTGCACCATAATGGTTCACTTTGCGTTTGGGTTTACTAGCTCTAATAGGCACTGCAACTTGCTTCTTAGTTCTAGTATCTACGCCTTTGACTTTATTCATAGCACACATAGAATGATTAACATTAGCACACTTTCCACATTTAACACAAAAAAATTTCACATTCATAGCATTCAAATCATGCACAGCATTCAAATCGTCAATGCGATTACAGACTTTTTATTCTTAAAAACGTTCAAATTCTTAGGGTGTTCTTCTACTTCTTGCATCTCCCCTTGATTCTTGTGTTTCCAGACCTTATCATTCACTTGAGTGCGCTTAAGCTGAGGTCGGCTAACACTAGTAGTGGAAACTATTCCTGTAGTAGAAGACACACGAATATTAGTGTTTCTAGAAGTCTGAGGCGATTGAGTAACTTTGTTTGTGGGCTTAGTGGGCATTTTATACATCCCTGGTTTAATCATATTATTGTGCTTAACGCTTGGTGCTATAGGATTCCTTATGGGTTGATTCTGTGGTAACCTTTCCTTTCCATCCATCTTGGGGGCAAACACAGGTTTTGCAAACGAGGAATTTGATAAAGCAGATGGTTTTCCCAAGATAGAGGATCTATTTACTTTAGAGGCATTGGGTTGTCTAACAACAGGTTTCTTAATGCTAGGTTCCACGATTTTCCCATCCATTTTAGCAACGAGTTTCTTCAACTCTGCTATCGCTCTGTCCCTGTCTTGTAACTGAGCTTTCAACCCTTTCATTTCCAAATTCTGTTCATTCATTTCTCGAAATGTTTGGGAAAGTTTTTCTTGCAATTTATTATCGTGTGGAAAACTACCAACATCTTTTTGCAAAGCAAGTTCAAGTGAATGACAATGTTTTTTAAGGAAATTATTTTTGTGTTGAAGTAACTCAAAAGCCTTTTTGTCAACATTTTCTTTACGTTTCGAAAGCTCAATTTCAAGACGTTCACATTCTTTGCTTTTATCAAGATATTGGCATACAACTTCAGAATATTCATCAATATCAGCACAAGATGTAAAATAAGCACACATAACATCTTTAGAAACGCATTCTTGCAAGAGTAAATCATATTCATCTGAAAAATCAGACTTCTCCATTTGAAGATCATCAATGTGTTTCTCAAGAGATTCAACATATTTTAAATCATCATACATTTCAGTTCGAATGAACTCTTCAAGTTGAAGAACAGTTTCTTTAATCAACGTCGTGTTAGGAATTAAGAGTTCTTTCACAAGCAAGGTAATATCTTGAGGAATCGGACGTGTCCACTCAGCATTTTCACGTTTTGCCCAGTCTCTTTCAACAATAGATTTAACATTATCTATGTGATGTTTAAGAATACCTAATGTTTTCCTACTCTTGCTTTTAGATTCATCTAGAGGGAGGTAGTTTATGTATTTGTAAACATTAGATTTCTTAGGGGCAAAAGCTTTCTTCCATTGAATTCTCTTTTGTTTGCATTCTAGAAACACTTCCTCACGAGTTTTCTGAGTTTGTTTGTTGAAAAGACCATAAAGACTATTCTCATAAGCATAATTATATGGTTTCACAAACTCCTTATTGACAAGTGGTTGACTATCATCATCCCAAAGGGCAGTCTCTTCACTATCAGCACTAATAGGCATGCTATCAAGATCAGTCCTTTCAGTCTTATCAAGATAAAGATGCGGGTTCGCAGCTTGAGCTTTGGCAAGGTACTCAGGACTTGCAAAGCTAGCTTGACCCTTAAACATCGACGGAGGTGCTAGCATTCTTACGGATTGAATAGAATCATGCGTTTTATAAACAACGTTCTTCAAAAATTGGACTTGTTCTTCTAGTTTCGTTACATTTTCGGTTTCTTTATCATATCTACTTTTGAAGTCTTGTTTTAACACATCTACCTCTTGTTTCTTATCCTCAAGAATTTTAGCAGAATCTGTAGTGGTCATAGAGAGCTTTTGTTCAAGTTCATTAACTTTGGTATTGGCAAGGTACGTTTTTTGACGTTCATCCATTAAGAAAACATTATATTGACGCTTCTCTTTGGTTAATAACTCAAGAGTGGTATTATATTTGTTTTCAAAATCGTCCTTTTGACTTTTTAACGCACTTCCCTTGTACCCCTCAAGCTCTTTGGTTTTCTGAAGGAGCTCATCTCTATAGCTTTCAGTTATCTCAGTAGATTTGATAAGAGCAGCTTTGCATTCTTCAAAACTTTGAGTGAGCGTAGAGTTTGCCTTCTTTAATTGCTTTTGACTCTTTTTATTTTTAGTGACATCTTTTTGTAAAGTAGCAATTAAATTAGCAAGCGCAATACGTTCCTCTTCATCATATTCATTTGCATGTTGATCATCCTCAGACTCATTATTGCACATGTCTGATGAATCGGGTGTGGTATTACTATCAACCGTTTCCATCATACACGTGTCATTAATGGCATTGGGTAGATCACTATGCTCAGGAATATCACCAAACACATTATATTCATCAGTAGTGTGTACCTTATCGATTGGCTCAGTGTCAAAGATAGGGTCATTGTCATCTTCAGTGACTTTGAGAACTTCTTCAACCTTTGCCATGTACGAGTAATGTGCATCAAGCTCTTGATCAGAATCTTCATCATCAGTATCATCAAGCATTGCTCATTCCTCGGCTGACAAATTAACCCCTGCTTCCATCTTCTTGCATAGCAACATCTTTTCCTTGTGATAGCTGGAGTCTCTAACCCTTTTCGGCTTCCTGCATTCCTTTGCCATATGCCCATAACCTTGGCAATTAAAACATTGAATCCCACTCTGCTGAACCACTTGACTTCCAACCGTTTCCCTATTCCCAGTAGCAGCAACAATCCTCTGAGTATCATACTTGGCAGTTTGTTGATCATACCTTGCAGAACCCTCAACATGCGTTGGATTATGTCGATCATACCTAGAAGGACTTTCACCACGTCGACGTGTGTCATAACTTGGAGGACTCTCAACATATCGGTTCTTGGTGTTAGATGATGTTCGAAGATTGTTGTTGTTGGGTTTGTAGATTTTCTTGTAAGTCTTCATTATGAAAGCAATTTGTTGTTTCATCTCTCGATTCTTTTGAGCTTGGTCTTCATCACTATCTTCTTCAGATGATGACTCAGATGGTGGTGATGGTGCTCTTGGAACTTTACCTCGAGATCTTGTGGATGATGAAGATTTAGACGACGTGGAAGATCGTGGTGAAGATGATGTAGTGGAATATGACTTAGGAGCACGAGAGTTATGACCTTGAACATGTTGAGTTGTAGTCACTAAAGCAAGTGGATTAGCCGTCTTGGCAATACGTTCAGCTCGAATCTCATTTGCTTCATTCTGAAATTGCTTCAAGATATCAAAGAGTCGATGATATGAGACATCGTCTAGCTTTTCTTGTTGTTTCACCAAAGTGACGAACCGTGTCCACTCGGGTTGAAGTTGTTGAAGAAATTGAACATTGACTTGCATGGTGGAGACTTGCAGATTATTTCTTGTCATGTCATTCATCATCTTATAAAACCTGGAGTAGTAAGAGTCAATTGATTCTCCATCCCTTGAAGTAAACTTGCCAAAATTCCAAAACAAGTTTGTTTTGACATCTTGTTTGTTGAGTGATTCTCCTTGTTGCAAGCGTTCAATAGCAGTCCACATTTCATGTGCTGTCGGGCATGCATCAACCGTGGAGTAAATATCATCTCCAATCTCACTTAAAACCATATAGATGGCTTCCTTCTCCGCATCATGCCAAGCACAATTTTCAGGTGTGAGATCAGCTCTTGTTTCATCACGTTCACTTGTAGGTATTGGATCAGTAGTATCTGAGGCTGCTCTTGGAGGAATTGAGATCTTCTTGAATATATATGGTCCATGAGTAATACATTTCCTCAAGGCATCACCATTAGGTCTTGTGTCAAGGTATCGTATGAAACGTGATTGCCATTGAGCATACCGACCAGATACAAGCATTGGTGGTCTCTCTTTGTTACCCGCCACCATTATGTTGTTGTTCGTCACACGATATTCGGCAGTAGAATCCATCTCAATATTCTCTGAAATGATGAAGTGAATATGGATCTTAAGTAGATTTGTTGTGATTGTTGTTGTGGTTTAAATTTCGAAAATTGCAATTTTTCTCCAGTCCGACAATAAATTCTCCAGTCCGACAAAAACGGTAGACCAAAAAATTTTGTATCGCCAAATTTTGAAATTGAGCTAGAAATGTCCTAAAACTAGTATGGAAAAAATTTGAATTTACTTGACGGAAAAATTTTAACTTTTTTTTTTGATCTTCGTGTAAACGATATTCCGAAACTAGTTAGATGGTGGCTAAGTCTAAAAAAAAAACTCAAACAAAATTTAGCAAAACACATCATCGGAATGTCGTCAGAATCACTTATCGAAATACAATCGGAATCCCTTCGTCGGAATGATGTCGGAATGTCCTAATCGGAATGCAATCGGAATCCCTTGTCGGAATGAGGTCATGCAATCGGAATACCTTGTCGGAATGATGTCGGAAAGGCCTTGTCGGAATACCAAATCGGAATGCAATCGGAGTATTTTAGTCCAGTCGGAATGATGATCGGAAAAGCTGGTCGGAATGATTAAACCCTTTTCCGATGCGAGTGATCGGAATCACTAATCCCTTTTCCGATTGCACTGATCGGAATAATAGCACTGTTACGAGATTTTGAGGTAAAAAATGATATTTTTGACAAGAAATCCGTGATTTGAACCAACCAAATGCGACCAAATCCCTACCACAGCTATGTAGAAGATTTATATCAAGATTTAGAGCATAGAAAACACAAAAAAAAATCTTGAATTCGAGATGATTATAAGAGAAAATCACACGAACCAAGTAAAATCAACAACGAATCACAAAACTACCCTATGGCGATTGATACCAATTGTTGTCCCATATATTTGTGATGATTAAGCAAGGAAGAAAGAAAGAAAATAGATGAAGAAGAGATGGATTCCTAGAGAGAGAAAGTAGTGAGAGAAAGTACAGAGGAGGTGTTTAACTTGGTGAATATTAGATTAGAAGAAGATTAGAGTTAAAAATGACCATCCACCCTCCTAACATGCTAGGAGGGTAGTATATATAGTCCACCCACATGCGGGCTTTAATGGACTATATATTGGGCCGGACTTGTCTTTTGGACTTTAATTAGTTTAAATCCAAGCCCGTGAACCACGACTAAGTAACTACCTATTAAAACGTTCTAATAAATATTAGAATATAAACCTATGACCGAACATTTTTGTTTGACTCAATATTTTGAGGCTAACACTTTCTTATACTATTTAAATTATAATTATTAAATAAAATATTTTCAAATTTTTTTATACAACTTGTTGCACAATCAACTAAGCTCCCTTGGTTATCAAAGATGATTTGGGAAGATACTTTTGTAAATGTCTCAAGTTTTAGTCTCATTAAAAACTTTTACGAGCTTAAATTAAATAAAATCAAAAGTAGAGTTTATCTCTTAAAGAAAAAAAATGTTCTAGGTTTGCATACAATTGAATATCACAGTGAGCTTGCGTTTAAAAAGAATTAGAAAAAATTTCACGTTTGGTCCCTATCGTTTACCCTAAATATCATGTTTAGTCCCTATCTCAAACTAAGTGCACATATAGTCCCTATCGTTTACACTTTGGATCACGTTTGGTCCCTATCTTGGATGGGTGTTAGTTTTCTCCGTTAAGTCTAATGAAAAGAGGGGTATTTTGGACTTTTCCACATAATCCATTAACAAAACAATTATTTCTTTTTTTCCTTTTAATATTTTTCTTTTCTTTTATTATATCTCTATCTCACTCATCTCCACTCTATCTCTCAAATCCAGCTTTACCTTTCTCTCTCTCATCTCCCACTCCCTCTCTCAAATCCAAATCTATCTCTCTCTCTCTCTCTCATCTCCCACTCTCAATCACATCTTCATCTAACCGACTTATTTCTCAATCACATCTTCATCTAACCGACTTATTTTGGACTTTTCCCCATCACGTCACCATCAACAACAACATCTAAACCCACCATCAACCGCAGCCGCATCACCATACCCACCATGTACAGCTACCGTTCACAGTCACCCCATGATAGATCCTTCACGATCTAACCACCATCATCATCCTTGTTGAACCAACCAGCCGCCACCCGTATGTTATACCTCCGCCATCACCACGAGACCATACCTCGAAACCGCCACACCCCCTGTGGTGTTTGTTTCAGTTCACAGCCATGTAGAGGCCTTCATTGTTCTTGGTGTTTGTTTTCATGTGTTCACCATCGAAAAGGGGTATTTGTTCAAGTTGTTGTTATTAAAGGGGTGTTTAGCTCGGGCAGTAAACACGACGAGGGCGTGTTTGATTCGGTTACACCAGCCATCAAGGGTGATTATTTTACTCAGTAGGTGTTGGTTTCTGATTTGCAACAGTAAGGGTGCGTTTATTTCGTTTCGTCACCAGCAGGGGTGTGTTTGGTCCGGCTATGGGCAGCCACCATCACCACAAGTGGTGTACTCTTTTCGGCAGAAGGATCAGCCAAGAATGGCTGTTGGTTGCTGCGAGTAATGACAACGAAGGTGTGTTTGTTGGCTGATAGAAAAACATAGTAGGTGATTGAAGATGGTAGTGATATCAGTTGGTGGTGTTTAGAGATGGGTTGGAGGGAAGTGGTTTAATCAAGCTGAGGAAATGGAAATGGGAGATTGGGGGGTTTTATATTTGGGTAATGAAAAAGAGTAGAGATGACTTGAAAGTGACAATGCATACCTACCCCCAGTTTTATGTTTTTCTATGAAGTAAGCTTCCACCAACATCGACATGGGAGCTGGTGGCTTCGGTGGCATTGGAATGAAGAAAGGGGCCTGAACTGATTAAAAAATCAGTTGGTTAGATCAGTATTAATATATACTGATGGAACATGGTGTGGGTTTTTTTTTAGGATGAAGATAATGATTTTAACAGATCTTGTTTGTAGGTTGTGGATTTATGTAGCTTAGGATTTGGTTTGGTTTTGATTGAATCTGGGTTGAGATGAAAACATGTGAGAGAGAGACTGAGATATGTGTGTGAGAGAGATAAGAAAGAATTTGAGAGAGAGAGAGAGAGAGAGAGAGAGAGTTGGATTTAAGAAAAAAAAGAAAAAAAAAATAATTGAGCTCGAAAAGACAAAAATACCCCTCAAATAAGTATACTTAACTGGCAAATCTAACGTCCATCCAAGATAGGGACCAATTTTGATCCAAAGTGTAAACGATAGGGACGATCTGTGCACTTAGTTTGAGATAATGACCAAACTTGATATTTGAGGTAAACGATAGGGACCAAACATGAAATTTTTTCAAAGAATTATAATAAAAACGAAATTCCTTAAAGAAAAAAAAAGTAGATGGCGTAAATATGAAGCAATACCACTCAACCCATTCTGAGATTCGGATTAAATGCAAAAGCAATAGCATCATGTCAAAGTCTTTACGACTTTCATAAAGTCCAGTCCTACAAACGGTTTACATCATGCAAATGGGTAAAGTTGTAGCTATATTCAATGCCACCGAAACTCATACTAATTGGTCCCTTCAAATAAGAAAAAGAAAATAATAATAAATAAAAAATACTTGAAATACGTCGAATATAGCCAAAACCAGTTGTAAAGTTAATAATAAAAAAAGTTGGTCACGTTATGCTGGAACATCAAATACCCACCACTTGGACAACATGAAGTCACCATCTAAATAATTAAAATGGGCAACTATCTTTGGTTGTCTTCTTCAAATTCTCTTGTTCCTTATCCATTCACTATTTAAATAGTAATAGTTATTCAATCAATGTCAACTTGCACCTACAAATATTATTTGCTTACACCATGACAGTCTAAGTATTTATTTAATTAGTCTTTAGCAATTGTTTTAACAGATCTTTTATGAGAAAAATTTTAAAAATACTTATTTTTCAAACTTGTTTTATAAAATATTTAATTTTTTTAACAAAAAGCCAAAATATTTATAAAATTAAAAAATTTCGACACTTTTACTAAATAGAAATTATTTTTTTGAAATTTTTGAAAAAATTCGCAAATATTAAAGGAGTGTTTGGCAACGCGTTTAACAGCAACCAATTATGTTGTTTTAGGTTTGTTTAGAACAAAAATCTTCAATCTTTATGTCTCAAAACCTATATAATATTGATTTTATCATTTGTTTTAGCTTATTTTGGCTTTTAACATCTTAAAACAGCTTATTTGAATTTTATTGCTTTTAAGAGGGTGTTTGGTAACGCGTTTAACAACAAGTGTTTTGATGTTAAACACGTTGCCAAACACCTGACAAATATTTCTATACTTTGCGAAATTTTTAAAAATTTCAATACTTTCTAAAAAAAAATTCTATTTTGCAAGAATGTTAAACTTTTTAAAATTTATGGGTATTTTAGCTTTATATATACTCCCTCCGTCCCAAAATTATAGTCCACCTTTCCATTTCGGTTTGTCCCAATTTTATTGTCCACTTCTAAAACTTCTAAAAATAAGTAGGAATTTTAGATCGAGATTACTAGTTTACCCTTAAGTGAAATCATAATTACAAACTTTACAAAGGTTTTTAATTAATTGGTTAAGGGTAAAACTGTCTTTCTGCAAAAAGTAAGAGAGAGAAAGCTGAAAATGTGTTACTTTTCTTAAACTGTGTGTTTTTTGTCGGTGGACAATAATTTTGGGACGGAGGGAGTACTATTATATAAAAAGGTTAATTCCGATCTTAACTCCGATCTTAATCTCAAATCTAAAATTTCCAAACCTAACTTCAAACCAAAAATTAAAATATAAAAATTAAATTTAAACCCTTAAATCATATTTTGTTAAATTGATCTCATCCATCAATATGTTTTTATAACAAACTTTTGTTAACAACCTTATTAACAAACAATTCAAAAAACTTTTATTTTTAAATTGAAATACCCATTTTAATATAATTTTATTAAATTTTAGTTTCTTTGTTTTTAATGACTTTATTTAATTTAATTTATTCTTTTTATTACTTTAACTTTAATTTAAATTTTAGTAAAATTGTAATATTTGTTCGTTAAAAAATAATTATCGAGTACTCGCTGCTGCATTGCGCGAGTACGATGCTAGTATTAAAAAGATAAGTATAGTGTGAAGTTGGTTTGAAAAAATAAATATTTTTGTGATTTTCTATTTTTTATTTATGATTTTAACTCGTATCGAGTTTAGAAGACTAAATCCAATACTGAATTATAAGGATCAATTTCGCTGACCAATTTATGCAATTAACTTTTGATTATGATTGATAAAGTAGAACACTAACTTGAGTCCAATTACGTTTTTGTCCAAAAGTATTACGTAGCTTATTACTCTCTTCATAGTGTGTACGCATATATTAGGGTCGTATGGGTTTCAGTACAGGTACCTAAAGATATTTATGCAGTAATTTTTGTAAAAGGTTTTTACCCTGGTAAATGGTACGGAGTACTATATATCAAAATTAAGAGCCGGCGATATGGCAGAACAACAAATCGACCATACAGAGTTACAGACACACGCACCATTTGTGCTTCCGACCACAATTAAAAGAGCGACATACCACTCCACAGTAATTTAGTTAGATCAAATGCATAAAGTACATCCGAGAAGGTCAAACAAGTAGAAGAGTCTGTATAAAAAACGATAGTCAATATTATTACCAACAAACACATCCTTATTACCTCACAAGTACGCACCTTGACATCACTAATATAAGACGATGTCGTATAAGCAGTAATCGTATCTCTTTCTCTTGCATTAAATCATTCAATCATCAAGCATAGAGAGGCTCAAAATTCATACATTAACATTAACAACTATGTTTAAAAATTTTGTTAGGTTAAATAATGGAGAAACATAGAACAATAAATATAACTGGGCAACGCGAGTTCAACTACAGTGTTCATGACAGCAAGTGTAGTAGTGCAAAAATTTGCTGAAAAATGCCTGGTTTTGTTTGTGGGTGGCCTTAACTGTAAACGAATTTCACCTCCGATTGAAGCCCTTCTAAGCTTTGTCAAATTTGCACGAAGTACCATCCTCGACCTAGCATCACACTCGACTGTTACCGTCTTTAAAACCTTTGAATATGACAAGATGAACTTTAGAAACTCTAAATCATGACAACTGCACCCATTTGTGTATTTCACGGTCTTCAAGTTCACACGCATACAGGTTGGGATGGATTTTGGTTTATTACATCGAAAATAACGGAAAGCCTATTAATTTATCACACAAAAAGACAGACAAAACCCAACATTAACTAACAGATGTAAAATGAAAACACATCAAAGCTTTAAGGAAAAGGCTAAGCTAAATACCGTTCCAATGGATAAACGTTCCAATTTTGGGGATCTTTCAAGGAATTGAGGCATCACGTTCCACTGATGACCAACATAACCTTCTAACTCCAATTGCTTCAAATTCGGAAAAAACATGGGCAAATCCAAGTGATCATAACCGCGTGACGAATCCTATAGTTGAATGAATAAAAACACGAATCATTCAAGTTTAACATATTAGCAACTAATAACAAATTGAAAACTATTGATAAAAATAAAGCGACGATGCTTAAAAAAACGAAAACTTACCTTGGTGTTTAAAGAAATTGATTTAGCTTGACTGATTACTTTTAGAAGCTGAACCAACTGATCACCATGATATACTAAATATGAAACCTTAGCCTCGATCAAAGATGGCATCGTCTCAATTATAAAAGGAATGCCCATATTCCCATCAAACAAGAAGTGTTCTAAATTAGGGAGATTCAAAACGACGGCGCCAGTAATTACGTCAGAGTAAACTCGCTTTATTTTGACATTCAATCGCTTTAAAGTAGATATCTTGAAGTAGTAGGTGTTCCATGTCCAATAAACCATTTTCACATACAAATTTTCAAGTACGGGACACCCATGGATTAACTTCAATGCACTTTCCGAATTTTCGCGGTTAATAGCGATGTGAAGGGTTTTCAAATTAGGAAGATTGACTAAATATGGGCAATTGGGAAAGCTTGACCTGGTACAATGTAATTTTAATGTTGTAAGCGTCTTGCAAGTGTAAAGGCTGCTAGGCAACCTAAGATACCAACTTTTCATGTCAAGCTCATGAACATTTAACCTAATTAGTTTACTAATCATCTTTTCCGAATACGACTCAGAGTTGTAGGAAAACTGCACGCGAAATATTTTAACCTCTGATGTCTTGCAACGTTCTAGTACCCAATCCACGTGTTTTGGGTATAAAAGTTCATGGTCTTCAATTTTGTCAAAGTCAAGGTTATGTACGAAAGTCCAGGTGTATCTCCATGTTTTGGACAGAAGGGTAGTTCTCACTGCGGATTTTATAGGCATTAGGGAGAGTATGTTTGAAAGAACATCTTGAGGCATGCTGCTAAGTCTATCTACAGCATGCTCACCTATGGAACTCATTTTCCTGTTAATAAACGAACAATAATGAAACACATCAAACAACATTTGAGGTGACAACAAACAAAGGTAATACTATATATGATTTCGCATTTGAAACACATCAAACTGGATTCCCGACTCGACATTGTGAGCCGACTAATCCCAGGGCAACTACCCTTTTGGATAGCCCAGAGTCGTCGCCAGTGATGCTCCATGGCCACAAGGGGAGGCTTTAATGCTTTTTAGGGTAAGCCTATATAACATAAGCCTCAATTTTGTGGCTTATTTGAAGACTTATGGGCTTATATAAGTTTATTATGAGATATAAACTTATGTAAGCCCATAAGTCTTCAAATAAGCTTAAAAAATTGCGGTTTATGAAATATAAGTCGAAATATGGCTTATTTTCCGGCTTATATAACATAAGCCCCAATTTTGTGGCTTGTATGAGTTAGCGGCTTATGTAAGCTTATCATGATATAATAAACTTATATAAGCCCATGAGTCTCCAAATAAGCCACAAAATTGGGGCTTATTTATATAAGCCGAAATGAGCTTACGTTATATAAGCGAAACCAAAAACCCCCTCGAAAGCAAAGTAATGAAGAATGATATAGTGTTTAATCTTCGCACCAATAAGCTAAATCGTCAAATAAACTTAAAATCAGTTCAATAAGCAGTTTCAATTTATTAAAGGGTGTTCAAAATTAGCTAATGAGTTCAATAATTTAATATTTATATAATCTAATAAGCTAAATCAACAAATATAATTATAATGAATGACCAAAAAAACTTATTAAACTATGATATTATAAATAACATACCGATGATGATTGCTTGTTAATTCCGCAAAGAAGAGGAAAGATTCAAGTTCTATTTGATGAGAACCGGGTCTTTTTTTTAATGGCGGTGCATCACAGATAATTGGTAAAGTTATCGAAGTAACTTTTTTTATTTCATAAAAAGTTTTGTAAAAAGTGAAGGGTATTTATTTGGTTTTTTTTTTAATTTATTAAAAATATAAAAATTGTAAGTTTTACTAATATCATCTAATTTAATTAAAATTTAACTATTAAAATTTTATTAATTATTTTTTTTCACAAATTTAAAACACATTTTTTAATGTCTTTTTTTTCTTCATCAAATTCTTTCACTATTTTATTTAAAACTTATTTCAAATAAAAAAATTAGATTTTTTCAAAAATTAAAATAAAAAAAGAATAAATTAAAAAATTGAAAAAATACTAGGTTCGTTTTATAATCATTGTCCACTTTTAGCTTTTTAAACTTTTATTTGTTAATTTTGATTATAAATAATTTTGTTTGTGTTATATATAATACTTAATAAAAATTATACAAATAAAAAATACACTTAAAATACAATCCATTCATATATTATACTAGTTTTAACGTCTGTGCGCGCACGAGACTTGAATATAAACGATAAATTAAGTAATAATTTCATTATTCCGATATTTTTGTATATTATATATGGTTTTAAAAACATCTAATGTTTATTGTTTGATTATTTTGTTGTTTTACTGTGCATCATGTAAATTAATATAAACTCACCTCAAATTTTATTTTTCGAATTACATAATCCGTTTACTTTTGATGTTTTTATTCTAGATAGTTATATCTTAATTATTAATCAATAAACCTACATCAACTTTACACGTACACGATTTATAAATTCATGATTGCGTAATGCTTAATATTATTCTATAAAACAATATCAAAAATTTAATACTTAAATAGTTACAATGCTCATGTACCTACAAGTTTTACATGATTTTTTTTATTATGTGATCTCGAATACTTCCCTATCACTTCATGAAGTTGCATTTCAAACCAAATATTTGGGGCTTCCCTCCATCATCGACAGATCTAAAAAGGTCGTCTTTCAGTCCTTTCTAGACAAGATAAAGAGAAAGCTTGGAGGATGGAAAGAAAAGACCCTCTCAATTGCCCGGAAAGAAGTGCTCAAAAAGTTGTTGCACAAGCAATGCCCATGTATGTAATGAATATTTTTCTTCTTCCTAATACTTTAATCAATGATATTTAGAAAGCCTTAAAATTATTTTGGTAAGTTGACGGTGTGAAACAAATCCAATCCGTTGGTGCTCGTGGGAAAGAATGTCTGTATCAAAATTTTGGGGAGGTATGGGCTTTCGACATTTTGGGCCTTTTAATAGATCATTACTTGCGAAGCTGGCATCTCATCACATCTCCGAATACTTTACCTGGTATGATATTAAAGGCTTGCTATTTTCCACGATCAAGTTTTTTTTTATGCAAATATTGGTTATCGTCCAAGCTATATTTGGCGCAGTTTTGTTGCAGTCAAAGAGTTAGTACGCAAGGGAAACAAGTGGAACATAAGTAACGGTCGCACTGTAAATGCATGGGAGGACTTTTGGCTTGCTGATCACAAGAGATTGGGACCAAAACCATATAACAGCGAGGTAACCTATGTCCGTGATTTGTTAAACACTGAAACTCACATCCTTGTTTCCATCAAATATTGCTAACAAAATAGAATGCTCTTTTATGAGTCAAGCCTGATAGCTTATACTGGTATAATAGCCCACAAGGAGAATTCTCATGTAAGCCTGATAACTTGTACTGTTAAACACTAACAATCTGTTCCCGAGTTTATTTTTGGAGTGAAAGAGAATGCGTTGAGATGATAATAAAAACCAAATCATGTTCCTGAGTTTTTCTAGGAAGGGAAAGGAAAGTAAAGAGTAGCAAATTTTACCTCCTAATTTACTTCCCAAATTGAAGTGTTTTGGAGTGCAAAGAAAATGGAACATGTGTGGCTTTTTAAATATACCCAAAGTACCCTCGACCTAACACATTCACTATTATATACTATATGTATATATATTCTTTTATTTTTTCATCCAAATGAAATGTTGACGAAGGATCGGATGACTTGTTTCTCAAAATATAAACATGTAATTTGCTAGTCATTGCATGTAGTGTTACATTACATGACCTAATGAGATTTATGTACCAGATATACTGTAAGTACTAGGTATGGTTAACTTTGAAAGCTACATAACATATGGAAAATGAATTTACCTGTTTTGTAGTACACGATAATAAACAGGTATTGTCTAGTTTAGTTTACCTCGCAAATTATATTTAAGTGCAAAACTTGCCGCAATATAACAAATTATGATAAATTATGGATGTTATATAAATTATGGATGTTATATAAACCTGCATTTGTCATACATATAACCAATCATGCATCATAGCTGCACAATTCATTTATATATGTTATGCGAAACATCATAACTCAACAATAATATTGGTGGAGAGATCATAGTTATGTATCCATAAAGGGTACAATTGTAAAAAAAAAAAAATTCTTTCCTTTTCAACTTTGGAACACAAAATATTCATGTCTTCTTCTGGTTTCTCCTTAACTCGAGAACACAAAAAATGCAATCCTTCCTTCTTCTTTCCACTCCTCATCTTCCCATATACATCCTTTGTTTTCCTCATTAAACTCAGAACAGAGTGTAAAATATCACAAGATCTGGTGCAAAACAATTCCGATGAAGCTATCAGAATTTTTCATGCTACATGAACGGCGAAGGTACCCAATAAAGTTAAAATATATTTATGGCACACATGGCATAATTATATTCCTTCCATTGACAACTTACGCGCTAGGGGGATGGATCTAACAACAACATCGTGTGCGAATTGTGGCGAGCCAGGAGAAGATATGTTACATGTACTGTTCAAATGTTCAAATGCTAAGGAGGTATGAGATCGATGTATTGTTGGTAGATTTTATGAAACAAGGGGGCCGTTATGGTGGAGAGATTTTGTAGCATAATCTTGGACAACTCTCTTACACACTACTTTATGATGATTCTTTGGGGATTGTGGACAAGGCGAAATAAGCATTTTTCATGGCCAATGTGATAGAACGGAAGCTGTGGAAGTCATGGGGAAACGATTATTATCAAAGTACTCTGATACAAATAAGAAGGTACTTGCAAGCCGCATGGAACGCTACAAACTGACTCCAGGAACGTTTGGACGAAGCCACAAGTCACCCATATTAAGTTTAACTGTGAAGCTGCTTGGAAAAATGAGTCTCGCAAAGTGGGCATGGGTTTTGTAGCTCGTCATTTGCAACGGGGAAGTGTTACTTTCAGGAGGTCAACCCGAATTCTATGCGAACTTGCCCTTAAAAGCTGAAGCTAAAGCTGTTTGGTGGGCTATTAAAAATGCTAAAAGTAGAGGCTACTCGAATGTTGTTTTTTAGTCTGACTCGTTAACTTTGGTTCACGCGCTACGCAACCAATCGACACCTCTACAAATCGCGACCTTGTTTATGATATTTGTCTAAGTCATGTGCATTTAGTACTTGTCACTGGTCGTTTGTAAAAAGAGAAGGGAATACGATAGCTCATAGCATAGCAACATGTTGTGCAGCTCTTTTAGCCTCAAAAGATGTACTCCTACCTAGTTAATGGCATGTTCCTTTTTACTATAAAAAAAGGCTTATCTAGTGCTTCTACGCATGATCAATTGAAAGTAAGCATAAACATAAGCATAAATCAAACTAAAAACCGATAAACCATAATCAACTAAAAAATATGTATAAAAATAAGAGTATTAAAAAAGCATACCGTCATCCGCATGTTAAATGGAGTAGATGATGATTCGACAATAAATTTACCCTTGCTGCTATCTCATGATGAATATCCACATGAACTTTGGGAATAAAAAATTAGGGTTTATGTGTCAATTAGACCGAGAGAGAATATCGAGTGTGTGTGCGTGCCTGCGTTGACCATTATAGCAATGGAAAGCCCGGGCGAGTTCATCAAGTCTCTATTCTAAAGTATGAGGTCTAGATAGAACTTTTGTCAATAAGTGGAAGAACCCGAATAATTTTGTAAAATTTTTCATAATCTCTAAATGTTAAATTAAACATACACGTTTGATACAAAACTAAAACTGCTACTCCCTTGCCCCTAAGGATATGGTCTTAAACTGAACGTGCTACTAGCTATGGACCTAATCTCGATGCTTTCTATAATAAGCCCAAAAAAATAATCGTAACTGGGACTCCGTAAGTAATGATCAATGACTGCCACACAATCAACAACAGTTTCGGTAGAACTTGGAGTTAAAAACTCACTTAATTTCACTTCCATCCAACCATCGCTCCTCTGCCGTGGAACATAATCTAGTTTGGGTCTATTCAAAGGGTTGTGAGTATTTTCATCAAGCTTCTGTTCGATAAATGGGGTTTCTGGAGGGCTTACTAAATAAATATACTGATAATCAGGATCACGACCCTGATGATCAGAAATTTCCAGAATACCCTTAAATTCGGATTGGTCTTGAGGTAATTTGTAGATTAGATAAATTTCATATGCTGTTTCAGGTGATAGTACATCGGATTTGATTTCGTTCGTAACTTTAAAACTATAGCCAGTGATTACAGCCACTTCTCCAAATCTGCAGTAGACATGGAAATCATCTTTATATAATACTCCAGATTCGGGTATGTCTATTTATAGACACGAAGCCTATGGCATTAGTTGCACTTGCTTTTGCAAACGAGTACCCAGATTTTGGGATGAGCCTCTTTTTTAACATTCTTTTTAGTAAAGGGTGCACTAAACGATCATGTTTACCTTTTCTTGTTAAATGTGTGTTGGCCAAAATACAAGATCTTTTTCGGTCATGTTAGTACGGTTATCTCAAATGGGTTGAATATAGTTTATTATGGACTATGTTTTTAAGAGACGTTTTCTACTGGGAACGCACTAAAGGATATGTTAGTAAGGTTAACACAGAGTGGACCACTCGTATATGCAAAAGATATAAACATCTTCTAGGAAACTAGCATGAAATTAGAAAAAAGAACCTTGATTCGGATGAAGCCTGAAAAGACAAACCATCAATTGTTATTACGCCTCTTGCTGATAACGTTAAAGATTTCTTCCCATCTCTATCAACAGCATACCCCTATCAATCAGTCAATATAGATACATGTAACTACCAACTGAGAACCAAAGTTAAAAATAATTATGTTCAGATTTCGTAATGACAGTAATGTATATCATATCAGGTGTACCTCTTGATCAAGGGCTTACCCACATGGGAGCCGGGTGTGGCACGGGCTACACCCAATTTTAGGCCACGAAGGGTAAATTTGTTATAAAATAGGTCTTTTTCCGATACGTGCAACACCTGTTTTTACATAATGTGAGTCAACTTTAGTACTAATAATCGTAAAAAAAATTGTGCAACACCCTGTAATAAATTCTGGGTCCGCCCCTGCTCTTGATCATTATAGATTTGGAAGCACCTTAAAAGATCAGCCCACAAATTCCTTTGACTGTTTCTCACTGTCCACTGCATATTATCATTTGACAGTGTCTCGTCGTCCTCTAACACTTGCTCATGTTCAACCTATGAAATATTAACATATATCAGAGTATCAGACCATTTTTGACCCAATTCCCATTTTTGACCCAGTTCCCAGTTCTGAACCCACTTCTCCTAAAACGAAATATTTCCAACCCAACTCAATCTGATATATTGTTACCTCTAATTCAAATAATGAAAGCATTATTAAAAAATGAGAGACGTAAGTTGAATAAACCAGTATGTCAACTTACTTTTTCTAGGGGCTGAAACAAGATGCATTCAACTTTTAAATCGGCTGTATGAGCTTTAAACACAATATCAAGATCAAAAACTCTCCCGTCGCTCGTGAATTGATACAATTCAGTAATAAAAGAGCGACTATCTTTTGTTTCATTTGCAAGGCACACAATAGAAGTTTCTGTGTCCCCTACTAATTTGTACATGAGCGCTACATATTTTTGTTTATTAAGAGGGTGTTCACCCTTGTTGAGGACAAGGTTCACTATGTATCTGATTAATGGGGTCAATAATTGAGTTCTGATGTGTACTTTAAATCCCTTTTCTTTTGTATCATGAAAGCTTGGAAATCTGCATGAATAAGAAGCATAGAATGATAACTATGAAATATTATTAGTCTGGAAACCCTAAATATAAACAATACGGATGAGTAGGTGGAGGAGGATAGGATACTTCACCTTGAATACACATCAGAATAATTATTGGAACTGGAACCACCTTCACTTGAAATCAAACAGTCGGCTATGGATAACATTTTACAGTGTTCTCCATTCTCATTCAGTGAAAACCACTGTCCATATTTTATATAATGCAGTTAGGAATTAGTTTTGATAATGTTATCTTTCTTAGCAATAACAAATTTTAAAAAAGCTCAAATAACTGAATATCAACTTTGACGAGACACTATCAAATGATAATATGCATTGGACATATGTTTATAAATAAGTGTCCACTTTGACTTTTTTCTGTCTTCCTTATTCAACCTTGGCCATAAATATCTTCATTCGTGTTATATAATACCGTATGAAAAATATATTTAATGAAAATGCATTTAAATCTCAATGCATACATATACTTTCATCTAGTATTATATAACACAAATGAAAATATTTAAAGTCAAAATTGAATAAGAAAGACCGAGAAAGTCAAAGTGAACTCTTATTAGACTAGCTTTATTCACAACCTCCAACAACCCAACCTTTCATTATAATATTATTTTCTTACTCATTTACTCATACAAATAATACATACAACCAATCTTAATATTTTTGTCATTTATCAACAACCTAATCCAATCCAACCCAACCTATAAAATTAATTTTTTTATATTTAATTTAACCATTTAAACTTTTATAAAAATTATATATATATATAATCTCTTATAAGTACACTCATTTATGCTTTTATAATATACCCATAAATTAAAAAAACAATTAAAAAAAACAATTAAGATGATGCCGTAAATCAACATGAAACCAGTTATGTATAGAGAACTATGTTAGTAAATAGAATGTATTACTGTATATTTAAAGAATTAAAGAATTACTCACATACTTATTTGATACTGTACTTAATTAATAATGCTAACTACCCAATACCCAAAATATATATCTCACATCAGACTCACACCCACCACTTTTACTTTTTCCCAATCTCATCTTCTCCACTTTTTCCGATTAAACAAGTATCCACCGGAAAAAAAAAGAATTAATTTTCTTCATAGCCATTTCTAGTGTGACATGTGGAGAGGTTGGATCATAGATTTGGAGGTCACCAAGCGAACTGGTCGTGAGTTTCTCTTTCTTCAATTTGGGTGTATGTAATATAATATCAATTGTTTATGTACTTTGTACCCTCCAACCGCTTGGATGGAATTGCCAATAAACATAGTCTTATAGGACGGAGGTAGTAATATGGAAACCTAAGGAGAAAAGCTCTTTAACATATTACAATAAAAAAATCTCAAGTAGTGGCTTGTATATAGACGGAGCAAATTACCGTTTTGTAATTGTTAATGTGGAAACCTTTTGTGAGAAGCACTTTGAGCTCCTCGAGAGATTTGTAGAACAAAGGCTGTGATGCAGCCTTAACTATGTCCTGGTACTCTTCTAACCCTTGATCATGTAGTTCCACCTATATATGAAAAAAACATACGAAATCAATTGAGCTGTTGAGGTTGTACTTAAAAATATGCTTGTGGCTGACCTATTTCTAAGGATGTTTTTAAAAATACTAGCTAGAACAATCAAACAACAAAGAAAATGACATAAATTTAAAAAATCGGTATATTTCTTCTTACCTTTTCTTCAAGGGGTTGGAACTCAAAGCCTGCTACTTGTAACTTGCAATAACCGCTCCCAAATATATCAATGCTAATTTCAAACTGGGCAGTTTTGTGGTCGCTTGTAAACTGATATAATGGTACCACAAACCATCCATCTTCTCTCTCGTATGTATCGTAAACTATGCAACATTTTTGCTCCCCATTTAATTTGAAGTTGAAGGTCTTCAACATATTTATACCAACATTTATGAAGACAATGTTCACACTGTATCTGATTAGGGGATACAAGAATCGAGCTCTAACACGTGCGTTCAATATCTCTTTATGTTTGCTGGAAATCTGCATGAAGTAAACGCTAAGATTGACATAATAAAAACCATAGAGAAACAAAAGAGATCGATGGGTGTAAGAAGAGAACAACTCACTTAAAATTTTCGAACTCAGATGGATCTTGTAAACGGTCATATTGAATTTGATTCAAACAGGCTTCAATGTATATCCTTTCGCAAATGACTTCTCCCTTGTGATTTATGGATAGCAACTACATGTCCATTAATTGAATTAGTTAACTGGATATCACCCTTCAGTTTTGGATCAATACTTTTAAAACCATGATGATATATTCAATGATTAATAAATAATTAAAATTATTAGAAATATATTTCAGGTGACAAGGCTATGAAAACAAAAGATGCAAGCTTATAAGGGATGTAAATCCATATTCATTTACCAATTTATAAGAGATTTAAAAAATGAATTGAAATAACACAAAGCAATATGGCTTATTACCGTTTTGCCACCATTAACTGGAAACTCTAAGAATTTCAATGGAGGATCCGCAGACTTGAGTATCTCTTTGTACTCCTGCTCCACAGCCTTCCACATCGGTTCCTGCTCCTGTAATTCAAGTGCAGCTTTAAGTTTTTCCACCACAACAGACATTGTTGGCCGTTGAGCACGAGACTTCTGTAAACATTGATATGCAATGTCTAAAAATGTTTCAACAGAACCCGGATCTAGTTGATGCTTGATATCTGGAAAGACGATCTCGTCTAGTTTCTTTTCTTCATAGCATTTCTTCCAAAAAGGCACGAAGACCTTTAAGTTACCAGTACTATTTTCATAGCATACTCTCCCACACAGAACTTCGAATAATACGACCCCAAAAGAGTACACATCTGACTCTTTTGTTAGTTGGTACGTGTCCATGAATAGTGGATCACAGTAGCCCGGGGTACCTACAGGACTGGTGACAAGAAGTGTATACTGCTGATTCGCTGGGCTTATTTTCGACAGCCCAAAATCAGCCACCTTGGCATTCAGACTCTCATTGAGTAGAATGTTTGCACTTTTGATATCACAATGAAGCACTCTTTGCTGTGTTCCTTTGGGATCATGAAGGAAGTTTAGTCCCTTCGCGGCATCAAGGCAGATCTTTAGTCTTTGCGTCCACGTGAGATTTGCATCATTAAGAATCCGGTCAAGGCTTCCTTGAGATGCATACTCGTACATAAGGGTGGCTAAATGGGTGGACTGGACGGGTATGGATAGTGGGCTAAATGGACGCTGGTCCATGGACGTGGACTAAATGGGCAATTTTTAATATTTGGACTAAATGGACTTGGACTAAATGGACATTGGACCAAATGGACATGGGTTAAATGGACAATATTAAAGGAGAAATAAATAGACTAAAGATTAATTTAACCAAATGCTTTTATATTGTCCAAATAGTCCATAATACCCATTTGTTTAACAAAATGCTTTTTATGTTGTCCAAATAGTCCAACTAAAATAGAAGGAATACCCATTTAGTCCATTAGTTCAAAAAATGGTCCAAATAGCCCAAATTTAAGCATATGGACATGATTTGCCACCTCTACTCGTACATAAGGATCATCTCATTCCCTTCATTGCAATATCCTAAGAGGGAGATGAGATTATCATGCTTGTAAGAGGAAAGCATCCTGATTTCTTTAAAGAACTCGGGGTCTCCTTTCCCGTGTTTGCGATCTAGACGCTTGAAAGCAACCATGCTTTTCCCCTCAGGGAGAGTTAGTTCTCCTTTATAAACTTTCCCAAAACCGCCGATTCCAATAACCCTGCTATCTCAAAGTTGTTGGTGGCTGCTTTGATTTCTTTTAGCTGGACTTCAAGATGTTCAAATCCCGACAGATATGATGCCATCTTTTGTTGATCAAATAATAATGAGAATTATCAGATTGTTGAAAGAAGAGCACCAAAATAGGTATTTGGAATCTGAAGAATATTTAAGATTGGAGAAGAAAGAAACAATTGAAGGCAGAGAAGGATTAATTTCGTGTGATTAGTTCAATGAAACTAAAGGCCCTTATATAGGCTTACACATCACAGTATTTTGCATTAATCTAATTACCCTACAGGTTCTTTTCATAACTAAATAAATGTACAAAACTGCGAGAACCGTCTTTTTACTCTTAAAATGCACATGCACATGTATATTTATCGTGTTAGTTCACCATGTAGATGTGCATGGATTTTCAACGTGTTAGATCATTAGATACATGTATTCTAGGATCATGCACGTGCATTTTGTTTCGTCTGTATCATAACTATCTTCTTGATGTATAGTATGAAAACACATGTGCACTCTTTATATCGCTCATCATACTTGGATTTATAACCAATAAAACAATTATTAAACGTTTTATTTTAACATAAGGAAGAAAATACATATGCGTTATTAAGAATAAAAGACGGTTCTCGCAGTTCTGACTTTCTGTACATCTTATTGGTTGTGAAAAAATTCACCTTAATTAAAATCTTCATTTGTTTCACTACCCTAAGTCCCTAATATGTACTCCATAACACGTCTTACAGTTTAAACGAGATTACTGAAGTCAGCCGTCTGATTAGGGTTGCTTAGTCCACTATACTCAGTATATTTTAAATTGTACAGTAGTTGGAACACATGCCCAAAGTCAACCGTGTACATGTCACATGATTCATAAAAAATGTTTAATGCAGCTGTTATACTTTGTAAATAATCAGTGGGAGGTTATCAGTCCCTATAGCTATCTTTAGACATAAAATGTAAACAATTAATCGGATGTATATTAACTTTTTCCAATTAGCTACCTTCAGTTTACCCCTTGTTCCGCTTAGCTATTTTCACTTATATTAATTTGACATCGATGCATCATTTACTGGATCTACGTGAAGTTACTTCCTACATGTCACTTAATCTTTTGGTTAGCATATTTGTCATACAAAAAGCGAAGCAAAAAAAAGTTCTATGATCCCCTCAGATAGATATTTACTGGGTGAGATATGTATGAGCTAGCAGGCAAGAGTGTGTAAAGTGTGCGGAGCGTCAACCGTCTTTGTGTTGGTTAGTTTTATTAAGTAGTCTTATATAAAAACTGTTATATCTAGTCTTATATTTTCGCCTAAGTCGTGTCTAGGGTAACCAAGAGTCGAGTAGCCTAGTTTCCTAATAGCTATGAATAAAGGTCGGTTGGCAATGTCTAAGCCCAACCCGACCCGTAGGACTTGTATAGTCGGTTCCCCCTCATCTCTATAAAAGGAGGTGAGGGGGAACAAACCAAACACGTCATTCTTTCAATAAAACTAATCGGGAACGATTAGGGATAATACCTTGTGGGGCGTCGCCTTATTTTCTGTCGATTCGTCTGTGTGTGTTTTTCGATCGAACATTCCGCATCTAGTAATCAGGTTTGTAGGATTAATCCCTACAAGTGGTATCAGAGCTTTGGTTCGCAGGGTTCGTCTGGTTACTAGGGTCGATCGAAAAGGTCTTGGTGTTTGAGGGTATCGACATCAACAAAGCAGCAGCAACGATCGTCACTTAAAGGATTATTGTTGTTAGAGATCGACAAGAAGATTTGGTGCGATTGTTTTTTTTTCTCTTTCTCTGGTATATTGTTTGTGTCGGCTGAGAGAGAAGAACAAAGAAGACATTGTTGGTTTTCTAAAAGTCAACAAAAATAAAAAAAACACGAGTATTAGTACTAAGGTTTGGTGTGGTTTATTTTGGGCCAACCAAATAACTTTGGGCCTATTGGGTTAAGATTGTTTTTCTAAAAAAAAAAGAAAAAACAAACAAAAGGTTAGTATTATTACTTCGGGTATTACACAAGGGGACTTCGTAATTCGTGATTGTGAGGTTTAACGTATCACAAGGTTTAGCGAATTATCGAAGGGACTTTGTCGGTTTGTGATTGTGAGGGTTTATCACAAGGTTTAGCAAATCAACAAAGGGATAAAGAATGACGGGAGCTAAGTTTGACATCGAAAAATTCGATGGAACTGGCGATTTCGGGTTATGGAGAATCAAGATGCGTGCTTTATTAATCCAGAATGGATGTGAAGCAGCTCTGGAGGTTTTCCCCGCGAATATGGAAGCTGAAGAGAAATCTAAGCTTGACAAGAATGCTCACAGTGCCATGATTTTGTGTTTAGGTAACAAGGTCCTGAGAGAGGTTACCGGGGAGACGACTGCAGCGGGGGTTTGGTCAAAGCTCGAGTCTTTGTACATGACAAAGTCATTGGCCAACAAGTTGTACCTGAAGAAGAAGTTGTATACATTCTACATGCCGGCTGGACGAAAGATTTCCGAGCATATAGATGAGTTCAACAAAATCGTTCTTGATTTAGCAAATATTGAGGTAAAATTCGAGGATGAAGATCTTGCTTTATTGTTACTCACGTCTTTGCCAGCATCATACGAACACTTTGTGGATACCTTGCTTTATGGACGGGAAGATTTGACTTTGGAGGACGTGATGGCCACACTAAATTCAAAGGAAATCAAAGAAAGGTTCAAGTCGAAGGGGGATGATGGTGAAGGTTTATATGTGAGGGGAAGAACTGATCGCAGGAATTCGCATCAGTCAAAGGGAAAGTCAAGATCGAAGTCTCGAGGTGGAAGACTCAAATGCTTTATTTGCCAATCTGAGGAGCACTTGAGAAGAGACTGTCCGAAGAATAATCGCAAGAAGTCAAAAGATTATGTCAAGAAAGATAATCAACCAAGCTCCAGTGGTTCGATTTACGACGATTCTGAGGTGATGATGGTGATGAGTGCAGAAAGACTGCAAGATTGGATCATGGATTCAGGAGGTTCATATCACATGTCACCCAGGTTAGATGTATTTTTTGATTTTCTGGAATGCGATGGGGGGCAGCGTACTGTTGGGCGACAACAGGGAGTGCAAGATCAGGGGTATTGGCAAGGTAAATGTACAACTGAAAGATGGGTCAAGTTTTGTGTTACACAATGTCAGGTACATTCCTGAATTGAAAAGAAACTTGATATCGCTGGGAACTCTTGAAAAAGAGGGATATACCGTAAAATTGCAGTCGGGCAAAGTCAAGGTGATTAATGGTTCTAGGGTTATTATATCTGGAACCAGAAGGGAGAACTGTGTGGACTCTTTGGATGGCCATGCATTGGCCGGTGAGCTTAATGCTAGTGTTGAAGAAAAAGACAGTCTTGTGCAAGTTTGGCATAAAAGACTGGGACATATCAGTGAGGCGGGACTACACGTGCTGGAAAAGCAGGGTTTGTTTGGCAAGAAGAGTCTAGGTAAGCTCGATTTTTGTGAGAATTGTGTTCTGGGAAAGTCACATCGAGTCCGTTTCGGTGTAGGAAGGCACACTACTCAGGGAGTGATAGACTATGTTCATTCAGACTTATGGGGTCCGTCTCAGGTGGAATCATTGGGAGGTAAGAGGTATTTCTTATCTATTATCGATGATTATTCCAGAAGGGTATGGGTTTATGTTCTCAGGTTCAAACACGAAGCATTTGGGAAGTTCAAAGAGTGGAAGCAGTTAGTAGAGAATCAGACTGGGAGGACGGTTAAGAAGCTTAGGACAGATAATGGTCTTGAGTTCTGTAACCGGGAATTTAATCAGCTATGTACTGAGAGTGGGATTGCTAGACATTTGACGGTTGCCGGGACGCCGCAGCAGAATGGGTTAGCAGAACGGATGAACAGAACTCTCATGGACAAGGTACGCTGTTTATTAATACAGTCTGGATTGCCCAAGACCTTCTGGGCGGAAGCGACATGTACGGCCGCATATCTTATAAATAGGTCACCATCGACAGCGATTGAGAAGAAGACACCTATGGAGATGTGGTCGGGACATCCTAGTGATTATGGGATGTTGAGGGTTTTTGGCTGTGTCGCGTATTCACACGTTAAACAAGGTAAGCTCGAGCCGAGAGCGGTAAAATGCGTTCTTTTGGGGTATCCTGAATGTGTGAAGGGGTACAGACTATATAGGCTTGATAATGAATCGCCTAAAATAGTCACAAGCAGGAACGTGGTCTTCAATGAAAGTGTCATGTACAAAGACACGTTGAAGGATACTGGTGCAGGTAAAGATAATTCTGTTGAGGAATTACAGGTTGAGGTGGAACTGCAGAGGTTAAATAATCATACGCCTGAGGAAGACCAGACAGGTCAGGAAGATCAAACAGGTCAGGAAGATCAGTCAGATCAGGAAGACCATACGGATCAGGAAGATGGCTATGATGAAGATGCAGGGGTTCAAGAAATTGATCATCCACCGGATCTCACAGATTATCAATTGGTTCGGGATAAAGAACCAAGGACAAGAACGAAACCGGCAAGGTTTCGGGATGAGAGTGATATGGTTGCTTACGCGTTCGCTGCAGCAGAGGAAGAAGATACTCATGAACCATTGACATACCAGGAAGCAGTTGCTTGTGAAGACAGTTCTAAGTGGAAAGCTGCTATGAAAGAAGAGATGGATTCTCTGAAGAAGAACAAGACCTGGGTGTTAGTAGATCATCCAGCTGGGCAAAAGCTGGTGAGCTGCAAATGGCTTTACAAAATAAAGGAAGGGATTGAAGGTGTTCAAAAGCCTAGGTACAAGGCAAGGCTGGTGGCTCGTGGATTCACACAAAGAGCAGGTATTGATTACAATGAAGTATTTTCGCCGGTAGTTCGACACACATCTATTCGGGTTATACTTGCATTGACTGCGTGTAAAGATTATGAGCTGGAGCAGCTTGATGTAAAGACGGCGTTTTTACATGGAAATCTTGAAGAGGTGATCTACATGAGGCAACCACCGGGATTTGAACAAGGTAACAAGGTATGTTTGTTAAAGAAATCTCTTTATGGTTTGAAGCAGTCACCTAGGCAATGGTACAAGAGGTTCGATGAGTATATGTTGAGCAACGGGTTTAAGCGTAGCAGTTACGACAGCTGCGTATATTACAGGAGTTATGCACCAGGGGAGTATATCTATCTATTGTTATATGTAGATGATATGCTGATTGCTTGTAAAAGCAAGGCTGAGATCGCGGCTACCAAGTCTTTGCTTAAAAGGGAGTTCGACATGAAAGAGCTCGGGGAAGCAAAGAAGATTCTTGGTATGGAGATCTTCAGAGATCGGAGTCGCAAGATTCTGAGGGTGTCACAATCCGGGTATGTTTCTAAAGTTTTAAAAAGGTTTAGAATGGACAATGGGAAGTCGGTTCAGACACCATTGGGTGGGCACTTCAAGCTGTCATTGAAGGATTGCCCGGTTAGGGATTGTGATGTTGAAAGAATGAGTAGGGTGCCGTATGCAAATGCGGTTGGGAGCTTAATGTACTTGATGGTGTGCACGAGGCCAGACATAGCGTATGCAGTAAGTGTAGTTAGCAGATATTTGGCGAATCCGGGTAAACTCCATTGGAAAGCAGTGAAGTGGATTATGAAATATTTGCAGGACACTGTAAACGTGGGTTTGGTGTATGGGACAAATCGTGTCAACCATGTGGACGTAACAGGTTTTGTTGATTCAGACTACGCTAAGGATCCGGATAAGGGTAGGTCTCTCACTGGTTACGCATTTTTAGTACAAGGATGTGTTGTAAGCTGGAAGGCAACGCTACAACACGTGGTGGCTCTTTCAACTACAGAGGCAGAGTATATGGCCCTTACGGAGGCTGTTAAGGAAGCTATTTGGCTAAGGGGACTCTTGGAAGAGTTGGGCGTGAAGCTCAACACTGTTGCAGTTAATTGTGATAATCAGGGCGCGATTCACTTATCGCGGAATCATGTTTTTCATGAGAGGACAAAGCACATCAATGTGCGTTATCACTTTATCAGAGAAGTCTTGGAAGCAAAGACGGTTAAAGTTCTGAAGGTGGGTACTGAACACAATGTTGCGGATGCCTTGACGAAGGTGGTACCTGGACGCAAGTTACAACACTGCCTGAAATTGCTGAGTGTTGGGATAGGCTAATATAAGCCTAAGGTGGAAATTGTTATATCTAGTCTTATATTTTCGCCTAAGTCGTGTCTAGGGTAACCAAGAGTCGAGTAGCCTAGTTTCCTAATAGCTATGAATAAAGGTCGGTTGGCAATGTCTAAGCCCAACCCGACCCGTAGGACTTGTATAGTCGGTTCCCCCTCATCTCTATAAAAGAAGGTGAGGGGAACAAACCAAACACGTCATTCTTTCAATAAAACTAATCGGGAACGATTAGGGATAATACCTTGTGGGGCGTCGCCTTATTTTCTGTCGATTCGTCTGTGTGTGTTTTTCGATCGAACATTCCGCATCTAGTTAATCAGGGTTGTGGGGAATAAACCCTACAAGTGGTATCGAGTAGCCTAGTTTCCTAATAGCTATGAATAAAGGTCGGTTGGCAATGTCTAAGCCCAACCCGACCCGTAGGACTTGTATAGTCGGTTCCCCCTCATCTCTATAAAAGGAGGTGAGGGGGAACAAACCAAACACGTCATTCTTTCAATAAAACTAATCGGGAACGATTAGGGATGCGTCGCCTTATTTTCTGTCGATTCGTCTGTGTGTGTTTTTCGATCGAACATTCCGCATCTAGTAATCAGGTTTGTAGGATTAATCCCTACAAAAACATTTGTGAGTGGCTAGCAGGTCGCTTTAACCAGCGTTCCAAGCAACATGTTCTCATGTGCTGAAAGGAAATATTAATTTATACGCTATGACGTGATGCTCATTGTCATCCCTTAGTATGTGTAATCCTAAATGTTGTCATCAACTCTCTAAGTTTCCTTTGGACATGCATTAGATAATTGCATTTTTGAGTAAATCGTATGCCCAAATCGTTTACTTCATGAGGGTGGCTGTCAAGTCTCTTTCGAAGAGCTTCAATTAGTGTAGCCCTTTAAGACGATTGTATTTAACTCAGTGCAAATTTGTTAGCTTAAAACTCATTCTAAACGAGAAAGGACTTCAAATTAATGAGAATTCCAAGCAATCATATGTGCAGAACCTCAAAGGAGGAGTGTAAGTCCTTTTATTGTGTTCTTGTGTTTTTTATTTGCGTTTTCCAGTTTTACTCCGGTAACTCACTACGTACTAGCTTCTTGGTAGCACTATCTTATTCTTTGGCTCATCGTGCTGTTGTTAAGAAAGAATTTCATTCGAGATGCCAATATGCCTAATGAAATGAAGCTGGATCAGACGCAGAAATGCAACCCCATATTTTGTGTGTGTACATGACTCCATGAGTCATGCGCTCATCACATGCTTGTATAACAAATGTTTTTTTACCAGCTCTTATTGACTAAACAAATAGTGATCAGTTTTTATCATGTCTCTTAAGCAACCTTAAACATTAAAATATATGGCCAATAAAGTACTCCTAATTATGCAATTAATTATCTAAAAAGTTAATTAGTGATATATCATAGACAAAGAAACTTCATGGTTAGGATGCCAATGCTTCAAATAGTCAATTTTATGGGCGCAATAAACTGTATGCATACGCCCGTTCATCTAAGAATCATTCTTGGGCATCTGAAAGCCTAGAGAAACTGCGTATATGTTTATCCCAATATTATTTCACATTATAACATCTTGAAGGGGAAAATCAAATATGGGATCACTTCAACAGAGTTAACAAAATTTTTTATATTCGAAAATTCAACACACAGAGTTGTTGCGTGTGTACACGCCTAGATGCCCTCATCATATAATTGCATAAAATATGTTTATGTCAAGCTATGACAGAGTAAATAAATAGTACAATCAATTTTAACCATGTTACTTCGGCAACATTAGATATTGATTGGTGGCCAATAAGATCATTTATCGTTATGGACATTAGGAAAGTCAGATTTTTCCATGTTAGGTAAGATGTCCAGATTATGTAATGGGATACAAAGACTAAAACACCTTTGGATATTTGTTAGCATGCTATTTTAATTTAAGAATAGAGATTTGTTAGGTTAGAATAATCAAGTTTCAGGCTACAACAAACGATATGCATCTACTCGGGTCGCAAATGAGCCATCTGAGCATCTAATTACTAGAAAGACTTGGTATAACATTAAAAATAATGTTAATTGGAAAAAAAATCTTGATCAATCCAATAAAGTAATTGGTATTGCTAGAAGCCAAGAAAATAATGTTGATACTAATAAGCAATGGGACTAGCCAGCTTGGACCAACTTGGAGAATCAACCCAAATATGAGAGGGATCAGGTGACATCTTGTTCAAGGCCATAGTGAGTTAGTGACACTCGCATAATTCAAGTGAACAAAACAATATCTTCTTCTTGCAACGGAAGTGTAGAAAGTAGATATATCTTGTTCTCCATATGTCGAGATTTGGCTTCTTTGCAGAAACATGTTGTAATATATCATGTGACTTCCTAAACCCTCTAACTTCTCCCCTTTTTGTAGAATCATTCTGCTTTAATACCCCAACGGAAAGCTAAACCCAATCTCGTGACAGAGACAGGTCCACAATGACTAGCTAAAGATGTTTATCACATTCTGTCAGCTAGTAACAAATTAGAGTAATGTACTGGTATAATTTTGACCTTTTGATGAATCCGTCTTTAATGGAATTTATACTAATACAATCACTAGGTAATTAAATGTGGATATATCGGACGGTACTTGCTTAGAAAGCTTGAGGACTGCCCTTTAGGCAACCCGCATGGGTGATAATTAGAAGTACTTTGTTGGCAAAGCATTTGAAAAGGTTGCCTGTTCGTCCATTTTCATCCAGGGTTACAGCTTCTACGCCAAGGTTAGTACCTATGTCACCCAATGAAACATTGTATGATGGATTATTTGCACCTTCCAGGTATTTAGTAGTACATACCATCTGATAAATAGTGAACCCATTGTAACATGCACATTGATACAGTACCCAGTCGCTAGTAATTTTTCTCCTGGAAAAGCATCCCCAAAAATCTGAAATTTATGTATTGCAGGCAGTGGATCATAATTAGCATCTTGTCCTATCAGTTACAAGAGTAGGAACTTGTATGCTACCAATCTCACCATTTGTTCCTTTACTTTCTGGTGTAAGAGTTGCCTCCTGAGTCCTGCCTATTGAATTCAAAATATCCTTGAGGTGAAATCATTGACCATACTTTTCTTGCGACGATCCCTCTTTGAGGAGAAAAATCTTTTCTTTCTTGAATTGACAAAGCAAGATCAAGATAGCCAACAACCTCACTCATCGTTTGCCGCTGATTTGGATGACTAAGCACACATCTAGCCGCTATGCAAGAGAATTCCTTGAAATAACTCCTTGAAATTTGGTCCCGGCCATAATTTGAGAAACTTTTCCTTGTTTAATACGATCTTGGTCCCATACTGCTAAACCCTCATCCAGAGCGGGCCTACCACACAACACCTCAAGCAAAACAACCCCAAAGGCATAAACATCAGATTTTCTTGTTAGTCTACCTGTGTAGAAATAACTCGGATCCATATACCCAAAGGTACCTTTAAAACCTGTGCTACTGTACATACGTGCCTGATTTGTTGGTCCTATTTTAGCTAATCCGAAGTCAGCAATCTTGGCAGCAAAGTTTTGTTCCAGCAAGATATTGGATGTTTTCACGTCACGGTGTGTGGCTCCATTACACTAACCAATCAAGCACACTAAGTTACAATGACGCAGCCTTGAAAGCATCTCAACTTCGACCCAAAACTCAGTTGCTCCTTGATCGGACAAGGAATGCAAACGTCTAATAGCATAGGTACGATTAGTTGTTCCATCCATGATAATTTCTTTATACACCCTCCTGAAACCCCCACGACCAATGCACAGTTTTTCTTTAAAGTATTGCTCCACATGTTGTAAAGATGGGATGAAGTCTTCTTGTCTTTAGTAGTTGTAGTAAAATTTGAACAAATCCTCTCGAATACGAAATATCTGATCTTTGTCCAATTGTCCCCAAGTAAAACAACTCTGTTCACTTCAGGTTTTTTCCTATAGTACATATTATAACCCAGTTGACTTCAAAACTTTATACGACATGATGTTTTAACAATTGTTTAGGTCATGTTAAAACGATCGTCATCCTAATGGCTATGCACCTATAATTATAACAGATAACAAATAGTGAAATTTAACAAGCATGGTGGCGTAATAGGGGCAATTCCGACACCTACAACATCTTATAGGGTCACTGCGTTGTGCCTTTTAAAAGAGCTATGTGTAGTCCGTCCCTATAAATTTTATACGGCACACCAATTCAATATAACTAAGACACCTTCATCAGCTCTAACATCTTATAGGGCAAATAGGTCCTGCAACAAACCTTTAAAAATACCGCACTCAATCACTTGGTTATGTGTGATATAACACACCTGTGGCGTCGCGATAGGGAAAAAGTAGCCTGTAGCGTGCCAACTTACAGAATTATAGAAGACTTATAAATTTGACAGATCCAACAATGAAATAAAAGCAGTTGATTCTAGATTCATGATATATGTTATGTCGTTGACTTAAATTACTGTAAAGTGAACAAAGACTCATAGTCAACTGAGTGTTGCCGTCCTCCTATTATTTTGTTATTATACGAGTAACGTATGCTAGTTTTTTTAAATGACCGAAACCTATTCGGACCCAACCCATTATTTAGATTCAGGCGTAACCCATAAATACCCATGTTTCTAGAAGACCCGAGTAAACTCAGTCCCAGTTACACCCAAACTCACTTCGACATGACCCACCTCTAGTTATTTTAAGACTTGTAAATTGATTATGATTGATAAAGTAGAACTTGAGAGTCTTATCACGTTTTTGTCTAACAGTATCACCTTATTACTTTATATACTACCACAGAAAACTCTAAATAGAACGGTGAAATTGCCTTATAAAGAGCGGTTTTGAACCGATCTAACAAAGGGTGATCTTTTTAAGCCGAGCTACATATAGATCGGTTTGAAACCGTTCTTTTTAAATTTGCAAATAGATCGGTGCCTTTCCAAACAACTGATCTATTAGAGGTGTACTCTTTAATGGTGGTACTAAATGAGTTACAAGGGTTTTTAACCGATCTAATTAAGAAAAATATTGATACAAATTATAATCCTATATTTTTATTTTTCCAGATTTATATTATCCAAATATGCAGGTTTTTCAGAATATAATTCATTGCCAAATAATATAAAAACATGAAGGTTTTCCATATATACCAAATAAAATTCAAGCATAAACAACTAAGATTAAATGAGCATTCCAGTTATAAACCAAACGAACTTAAACTAGAAAACGTCAATTGCAACATATTTCCAAACCCTCAAAATATGAGCTTCGTCACACGTCATACTAACTACTTCAAAAATCAAAGCTGGTTCGTTGCAAATATAGGTACAGGTACATCCGCTCCCTCCTCAAAAAGCAATCCAAGCTGGAAAAAAAGTAAAGCTCGATGACCATTGGAACCATTTCCTTGTGAGCCTTTCGTTGTTGCTGTCAATGTAAAAATGCAAATCAGTACATCAAATTATGTTGGTGGATTAACATAATACTATGTATACCTTGTTGATCTACTTAGCTCACTAAGGCATTATCTTTATCCAATTCTCCCAATCTACTTCAAGGTTGAAACATTAACTTTACAGACTAGTATTTTGTACAAATATGGTTTCTATTATAATCACTTTAACACACAGAAAAGTGAAAACCCTTATAAGGATAGCTTAGTTGCACAGGCTGATAGAAATTTCCGACAAATAACAAAGATATTAAAAATATATACCTTTGATTCATAAGCAGATAAAGTATTTTGTATCATTCCAGACACTTCATCAAGAGAATGACTTGAATATTTTTCATCTCCTACTTGTTAAAAGAGTTGTGGGAAAAAATGATCCATATAAGAATTAGCATAACACAAAATAAATGATCTACCAAACAAGGCAGTGGGTAGACAAATTTCTTTTCGAGGAAATAAAAGGAAAGAAGTGTTGCTCATAGATTTGTTTAAATCAAGCTGGATTTTCCTCCACTTTTCATCAGACTGTGCTTTCTCATGTAGCTCATTTTGCAGGTTCTCAATCCTTGTTTCATGATCAAATGTGCACTTTTCAAGCAAACCTCATATCCTATGATTCTGATTTATATAAAAAAAAGTAAGCAAAATAAAGCATTTATTTGAGAGTGTATTTTTGTATGTACTATATGTTTGTATCTATTATTTCATACGAGATTTCAATAGCAATTCTATAGCCTCTAGACCTTCTTGATAAGCAAAGGAACTGAGAAGTTTATGACATAGCTTTCTTGTGCGAAGAGTTAGTTATTAAATCTCAATATCTTTGTATACAAATACTTGAACTCAATAACTTCGAATAATTCATCTGTATTATTACCTACATTTTTGGTTGCACCTATCAAACACTAATACGTAACAATGTATCTTTTCACATAACACAATTGCTACGATGCATAAACTTAGTCTTGGGTTTTTTTATATTCTATCGTTAGATTCTAAACAATAAAACTATTTTGATTTTAAAAAGTCATTAAAAAATAAAAATTCATATAGAAAAGATGATGATAGGTTATTATCTTCCCTTTTTCATGGAATGAGACAATTCAATAAATTATAGCACGAGTATACGAAGAACCATGTTAAATGAGGTCCACGAGGTCTTATTGCTGCTGCTGTTTATCAGTACTTGTGCAGGCTTCACATGATCATGTGTTGTCAATATAAGAGTTTGTGTGGTCATATATTAAAGCAATGAGATCCAAGGAGTAAAATGTACTAAGCATGCTTTATACTGTTCATGTTTTATTCATTGTAAAGCAGAGAGACGTGAGAGTTTTTGGGACTTTGGTATGTGCACAAATTAAAGGAGTATAAGAGCACTGTAATTGGAAACAATGTGGTATTGGTGTCCACTTGAGATGTTGTCCAAATATAGAGACGTTTTGGTTATTGTGTTTAACCAAAAGACAAAGACGTGAAGTGGTCTGCTTAAGAAAAACTAGTAGTTTGATGTGACTACATGAACTGAGAAGTTTATGAACATCAAATGTCGGTATAGTGGTTTGAAACCTCAGTGTGCTATTATTGTAGCAATTATCAAGGCTCTTAAGATGCACGGTGGTGGCCCCAAGTTACAGCTGGAAGGCCACTTGATCGTGCTTATACTAGTCAAAATGTGGCTCTTGTAGAAGCAGGGTGTTTGAATCTACTTATATTATCTATAAAAACATAAATCAAAACCGAACAAAACAAAGAGACCAATAAACCACATTTGGTTTTATAATTGGGGATTAGGCTTTCAGATTAATAGCAATTTTGAATAATTAAATATCAATATCAAATAAATAGCAATCGAATAGCAACCTGGCTACCATTTCATTTTGCAAAGAAAAAGAAGAATGCTCTTACAAATTACAAGTATTGCTCTGATTTGATTTTTAATATTCTTACATGTCCCTATTTTATAAAAATGGTCTCTGACCTTTCCAAACTTATGCACATTTCTACACCTTCATGACCGATGAGTACAACTAAATCTCATTAACATACAAGGAATTTTATAGATAAACTTTTTTAATAAATTAACACTAGCCCAAAGTCTTTAACTAAAACTTCATTAACCCCATAATACTTTCGACCCCTGCGAGCTACAAATCCATCCAGTCTTTATCCAAATTTCGCCATTTTAATTTGCTTAAACAGTATAATCCGAAATACTAATCTATTAAAATATTCCATATTTCTGTTGAATAAATTAGATATACAGAAAAATTTAACCTTAATCTATTTTAGCCAAATATATGCTTATGTTTTCTATTTCCAACAGCCTAAATCTAAACAGCAACGAATATAAAGAAAAAAGTCAAAACAAAAACATCTCGTCCGTATAAATCAATTTAAATCTATTGATGAATAAGAAAAAGGATCAAATCGTTGAATATTTAAAAGATGAAATTAATCAACGATGTGCAAATTAAAAGTAATAAATGAACAAAATGAAATAGATGATATACCTGACGAGTGGATCTGGATAAGAATTGAGCCCTTGTCTTCTCCTTAGTTGTGACTGTCTTCTCCTTCATCGTCTAAATTGTTAAGTCCATCTTCTTCTTCATCATCATGATTGTCTTTGGACTGGTCATTAGTAGAAACACGACACACCATAGTGTTGGATGAAAAGATTTTGGGACTTAAAAGATTTTGGGAATGAAAAGGGTTTGTAGATCTGGGGGATAAGGTTAGCGGTTGATGTATGTAAAAAATATAATGGATTGGATTATGTATATTTTGGGGAATAAATGAAATACTTTAGCGGCAAAGTGAAATATTTTAGAGATTGGATTTGGGTTCAAGATATAATGAAATTTTCGTGCAGCTGGAAGTGAAAAAGTAGCCCGCTCAAATAATTAGTCTTATATAGATCGGCCTTTTAAACAATAACCGTTTTATTTAAACAATAAACTCTATTTTAGGATGAAGTTAAATAGAACGGTTATTTATATAAAAAACGTTCTATTTAAGACTCAATGAAAGTTTGTGGGAGTTTGTGACAACTTAAAAAGAGCGTTTTTTTCATAAAAAATGAACTATTTATTTTTCAAAATAGATAGAACGGGTTTTGTTTAGATAACCGTTGTTTTTATCCGGTTTCTCTTTAAATAGTTCACTTTTTAGCAAAACCACACTATATAGAGTGATCTATATATCACTTTGTGTAGTAGTACTATATATTAGGGTCGTATGGGTTTTTAACGTTTTAGTACATGTACCTAAAGATAGTTAGGCAGCAAACACATCCCTATTACCTCACAAGTAGAAGAGTTTCTATAAAAAATACGAACAATGGTCTATATTATTACTACACCAGCAAACACATCCCTATTACCTCAAAAGTACGCACCTCGATATCACTAATATAAGAAAATGTTGCAAAGTACTGGTAGTAATTTTATCTGTTGCATTAAATCATCAAGCATACCCCCTATTGAACGTGTTAGAGACTCAAAATTCATATACATTAACATTAACTTTGTTTTAAAATCATAGTTTTAAAATCTTGTTAGGTTAAATAATGGAACAACAGAGAACAATATAAATAAATGGGCAACACGATTTCAAATGCAGTGTTCATGTGAGCAAGTGTAGTAGTGCACAAATTTGCTCCGGTTGGTTCGGTTCTGGTCTTGTTTATGGGTGACCGGAACTGTAAACGAATCTTACCTTTTATTGAAGCCTTTCGAAGCTTTATCAAATTCGCACGAAGTAGCATCCTCGACCTAGTATCACACTCCACTGTTAACGTCTTTAAAACCTTTGAATATGACAAGATGAACTTTAGAAACTCTAAATCAAGATAACCGCGCCCGTTTGTGTATTTCACGGTCTTCAAGTTCACACGCATACAGGTTGGAATGGACTTTAGTTTATTCCATCGACAATCATGTAAATCCTTTTGATTTAACACACAAAAGACAAACAAAACCCAACATTAACCATAGAGATATAAAATGAAAACAAATCAAACTGTTAAGAAAAAAGGCTAACGTAAATACCGTTCCAATGGATAAATGTTCCAATTTTGGAGATCTTTCAAGGAATTGAAGTAATAAGGTCGACTGAGGACCAACATAGCCTTCTAACTCCAATTGCTTCAAATTGGGAAAAAACATGGGCAAATCCAAGTGATTTTCACCGTGTGACCAATCCTATAGTTGAATGAATAAAAACAGTTAAATTTAACATATTATCAATAAATACAAATTGAAAATTAAACAAGATAAAAAGAAAGCGCTGATGGTTTAAAAAATGGAAAAAAGAAAACATACCTCGATGTTTAAAGTAATTGATTTTGCTTCACTGATTGCATTTAAAAGTTGAACCAACCGATCACCATGACATACTACACATGAAGCCTTAGCACTGATTAGAGATGGCATCTCCTCTATTACAAAAGAAAAGTCAAGAAACCCATCAAACAAGAAGTATTCTAAATTGGGAAGATTTAAAACAACGTTGTCTCTAATTGATTCAGAGCAACTAGCATTTACTTTCAACTTCAATCGCTTCAAAGTAGGTATGTTGAAGTAGCTGCCTCCTTCATTGTTCCAACAATCCATTTTCACATACAAATGTTCAAGTAACGGACACCCATGGATTAACTTCAATGCACTCCCCCAACATTGGCCTTGAATAACGACATCGAGTGTTTTCAGATTAGGAAGATTGAAAAAAGATGGGCATACTACACATGAAGCCTTAGCACTGATTAAAGATGGCATTTCCTCTATTACAAAAGGAAAGTCCATAAACCCATCAAACAAGAAGTATTCTAAACTGGGAAAATTTAAAACAACCTTGTTTGTAATTGATTCAGAGCAACTAGCATTTACTTTCAAGTTCAATCGCTTCAGAGTAGGTATGTTGAAGTAGTTGCCTCCTTCATTGTTCCAACAATCCATTTTCACATACAAATGTTCAAGTACCGGACACCCATGGATTAACTTCAATGCACTTTCCCAATATTGGCCTTGAATAACGATATCGAGTGTTTTCAGATTAGGAAGATTGACAAAAGATGGGCAGGAAAAGGATGTCTTGATATAATCTAATTTTAATTTTGTGAGAGTCTCGTAAGTGAAAAGGCTCGTAGGCAACTTGAGATACTCACCTTTCATGTCAAGCTCAGGAACATTTAACCCAATTGCTTTACTAATCAGCTCTCTCCAATACGACTCTGAATTAGAGTAACATGAAAAGTGCACGCGAAATATTTTAACCTGTGCTATCTTGCAACGTTCAAGTACCCAATCCACGTCTTTTGGATATAAATATTTATGGTCGTCTTCAATTGTGTCAAAGTTAAGGTAATGTACGAAAGTCCAGGTGTATCTCCATGTTTTGGACAAAAGGCTAGTTCTCACTGCAGACTTTGTAGGCATTAGGGAGATTATGTATGAAAGAACATCTTGAGGCAGGCTGCTAAGCCTATCTACAGCATGCTCACCTATGAAACTCATTTTCCTGATAATTTAAACACACAAATTTTAGCATCGTCTGAAGTTTTTCTAGAATAAAATGGTTATGTGAAGTTCTTAACTAGTCTCAGTAAAAAAATTACTAACAGCAATAATTCATATTATTTGCAGGGAAAAATAGAAGTCTAAAGTGCACCTTTCTTCTGCCACCATATATACTACATTAGACTTTAATGATGAAATCAATATACATTGGTGAAAAGAAATCATAAAAAACAAATAATTACTATCATAATGACATAATGCAAAACGGAACAACAATAAACGATTCAGGGCCATTTTTGCAACAATGAACAACAAACTATCTAGGATTTAGAATTTGAAACACATCAAACAACATTTACAACATATTGGTATTTGCACATAAAAATATAAGTATGTTTATACATGTATTAGCACCACTACGTTTTGGAAACCTAAATCCTGCCTGGTAACTAACTGCTTGTGAAAACAGCCAGTTCATTATTTGTAACTTTTGCTACATTTACCTCCTATGAGTGTGGGAATCATTCTTAAATCGCTAAGTCTTGAACCAAACACTTAAACATGTAATTACACGAATATCTAAGACACGAAACGAAACGAATATGATCTATTTGATAACCTAACATTTTTATATCCCAATTTCCTGCCAAGTTTCATGAACATATAACATGTAATTACACAATCATATATAATCAATCAAGCATCACCTAGTTTGTCATAATCATACGTGTCTTAGATTCAAGTACACTCATACATACAAACCATTGACATCAACAAAATTGCATTAATTAATCAAAACCCTAAAATAAGTGCTTTAAAAACTAGGGTTTATCACGTTAAAATAAGTATTTAGCCTACCATGATGAAGAACATAACAAAAAAATAGTAGGATTATCAAATAATAAGAAGATCGAACCTGCACACAAACGTGATTGTGCTCCAATAGACTCGTATTCCCTTGTATTTATACTTGCGTAGAAGCTGACCATCAAAAGCGAATTATGGGCTATATGTTATATAACTTACGGCCCATGATACTAATTGACATGGAAAATGACATGTATTCATGTGATTGTGGATTTAATAAATGAACTACATGTTGACATGTTGTACTCGCATATATCTTGGAAAATTGATTTGTGACAAATAATTAATGATATGTTAATTGATTCAATGGTCGAATCAGTAATTCGATGATTCGACTTAATTGATATGGTGGTCGAATCAGTGAACCGGTGGTAGAACCCATGAGCCAACGACTCGACTGGTTTGACCAGGTGATCTATCCCGTGAACTGCTGAATCGAATGGGTTGACCCGGTGGTCGATCCAGTGACCCGGTGGCTCTACCGGTTGATCCAATGGTTGAACCCATGACCCGATAATACTCAAATTTATATTAGAAAATATTAAAAAGTTCACTTTAAAAAAGAAAGTAAATTATATGTAGTATAAATTAGAGAAAATGATGAAAAAAAAAACTGTATGAGACATCAGACATGTAAAAAAAAAATGGGTTAAATATATTATTGTTAGGTTTTGGTAGGCCTATTTATATCATTATTCAATTGACAATTGTGTAATAGCAGAATATTAAGATATAGTTACTGATAGAACTGTTCATCGAGTTAATGTATAGTTAACATCATTTTTGTTTGAGTTTAAACGAAGTATATCAGTCGGGAGAAGAATTCAAACATTATAAACTACAGCCATTGGTAAGTTATGGAATTGCAAGCCACCAAATTTTCATACTTCAGAAAATTACGAGCTGTTTTACCAAAGATTAATGTTAATGTTAATCTGGAAAAAAAAAACATTCCGGTTGATGAGGATAACGAAGCGTATGATGAAAACGTTTATGAAATATCATTCTCCTACAGCTACCATGAATGTGGTTTCAATTAACACTTCTAAGAAGAACGACATGACAACCACGACCTCTCGAGTTGGTTGTATGAGTAGTCTAAAGAGAAGTATGATTGTGACGCGTACAATCCTTATGATGATGGTTCTGTTGAGAGTTTCCAAAATTCGGAGTTCTCTTTTCGTTCTCTTTTTTTTCTTTAGCATGGGTATCTCGTGCATTGCAGGCTTGCAACGGCAGTACCATTGTAATCAAAACTTTTTTCCAGCGACATTATTTTTCAAGATATACCAAGAATTTCAGAGAACAACTTCTATCGCAGGTTATCTCATAGTATAAATTTGATAGAGTACTCGTGCATCTCGAAGCATGCCTATACGAAAACATGTACAAAGTAGTTAGTAGTATTACGAAATTGTAATATGATAGAAGGTGAAATGTACTTGCTAGCAAACAAAAGTTGTGTAAACATGAGTAGTATAAAATAAATGTTGTGCCGTCTTCCCTTCCTCCGGCTTCGAGAAACATATACAATGACATGAATCTGTACATTTTGCTTTATTATTTTTTGTTGTTAGCATTTCCCTTTTTTGTTTTCTAATTTGATATTTTTGTGTTTAAATAATTTTCATGTTATGTTCTATTATACACTAGTTATAATGCATGTGCACGTAGAGTTTTTTTCAATAGTGTTGAAATGAGGACTTAATCTGTAATCCCATATTAAACATCAAGGACTTATTGCGTGTGTTTTATTCTTGCAGTTATATCTTTGGCTGGTGGATGCTTTGCTTGGTGAACGTTGAGGATTGAAGTTGCCACTTTCTCCCTAAGTTGATAGCTAGACAAGCCCAAGCCCATGTGTTTGGCCCATATGCCAAACGGCTCTTTTAGCCACTTTGTTTAGATAAAAAGAGAGGAGCGTCTCACTTTGTTTGTATCGCTTATCATATAAACTGTGTGTGATTTACACACAGTGCTCTCTCTCTTTCATCTTAATCTTGTAAACCCTAGTTTGATCTCGTTTTGTTTATGCTTTGATTGTAAAACTATTATCAAATAGACAATAGAGTTGCAAGTGATTAGCACTGGTAACTTTTTTCTTTTATCTTATTTTATCTTTTGAATCTTTGATAAATAAAAGTTTTGATGTTTAAGGCTATTCTGATCATGTTTTTCTACATGGTATCAGAGCATGGTTACTAAATCTTGATGAAAATTTTTTTATGGTTCGTTTAAAAATTGGGGGTTTTTGGTTATTTATACTTTTTTGATAAGATCTGCTGTTGAAATAGCTAGATCTGTTAATATTACTGGTTGAATCAAAGTTTTGAACCTTTAATTTTTTTGAGATAAAATTAGGGTTTATGAGATTTGCTCTCTTATTCATTATTATTATCGATTGGGTTGATTGGTGGTGTTGTCCATTGATTAAAGTGATTTTCCCTAATTTTTTTCAAAAAAAAAATCAGGGTTTCATCTTTTATTGGTGGCTTGTTCGATTGGTGGTGATTCGCTGGTTCTATCACTTTCCCCAATTTTTTCCTTGAAGAAATCTTTGGGGATTGTGACTTGGAGATTCTGTCACTTCTTAGACTAAGTGAATCTAAGAGTGACAGTTCGATTGAGCTTTGGTTTATTGCACTGTAACACCTCTGCTTCTCTCTCTTTGATTGCTATTTGTCTTTGTCTGTTTATTTATTATTGCTTGTTATTTGGGGGTTTGGTAGTTTTTTGTTCTTTCATACCCTTTATTTGGATCCTCACTTGCTGCTTGCCCTTGACCTACCACCCTTGAGTGGTTTGGATTCCTAGGAACTTTGTTGGCAGTATTGTGAGTTCTTTTTTGACCTCTTGACCCTTCACCATGTCTGAACATGGTGATGATGATGCTATAAGTGTAACTGACCCAGTTACACTCATTAGTATGCTTGACTTGAGTGACCCATTACACTTGCACCCTAATGACTCAGCTGTTTTAACTGTTGTCACTATGAAACTTAAGGGAACTGAAAACTATCAAGTTTGGGCTAATGCTATGTTACTTGCTTTGGAAGGGAAAATAAAATTGGTTTTATTGATGGTACTTGTAAAAGGTCTGTAACTGATGAGGTTTTAGCAAGGCAATGGGACAGGTCAATGTTGTTGTGTTGGGTTGGATTCTTAACTCTATTTCTGAGGAACTTTTCCTTGGACAATTTTTTTCAAAAAAGGCCAAACATGTTTGGAAAGAGCTAAAAGAGACATATCATAAGGTTGATGGTTCTGTCATGTTTAGTTTGCATCATAAGATAAATACTTTGAAACAAAATGGTTGTAACTTGTCTGATTATTATCACAAATTGAATGCTCTCTGGAAACAATATGATGCTATAATTGAGTTACATGCTTGTGTTTGTTCTGCTTCTAGTGAGTTTAAAAAACATAATCAGCTATTGAAACTTATGTAGTTTTTAATGGGGTTGGATGATTCTTATACGAGTATTAGGAGTTCTATATTGTCTAGAGAAAGCCTTCCTGATGTTAAGGGGGCTTATGCCATCATCTCTGTTGAGGAATCTCACAGAATGGCTTCAAGCAGTGGTTCTGGTCACTCTCAAAGGGCTCAGACCACTGCTTTCTTGTCTAATGGGCCCACCAGAAACAATGTTCAAAGAAATCAGAACCCTAATGCTAATATATTGAGACCTATAACCAACAACTTTAATCAGAATGGTAATCAAGGGAACTTTAGACCTAACAATGGTAATACTGGTTTTAGACCTAATAATCAGAATGTTGTGAGACCCAACTTCACCTCTAATGCTGAATTGGTTTGTGAGAACTGTGGGTACAATGGTCACACCATTGATAGGTGTTTTAATATTATTCGGTACCCTAGTGATTTTGTTCATAAAAAAGGGGAAATCAAAATTTCATAGGGAAAAATGTGGCTAATAACTCTGTTGGTTCTAATAGTGCTACTGGTTTTTCTGATGAACAAATGGCTACTCTTCTCTCTCTTTTTAAAGATAACAGTGGAACTGGGATGTACAAGCCAATATGGCAGGTACTGTTTTTAACCCTAGCAAGGTTTTTAATGAAAATTTTGATAAGTTCTATTGTTCTAATACCAGTTCTAAACTTGGGATGACTTACAAGGGGAAGGTTATTGACTCTGGGGCTAACCAACACATGTCTGATAGTGATAGGGAACTTGATAATGAGTTTGATATCTCTCATCTTAAAATCAAAGTTGCTCATCCAAATGGTACTGAGGCTATTATAACTAAAATTGGTACCCTTAAACTTCCTAATGGTCTGATTCTTGTTGATGTGTTGGTTATCCCTGAGTATTGTGTTACCTTGATTTCTGTGCATAAGCTTGCTAAAGATAATATGATTTTTGTTGTGTCTGATGAAACCAAGTGCTTCTTTGTTAACCAGGATTTGAATCTGAAAAAGGTGATGGGGATTGGTAAACAATGTGGTGGTTTATACTATTTAGATACTAAAGGTATTAATTGTAAAAATAAAAACAAACTTGTTACCTGCTCTCTGTCTCATTATTATTGGCATTATAGACTTGGACACCCTGCTAACCCTGCCCTTAATGTGCTTAAACAATCCTTAAAAATTGATAAAGATGAGAAAACCTTTTTTGTGAAGTTTGTCAAAGAGCTAAACAAACGAGAAATCCTTTTCCTTTAAGTGATCATAGAACCAAAAAACTTGGTGATATTGTTCCTCTTGACTTGTGGGGTCCTTATAGGGTTACTAGTCACTCTGGCCATAAATATTTCTTGACTGTTATGGATGACTATACTAGGGCTGTTTGGTTGTTTCTTATAAAAACCAAAGATGAAGTGTTTTCCAACATTCAAAACTTTTACAATTTGATTAAAAATCAATTTAAAGGTAATGTTAAAACTTTTAGAAGTGATAATGGAACTGAATTTGTTAATCAAAACTTCAAAGTTTTTTGTGAAAACAATGGCATCATACACCAAACTTCCTGTGCTTACACACCACAACAAAATGGAATTGCTGAAAGGAAACATAAACATCTGTTGAATATTGCTAGATGCCTTATGTTTCAGGGGGAATTCCTCTTAAATTTTGGACTAAATGTGTGCTAACTGCTACTTATCTTATTAACAGATTGCCCTCTTCTGTGCTAAATGGAAAAACCCCTTTGAAATGTTTTACAATACTTGTCCTAGGCTCTCTCACATTAGAATGTTTGGATGTCTGTGTTTTGCTACTATTCTTAATAGTTCAGATAAGTTTTCCAGCAGATCTGAAAAATGTGTTATGATGGGTTATTCTATTTCTCAGAAAGGATATAGGATTTACAGTCTTGATAGGCATCAGTTTTTTGTTTCTAGAGATGTTAAGTTTTTTGAAACCATATTTCCTTTTAAAGACTCTGTTTTTAATTTCAATTAAAATAATTTTAATAAAGAAAATGTTTCTCAAGACTTAAATCTGTTGAATTTTTTTGACTTTGATAACGCTGAACTTCCCAATGATGAAGAGAGAGCAGCTAAACATAATGGTGACAATTTGTCACCAAGTGCTAGTAGCCCACCTCCAAGTCTAGGTGACACTGGATACATTGCCTCAGGCAATGATACCAGTGATGCCAGCTTGAATAGGGAAGAGGCTGCCACACTTGATGAAAGTGCAAACTCTGAGGGAAATTTAGATATTCATCCCATTCCTTCCCCTCATGTTCAAAACATGGAAGGAAACCATGGGAATGACTCTATAAACAATGTTCAGGGTGTTCAAGGTTTGAGGAGGTCCTCAAGACCTTCTGTTTTTCCCAAGAATTATAATGATTTTGTTGTTCAATCTAAAGTCAAGTATGGACTTGAAAAATTTGTTGGATATTCTAAACCTGATAAAGAAATTTTTTGCTTTGTCACTCAGCTTAACAAAATGAGTGAACCAAAAAGTTTTTTTGAAGCATCTCAGAATCATCACTGGCTTGATGCTATGAACACTGAACTTGCTGCTTTGCTTGAAAATGATACTTGGGACATTGTTGAACTCCCTAAAGGTAGGAAAGCCTAAGGTTGTAAGTGGATTTGGAAATTAAAGTTTAAGTCTAGTGGTGAGGTTGAAATATATAAGGCTAGAGTTGTTGCCCAAGGTTTTGGGCAAAAGGAGGGCATTGACTATGATGAAACCTTTGCCCCTGTTGTTAAAATGGTTACTATTATGTGCTTGATTAATCTTGCTATCATACAATCTTGGCCTATTTTCCAACTTGATGTTAATAATGCCTTTCTTTATGGTGATCTTGATGAAACTGTATACATGAAACCACCCCAAGGATATCTTCCTGGGGGTGATAACTTGGTTTGCAAGCTCAAAAAATCTTTGTATGGGCTTAAACAGGCTCCTAGGCAATAGAATGCCAAACTTACATCTGTTCTTAGTGAAAATGGCTTCATTCAAAGCAAGTCTGATTATTCTTTATACACTAAGTCTCATGGTAACTTATTACTTGTGTTACTTGTGTATGTTGATGATGTTATCATAACTGGGAACAACATTGCTGAAATTGAAAAGTTAAAGAGCTTTTTAAGAACCAAGTTTATGATCAAAGACTTGGGTAAGCTCAAGTACTTTTTGGGAATTGAAGTTGTTGACACTAAGAATGGTGTTTGTTTAAACCAAAGAAAGTATGTGTTGGACTTGTTATCTGAGTAAGGTATGCTTGCTTGTAAACCTGCTAAAACTCCTTTACCCTCTAAACTTGTCATCACTAATCAGCCCACTAGTAAGGACCCCCTTCTTGACAACATTGTTGACTATCAAAAGCTTATGGGTAAGCTCATTTATCTGACTAACACCAGACCTGACATTTCTTATGATGTTCATTGTTTGAGTCAATTCATGCATTGTCCCTTGAACTCTCATCTTAAAATTGCTTTTAAGGTCTTAAGATACCTCAAAAGTTCTCTAGGTTTGGGTATTCATTTCACAAGGAACTCAGGTATGATTCTTGATGCTTATTCTGATGTTGAATGGGCAAAATGTGTTGTCACTAGAAGGTCTGTGACTGGGTATTGTGTGTTTGTAAATGGAAACTTAGTTTCCTGGAAAAGCAAAAAACAAAACACTCTCTCTAAATCCTCCACTGAGGCAGAGTATAGAGCTCTTGCCGCAGTAACCAGTGAAGTGATCTGGGTACTCAAGGTCTTAAATGACTTGCAATGTGATAACTTGCTCCCAGTCACACTTCACTGTGATAGCAATTCTGCTCTCAAGATAGCAGCCAACCCTGTGTTTCATGAGAGAAAAAAACACTTAGAAATTGACCTTCACTTTGTGAGAGAAATTTTTTCAAGTGGAGTTGTTAAAACAGAAAAAGTGGATTCTGCAAATCAAATTGCAGACATCCTTACAAAAGGGTTGGAAACAGATCTACATAACAAGTTTGTCACAAAACTTGGTATGATTAACCTATATGGGATATCAGATTAAGGGGGGATGTTAAAATGAGGACTTAACCTGTAATCCCATATTAAACCTCAAGGAATTATTGTGTGTGTTTTATTCTTGCAATTATATCTTTGGCTGGTGGATGCTTTGCTTGGTGAACGTTGAGGACTGAAGTTGCCACTTTCTCCCTAAGTTGATAGCTGGACAAGCCCAAGCCCATGTGTTTGGCCCATATGCCAAACGGCTCTTTTAGCCACTTTGTTTAGATAAAAAGAGAGGAGCGTCTCACTTTGTTTGTATCGCTTATCATCTAAACTGTGTGTGATTTACACACAGTGCTCTCTCTCTCTCTTTCATCTGGATCTTGTAAACCCTAGTTTGATCTCGTTTTGTTTATGCTTTGATTGTAAAACTATTATCACATAGATAATAGAGTTGCAAGTGATTAGCACTGGTAACTTTTTTCTTTTATCTTATTTTATCTTTTGAATCTTTGATAAATAAAACTTTTGATGTTTAAGGCTATTCTGATCATGTTTTTCTACAAATAGTTATTACAAACAAATTCTCATAAATTATTAAACTATCCATTGAGAGGGTGATTCTATAGAAAGAGCTTCATGAGTTCATAAGCCAGCACTATATTTTTCTCTACATAGATGACATTGATGTGCATAGATGATGACTTTATTGCTACAGATGTGGCAGCTAGAGGAATTGACATCCCACTGCTTGTCAATGTTATTAATTGGAATTTTCCTCCTAAACCAAAGTTATAGAGTGGTTAGGCCTGCAGGGCCGGCCCTGGTGCTGGGCGAGGTGGGCGACTGTCACACCCCACTTGGCGGAATATGGGGCGCGACGTATGGATATCATCACAACAATAGCGTGTCTATAGAGATAACTAAATGATATAATATATGTCATAAAATGGTGACACAAATGTCATGACAATATCTCAACAATGCAGGAGTCTAGGTAAATAGGTAACAGTCCTACCTCTTACCCAAGACAAACAAATAACACAAACAAACAAACATATAGGTGCCAACAGTATCACTAGATAAATGAACAAACAAAGCTAAGAAGGAACGGGGATCTCCTTCTATATGCAATCCTAAGGCATCCAAGTCTAGCCACTTCTATCCTTAAGCTTAACCACATTCTCACCTAAAAGAGACACTAAAACACGTCAACATAAAGTTGGTGAGAGTCATAGGTTTAGACTCCAATGATAAAATCAGTTACAAGCTGTGAATAACAATCAACAACAAAAGAACATATGGACAATGTGTTACAAATATGCATTAACAACTATCAACCAAGATTAATCATACCAAACCAATCCAAGGCTCCTACCTTGCCAAACAACATCATGGTACCATAGATGATCACACTATGTACCTATCCCAAGGCCACTACCTTGGCAAACCACAAGGCCACTACCTTGTCAAACCACAAGGCCACTACCTTGTCAAACCACAAGGCGACTACCTTGTCAAACCACAATAACTGAGACGGCACGTGTCCCCTGATCCAAATTATACACAATCAAGAATCACATAGCAGTTAATCACATACCGTACACACAAGTCCATCACAAACCTTAAAAAACATTCACAACATCAATTTAGAAAAGAACTCAACACAGTGTCTCTTCCATCCCATCTGGAATTCAAAATCAATATTAAACATGGGACTATGAAACTCACCTGATTGAGCTTCCCTAAACATCCGCGCACTAGCAAAAAGCTAACAACCAAAAACACATAATCAAAACATGAACCAAACACTAAAATGGCTCATCAAACTATGATGGACATCTAACCTTCTCCCATATATATACCTCATATATGCTCTAAGAATCTCATTACACCCCCTCTATAAAGCCCTTAACTCGTTTTACTTCATAACACATCCCGTTAACATTTTATCAAAAACAGTCCCAGTTTTAGGTCTCCAAACTATAAGCCAAACACCCACCTAAGCACACCCATGATCTCTGTAAATGGAATACTTATTCCCTTACATATGTTAGCTAACATCTCCCACTTGCCCTAACCTTAAAGCTACTGCTAAGGCCCCGATATATATATATATACTTTTGTCACTCCAGATTTACTGATTTTAAACTTACAAAAGGTTTGTTAGGATTAGGGGGTCTTACCCTAAACCACAACCTTAGCCCAAGTGCAGATACTTACTATAATATATAAAACATCTCTCATGTTCGTTAGAAGATCCCAATGCAACCCTAAGTACCCCAAACAACCCAAAACTTAAAAAGAAAACAGGCTGACTTCAAAACTGTTTTGACCTCCGACTGTTGTAACCTGTTTTTGACCCACTTCCCTACCTCCAATTTAGTTCTCGTTTCTTGCATTGGAAAGCTACTTCAATTACATTTTCAGGGATACTTGGATCGCAAAATAAGAGTTTGTAGAACTCCCAATATGATCAAAACAATTGACTCAAAATTCTGCTTAGTTTTTAAAAACGGGTTTAATCAAATTAAACTAATTAATTAACCCTAACCCCACTAATTACAAACCCTAACTTATGTAATCATTATAACCTCATTATTATAACATTAATTTACTGTTTTTAAATTAAACCCTAACCTAATTCCATCATAAGATGATTAAACAAAACATAAAAACAATTAAATTAAAAAGGGATTTGAATATTTACCTTTGATTTATGAAAACCCCAAAATTTTATGAAGAACCCTAATATTCTCCATTAAATTCGACCTAAACTTGATCTCCAGGGTATTATGATGTGTTTTTAGTTAATAAAAGTCTTTATATAATTACCATACTAATCCTAGCCCAATACAATGTTTCCTTTTTCTCCTTTTTTTTTCTTTTCCAACCGTCTATAACCTTTCCATATCCATTAAATTTCGTTTTTTTTTCTTTTTATTGTTTAATATTATGTTATTAACAATACCTTAATTTACCTTAATTTATTTCAGCTCCTAAAATGTCCAAAACCTCAAAACCGTAAAACTAGTCAATTTTTACGCGTTTTACCGTAAAAGTCGTAAAATATACACTTTTAAAAAAAATCTCAAATTTTGAAATAAACTTTATAACTAAGTCCTAAATGACTTAAAACCATCCCGAAAAATATTCCCGTGACTAAATACCTCTTCCGAGACCTCAAAATGCTAAACCGTAAATCGTAAAAATACGATTTTCTATAATACATATACATATACGTAAAACCACTAAATAACACCATTTCACTTCATAGTCACTACCATGTGAGCTCATGAACATGAAATCATCACACATCGTTTCACTCACAAGGTACCCCGTACCGGAAACGATATCCAAACCACAATCTATACACACCAATAAGCACATAAACACGTAAAGACACGTAACTAGCACAAAATAAAATTAAGTGACGAACCTCAAAACCACGGTTGTCACATCACTCCCTCCTAATAGAAATCTCGTCCCGAGATTTACTCCTTAGGATCAAACACACAAACAACAAATCACATGAGGATACTTGTTCTAAACGAACTTCCCTCATTTCCACGTGAACTTTAGTTCGAGTTTCAAAATACCACATATACAAACCAAAAATAATTAAACCCATTGCCAAACTCTTGACCTCACAGTCAATAAATCTCACAGATGACTCTTTGATAAAACAAAGACTCTTATTAATACAAGTCCCGAATAACCGTACATGCAAAATGCATTCTCAAACAACCTTTACCAATCTCAATACATGAAATGTATCATGTATACAACTCACTTTCCCCAGGTAATTGTATACTCATAAGCTAATGGTCCGATCTTTCCAAAGATCATAAATGGACCTGCAAAACTCTACATCAACTCTTCCATTTTACCAAAACATACCACCCGTTACTATGGGTGAAACTCCCTACATAACTTTGTCACTAAATCTAGTGGTTTCCTCCTTTTCTACATAGCATCCCTTGTTGCTCTCATTCTGTCCACAAACACCATTACCACATTAATAGCCTCTTTTACCAATTCTAGTCCACATTAGGGACAACTCACCCTATCCTTTCATATAGTGCCTCAAATGACATTTATCGACTTCTAGTACGATAACTATCATTATATGAAAACTCAGCAATCGCTAACGAGTTTCCGAACTACCTCTAAATCAATCACCCATGCCCTCAGTGTAATACCTAAGGTTGTATAAATATCTCACTTGCCTATCCTTTTCCAGTTAGCTGGATATACTCATATCCAATCATGTTCATCAACTCCCTTTAGTCCATATGGTTGTCCAAGCCACGCAACATACATGTTGACGCGTTCTCTACTTTAGACAACTCAACTCGTGCAACCTACATCCTTCATCCAAACCACCCTAATACGTCATCCATATAGTTCAAGTTCGTCTCAGCTTCACTTCATTCTTCTTATTCCATGTCTCATCAACCATGCTTGCCTTTCCCAGATGGTACTTGGCCTTGCATATTTTTCTTTCATCACTTAACTCCACCCCTCACCTTTGCCAAATGTTCAATCAAGATGATTGAATATGTGTTGGAGACGTTCATGATCCGTATAGATCATTCTCCACGTCTCGTACACCAAATGCCTCTAGCATTCTAGGCAGATATAACAGTCCAGCTCCACTAGCTAAGTCTATCCAGTTCTTCCAAATCTTCAGTTCCTGCAACGTATAAGCGATCACCTTTCTTTGTCGTCCTCGTACGCGTCCAAGTCCTTGCTCCACGTATCGTCATGCTTCGCGAGTTCATCCAGTCCTTCCGATAATGCCAAGATCGGCTCACTATCCAATCCACCTCTTCAGCCTCCAAAATGCTTCCTCATCCTTCTTCACTTCACCCCTTGCTGGTTCCATGATATGTCATCATCTCTAACTACTCATCATGGTAGACTTAATACTAAAACTCACACTTGAAAATCTCACGTATAATTCCACTCCAAAACCAACACATACTTCGCCTCACTCTCCTTCTTAGACTTTGAGTAGATCAAGATGTCGTCGATGCTCCTGATGACAACTCGTTTATACACGTTCATGCACAATCGGTTCATTGAATCCATGAAAACCGCTAGTGCTTTGGTGAAACCAAATGCATAACCGTAAACCCAAAGCGTTCATACAACATCCTTAGCAGTTTCAACTATGTCCTCCTTGCACCCTCTCTTAGCGGCAATACGAATAAATTCCTACCTCGTTCTACTTGCAAAATTCTACACGCATTTTTAAGATCGGTACTTCCTCTCATCGGACCACTCAACCTCTTTCCTCATCCAATCTACTACTAAGCAACTCAACTTCTATCCGGCATTCCTTGCAATTTCTAACAGCTCTTGTTTTTAAATCACTCCATCAACGATTTGCCTTGGAAAGGCATTAACTACAACTCCTCTCACTTCTCCTACTTGCTCTATTTATGGTTCTACCTCACGGTAATAGGCAAACCTACTAAATTTCAGGAAATTTTCGGAAAACTTACATGCCCTACGAACAATCATAAATACCTTTGAGGTATTATATCCCCTTCCAACACTCTCTATGGCGCGTTACTTGTGCTAGTATCCCACAAATCTCTATTCATCTCCTTGGTACTCCTAAGAGACCTCATGACCACATTAGTTTGTCTACGAACTTCTTTCCTCCCCACTAAGGGTATTCCGACCGTTCTCTCATGGTCACCTACTTAAGCGTGTAGGCGCGACTAAGTCTTTCATATGACTACCTCAACGCTCCCGAACAATACGAAACCAAAACTACATCCTGAATCCATCAGATACGATCAACAAATCAAACCAACGGATAACTAATGACATTTCACGTGCACCAGTTAAAACAAGTCAAAACCATGAGACTCGAAAGAAAGCTCAAACCCAAAACGTGTATCAATTCAAAATGACCCATGACAACGAAAAATAATCCAAGAAACACCCAATGGCAACCAAACATATTACGCCCCGCGACATATTATTTAAACCGTACAAAAGATCGACTTTTCCAAAAGAATATATATCTTTTTTTATTATTATTACCTCCCACATCTATGTGACTCAAACAATATACCAACAACCTTCTAGGCGATCTCAAAACTCAACCCAAAGACTAGATATCCCGTGCACCCCAAATAAAAATAAACTACTATTCAAAACTCAACCTTGAACCCGACACTTGTACAACAATTCCGACCAGTCCACTGACCTCCCATGACTATACTTTCTGAATATTTGAAAAGTACGTTCCGAGTACATAAATTTTGGCTTTTGAATCACTCAAAAAGCTCTAAAAATGAACAAGTTATGACCAAAACAATTTTATACTAGTTGTTTTAAAAAAAACTAAAGAATAAACTTAGTGATTAATGTAATCCTTTTAAATGACAGATATAAATGTACGTGAAATCTTCATAAACTCAATTTAACCTTGTATAAATAATTATAAATGACATAAATCGGTCGAACTCAATTATATAAACTATGTAGGTAGAAAGAAATTTTTATTTCGCTTTATTTCAAAGAAAGTCTTTTAGAATTTGAAATATATAAGTGTTGATTAAAATGAAATCTTATTTTACATCTTGTTTGCAACATGAATTCAACACCTTACCCTTATTTTACCGAATACAACCAACTATCTAACCCTATAATAGATTTCCAAGTCCCCCTTTTTCTCAACATCTACCGACCAAAAGAAATGTTAGACCCAACACAAAAGATTTCATTATCTCAAAAGGAATCCCAAGTTATTTCAATAGACTTAAAACCAAGAACACCATTTTAAAACGTACACGTGAAATACGAAACTCAAAGAATACGCTACCAGACACACTTCAAAAGATTCAAAACATCGTTGGAACTTCATTAAACTCCAGCATCATAAAACACGCGCAAACACAAGGTACGTTCAAGTTATAATAACTAGTGAACGACCATATACCATAACTTAACACATAGTAGTATATATACATCCGCATATATATACCTATTAAATCACCCAAAACATACTCGTTACTATACATATCAGATCAACCAATCGCGTCATACACTCGTTTTTCCATACGAGTAATCCCCATCTCACCATCTCACCATGCCACAACAAGGCACAAAACCCATTACCAAAACCAACCCATATCGTGTGACCTCATAATCACATAACACGACTATAACTCAAAACATATAACACACTAAAAAAATAGCCATATCGTAGGCAGCCGTTACATATACCCATATAATATAAATATACCCAAAATCCACATCTCATCATATACAAGCATGTACTAACCCTCTTTCATGCAATCATACTTGAGAACCCATTGAAGTTGTGGTACTTGTATAACTATGTTGGCCACCATACTTATACAATTACCCTTTCCCCAATGCACTCCCTCCTATGATGACACTTATAAGAATCAATACAACATATAACACATAAATCCATCTACTCACATAAGCACATAACCACATAACCAAATAGGTCCAAAACCCCATCTATTAAAATAACATAGTAAAACTCTTGGAATACCGAAATCCATAGTCTAGCTAAACAACATAGACTAAATCCAAAACGAAAACATAATCAGATATAAGTCATGTCGCCCATAAGAGTGGAAACAGCTTAAAATCCTTCCTACCCATGTACTCCTAGTAACTCGAACCACCACACGATTCTTAGGGAACATGACTTAAACATCAAAAGAAAAAATAACATACCTCAGGTATGTAAAATCTCGACAAAAGATAGAAACTACCATGTGCCAAATTATGTACAATAATGTACAATTTAAGCAAAATACGACAATGACTAGCGTGGACGATTATGGTTCAACACGCACTAGTCACAACCCGAACAGAAAATAATATGTGGCTAAGTATGAACTTACTATGGTTCAATTCATACTAGTCAAAACATCGCAATAAATAACATCCCAACACATCAATTTATGTAAAATGCACACATACTCCTATGACGCCTATATGCAGGGACCCTTAAGCTATAGACTAGGCTACGCGACTAGGCAACCTAATTCTCTATAACCATTGTCTCTGATACCATTCTGTCACACCCCACTTGGCGGAATATGGGGCGCGACGTATGGATATCATCACAACAATAGCGTGTCTATAGAGATAACTAAATGATATAATATATGTCATAAAATGGTGACACAAATGTCATGACAATATCTCAACAATGCAGGAGTCTAGGTAAATAGGTAACAGTCCTACCTCTTACCCAAGACAAACAAATAACACAAACAAACAAACATATAGGTGCTAACAGTATCACTAGATAAATGAACAAACAAAGCTAAGAAGGAACGGGGATCTCCTTCTATATGCAATCCTAAGGCATCCAAGTCTAGCCACTTCTATCCTTAAGCTTAACCACATTCTCACCTGAAAGAGACACTAAAACACGTCAACATAAAGTTGGTGAGAGTCATAGGTTTAGACTCCAATGATAAAATCAGTTACAAGCTGTGAATAACAATCAACAACAAAAGAACATATGGACAATGTGTTACAAATATGCATTAACAACTATCAACCAAGATTAATCATACCAAACCAATCCAAGGCTCCTACCTTGCCAAACAACATCATGGTACCATAGATGATCACACTATGTACCTATCCCAAGGCCACTACCTTGGCAAACCACAAGGCCACTACCTTGTCAAACCACAAGGCCACTACCTTGTCAAACCACAAGGCCACTACCTTGTCAAACCACAATAACTGAGACGGCACGTGTCCCCTGATCCAAATCATACACAATCAAGAATCACATAGTAGTTAATCACATACCGTACACACAAGTCCATCACAAACCTTAAAAAACATTCACAACATCAATTTAGAAAATAACTCAACACAGTGTCTCTTCCATCCCATCTGGAATTCAAAATCAATATTAAACATGGGACTATGAAACTCACCTGATTGAACTTCCCCAAACATCCGCGCACTAGCAAAAAGCTAACAACCAAAAACACATAATCAAAACATGAACCAAACACTAAAATGGCTCATCAAACTATGATGGACATCTAACCTTCTCCCATATATATACCTCATATATGCTCTAAGAATCTCATTACACCCCCTCTATAAAGCCCTTAACTCGTTTTACTTCATAACACATCCCGTTAACATTTTATCAAAAACAGTCCCAGTTTTAGGTCTCCAAACTATAAGCCAAACACCCAACTAAGCACACCCATGATCTCTGTAAATGGAATACTTATGCCCTTACATATGTTAGCTAACATCTCCCACTTGCCCTAACCTTAAAGCTACTGTTAAGGCCCCGATATATATATATATATACTTTTGTCACTCCAGATTTACTGATTTTAAACTTACAAAAGGTTTGTTAGGATTAGGGGGTCTTACCCTAAACCACAACCTTAGCCCAAGTGCAGATACTTACTATAATATATAAACCATCTCTCATGTTCGTTAGAAGATCCCAATGCAACCCTAAGTACCCCAAACAACCCAAAACTTAAAAAGAAAACAGGCTGACTTCAAAACTGTTTTGACCTCCGACTGTTGTAACCTGTTTTTGACCCACTTCCCTACCTCCAATTTAGTTCTCGTTTCTTGCATTGGAAAGTCACTTCAATTACCTTTTCAGGGATACTTGGATCGCAAAATAAGAGTTTGTAGAACTCCCAATATGATCAAAACAATTGACTCAAAATTCTGCCCAGTTTTTAAAAACGGGTTTAATCAAATTAAACTAATTAATTAACCCTAACCCCACTAATTACAAACCCTAACTTATGTAATCATTATAACCTCATTATTATAACATTAATTTACTGTTTTTAAATTAAACCCTAACCTAATTCCATCATAAGATGATTAAACAAAACATAAAAACAATTAAATTAAAAAGGGATTTGAATATTTACCTTTGATTTATGAAAACCCCAAAATTTTATGAAGAACCCTAATATTCTCCATTAAATTCGACCTAAACTTGATCTCCAGGGTATTATGATGTGTTTTTAGTTAATAAAAGTCTTTATATAATTACCATACTAATCCTAGCCCAATACAATGTTTCCTTTTTCTCCTTTTTTTTCTTTTCCAACCGTCTATAACCTTTCCATATCCATTAAATTTCGTTTTTTTTCTTTTTATTGTTTAATATTATGTTATTAACAATACCTTAATTTACCTTAATTTATTTCAGCTCCTAAAATGTCCAAAACCTCAAAACCGTAAAACTAGTCAATTTTTACGCGTTTTACCGTAAAAGTCGTAAAATATACACTTTTAAAAAAAATCTCAAATTTTGAAATAAACTTTATAACTAAGTCCTAAATGACTTAAAACCATCCCGAAAAATATTCCCGTGACTAAATACCTCTTCCGAGACCTCAAAATGCTAAACCGTAAATCGTAAAAATACGATTTTCTATAATACATATACATATACGTAAAACCACTAAATAACACCATTTCACTTCATAGTCACTACCATGTGAGCTCATGAACATGAAATCATCACACATCGTTTCACTCACAAGGTACCCCGTACCGGAAACGATATCCAAACCACAATCTATACACACCAATAAGCACATAAACACGTAAAGACACGTAACTAGCACAAAATAAAATTAAGTGACGAACCTCAAAACCACGGTTGTCACAGCGACCGCCCAGGGCAACATATTATTTGATTTTACAAAACAAAAACAAGAATCAAGAATGATTCAACCAACATCCCCTTTATTTTATTAAACTGCGTTAGGCTATCACTTCAAATGTGATACCTACCTTTTTAATCGTACTTACAAAGCAGAAACAAAGAAACAAGTGTATCAATGATCTTACAAACCAAGATCAATATACACAAACAAGATCAAGAACAGAACTCCAAGTATCAACCATGGCGGAACAAACAAGAGAGACAAATATAACAGAATGAATGAATAATAAAACAGCTAAGCGTATGCGATGTATATATAGGAGCTGACTAGGGCAACTTTGCATTTTCCCAACTTGGCAAATAAGGCCCTCCAACTTCCAATACCTGCACACAAATAGCAAACACAAAACCAAAAGAAAATAACAAAGGAAAAACTTACATAACTTACCCTCAACCTTTATATCACTTGTCAAACTTAAACTTAATACCCCCTCTTAAGTTGACTTATGATATAGGTTAACAAGGTTCAACTTATCACACAGAAACTTGTGATCTTTGATGCATAAGCCCTTAGTAAACAAATCAGCCACATTGTCCTCAGATTTGATTTTAAGAGTTTTAATCAAACCTGCTGGCACTTTTTCCCTAAGGAAATACAAATCAATTTCAAAATGTTTTGTCCTTTCATGAAATACAGGATTAGCAGCAATCTGGATAGCAGAGCTGCTATCACAATTGATAGGAACAAGTAAGCAAATATCAACTTTAAGATCCTTCATGATCTTAAGTATCCACATTATCTCACAAGCAACACTATTCATATCCCTATATTCAGCTTCAGCTGAAGATTTAGCTAAAACAGATTGCTTTTTTCTTTTCCAGGAAACAAGATTATTTCCAAGATACACAGTATAACCAGTCACAGACTTTCTAGTGACTTTGCACTTAGCCAATCAGAGTCAACAAATGCAGTAAGACTTAAATCATTGTTTTTCATAAATGAAATACCAGTTCATAGGGAACCTTTAAGATATCTAAGCACATGAAAAGCAAGCTTTAAGTGAGATTTATAAGGATCATGCATGAATTGACTAAGACAGTGAACAACATAAGCAATATCAGGTGTAGTTAAAGTGAGATAGATCAACTTTCCCACAATCTTTTGATAACATGTTTTGTTATCAATAGGAACATCTTGTTCCATAGCACTCTGTTCCTTTTTCTTTCTAGAAGAATCAGGAATAGGTGCTTTAGCTGGCTTACATGCCAACATACCATATTCAGCAAGTAATTCAAGACAATACTTTCTTTGATTAAGCACAAGACCATTGTTAGCATCAAGTACTTCAATTCCTAAGAAGTACTTAAGCTTTCCAAGATCTTTAATTTTGAATTTAGAGCTCAAGTATTTCTTAAAGTCATTAATAATAGATTCATTGTTGCCAGTTATGATAATATCATCTACATATACTAAAAGAGCAACAAATAAATCATTCTCAGTTTTAGTGAAAAGAGACACATCACTTTTACTTTGTATAAATCCATTTTCAACAAGCACACTTATTAATTTTTCATTCCATTTTCTAGGTGCTTGTTTAAGACCATACAAAGATTTAGTAAGTCTACAAACTTTGTTATCATTAGACCCATATCCTTCAAGAAGAGTCATATAGATTTCTTCATCTAACTCACCATATAAAAAAGCATTATTAACATCAAGTTGATACACAGGCCAAGCATTATGAACAACAACAGAAATAAGGCATCTAACTGTAACAACTTTCACAACTGGTGAAAATGTTTCTTCATAGTCAATGCCCTCTTTCTGACTAAAACCTTTAGCTATAACTCTGGATTTAAACCTTTCAACCTCACCACTAACTTATACTTAGCCTTCCACAACCACTTACAAGCAACAGCTTTTCTACCTAGAGGTAGATCCACTATTACCCAAGTATTGTTCCTATTAAGAGCATCCATTTCTTCATTCATAGCTTCAATCCACTTTGGATTTTTAACAGCTTCTGAATAAGATTTGGGCTCATGGATCTTGTTCAGATTATTAGCAAAAACAAAGTTGTGTATAGACAAATTAGTATAGTTAACCACACTATTTATGTCATACTTAAATCTTTTATCTATCTCATAATTGTCAAACTTAGCAGGCAATTTAACACTTCTACTAGACCTTCTTACCTCTGACCTTTCTAGATTATTAGCATTTTCAGACTCAAACATTTGTTTAAATTCTACAAAGTCATCACCCTCAGATTCATAATCATCATCATTATTGATAATGTCATCTCCTTCATGACTTCCTATACTGTCACCTAGAGCATTCTGGCTGCTGTCATTTTTGTCTATGCTAGACTCTTTGACTGCCCCCTAGAATATCTGGCAACATCAGGGGATGCATCACTAGACACATCTACTAAGTCAGGAGTCACACTATTATCCGTATCACTTTTATTGTCTCTCTTTTCATCATAGGGTTCACTTGACTTTGATTCTACTAGGTCAAAAACGTTTTGACTGTTAACACCATTTTCTTCAAAGACAAACTCTTTACTTAACACATCATTTTTAAAAGGGTAAACAGTCTCATAGAGTTTCACATCTCTAGAAAAGAAAAAAGTTTTGGTTTCAAGATTATAAAGCTTATAACATTTTTTTGTATTAGAATACCCCATAAAAACACATTTATCAGACCTAGCAGAAAATTTATTAGAATTATTTAAAACAGTTGCAAAACACAAACACCCAAAACTTATAAGTAAAGAGAGACTAGGAGACACTTTGTAAATCATTTCATAAGGACTTTTTCCAGATAGCACAGATGTAGGAAGCCTGTTAATAAGGTACACAGAAGTTAAAACACATTCAGACCACATGTTTAAAGGAATGCCCCCTGAAACATGAGGGCTCTAGCTACATTAAGAAGGTGCCTATGTTTTCTTTCAACTACACCATCTTGCTGTGGTGTATATACACAAGAGGTCTGATGAATAACACCTTTAGATGTGACAAACTTATCAAACATATGATTAACAAACTCAATCCTATTATCACTTCTAAATATTTTAACAGAAATATCAAACTGATTTTTGATAAGATTGTAAAACTCAACCACTTTTTCAAAAACCTCATCCTTTCCCTTAAGAAAATACAACCAAACAGCTCTAGTGTAGTTATCAACAATAGTAAGAAAGAATCTAAACCCTTCCCTACTCTTAACCTTATAAGGACCCCAAACATCCAAGTGAATAATATAACCTAAAAATTTAGTCTTATGATCACTAAGTGGGAAAGGTTCCCTGGTCTGCTTAGCCTTGTGACACACATCACAAGGCTGAGTATCATTCAGATCATCAATCTGAAGTGTATCCTTTAACACACTCAAAACTTGATCAGATGGATGACCAAGTTTATTGTGCCCGATGCACTTAGATAACAAACAAGAATTAATATTACTATTAAAAATTTTCCTACCTGAATCAAACAACTACAAGCCATTATTCTCACTACCAGTCCCCAGGAGGGACTTTTGAAGAGAATCATGAACAAAACACTTAGATTCAGTGAATGAAACAACAACCTTGTTATCTTTAGCAAGTTTATGAACATATATAAGACTGACTTTGTATCCAGGTACCAGTAACACATTTTTCAAATTAATTTTATCTGTAAGTTTATAATTTCCAACAAACTTAACCAATTCGATAGTCCCATTAGGATGAGACACAATTATATTTAAATGAGAAACATTTATAACATCAGTTAAAGATCAACAGAAAAAGTCATGTGTTGAGAGGCACCAGAATCAACAATCCAGCCAACATAGGTACTATAAGTACTAATATTAGAGTTGTAATTAAAAAACTTGCATGTAACAAAATTTATCACATGATTAGAGAAAGTTATAGTACCAGCAGAACCAGACTGCAACTCACTATTATCTGGCTTAGAACCAATCAAAGCCATAAATCTGTTAATTTGATCTTGAGTAAAAGGCATAGAGTTTCATGTACTTAGATCATTCTTAACAGAAGTAGAACTAGTATTAACACCACCAGAAGAAGTATTAGAATTAATACCACCAGGAGTTCTTTTCTTGAATCCTGGTGGATATCCATTAAGCTTAAAACACCTATCAATGGTGTGACCAGTCATATTACAATGTTTGCAAACCAAGTTGTTATTTCTAGTAGACCCTCTCCCTTGAGAAGATCTATTGTTGTTATTAGTGTTTGACCAATTATTATTGTTGTTAGACCACTTAGATGGTCTAGCAGTAAAAGCAGAAGAATTTGGTCTAACAGATGAATTATGAACCATGTTATTCTTATGAGATTCAACCCTAGATAGGGTAGCAAAAGCAGATTTCACATCTGGTAAAGGATCAGAAGTCAGTAATTGACTTCTTACAACACTGTAAGTGTCATCCAATCTCATAAGGAACTGCATCAATCTTAACAGACTATTATGACTCTTAAGCTAAGGAGCACCCTCACAAGTACAATTAGGCAAGTTAACCAGGGAGTCAAATTGCCTCCATAGACTATTGTAATTGTGATAGTACTCAGACAAAGATGTCCTAGATTGAGTAAGAGAGCATATTTTAAAGTGCAAATTATATATCACAGACCCATCAATCTTATCATATGTTTCCTTAAACTCATCCCAAACATCTTTAGCATTTTTAGAAAAAATTTGCCGTTGATATGACTCTGAAGAAATACAACCAAGAATCCATGACAAAACAACAGCATTACATCTATCCCATTGTTCCTGTAAAAACTCATCTTCTTTATCCTTTTTACAAGTACCATCAATGAAACCCAACTTATTTTTAGTATGCAAAGCAAGTTTGAAAGCAGCAGCCCAAACTTTATAATTTTCAAGACCAGAAAGTTTAGTTGTCACAATTGGGTGACCATTAGTATCAAATGGGTGCAAATAAAGCGGGTCATTAGGGTGAATGACATTAGTATTCTCATCATCAGTATCACTGACATCCTTATCATTTTTCTTGTCACCAGACATGATGACAAGCACAAAAAACAACAATAATCAAAGAACAAAAAACCCCTTGTAACTCCTCTACACAGAACTACCAAGAAACCAAGCAAAAAACTCAACCAATCAATCCACCAAGAGCTACCTAGATCTCTTCGACACCTAATCACCCACTAACAAACTAAACAACCCTAAAGATAAAAGAGAAGAGTGGTATTACAAAGCACGTGCAGCAACAAGCCACCAACAAAAAACAAGATTAATGAGATCAAGCGGATCTCACAAATCAAACCATCACAGCGGAAAAATCACCTGAAAAATTAGCTATAATAACAAGAAATAACTAATTAACCAACACAATACCTCCAATCAAAGAAACCCTAATTTCTGAAATTTTGGGTTCTTTGATAAAACTTACCAGATAAGTAATTAAACCCAATTAATAGCTCAAGAACCCAGACAAACCCTACAGAACACTAAGAGTCAGAATACCCCCAATTTTTAGAAACCCTAAAAATTTAAATGCCCAAAAAACGTAATTAAGCACAATGAAAACACGATTAACCACTAGATTAATCAAGATATTTAATAAAACCAGTTTGGAGATTAAAACCAGATATCAAGAACCAATGGCTTTGATACCATATTCGATTTTACAAAACAAAAACAAGAATCAAGAATGATTCAACCAACCTCCCTTTATTTTATTAAACTGCGTTAGGCTATCACTTCAAATGTGATACCTAGATTTTTGATCGTACTTACAAAGCAGAAAGAAAGAAACAAGTGTATCAATAATCTTACAAACCAAGATCAATATACACAAACAAGATCAAGAACAGAACTCCAAGTATCAACCATGGCGGAACAAACAAGAGAGACGAATATAACAGAATGAATGAATAATAAAACAGCTAAGCGTATGCGATGTACATATAGGAGCTGACTAGGGAAACTTTGCATTTTCCCAACTTGGCAAATCCTCCAACTTCCAATACCTGCACACAAACAGCAAACACAAAACCAAAAGAAAATAACAAAGGAAAAACTTACATAACTTACCCTCAACCTTTATATCACTTGTCAAACTTAAACTTAATACATATTTTGGGGGCATCAAAATTTAGATTCATATTACTGTGATAGAAACAATATTGGTTATACTGAAGTCTTAACAATGGTGGAAGGAGTTAATAAGAAGAAGATGAAGATAGGATATGCTAGGAAAGAGAGAAAAAAACGTTTTATGTATTTAATGTGTAAAAATTGTAAGGGGTGTTGGGTAATGACGTGTTTGTGCAAATTACGTAAAGACATTTAATTAATCCATACTATTTGTTGTCAAATTTTTAATTCTCACCTTCATTTTCTTACATATAGCATTAAATATTTACTTTTTTACACCAAAAAAATCTTCCTTTCAAAATTTTTAATATGTGCACACTGATTGAAGTTTTTGATTTTCAATTTTTATTATACTCACATATTAATATTTTAGAGTATACATTAATTATATACTACGTATTAATTTTGTAGTTTATAATTCACTTATATGGATATCGGGTGTGACATATGCTATTGGGAGATTCGCATATATACAAGTATACTTGTTTATTTGCATATTTTCTTGTAATACAAGTTTTTAATACATAATTACATTACGGTTTAAGCAAGGTATAGAGAAATATGTAAATATGCAAGTTTACTTGGGTATATATACAATTGACCTATCTATTTTAGATCATGAAATGTAAAAAATAATTAAACTGTCGTATTTTAGTACATGCAACACAATAAGTCTTTTGCTACTCAATTTTATGGCGTAACTTTAGTTAGCCAATAATTCTTTCTTGCAGCACCTTTTTGAAAATCTTGCATACGAACTTATTTCCTTGTTCATAACTACGATTTTTTTTATGACCAAGGGATACTTTTTTAGCAAATGTTAACTACAATATCATAATAGATGATTTTGGTTCAAGAAATGTATGGTTAGTTTATTTTAGGAGATCAATTTTGATATTGTAATTCAAAGTTTATATCATTGAATTTTAACTTGTTATTTTTTTTTAAAATTTAACATGATGTGAGAATCAACTACATAGATCGACTAGGTTATAAACCTATAAAAGTACCGTGTTACTTGTTTACTAGGGGCATATTTTTTCCGACTTGCCCAGGGTAACAAAAGACTCAGAAACATCCCTGTAGGCCTGCAAGGGCTAGTCATCGTTTATGTTTCTGATCAGTGCAAACCAAGAAATAAAGATCATTCGTAATCTTGCAAATATAAGTATATAGTAATTAACTTGTGCATAGTATGTAACCTCATATACGTCTGTTACCTTTAGAGTTATAAAGATCCCATATTTAATGACATAGTAATATAGTTCATCTTTATCTTTGAAATTCGATCGGTATGTTTTTTAGTGAGCAGCAAGTTCATGTTATTTTCACTCAAAGGTTTCATCCCGAAAGAAAGTCAAAAAACAATTCATTAGAATGAGAAGTTGCTACATTGTTTTTTTTTAATACCACTATACTATGATACACCTACCAAAAAATCAGATTTTTTATTAATGTGTTCTTTGACAATTGTGACTGTGATGGTGAACAAATAAATGAAATACAACCATAATCCCTATATAAGGAACTATCATCAAACGAATATGATAGCTCAATTCCAGATATATAAAAGCATTATGTTGTTTTTATTTTCCTTCGACTATGAAGAATATCTATATTACGATCAATAAACCACATTTTAAACCTTCTTGGTCACTCTTGCTATAACACAAAGATGCAACAACAAAATCCAAAAAAGGCATACCAATTATCCTCTTCGCCTATAACAGCTTGCAGCTTTCTTCCATTGTTCTCACTGTCACCCAAGATCAGATTCACTCCTGTTATTGTTGTTGGACAACTTGTTTCTTCATTCGAGTCAAGGAATTTGGGTGGTCAAGATCATCATTTCACTTAGTTGAAAATTGATTTCTTTTACAGTGAAATGCACTTTTCATAAGCGGCCTCCTTGGTCTTCCATTAAGTGTTCATTTGGTACTTTGACCGTAACGAACGTTATCCTTTGACCGTTAACCTTAGTTGCTACCGGGACTGTTTTGTCCTTTTCCTTAAAGACCCATATAAACTGAAAATACTATTTAGGCCGAATCCGCTAGTTACATGTGTTTGTTTCGTTAAATAAGTTTTAGTGATTGTTCTTTAGGTTTAATTAAGATAATTCATGTTCATATTCTTAATTACTGTTTTGTTTGTTGTATGTATGTAAGTTTAGTAATAGAAAAGTTTGTTATGTTAATTTAGTGATTCTGCGTCATGTACATGCTAATTTGATCATCACATGTTGTTTACTGATCGTCATTGAATTAGTATTCAGTTTCGTGATGGTGGCGGTGATGGTGGCGACGAAGGTGCTGGGGTGATGGTGTCGGTGATGTTGGCGGTGATGGTGGCAGTGATGGTGGTGGTGATGGTGCCGACGGAGGTGCTGGGGTGATGGTGGCCACGGAGGTGCTGGGGTGATGGTGGCGGAGGAGGTGGTGATTGCGCAAGTGGTAGTGGTGATGTTGGAAGGGATGATGTGTAAAAAAAAGAAAGGACAAAAGTATCCATGTGGCAATGAAATATAACGGTCAATGAATAACGTTCGTTGCGGTCAAAGTACCAAAGTGAACACTTACTGGAAGACCAGGGAGGCCGCCTGCAGTTTCAGAAGACCAGTTACTATATATGCAATCTGGACATACCACATGTATGAAAAGTGCATTTCACTCTTTCTTTTATATCATAAATATCAACTACCGACTCATGTTTTATCTTATCATCATCTGATAGTTTGTTCGGCTTCTTGAATGAGTTTGAAAAGTTAAGATTAGATTCCCGTTTTACGGTGTTACAATGATCAAAGTCGCTTGTGCTTCTTCATGAGCTGTAAATTCAACGCTTGGCTCATGATCATTGGCATCGACTTGTTCATAGTTGAGATCAAGTTCATGGTTAACAGCGGCTCATCAATTAAAGACACCTTTGCTTCTTCGATAGCTAAAAAATCCATGCGAGTCTCTAGCTCATTGGAATTCATGAGCAGCATATCAATTGTGATGCAAAACCTTAATCAAATTACAACCAATATCTATCCATACAATTCAGCTAGACATCAACAAAATTTTAGTTCATCAAATTCAGGAAATGATTACTAAAATGATGATTAAAATGATGGTTACTAATAGATGTATGTTTGGTTTGTGAAATAGGTTCCTATCGTATGACATGTATTTGTGGCGGTAAGATGGTTTGGTTTAGCATGTTGGATAACGGGGTCAAACAGGTTCGGGTTGTTGCTGAGCGTAAAAAAGATGAAGAATGGAAGAACATACTAAAACTAAGAGCATAACCAAATCCTAACCCCTAATTTCTCACGATACTGAATCAATAGATAAAAAAACATTTAAAAATTATTCGAATATATTTGTTGGGTGACTTTTTGCTGTTCTGAACCATTTGACCCATTTACCTTGTTAAATTTTTCGATTTGGACCAGTTTGGATAAATCCTACAAAATGGCTCATTCATATATATATTTTGGTTGAATTGCTCACGGCTGATGGAATTATTTGATGGACATTATTCTACTATTCAATTTATAGCAATTTATCTAAGGGTTAAGTCCATATATTGGTAATATACTATCCATGGTTTACACATCTAGGTAATGTTCTATTTTTATTACTAATATCGCTATAAAAACCGACTAAACTTTTCAAATATAGGTAATGTAATCGGCTATGACAGGTTAGAACTCGAAATTTGGAACAAAACAATTACTACCTCGTTAAATTGAAAATAAATATACTCCTAAACAAATTCTTAGCTTGTAAATTGGTTGCTAATATCTGATATACATATCTAATACGCGTGTGCTTGTCAAATAACACTCAAGAATCGAATCTTGTGATTCTAAAGCAACACGATCAAGTTATCAGCATTATGGTATTTGGAATACATAAAAGTTTTTATGTAGAAAAGCATTATAATTCAAATTCTATGGAGTATTAAAGAGTATCTATTAATTATTTACGTTTTTCTATGGCAGGACAATTATGACCACGGGGCTCCATTGGAGTTCAAAAATGAAATTATAACATTATCACAGATCGACCATCTAAATCTGGTCAGATTTTATGGTTACATCGATCATGCTGGTGAGTAGGGGTGTCGAAAAAGTTGACCCGACCCGAACCCGAACCCGAAATAGCCTATTCGGGTCGGGTCACTCGGGTTAACATATTCGGGTCAATTCGGGTTAACCCGAATTGACCCGAGTTCTAATTAGCCTCGGGTTCGGGTTTATATTTTTTAGCCTTGACCTGACTTGACCCGACCCGACTTGACCCGAACCCGACCAACCCGACTTGACCCGAGTTTTTTTACCACATTTTACCTTGTAAATATACTTAAATAAGTCAATTTTTAACTTTTTTACTTATACTCGGGTTGACCCGAACCCGAGTTGACCCGACCCGAATTAACCCGACCCGAATTGACCCGAACCCGACTGACCCGAGTTCTAACTAGGCTCGGGTTCGGGTTTGATTTTTTTGAGTTCTGACCGGACTTGACCCGACCCGACTTGACCCGAACCCGGTTGACCCGACCCGATTCCCACCCCTACTGGTGAGCGTATTATCATGCTAAAATACGTTACTAACAGAACCCTTCATAAACATTTAGATGGTAAATGCAGCTACATGGATCTCGGTTATTGGTTTCATATCCGAGTATAGATTCTTGTTTTTTAAATATTTTTTGAAAAAAAATAAGCCTTTGTTTCAGATGAAAAAATGAAGCGTTTGTTCCAGATGAAAAGATGAAGGAGATGAAAAAAATGAAGCGTTTGTTCCTAATTTCGAGTTGTAACCTGTTCTAGCCGGTCACATTACCTATATTGGAAAAGTTTAGCCGGTTTTTATAGCGATATTAGTAATAAAAAAAGTACATTACCTAGATGTGTAAATTATGGATAGTATATTACCAATATATGGACTTAACCCTTTATCTAAATAGAAAACATTAAACTACTTTTAGTTATCCACGGATGTCTGGTCCGGAAATGCACAACAAACATCACACTGATTCAGTTTGGTTCCAAAAGGGTACTTTTACTCCACCCAAATGGTTATCTTTTACCATGTATATAAATCTAAAATAGAAAAGATAAAGATTTTTTCATAGGTTGCATCAAGCCCAACAAACATAGATCAGCTGTGCGTATACTAAATGGGTCAAGGGAAGGACAACCAGGAAAAAGGATAAAATACTCTATGATGCAGCAGACGTGATACATGCAAGTAATATATCCGTATCTATCTCAATTTGAATCTGTTATCTTTTCTCACAATCCTTTTTGTAATTCACGTTAAGAAGGTTTAATTTCTTCTATAGGGCATTCATCACTATATGGGTCAAAATCACATCTAAGGCTAGACATTAGTATGCATTTATCTTAGACTTCAGATTTAAACAACTTTATACTGTCACCACATTCGACTATATCCTAAGACCTCTAAAAAATGAGAATAGCAAATCAAGAAATTAGAGTGCCATAATGCTAATATAATAATCACATAAACATAAACCTTAGATTAAGTTGATAGAGTTGAAGTGATTAAACCTTCTTAAGAAACCAAAACATATTAGCAAGCTAGTCACTCCTTTGCCATTAGTACAATTATGTAGTTCCTGGAATGGAATCGTGCATTTGTCAGATGCATTTGCTCGGTCATAACTTCAGGTCAGATTTTGGATGTATGTTTCGGATTAGAGATCGTCTGAATGCTGAATTAGTTTCACCTTCAATTAGAGGGCCCGAGTAAGCATTGTCGGAAGGAAAGGAAATGGCAAAAAAACCCGCTTATAACTGCAATTTTCCATTTAGTAACACCCGATAGTGGAAGTATTCATTAAAACCAAGATCCTGTTTTTCATTATTATATTGTATATTTGAGTTTTTTATTAAATAGTGGTGTTTTAAAAAAGTATTTACCAAAATATTGTTGTTTTGAAAATATTATCTAAATCATGATACCTTAAATAAACCATGTCATTCTTTATTACCCCGTCTAGTTTCATGTTTAAATAGTGATTTTGTTAGACGATAGGCTCAAGCCCGTGGCTTGTGGCCCATTAGGTTTAGGGTTTTGTGTATGTTGCTTATTGTCAAAGCTATGTATTTAATATAAATACATATGCTATCTCTTGTGTAAGTCATTCAATCAATACAACCATTTTTGTTAAAAGAACAATCCAAACTCTTGTTGCGTTGCTTTCATTTAATTCCACCACATGGAACAGACGCCTCGGTCATCCCGGGGAAGACGTGCTTCGTCGTTTACAGTCAAGTAATTTAATTTCGTATAATAAATCAAAGTTGTCCTCTTTATGTCACGCGTGTCAATTAGGTAAACATGTTAAGCTTTCGTTTTATAGTTCCGAGTCTTCTGTTAAGTTGGTGTTTGAAATTATCCACTCGGATATATGGACATCACCGATTCCTAGTTTAAGTGGAATAAAGTAACATGTTATATTCTTAGATCATTTTTCGCACTTTTTTTGGGTCTACCCTTTGCATAAAAAATCTGATTTGTTTGATAGTTTTGTTGCTTTTCGTGCTTATGTTAACAAACAATTTCATGTCGACATAAAAGCTTTGCAATGTGACCATGACATAAAGGCCTTGCAATGTGACCATGGGGGTGAATATGACAACACCCATTTTCATGACCTTTTTCGCCAAAATGGAATACAGTTTCTGTTTTCTTGCCCGCGTACATAACAACAAAATGGCAAGTCCGAACGCATGTTACGTACCATCAATAATCTCATCCGCACCTTGCTATTTCAAGCCCATCTACCTCCCTCATATTGGATGGAAGCTCTTAATATGGCCTCTCACCTTTTGAATATTTTGCCTCCCACAACCATCAATAATGAAATTCCATTTACCAAGCTATATCACCAAATACCATCATATGATCATTTACGTGTTTTTAGATGCCTTTGTTATCCTCACGTTGATGTTACACATGAACTTCAACCCCGCTCAACCCGTTGCATATTCCTTGGTTATCCAACAAACCATCGCGGTTACAGGTGTCTCGACATGTCTACTAATAAAATCATTATCTCGCGACATGTTCGCTTTGATGAGGATGTCTTCCCATTCGGGACTGAGAAGCCTTCTACACATCCAAATTATGATTTTCTTTTAATGTTACCTCATCCTCAACCTATACGTACACCACCTGAGCCCATTACCCCCACTATACTACCTGTCACTAGTTCCCAACACCATTTTCCTAACCAGATCCAACACTCCCCGCAACCGAGCTCACCTGCATCTACTTCTTCCCCCAACATTGATATAGGCCCACTTCAATCTCCAACCCAAGCAACCCACACTGAACCCTCAATACAAGCTGAACCGCAACCCATATCCACTCATCCCATGGTTACACGTGCTAAAGCTGGAATTTTTAAACCTCGTAAGCCTATAAATTGTCATGTCACCACCACTTCACCACTTCCACGCTCTCATATTCATGCTCTTCGTGACCCTAATTGGCAAAAAGCTATGTTAGATGAATGTAATGCTTTAATTACTAATGGAACATGGGTTCTTGTGCCCCGACCAACTAACGTAAGTTTTATTCGTTCTATGTGTCTTTTCAAACATAAGTTTCATGCAGATGTCTCATTAAGCAGGTATAAGGCTCGTCTAGTTGCCAACAGACGAAGTCAACAACAAGGTATTGATTGTGATGAGACATTTAGTCTAGTGGTCAAATCGGCTACCATTCGTACTGTTTTGAGTCTCGCAGTTTCTCGTGATTGGCCTATTCATCAGCTGGATGTGAAGAATGCATTTCTTCATGGCCAATTATCTGAGACAGCTTACATGCATCAGCCTCCAGGGTTTGTTGATTCTACACGCCCTGATTATGTTTGTCATTTGCAACATTCATTATATGGGCTTAAACAAGCCCCTCGCGCATGGTTTTAGTGATTTGCTAGCTTTATCACACGTGTCGGTTTCCAGCACAACAAAACCGATGCGTCATTATTTGTCTATCAGTAGGGTTCAGATATTGCTTATTTATTGCTATATGTGGATGACATTGTTCTCACAGCTTCATCTGCAGCTCTTTTACAGCGTGTCATCACATTACTTCACAGTGAGTTTGCTATGACTGATCTTGGATCCCTTAATTATTTCCTTGGTATACATGCACAACGCTCGAAGTCTGGATTGTTCTTGTCTCAGTCTAAATTTGCAGAGGAAATTCTTGAGCGGGCCAATATGCAACATTGTAACCTATGCAGGACCCCTGTGGACACTGAGTCCAAGCTTGGTTCCGAGGGTGACCCAGTTAGTGACCCTACCTTATATCGCAGTCTTGCAGGTGCTCTTAAGTATTTAACTTTCACTCGCCCGGATATCTCATATGTTGTGCAGCAGGTTTGTCTTTACATGCATGACCCTCGGGATCCTTATTTTACTGCTTTGAAACGCATGTTGCGCTATGTTCGTGGCACTATTGATCATGGCCTCCAACTTCATGTTTCTACTACTACTCAGCTTACTGCCTACACGGATGTTGGTTGGGTTGGTTCTCCTGTTACCCGTCGATCAACTTCCGGGTATTATGTTTTCCTTGGTGATAATCTTTTGTCTTGGTATGCCAAGCGACAGGTAACATTGTCTTGGTCTAGTGCTGAGGCAGAATATCGTGGTGTTGCAAATGTTGTTGCTGAGACTGCTTGGATTCGAAATTTGTTACTTGAGTTGCATGCTCTGCTTTCTACTGCTACTCTTGTTTATTGTGACAATGTTAGTGCTGTTTATTTGTCCACTAATCCTGTTCAGCATCAACGGACTAAACACATTGAGATTGACATTCAATTAATAAAACACTTTCAATATTATTTTCGTTTCTACAAACAACAAAAAAGATGATTAAAGAAGGTGCTTTCAACATATATTCCAGTTTGTCCGTCGAGAAGCCTCACGTTCAAACTGCGGGGGATTGTTAGATAATATAGTTGGCCCAAACCTTATTGTGGGTTTGGGTCCATTAGGGTTAGGTTTTTGGTTAGCTTGTTTGTAAGGCTATGTATTCATTATAAGCACATATGCAATATTATGATGTAATGACTCAAAATATTCAAGCAATACAACATTTTACATGGTATAGGAGCTTTAGGTACAACCCATCACACAACAGTTATCCTCCGGTCATCCGTCACTCGCCGATGATTCGGAGGGATCCCGCTTACTTTCTTCTGCTTTATTGATTTCAATAATTTCTTTATATCAAATAAACCTAGCAACTAAAACCCTAGCCGTCATAACACATCTCTTGTTTTTTTCTCATCACCATTGTTTTTTGTTTCGTCGTCGGAGATCATTGCCATTTTTCGAACATAGTTGGTAAAAGATGTCGCCCCTACCTAAAGGCAAAGCAAGCCACGCAAAGGAGGAAGCCGCAAGAAACAAACAACTATTCCGTAGAATACAATTATATTTTCGCTCAAACAGACAAAGAAGTAAAGAAAAGAAGAAGTGTTTCTATTCCAACTTGTATGTTCAGAATCCTCCCGTTCAAACTGCGGGGGGAGTGTTAGACGATAGGCTCAAGCCCGTGGCTTGTGGCCCATTAGGTTTAGGGTTTTGTGTATGTTTCTTATTGTCAAAGCTATGTATTTAATATAAATACATATGTTATCTCATGTGTAAGTCATTCAATGAATACAACCATTTTGTTATTTTACAGATTTCACATATTTTTAACAAACAAAATTCATCGATGCAATTATATTAGATCACTTGCACTTTTTTATGATGGAAATCAAATCTAATATCTTATTAGTGTCTTGTGAAAACGTTTTTGTTTTATGGTAGTTTGCTTTGTTCGGTTAGCATGCTTTTGAAGAAAAAGGTTTGAACCGAATTTGAGAACAAAAATAATAAAAGGATCCCATTAGGATTTCGTACGAACAGGACTTGGCTTACTATTTGAGTTCGAACATGAGATGATAGTCATTACTTAAGCAATCAACGCTATTCAGAAATTATTTTAATGAATACAAAGTTGTCTTGTTCGAACTGTGTTGCCCAAGTTTTACCGAGATAAACAACTACTTTTGGATAAGTAAAATAATGTGTGCTTTACTAGTAATATTAGCCGAGTATGTGAGCGTTTCATCGGCGTGTATGTATGATAATATGACGTTACCTTGATGTGTTAAAACAAGTAATTTCGATCGGTATGCTAAAGTTTACGGGAAGTTATGTGTGTGCATAGATGGACCGTCATGGAGATCCCCGGGGGGCTGTGGCCCTCCTCTCAAGAGATATTGATCGACACTCTCATGTATAATTGTGTAGGACGTACCGGTTTTGAAGTTTCAGTGGTGTCATCGGTAGTTTTAGAGTGTCGGTACTCCCATTAAAATTGTTCAAGTTCCGTCTATGCACGTGTGTGCTAAATAGATCACAATGAAAATGACCTATAATGCCTATGCATGTGAATAGTTTTGAGAAGCTAACCATTTGAACTCATTTTAAGTAAAATCATTGGACTTATTGTTCATTTAATATATGTGAAGAGAACTATGCATGGCTTGATTATACACATGGATCGTGCCAAAAAAAATTAAGTTTCTTTGTTCAGTGAATATGATTGATCGTTTAGTAGTAAATGTCATAACTTATTCTAAATTTACCATGATTTGGAGAATATCTTCAAAAGAACTATATTTTAGTAAATACTTTTAAAAAACACCATGAATTAGTTAAAAACTCTTGTATATTTGATGTTGCCATATTAAATCCATAATCTATTACTTTTTGAGAATAACAACAAATAGATGCCTATTTTGTATAATCTACGTAGAATCCTAAATTACTTCTAAAGCGGCGAAATCTCGAAATATCTATACGTCTCTAAAGACACATGAATTTACAGTCTATATATACACACCGTTATATTTTCTCGTGTCGTTTCAACTTAGAACGGATGATACACACACGTCGGGTCCTGGTGGTTGCTACAAATAACAAATGGAGCTATCATGAATGATTAATGGTAGTAACATAAGGTGGTTTTTCAAAATTGTTCATTTGTTTCGGCTTATATTACTTGCGTATGGTTTATTTGGTTTAGTGCTTATGTTTCATAATCACACTTTGTGTGGCTTATTTTAAAGATTTTAGGCTTATGTATATAAGTCAGTGACGGAAAATTGGTTGTGGGGGACAAATTATTTTTTTTCTTTTTCCCATAGAAACAAAATATGGAAAAAATAGTATCGAAAAGATAAATCGAGTATTTTTACCACAAATGACGGATTTATAAGGTTTTAAAGCGTTAAATGTTAAGCTTTACTATATGGGTGGGGGGCAATTTGAATTTTTAGTGGGGGCGTTTTCGAAAAAAGGTCAAAATGGAAGAAAAAATACACTAAAGTATATTTATATGAGGCTAACCATGAGGGGAAACGGACCCCATAATTACTATATAGATCTGTCCCTGATATAAGCCGATAAGTATCAAAATAAGCTACAAAAAGTGAGCTTACAAAACATAAGCACAAAACCAAATAAGCCATGACCCGGCTATATGAATTGAACAAACACCACACACAAAGCAACTTATATCCAGTTATTCACAACAAATATGAGCAACCCCAAAACACCTATTCCAATGGAATGGTAACTTCAAAATGCAATAAAATTAATTATAAAAAAGAAGATACTCATTTGCAATAATTAATCCATATATGAAAACTTTGTTTGTTCAGAACTAAAAACACATCCATATATGAAAACTTTTCCGCAATAACTAATCAAAACAAAGGCTACCCAACCAATGCTCTAAAGTCTAAACCATAATAATATATATTGAGATTACCGTATCAAATCACCAAAGTCCTCTATCAGTTATAAAAGATTGCCTTTAAAAAAATGTAAAAAGATAAAATAAATAGATATTAAAAACATAATACCTTTAGACTATTGAAAGGGTTCTTCAATATATATCATAACAATTATATTCTGCAACAAAAACTGATTTCAATCAGATTCGCTAAATTTATGATTCAAGGCTCGACTAGGGATGGCACCCATGGATAATGGGTACGAGTATACTAAACCCGTTACCCACCCACATAGATTTTTTTAAACCCATCACCCACCCGTCACCCACTAGTGGGTATAAATTTCTACCCATACCCATACCCGTGGGTATTTTTTACCCGTGGGTAAACCCATAGGTAAATGCATTAAAACAAAATCAAAAAATCTTGACACTAAGCTCTTTTCCAAGTATCAAGTTCACAAAAGAATTAAACATGTGTCTCAAGTTCACAAAAGACATAACAAGTATATGTGAATCGTGTATGGATATGGAAGAACTGTTATTTCTTAACACAAAGGAGGAACTCGGAAGTGTGGATTAGACATAAATATAAATAATGTTTAGTTTTAGATGGGTTAATGGGTACACATAGGGTATTTTAATGGATATACTTACGGGTATTTTAACGGGTATACCCGTTGGTATTTTAAATGGGTTTCATAGGTTTACCCGTGCATGGATATACTTTACTCGTCACCCACCCGCCACCCACTAATGGGTATAATTTTTTACCCATACCCATACCCGTGGGTACAAATCGACGAAATTACCCACCCATTTTTGGATGGGTACCCGTGGGTTGTGGGTTTTTTTGCACCCACACCCTAGGCTCGACTGGAATAGAGGGTTGAAAGTACAGATGTTTTGGAAGTGTGGCTCTGGGTTTTGTTTATCTGAGTTTAGGTTTAGCCCTTGGACTATTAGAACATCGGGCTTTTTTTATATTTCTAAAACAACTCCAATTCTTTTTCTATTGTCGTTAGTAGACACCCCAAAACTTAAAAATAGTTATGCCCGTTTTTCATAGTTTTTCTTTTTCGATTTTTAACACGGATACTTTTATGTGTATTTTTTTCCTAACATGTAACTAAAAACGAAATTTTATTTTTTTTATTGAGTAACACTTACACTTTTTAAAGGAATAAATAAAATAATTATTTTCTACTAAGGAAAGAATCTCTTTAAAAAATCCCTATTTTGAGTTTTGCTTTTACAAAGAAAAAGATTGCTTAATTTAAACGTAAGAGATGTTTTAACGATATTTTGACACAAGTTGACTACATAGAAGGGAACACCATTCTTGTGTGCTAAGTTCGTTTGTACAACTAAAATATTTGTATATTCTAAACTATTTTTTATTAATAACCAACCGGCTTAGTTGAGTTGGTCAATAAAGTTTCACTAAATTATTTTTTCTGAGAGGTTGTCTTAAGTTCAAAACCAGATAAGGGTTTTTTCTCTCATTCAAAACGGATAAGGAATTTAACATAATTATGCGAGGATTCGAGAAAAGCATACTGCCCGCTTGGATGTCAGTGCACGACTCGACCCACTAATTTCTAACAAGCCGTTCTAAAAAAACTAAAAATATATCGATACATTTAAAAGGGAAAACTCTTTGTTTAATACGGAGTATCTTTTATCATTCAAGGGAACCATAAACAGAAAACAATGGGAAAAAACAAGAGCGTCAATAAAGGGTCAGCAAATGTTGCATCGTAAACAGTTGCTGCAAAATGGATAAACTCGGGTAGGTTGGACTTTTTTAAAGGTGAATAGAACTGTAAATGAATTTCACAGTTTTTTGAAGCCTTTCGAAGCTTTGTCATATTTGCACGCACCATATCTTTTTCTTTAGGTTGGATGAACTTGAAATCACACTCGACTGTTAGCGTCTTCAAAACCTTTGAATATGCCAAGACGAACTTTAGAAACTCTAAATCATGATTTGTGTATTTCACGGTCTTCAAGCTCATACGCATACAGGTTGGAATTGACTTTGGTTTATTCCATCGATAATCATGTGAAAACTTTTAATTTAAACACAAAAGATAGACAAAACCCAACATTAGCAATACGGTTATAGAAAAAACACAACAAAGCTTAAGGAAAAGCCTAGCGTAAGTACCTTTCCAATGGACAAATGTTCCAACTTTGGAGATCGATTAAGAAATTGAGGGATTAACTTCCACAGATGACCAACATAACCTTCTAACTCCAATTGCTTCAAATTCGGAAAAAACGTAGGCAAATCCAAGTGATTGACACCGTGTGAACAGTCCTATAGTTGAATGAATATATACACGAATCGTTCAAATTAGACATATTGTCAATAAATACAAACTGAAAATTAAACAAAATAAAAAGAAAGCGTTGATGGTTTAAAAAAATGGAAAAAAGAAAACTTACCTTGGTGTTTAATGAAATTGATTTTGCTTGACTGATTGCTTTTAGAAGTTGAACCAACCGATCACCATGACATACTACACATGATGCCTTAGCCCTGATCAGAGATGGCATCTCCTCTATTACAAAGGGAAAGTCCATATTAAACCCATCAAACAAGAAGTATTCTAAATTAGGAAGATTTATAACTACGTTGTCAGTGAGTACTTCAGAGCAACTATAATATACTTTCAAGTTCAGTCGCTTCAAAGTAGGTATCTTGAAGTAGTTGTCTCCTTTATTGTTCCAACAACCCATTTTCACATACAAATTTTCAAGTACCGGACACCCATGGATTAACTTCAATGCACTTCCCCAATATTGGCCATGAATAACGACATCGAGTGTTTTCAGATTAGGAAGATTGATAAAAGATGGGCATAATATACATGAAGCCTTAGCACTGATTAAAGATGGCATCTCCTCTATTACAAAAGGAAAGTCCAAAAACCCATCAAACAAGAAGTATTCTAAATTGGGAAAATTTAAAACAACGTCGTCTGTAATTGATTTAGAGAAACTAGCATATACTTTCAACTTCAATCGCTTCAAAGTAGGTATGTTGAAGTAGTTGCCTCCTTCATTGTTCCAACAATCCATTTTCACATACAAATTTTCAAGTACCGGACACCCATGGATTAACTTCAATGCACTTTCCCAATATTGGCCATGAATAACGACATCGAGGGTTTTCAGATTAGGAAGATTGACAAAAGATGGGCAGGAAAAAGATTGGCAATCGGGAATGACATACCTGCTAGACGACTTGATACAATCTAATTTTAATTTTGTGAGAGTCTCGTAAGTGAAAAGGCTCGTAGGCAACTTGAGATACTTACATTTCATGTCAAGCTCAGGAACACTTAACGCAATTGCTTTACTAATCAGCTCTCTCCAATACGACTCTGAATCATAGTAAGGTGAAAAGTGCAAGCGAAATATTTTAACATGTGCTATCTTGCAACGTTCAAGTACCCAATCCACGTCTTCTGGATATAAATATTTATGGTCGTCTTCAATTGTGTCAAAGTTAAGGTAATGTACGAAATTCCAGGTGTATCTCCATGTTTTGGACAAAAGACTAGTTCTCACTGCGGACTTTGTAGGCATTAGGGAGATAATGTGTGAAAGAACATCTTGAGGAAGGCTGCTAAGCCTATCTACAGCATGGTCACCTATGGAACTCATTTTCCTGATAGTTTAAACACACAAATTTTAGCATCGGCTGAAGTTTTTCTACAATAAAATGGTTAACTAAAGTTCTTAACTAGGTTCAGTAAAAAAAAAAATACTAACAACAATAATTCATATCATTTGCAAGGAAAAAAAAAAGTAAAGTGCACTTTTCTTCTGCCACCATATATACTACTTTAGACTTAAATGATGAAATCAGTATACATTGATGAAAAGAAATCATAGAAAACAAATAATTACTATCATAATGACATAATGCAAAACAGAACAACAAACGATTCAGGGCCATTTATGCAACAATGAACAACAAACTAGTTAGGATTTAGAATTTGAAACACATCAAACAACATTTAGAAGGTATTAGTATGCGCACACTAAAATATAAGTATATTTATACATGTGTGTTAGCAACACTACGTTTTGGAAACCTAAATGCTAGTAACTAACTGCTTGTGAAAGCATTTTCATATCCTTACGCCAGTCATTTTTTGTAACTTTTGTTACATTTACCTCACGAGTGTGGAATCATAATTAAGTCTTGAACCAAACACTTGCAATAGGTATGATGTCATACCCTTTGGGTGTGTGTCTTTAAACTTATTACTTAAGTTTATGAGTTTTTGGCTTTCTAAAAGTTCAATAAACAAACATCCTATAAACCCCATAACTTTTTAGGGAACTTTATAGGATTCAGAATTTGACATGTGGTTCCATAGCTTGGTCATCGTAATGAAATTACATACTGGATTGGACCTTTGGTTTGGATTAGTAAAACTATCAGTTACATCATCAATGTTATATTGGTCTTTCAGAAAGTATCAGAAATAGTAACAAGACTTGTAATGTTGGAAGCCTTATTCTTCTTTGCAAGTATTTACGAATTACACCAGTTCTTTAGCAGATATGTACCTAAGACACGAAACAAAAAAGACCTATTTTATAACCTAACATTATATCCCAATTTCCTGCCAAGTTTCATGAACATATTATATCCCAATTTCCTACCAAGATAAGTTTCATGAACATATAACATGTAATTACACAATCATATAATCAATCAAGCATCACCTAGTTTGTATGTCCGGCTAAAATGAAATAATCGTTTACATGGATTCATCTAGATATTAACCTAATCATAATTATACGTGATCTTCAAGTATGCTCATACATACAAACCAATAACATCGACACAATTGCATTAATTAGTCAAAACCATAAAATAAATACTTTAAACCCTAGGGTTTATCACGTTAAAATAAGTATTTAGCCTATCATGATTAAGAACATAACACAAAAAATAGTAGAGTACAGGATCAACGAAGATCAAACCTGCACACAAGAGTTATTGTGCTCCCATAGACTTTGAGAAACTCGATTATAACTCGTATTCCCTTCTATTTATGATTTTATTCTAACGTAGAAGCCGACTATCAAAAAGTGAATTATGGGCTCCATGTTATAAAACTTACGGCCCATGAATTATGGGCTCTATTTATGATTTTTTTATATATATATTTTTTTAGAACGGTAAATGTTAGTGGGTCGAATCGTGCAATGACATTCAAGCGGAAGAATGACTTCTTCGAATCCTCGTCTAATTATGTTAAACTCCTTACCCGCTTCGTTTGAAAGACCCTTGGCAGGTCTTGAACCTAAAACCTTCAGGAAACCCCCCAAAGGAAACCACTTAGTGAAATCTTAGTGGCCAACTGAGATAAGCGAGTGTTACGCACGAATATCTTCTATTTACTTAAGATATATGTTTTTGTTTTGGGTTTATCTATTTAGAATCTTTTATGTCTTATGTTTATCTCATAACTAGTATTATTATGTAATTCCATTATCAATCAATCAAAGTAGAAGTTCAATAAAATGTCTATGGTTTTCTCATCTTCTTCTTAAGGAGCTAGCATCACGCTTGAAGGGGTGCCACTATCTCGATATTACCCGAGAGGGTCGTATCAGCGAGTTGGTTGGCTCTATTTATGATTTTATTAGTAGCTTATTTTTTTTAAAAAAAATCAATAAGCTCATGTTACGATAAGTTTTAATAAACTAACGCGCCATACATAGCCTAGGTTTATTTATCACTATCAATTGACAAGCTAAAACATAGCCTTACTATGAATGATTTTGTAAGTATATATCGTTGGTTTAGTTTATATTTGGCTTTCTATTGTTTCACACCTTTTTGTGGCATGGATTAAAGATTGCTTATCGGTCGTTATTATTTTGGAAATCACAAACTGCAATTTTCCAAAGTAACCTAAACTATATATTAGTTTAGTGGATGTCAAATATGCCCATGATCTAAATGCTTTATAAGATGTACCAACATGGGTATCCCGTGCATTGCAGGCTTTGCAGCGGCAGTACCATTGTAATCAAAACTTTTTTCGAACAACATTCTTATATGAATTGTACTCTTGCATCACGAAGCATGCCTATACGAAAACATGTACAGAGTAGTTAGTAGTATTACGAAATTGTAATATGATTGATGGTGAAAGGGACTTGCTAGCAAAGAAATGTTGTGTCGTCTTCCCTTGCTCCGGCGATGAAGATTTAGCTTGGAAAACATGTTGGAGAAAAAATTTAGAATGCCATGCATGCGAGAGAAAGGTATATATGTTGTGCATTTTGCTTTATTATTTTTTGCTTTCTAACTTGATATTTTTGTAATTTTCATGTTATGCTTTATTATTCATTGCTTAATTCAAATGTAAGAGATGTTTTAAAGACATTTTGACACAAGTAGACTATATAGCCTAGAAGAAAATTCTTGTGTGCTAAATTCGTTTGTACAACCAACTTAAATATCTGTATCGTCTAAATTGTGGTACAACCAACATAATGAGAAAACAAAAGGAAACAAGGTGCTAAATTCTTTGCTTATTTCATTCCTTTTGAATTATCCTAACAGTTATGATGATGAGGAATAGGGTCGCGATCGAGCCCTGCCACGGGCGAATTTTGTAATCGAGCTCCGTTTGCGCGATTACGCCGCTTAAAATCGACACGAGATAGTTAACCAGTTAACCTCATAGGTAAATTCAAGTGTGACCCTGATGGTTTAAATATCTACGAAAAAGGTGTTGTTGCTGCTAGGTTTTATTACCAACAGTGGCCTAAAGTTCTTGATACTGTTGTTTTCTTCTGGCACTACTACACAAACAGCCTTTACTCACGAAATTTTCCTATGGAACAAAAACCGTGGGAAATTTGACACGGTATTCCCACGGATTTCCCACATAAATGACAAAAAAATATTCCGTGGGAAATACGTGGGAAATTACCCACGGATTTCCCACATAAGCATTGACCAAGGTTTCCGTGGGAAAGTCGTGAGAAAGTCGTGACAAATTACCCACGGACTTCCCACGGATTTCAAATTACCCACGGAGTACAAAACTATTTTTGTTATTTTACACATCCGTGGGAAAGCTGTGGCAAATTACCCACGGATTTCCCACGGTATACACATTATTATTATTATTTATCTATCCGTGAGAAATTCGTGGGTAATTTACCCACGTATTTCCCACAGACAACATATTATTTTATTATTTATCCATCCGTGGGTAAATTACCCACGAATTTCCTACGGAACTCATAATATTTTATTAACTATACATCCGTGGGAAATCCGTGGGTAATTTACCCACGGATTTCCCACGGATAACATATTATTTTGTTATTTATCCATCAATGGGAAATCCGTGGGTAATTTACCCACGGATTTCTCACGGAACTCATAATATTTTATTAATTATACATCTTTGGGAAATCCGTGGGTAATTTACCCACGGATTTCCCACGCAACTTTCCTACGGATTCCCCACGTAAAACACATTATTTTATTATTTATATATCCATGGGAAATGTGTGGGTAAATTACCGACGGATTTCCCACGGATTACGGATTTCCTACTGATTTCCCACATATTACCCACATATTTCCCACGGACTACCAATATTTTGTGATTTATACATCCGTGAGATAGTTGATAATAGTTTATTCAATAAAACATACAAATTACATTATAAAGTCGATAAAAATTTAAACAATAAAACATACGAATTATATTACAAAGTCGAAAAAACATACGAATTATATTACAAAGTCGAAAAACATACGAATTACATTTAAAAGATGATAAAACATACGAATTATATTACGAAGTCGATAAAACATGCGAATTACATTACGTAGTAGATAAAACATACGAATTACATTACGAAGTCGAGATGCTAATTTGACTAAATGACAAACTACTGCAAACTAATGTTCCCCACGCTATTGTAAAGCTCATGTAGTAGTGCATTTGAATTCATTATGTGGTGCTCGGGATGCATTTGTGTTTCCATTGTTGCCTCGAGTATATTTCGCTTTGTAGTCAAAAACTTGCAGTTTGCACACTCTGCATACATCTCGTGTACAACGATACCCTATCGACTACTAATTTGAACATCTCGTGTACAATGGTACCTCATCGACTACTAATTTGAACATCTCGTATACAACGATACCTTATCGACTACTAATTTGAACATCTCGTGTACAACGATACCCTATCGAATACTAATTTGAACATCTCGTGTACAACGATACTCTATCGACTACTCATTTGAACATCTCGTGTACAACGATACCTTATCGACTACTAATTTGAACATCTCGTGTACAAAGATACCCTATCGACAACTCATTTGAACATCTCGTGTACAATGATACATTATCAACTACTAATTTGAACATCTCGTGTAAAACGATACCCCATTGACTAGTCATTTGAACATCTCGTGTACAACGATACCCTTTGAACATCTCGTATTGACTACTCCTTTGAATATTTCGTATACACCGATATCCTTTGAATATCTCGTATCGACTACTCCTTTGGACATCTCGTATACATCGATACCCTTTGAACATCTCGTATCGATCACTCCTTTGAACATCTTGTATACAAGGATACCTTATCGACTACTAATGTAACACTCTCATTTATCGTATCGGTACAGCGGAAGGGTCTTTCAGAGTGTTACGGGATAGCACAATAACTCCAATCATAGACAACACATAAAAATGGTTGTACAAGGTTTAGCAAACATTCATTCGATAAAAAGTTTCAAAAGCGTACAACAGGTCCCAAATTATACAGGTCATTAAGTTTACAAAACACAGATCGAATGAACATTTTTAATATTAAGTGTGGGCCATCAGAGTCGATCTCCATCCGGATTACCTTCAAGCACCTGAGATAGAAAACATGCAAAAATCATATCAGCGAATGCCGAGTGAATTCATAGAGTTTAATGAAAACCGTTATATAAAAACAATCAATTACAATCATTTAAAATCAGAACACAAGTATAATATCGGAAGTAAGTCCTCATATTGCTAGTCAGGCAATATATATCAAGCATACATCTGTAACCGTCCATGAGACCGTAGTCTCTATATTACCATGATAGGTAATATATTAATGGTTAATAGCGTCGTATCATATCGTTTATTTAGATTATATAGACTGAATAGATTATAGGATTATTATTAGCCGCATGACATTGTTACCTTACTGTGAAAACAGCGGGCCGCGAACCCGACAAACAATTTGCCCATCTAAGTTAGCGTGTCGTCACAAAAATCACGCTATGGAATCTTCTCATACATAAATTCGCTTACCAATCAATGTGGTACGACGGGGATCAACCGTCAAGGCGCGAACTGGGGTGATCGTCCCCAAATAGTACTATCAAATGCATAAGCGTCTACCAAAACCCGGTAGTTCACAATTCATGCTAATGGGACTTTAAGTGACATAACCTAACTACTAATAATCCTTTTAGTCTCGAATATAGGGTCATAGCATCATTCGGGTCCATATCATTTAGCATACAATTGGGACTACTTGTGTTCTATTTTTATAAAAATCTAGCATGTTATCTCCCTCGCGGGTTTACAAATCATTTTATAAAACATTTAAAATAGTGTGAGGCTATGAACTCACGTTGTTAATGAAAGGCGGATTATCGGCTACAGGCGTGCTTCGGTCACGGAAACCTATATAAATAATAATCGGTCTTAGACTCGGTCCAATGACTTTTATCAAAATAACAATATACATATGATGATTTTGTACATATGATGATGATCAAGTGGGTTTATACATCCTTGTTTACTCATTTTAGTGTTTACGTCTTGGTAACGTCTTACTAGTTCACTAGTTTTAACTATTTATCCGTTTTAAGTCCATTAAGCCTTGTATAAGTTCTTTAACTTGTTTTTATCCATTTTATACCTATATGATCAGTATATATACTTTTCATGTTGGGCCCAATAGGTTAAGCCCAATAAGCTCTTTTTTAAAGTTTTTATCTTATTAAGTCCAATTATTAGTCTAATGTGTTTAGTTAGCTCGTAAATGTCCGTAATTCTTATAGTTCGGGTTTTATCGGTTTTTACTTGTCTTAGTTACTTATACATCAGTATATGACTTTTATAAACTTTACATTAGACGGGTTTGGTCGTCTAAGTTTTATTTGGCGAAAAACGTTAATTTCACGGCGATAGCCGAAAAAGTCGTAAAAATCAAGTTTATAGTTTTTATTACTTATAAATATTATTTTACCACCATTTATATAATTTACCCATTTAATTAACCTTTTATACATTTATATAAATAAGTTTTATAAATTAGTGGGTTTATATTTGTACATTTTATAAATTATATTGTGAGTGCTTATATAATATTAATAAACATTATTTCCAAAAATCTGATTTTTAACTTCATGTTCACCATTTTTAACATATCTAGAGTTCTATAATGACTTAGAAGCTCATTTTTGGATGAAATGTTCTTCATAATATGTTTTACATATAACTTAGTTATAGCTACTGCCCATTTTGAGTTTAAGTTGCCTTAACAGTCCCTACAAAACTGCTTATTCAGATTACACCACCTAACTTGTTTTGATCATATCTCACTCATTATTTTGATTCCATTGCATGGCCAACTCTCACATGTGTATAACATCATCTACTTACTGTAAATGGATCAAACCATGCAATTTTATCAGTTCATCTTTTAGTTATCTACTGTTTTTATACAGCCAACTAAATAGTCAAGATTTTAGCTTCATTTCTTATAGTTATCATCATTTTTAAGCATATTTATCAACACTTGATCCCCACACAACATTTTTATCATAATATATACATCATATACATATACAAAATGAAAGAAAATACATTTGTTTTTTACAAAATAATAAGAGAAAAATGTAGAGGATGATCTTCTTTACCAATCCAAATGGATTTCTTGTTTTAGGAAGACAAGAACTTGATGAACACAACAAGTATCTCCAAGACCATCAAATATCAAGAACATAGGTTGGAAAATCAGCCCTAGGACACAAGCAAATCACCTCCAAAGATGTTAATATGGCCACCAAATGATCAAGGCTTCAAGAGAACACCTTAATAGGACTAGTAAACATGTGGTTTATGGCTAGAAAAGATCAAGAATGGTGTTTGTTGGCTTATTTGGGACGGCACAAAGGAGAGAGTTGAGAGGATTTTAGAGTGGTTTGCATGTGAGAAATGGTGTAAATGAAACAAGTAACTAGTTTTGACTAGTTAGTGGTAAAGGTTAGCTTAATGTGTAAGCACATGCTTACACTTGTATAAGTTAGCTAATACTTGATGCCACATATGTGTTGTGGTGTCAAGTTGCCGTCCCATATAAGCTAGTGGGGTGGGACAAAGTGTTTTGTCCCATCTCACTAGTTTACGGGTATTTCTCGATTCTAGTTTTCTCGATTTGCGTGCCCTCGGGTCATTTTACGAAAAACGTTTTTATAAACTATGAATCACCGTCACAAAACGAATCCAATAAAAATTGTCTCATCAAAAACGGAGTTCAAAAACGTAAATACGTAATCCTAAGGTTTCCGGTTTAGTCGTAAAAGACGCCAAATTATGCACGTAAGCCCAAATTTAAATCCGTAAATTGTGAGTTCGTCAACCAACACGAAAATAAGTTTCAAAATATTATACGAGAAAATATTTCACTACCTGAAAATGTTAGATTGTCACATCTTTTCCTCCTAAAAGGGATCAACGTCCTCGTGATCCATTTCATTTGGATGTCCGTTTCTTATTGAAATCGAAGAGGTGCGGATATTTCTTCCACATTTCATCCTCTCGTTCCCAAGTATACTCCGGTCCATGCTTTGAATTCCATCGGATCTTGACAATAGGTATCCGACTTTGTTTCAGTTGCTTTACCTCACGGTCCATAACTTCTACGGGCTCTTCGATAAAATGCAACTTCCCATCTATTCGAACCTTACCTAACGGAATTTTCTCATCACTCACTGCTAGACATTTCTTCAGATTAGATACATGGAATGTGTTGTGAACACCATGAAGTTCTGGGGGTAACTCTAGTTTGTAAGCCACCGGACCTACTCTAGATAAAATCTTAAAGGGTCCAATATAACGGGGATTCAATTTACCTCGCTTTCCAAATCTTATAACGCCTTTCCATGGCGATACTTTCAACATTACTCGGTCACCCACTTCAAACTCCATTGGCTTCCACCGCACATCCGCGTAACTTTTCTGTCTACTACGGGCAGTCAACAACCTCTTCTTAATCTGAACTATCATCTCTGTAGTCTCCCGGATCAATTCCGGTCCCGTGAGCTGGGTATCCCCAACTTCACTCCAACATACAGGAGATCTACACTTCCTACCATACAAAGCTTCAAACGGTGCAGCCTTAATACTAGAATGGTAACTATTGTTATACGAAAACTCTGCTAACGGCAAATGTTTATCCCAATTCTTACCAAAATCTAACACACAAGCTCTCAACATATCTTCTAGTGTTTGTATCGTCCTTTCACTCTGCCCATCAATCTGGGGGTGATAAGCAGTGCTCATGTTGAGATTCGTGCCCAAAGATCTTTGGAGAGATTTCCAAAAATTCGATGCGAATTTAGGATCTCGATCTGAAATGATCGATACAGGCACTCCATGCTTGCATACAACATTATCAAGGTATATTCGAGTCAGCTTCTCCAGTGAGAACTGCTCCTTAACCGGAATGAAGTGTGCTGATTTGGTCAGTCTATCGACAATAACCCAAATCGAATTATTTCTAGATGATGTTCTAGGAAGCTTGGTGATAAAGTCCATCGTAATTCGCTCCCACTTCCATTCAGGAACCTTTGGCTGTTGAAGTAGTCCTGATGGTTTTTGATGTTCGGCTTTAACTCTAGCACAAGTCAAGCATTGAAGAACATACATAGCTATTGTCAGCTTTCATATTCGGCCACCAGTACAACTTCTTCAAATCATGGTACATCTTATCAGATCCCGGATGAATGGAATACTTAGATTTATGGGATTCTAACATAACCAAATCTCTTAAGCCTCCCAACTTAGGTATCCACATACGACCTCTTAAGCATTTCACTCCATCAGCTCTAACCTCTAAAGGATCTCCTTCTCCTCGGAACCCTTCATTAACAAAATTCTCCTTCTTACAAGCTTCTATTTGCGCATTTCTAATTTGCTCAGGCAAATTATTGTGCACGGTCAAGACTAGAGAACGCACCCTGATAGGCTCTTTATCTTTCCTACTCAACGCATCAGCAACAACATTGGCTTTTCCTGGGTGATATTTTATATCACAATCATAATCACTTAACAACTCTATCCATCTTCGTTGCCTCATGTTCAATTCCTTCTGGTCGAGAATATACTGTAGGCTTTTGTGATCGGTGAATACCGTACACTTGGTGCCATACAGATAATGTCTCCACAACCTAAGAGCAAAGACTACAGCTCCTAACTCAAGATCATGAGTAGTACAATTCTCCTCACTCTTCCTTAATTGCCTAGAAGCATAAGCTATCACTTTCTCTCTCTGCATCAAAACAGCTCCATAACCTCTAAGAGATGCATCACAATACACTACAAAATCTTAACTCCCGTCGGGTAATGATAAGATTGGCGCACTACATAATTTTTGCTTCAATGTCTGAAATGCTCCATCTTCATCACTTCCCCAAACGAAAGGTTTATTTTTCTGAGTAAGCTTAGTCAAGGGTTTAGCTATCAAAGAAAATTCTTTAATGAATCGCCTATAATAGCCAGCTAATCCTAAGAATTGTCGCACTTCCGTTGGCGTTGTCGGTGCAGACCAATTCTTAATAGCTTCAACCTTTGCAGGATCAACATGAATTCCATCTTTGTTAATCACATGACCAAGAAATTGCACAGAATCTAACCAGAAATCACACTTCGAAAACTTAGCATACAACCTTTCATCCTTCAACAACTTCAAAACAATCCTCAAATGTTCTCTATGTTCATCTTCATTCTTAGAATAGATTAGAATATCGTCAATAAACACAATCACAAATTTATCCAAGTAGGGCTTGCACACTCGATTCATTAAATCCATGAAAACCGCAGGTGCGTTAGTTAACCCAAATGGCATTACTTGAAATTCATAGTGTCCATAACGAGTTCTAAATGCAGTTATAGGAATATCTTCTTCATGGACGCGAAGTTGGTGATATCCTGACCGCAAATCTATCTTAGAATACACACTAGATCCTTGCAGTTGATCAAACAAATCATCAATCCTAGGTAAAGGATATCGATTTTTAATTGTCAACTTATTCAGTTCCCTATAATCAATGCACATACGAAAAGATCCATCCTTCTTCTTAACGAACAAGACTGGAGCTCCCCAAGGCGATGAGCTCGGTCGAATAAAACCTTTATCAGACAACTCCTTAAGTTGCTCAGATAACTCCTTTAATTTAGAAGGGGCTAATCGGTAAGGCGCACGTGCCACCGGTGCAGCACCAGGAATTAAATCGATTCGAAACTCTACTTGCCTTATCGGTGGAAGTCCGGGTAAATCTTTAGGAAATACCTCAGGAAATTCACAAATAATAGGTACATCTTCCAATCGTTTCTCCCTAGACTCATTCCCGGTCACTTGAGCTAAGAATAACTCACAACCGTTCCTGATGTACTTTTGGACTTTAATACATGAAACGATTTTCAAATGGGATTCACCTCGACTACCATCAATTACTAACGTCCTATTCCTAAGAGGAATCTTAACTTTATTTTCTCCACATAAAATAGTAGCATTATTCAACGACAACCAATCCATACCAATAATAATATCAAAACTACCTAATTCTATCAACATCAAATCAATCGGAAAGGAATGGTTCAAGAGATTTAGAGAGCATCCTTCTAATAGCTTATTAGTTTTCACTAATTTACCATCAGCCAGTTCCACTTCGTAACTGGTACTTATCTCAACAGGTTCAATATCAATAAGGGCACTAAATTTAGTGGATACAAAGCTCCTATCGGCACCCGAATCGAATAAAGCAACAGCATAATGATTGTTGAGTAAAAACGTACCGGTAATGACATTCGGATCCTCTTTCTTCACCTCAATTGTTCCAAGTTGGTAGATACCACCCTGGGCGTTTCTTCCAGGTACAATCGCTTTCAACTTGGGGCATTCCGATTTCCTATGACCTTCTTCATTACAGTTGAAGCAAATGGTTCCCTTCTTACACCTTTCAACCTTGTGTCCAAGCTTTCCGCAATTTCGGCACTTCCAGCAGTCGCCAGCATGCCTCTTGTTGCCACACTTAGGACATCTATCATCGTTGCGCGGTGCATTGTTGGTAAGAGCATTTGCATTCCCCTTTCTCTTGTTCTGACGGCGATTGAAATTCTTCCTATTATCACCTATATCTACACGCTCACCGTCTCCCTTTCTTTTCTCACCAACACGGGCTTCATCTTCCTTATCCTGAATTATTTGTCCAATGAGTTGGTAAGCCATTCGAACAGCATCATCAATGGTCAGTGGTTTAGATAATGTTACGTCCCCCCGGATATTCCTGGTCAACCCTTTCACATATTGCTCAATTCGGATCTCTTCGGGTTCAACCAATCGAGGACATAGCAAGACCAACTCATGGAATCGATTCGTGTAACTATCAGTGTCCACACCTTTCATTCTCAAATGAATCAACTCTTGTTCTAACCTACTTATCACACTACGAGGACAAAACTCCAAAGTCATCCACTTCTTGATTTCAGCCCAAGGAGTAGCATTAGCAGCATCAAGACCCATGAAAGCAATTCTCCCGTTCCACCAAGTCAACGCACGACCTTTAAGAGTAGCCATAGCAAAAGTCACCTTATCTTCCCCCTTACACTTACTAATCCTAAACACCGATTCAATCTTCTCAATCCACTGGCTTAGTCCTACAGCACCTTCAGTTCCATTAAAAGGTAGAGGTTCACACTTCATGAACGTCACATAAGTACAGCCACCAACTTCTGGTGCATTAGTTCCAAGTCCTCCTATATTTCCTCCAGCATTAGCATTCACATTATTAGCATTCACATTCACATTAGTACCGCCAATTCCACTACCGCCAGCTCCACTACCGCCAGCTCCACTACCGCCAGCTCCACTACCGCCAGCTCCACTACCGCCAGCTCTACTACCGCCAGCTTCATTTCTAGCATTTGCCATAAATTCAGTCATAGATGCGGTAACTTGCTCCGTAATAATCCTACGTACATCATCCTCAGTCACAGCCTTCTTGGGCGGCATAGTTCTATAATTTCACAATTTCAAAGTATTAAGCATTCATCCAACAAAGGATTCATATAATATGGATCGAATTCATAATCAAGATACAAATAAGGCACAATATGGAATTGAAGACAAGATACATATTTCATTCGATATGAAACAAAAGTATTGTCTTAGTACATCCATATCAAAGTTCTAACACTATATACACTCAAAATTCGTGCCAAATCTATTACTAACAAGTCGGTTCAGTCAAAGCTACAAAAGCACAAAAGATATAAAGGTCACTACTAAATACAGACTGGTCTACTGAGAACCGCCAGATGGTCCATCATCCATCGTCTTCTGGATCTTCGCCGGACGATCACTAGACACATCTTCAGCTGGGCGCTTACGGATTACTCCTCTTTCAACCATGTCGGCATAAAATCTACTATTCCATCCCACGGATATATTCAACTCCTTTTCGGCTTTCTCACGCATCGCACGAGCCACACTCAACTGAATCTCCATAGAATTCACCTTTCTCTTCATAGCAGCATACTCACCACTTTCCAACACCGATAACCTCCTAAAAGCCTCATTCAAACCACGTTCTACATCACTCAAATCCAAACTAAGCAATTCTCGCTCTTTCTCGCCAACCTTAGTCTTCGACTCCAAATAAGCAACCTGAGTCTGAACAACACCTAATCCAACCTCTGTCACACAACGCTTAACACGGGAAGCATCTAGATCACGTCTCAAGGCCCATGGTGCAAGACCATCAATATGAGTAGCCTCTCGAGTACTAGACGACTCTCCTATCTCACGTCTACGAGTAGCAATACCATCAGTACCGTCAGGTGCATCGTCATCCTCATCCTCCTCTGATTCAGAATCAGATTCAGACGATTCAGACATTTCATCCCTAGGTAACTCATCCTCAGAATCAGACAAACAAACTGGTGGGGGCAAAGGCTCGCCCTCTAGAACATCATACGGATAAATAAGCTCAGCTTCCTCATCGTCATCAACCTCAACATCTATACCTACATCCTCCTCGACATCCTCGTCGTCAATCTCATCATCTAAATTATCTAACCCAATCTCATCATCATTCTCAATATCCACATTCTCAATATCCACATTCTCAATATCCACATTCTCATTACCTACATTCTCAATATCCACATTCTCAATATCATTCTCTACTAAGTCAATCTAAGGGGCAATCTGATCTCCTAGTCCTAACTCGGGCTCGGGATCCTCAAATGGTTCCTCCTCATCATCAATATCATAATCTACTAAGTCTAAATAAGGATCATCTTCTATATTAGGTTCGGGAATAGCATGGTTTTCTACAGGAATATTAGGGTCAGCCATGACAATCTGCATTTATATATATATATCTCGTATTAGGATAACATACTAGTTAAACAATTATATAATGAAATCACGATATATACATATATATAAATTATATTATATATAGCAAAATATATATCTTCTCAATAGGGCTTGTTGGTAACGTCGGAGATCTCTGGCACCGTTATAGTCAAAAGATTTTTCAAATATTTTCTCAAATGTTCATTGTCAAAAGATTTTGAAAAGTTTTGTTCAAAACCTTGGTTTTTAAAATCTTTTGTTCTCTACAACGAGAGCTCTAATACCAAACTGTAACACTCTCATTTATCGTATCGGTACAACGGAAGGGTCTTTCAGAGTGTTACGGGATAGCACAATAACTCCAATCATAGACAACACATAAAAATGGTTGTACAAGGTTTAGCAAACATTCATTCGATAAAAAGTTTCAAAAGCGTACAACAGGTCCCAAATTATACAGGTCATTAAGTTTACAAAACACAGATCGAATGAACATTTTTAATATTAAGTGTGGGCCATCAGAGTCGATCTCCATCCGGATTACCTTCAAGCACCTGAGATAGAAAACATGCAAAAATCATATCAGCGAATGCCGAGTGAATTCATAGAGTTTAATGAAAACCGTTATAAAAACAATCAATTACAATCATTTAAAATCAGAACACAAGTATAATATCGGAAGTAAGTCCTCATATTTCTAGTCATGCAATATATATCAAGCATACATCTGTAACCGTCCATGAGACCGTAGTCTCTATATTACCATGATAGGTAATATATTCATCGTTAATAGCGTCGTATCATATCGTTTATTTAGATTATATAGATTGAATAGATTATAGGATTATTATTAGCCGCATGACATTGTTACCTTACTGTGAAAACAGCGGGCCACGAACCCGACAAACAATTTGCCCATCTAAGTTAGTGTGTCGTCACAAAAATCAAGCTATGGAATCTTCTCATACATAAATTCGCTTACCAATCAATGTGGTACGACGGGGATCAACCGTCAAGGCGCGAACTGGGGTGATCGTCCCCAAATAGTACTATCAAATGCATAAGCGTCTACCAAAACCCGGTAGTTCACAATTCATGCTAATGGGACTTTAAGTGACATAACCTAACTACTAATAATCCTTTTAGTCTCGAATATAGGGTCATAGCATCATTCGGGTCCATATCATTTAGCATACAATCGGGACTACTTGTGTTCTATTTTTATAAAAATCTAGCATGTTATCTCCCTCGCGGGTTTACAAAGCATTTTATAAAACATTTAAAAGAGTGCGAGGCTATGAACTCACGTTGTTAATGAAAGGCGGATTATCGGCTACGGGCGTGCTTCGGTCACGGAAACCTATATAAATAATAATCGGTCTTAGACTCGGTCCAATGACTTTTATCAAAATAACAATATACATATGATGATTTTGTACATATGATGATGATCAAGTGGGTTTATACGTCCTTGTTTACTCATTTTAGTGTTTACGTCTTGGTAACGTCTTACTAGTTCACTAGTTTTAACTATTTATCTGTTTTAAGTCCATTAAGCCTTGTATAAGTTATTTAACTTGTTTTTATCCATTTTATACCTATATGATCAGTATATATACTTTTCATGTTGGGCCCAATGGGTTAAGCCCAATAAGCTCTTTTTACAAGTTTTTATCTTATTAAGTCCAATTATTAGTCTAATGTGTTTAGTTAGCTCGTAAATGTCCGTAATTCTTATAGTTCGGGTTTTATCGGTTTTTACTTGTCTTAGTTACTTATACATCAGTATATGACTTTTATAAACTTTACATTAGACGGGTTTGGTCGTCTAAGTTTTATTTGGCGAAAAACGTTAATTTCACGGCGATAGCCGAAAAAGTCGTAAAAATCAAGTTTATAGTTTTTATTACTTATAAATATTATTTTACCACCATTTATATAATTTACCCATTTAATTAAACTTTTATACATTTATATAAATAAGTTTTATAAATTAGTGGGTTTATATTTGTACATTTTATAAGTTATATTGTGAGTGCTTATATAATATTAATAAACATTATTTCCAAAAATCTGATTTTTAACTTCATGTTCACCATTTTTAACATATCTAGAGTTCTATAATGACTTAGAAGCTCATTTTTGGATGACATGTTCTTCATAATATGTGCTACATATAACTTAGTTATAGCTACTGCCCATTTTGAGTTTAAGTTGCCTTAACAGTCCCTACAAAACTGCTTATTCATATTACACCACCTAACTTGTTTTGATCATATCTCACTCATTATTTTGATTCCATTGCATGGCCAACTCTCACATGTGTATAACATCATCTACTTACTGTAAATGGATCAAACCATGCAATTTTATCAGTTCATCTTTTAGTTATCTACTGTTTTTATACAGCCAACTAAATAGTCAAGATTTTAGCTTCATTTCTTATAGTTATCATCATTTTTAAGCATATTTATCAACACTTGATCCCCACACAATATTTTTATCATCATATATACATCATATACATATACAAAATGAAAGAAAATACATTTGTTTTTTACAAAATAATAAGAGAAAAATGTAGAGGATGATCTTCTTTACCAATCCAAGTGAATTTCTTGTTTTAGGAAGACAAGAACTTGATGAACACAACAAGTATCTCCAAGACCATCAAATATCAAGAACATAGGTTGGAAAATCAGCCCTAGGACACAAGCAAATCACCTCCAAAGATGTTAATATGGCCACCAAATGATCAAGGCTTCAAGAGAACACCTTAATAGGACTAGTAAACATGTGGTTTATGGCTAGAAAAGATCAAGAATGGTGTTTGTTGGCTTATTTGGGACGACACAAAGGAGAGAGTTGAGAGGATTTTAGAGTGGTTTGCATGTGAGAAATGGTGTAAATGAAACAAGTAACTAGTTTTGACTAGTTAGTGGTAAAGGTTAGCTTAATGTGTAAGCACATGCTTACACTTGTATAAGTTAGCTAATACTTGATGCCACATATGTGTTGTGGTGTCAAGTTGCCGTCCCATATAAGCTAGTGGGGTGGGACAAAGTGTTTTGTCCCATCTCACTAGTTTACGGGTATTTCTCGATTCTAGTTTTCTCGATTTTCGTGCCCTCGGGTCGTTTTACGAAAAACGTTTTTATAAATTATGAATCACCGTCACAAAACGAATCCAATAAAAATTGTCTCATCAAAAACGAAGTTCAAAAACGTAAATACGTAATCCTAAGGTTTCCGGTTTAGTCGTAAAAGACGCCAAATTATGCACGTAAGCCCAAATTTAAATTCGTAAATTGTGAGTTCGTCAACCAACACGAAAATAAGTTTCAAAATATTATACGAGAAAATATTTCACTACCTGAAAATGTTAGATTGTCACAACTAATTTGAACATCTCGTGGACAACGATACCGTATCGACTACTCATTTGAACATCTCGTGTACAATGATATCTTATCAACTACTAATTTGAACATCTCGTGTAAAACGATACCCCATTGACTAGTCATTTGAACATCTCGTGTACAACGATACCCTTTGAACATCTCGTATTGACTACTCCTTTGAACATTTTGTATACACCGATACCCTTTGAATATCTCGTATCGACTACTCCTTTGGACATCTCGTATACAAGTTACCCTTTGAACATCTCGTATCGACCACTCCTTTGAACATCTTGTATACAACGATACCCTATTGACTACTCATTTGAACATCTCGTGTACAACGATACCTATCGACTACTAATTTGAACATCTCGTATACAACAATGAAACTTTATCGACTACTCCTTTGAACATCGCGTATACAACGATACCCTTTGAACATCTCGTATCGACTACTCCTTTGAATATTTCGTATACAACGATACCCTATCGACTACTTCTTTCAACATCTCTTATACAACGATACCCTATCGACTACTCCTTTGAACATCTCGTATACAACGATATCCTACTGACTACTCCGTTAACATTTATTTTGTCTATTGATGTATCTAATGTCGACATGCGGATGTGTAATGTTTGAATGTTTAACTATATCAGTAAAAGTAAAGAGAAATGATCATGGCCGTGAGAAAGTCGTGGGTGAATCAGAAAGCAAACAGTGTGACTTTCTTGGGGATGTAACCCTGCTAATAAGCAGGTAATGTTATTAATCCTTAACAGACTTGAACAAGAACATACTTGAATTTTTTAAGCAGACTTTAATAAATCAGTTTTACATTTCTGCTTTGTTGCCCCATAAGTCAATCTTCGTTGTCTAAAGACACCCAATATGTATTTAATACATGGAAATTTCTGCATCTTTTTATAAAAGTTTGATACTGGTTGGAGCTTTGACAATATTAGATTTTAGTACAAATTAACTGTAAAACCCGTATTTAAAAGTTTGAATATTAAATACGCAGTTTTGATTTTAATAAACGATATATATAATTATTCAGAAAAATAGTTATTACATATGTATTATTTAGCTTACAGAAACAAAAATGCGGAAATTAAATGACAGCGTACGTAAAAAAATTTAAATGTCAAAAAAAAAATCAAAAGTATGCATATGTGGGGCGGCAAGATTAAACAAGAAGAAAAAGGGGGTCTTGGGCTTGAGCCCGGCCCACTGCCAAAGAAAAAAATAGGAACGGAAGTTTCCCACTACTCTTTCACACAACAGTAAACTTAAAAAAAATAGGGTTCGTTTGGTGTGGGTGACGGCCGACAGAAAAGACAGAAAAAAAAGAATATCGAGACTTGTTGGTCTTGATTTGAGTGCTTGTTCTATTGTTACTCTCCAATCTTATAACGGTATTCCTTCGTCTTTCTTGTTTATATATCACGGAATTATTAAGGTAATTCAGGATCACATGATAAATAAATGGTTAAAGCATGAAATTAATCAAGAAATCAGGATGTCGAATTTATAAAACGTATTTAACCATTAAAGATTGAACTGTTGTTAGTTTTGGTCGGAGTACATGCAAACCGAGAGTCCTAGACTCTCGGTGGTGGCCTGTTATTGTTCAGCCAAAACCCAAGCCATCAGCAGGGGGGTGTTTGGTTCGTAACAGGGGGAACCAGAATGCAGTCAGGGGTGTTTCGGGTTAAAACGCAGAAGGGGGTGTTTGGGATTACCAACAGTGGGATCTTATAACCATCGGTGGGTAGCCTGTGCACAGCAGGGGGAACCACTGGGCTAGCAGTGGGAACCAGTGGGCTAGCAGTGGGAACCACTGGGCTAGCAGCGGGAACCACCAGGGCAGCAGTGGCTGCCGGCTGAAGCCGGTGGCTGCTGTTTGTTTGGGCAGCGAGACCACAGCCAACCGGCTGTGGTGGGGTTTTAGTCCATGGTTCGACCCTATACAAGGCGTCTCGGGGAAGGGTTGACTCGGGTTGTCGGGCTCCCACATTTTATTTAGAAATTTAAAAGGGATAATTAATAGTATTAAATCATCTTATGAATTAAGTTTTTATGTTTTAAGTAAAGTAGTTTTATAAATTAAAATGGGTAATTTTTATTAAGATGATTTAAATTTTATGGAAGTTCTTATATTTTAAATTTACTAATCAAACCAAATATTTTGGGAAAGTATTTCTATATTTGTAAAAATTCTAATTTAAGAAACTTTTTATTTATGGCGAACTTATATTTATAGTAATATTTTAATACCAGAATACAGTACAATATCATAATCGGAATACATAATCAGAAGTACAAGATATGCATTTAATCAGAAATATTAACGAACATTCAGAACATCAGCAGATTATATACAAACAATAATACAAGTATAAATAAATAAAACTGAGAACACTTAAAAAATCAGTAAACTAAACAGATATCAGTCAACTCATTTCACGTCCCTTATGTATGTAGCAACCGTGAAGTCGGAGTAGATTTTTCAGCTTTCCTTCTTATTTCATTACTGGACATGAGGTACGGATTTTTCGTCCTTTCAGTAAGGACTTCCTTTTTATGCATGATTAGGATTCCCCGTCTTCAGCCAAATGTTTCTCCCCAGTATATGTTTAAGCTTATCAGTAATCATGTTAATAACTAAATAAATTTCCTGAGCATTATATACAAGCATGACCAGTTTATGTACTAGTTACGGAGGTACCGTAACCATGGCACTAGAGGCACCGGTGTCGTGACTCACATGCAGGAGAGTGATATCCGCATCGTCCCACTCATGTTCAGTTTGGCCATTTTTATATGTATGTTTAGTGGGGCGTATGGATGCATCCTAGGCTTATCAGTTTACAAGTTATAAGGGTGAATGTGGTGTGTGCTCTACATCCTTCACATTGGAGCTGATCCCTCCACCCAACACAGTTATTTAGAGGTCACCCCTCTACAGCATGACGAGGTCACCCCTCCAGTTATTCATGCAACGTTGTTACAGCACATGACCTATATAAGCTCTGGCAATTAAAATACAGTAAATGCATGTTTTCAGTTTTAACAGATAACAGTTCAGCTTTATTATTTTATAAATCAGACTTTACAGATTATACACAGATTTCCGCTGCAACTTTACTTATCAGTCTTACAGCTTCAGTATTCTATCATGTGTTTCATTCAGTATAATCTTATCATGCATTATATTCGTTCACTGAGCGTTATGCTCAGCCGTAGTTCCTTTCATGTTCTAACGGCAGGTACACCATGACGCTCTTAGGATTCTGAGAGCATGTGCATTTGGATGGGAGTTATCTAGACTTTTTACTTCATGCACTTCTTACCTTATTCTGCTTATTTGGACATTGTTTAGTCCTTTCCTGCAGTATTTTATTTTTCATGATTTGAGCTTATGTTTGGATTACCGATGTTTGATTCCGGTAACTCCTTTATGGTTAGTTAATGTATTAGGACATTTACCTTATGCTTTGATGACACGCCATAAATACACGTAACGGTCCACTTATCCAAGTGGGGTGTTACATTAACTATTTAACGATTAAAATTTGGTGTCAACCCAGCGTGTTTGGCCTATACAAGAAAATATGTTTTTATGGTGAAGCAGTTTTGACCCGTTCTTGACTCACCCATATTGCCATATTTACTTGTTTTGATACACAGTAGATTAGTGATTCTCTATTTAATTTTGTAGTTGATAAACGACTTTGGTAACCAGTGGGGAGGGGCATACTATGGAGGACACATCTATGATGAATATGAGTATGCCATGACACCACCTCATGACCCAAGCATGTACGCTGCAGCATATGGAGCTTACCCAATGTATGGAATTCATCAACAAGTAAGCTAATCGAGGTGTCTCGCTGTGTGAATCGGAAATCAAGTCCGCTAGCCCGTCAATGTATCAGGTCCTAGCTAGTTTGATTTGCATTAAGCTTTAGATTTTTTTTGTTTAGAAGTTAGAACTATCGCGTTTAACTATGTTAATAACACTTTCGGATTATGGATTTATGTCGAACGGATAACACATTTATGTATCCCGGGTATTATATTTTCGTTTTTTGGTAATTTATTAATTGTGTCAATACCAGTTTTTCATATTTTATATATTTCTGGAATCCGAAAAATTCCAAATTATAATGTGAGAAATCCGTGGAAATATGTTTGTGTGAAATCTGTGGGAAATAATTGTGGGAAATCCGTGGGAAACACATGAAAATGGTTACTAAATATTGTGGGAAATCCGTGGGAAAGAGTTGTGGGAAATCTGTGGGAAACATATGGGAAAATGGGCGTTAAAACTTGTGGGAAATCTGTGGGAATATGCCCGTCGGAAATATGTGGGAATATGCCCTTGGGAAATCTGTGGGAAAATGTCTGTGGGTAATCTGTGGGAAAAAAGTTCGTGGGAAATCCGTGGGAAAAAAACAACTCCTTGAATGTTAAAAATGTGTAATAATAACCGTGGGAAATCCGTGGGAAAATGGTCAACGCTCCGTGGGAAATTTCGTGGGAAAATATTTACCCACGATGTTTTTCAAACGGACAATTCCGTGGGAAATCCGTGGGTAAGGGCCCTTTCCCACTGGATTTCCCACGGAACTTGCTGTGGGTAAAAGCTGTTTTTCTAGTAGTGTGGGAGGTTCTTTTCGATGAGTCGTTTTCGTTTTCGTTTACGCCTAGGCTTGTGCAGAATTTGTTTCTCCCTTCTGATATCGAGGAGATGTATACGAAGCTTAGGTGCCGTTTGGTTCGGGGATATTCAAGGATATTGGGGGATATTCAAAATTTTTACATTTTAATATCCCCAAATATTGTGTTTGGTATAACCAAAGAAGGAATTTAAAATTCCTTGAATTTCCAAAATGAGGGATATTAGAATTCCTTCAAAAAGTGAGGAATTTTAATTTACTTGAAAATTATTTTTCATAAATTTTTTTTCTTGTCGTTATTATTTCGGTTTTTATGTTTAAATAAAAAATAATAAAATTTTAAAAATTTATGTAAAATTTATAAATTTTATATAAAATTTATAAAATTTATATAAATTTAAGTAAATATTTACTATAGATTTTTTTTATGAAATATATATATAATTTTTATAAAATTTATTGAAATTTCTTAAAAAATTTAAATACTTTTTTTATAAAATTAATGAATTTTTTATAAAATACATATAATTTTTTTTATAAAATTAAATGATTTTTTTTAAAATTTTAATGAATTTTTTTATAAAACTTATATAAAATTTGTATAAATTTTTTATAAGATTTTTATAAAACTTAATGAATTCTTTTATAATATTTATATAATTTTTTTATAAAATTTATGATTTTTTTTTATAATATATAAACTTTTTATAAGGTTTATATATATATTTCTTTAAAATTTATATAAACTTTTTATAAATTTTGTATAAGAATTTAAAAAATTTATATAATGCTTTTACAAAATTTATATAAATTCTTATAATATTTATATATATATTTTTATAAATTTTAAATAAAATTATTATATATTTTTTATAAAATTTATATAATTTTTTTAAAATTTATATAAAATGTGAAAATTCGAATTTTAATCTTTTAAATAGAAAATATATATTAAAAAATATTTATTCGTTAATTGGTTCAACCTAAAATCAAGATTTCAAAAAATTATAAATTCTGCCAACCAAACAGGCTTAGGCATTTTAAGTTCTAGAATTTTAAATTCTGAGGAATTTTAATATACTAGAATTTAGAATTCCAGAATTTTAATATCTTGAACCAAACGGCCCCTTAGGGTTTTGTTTAAGGATAGGGCTATTGGGTTGAAAGACGGGGTTTTGGTTAAGAGTATTGGGACGAGAGTTGACGGGATTACTAAAGAGATTTTGAGGTTGGAATCGTTGTTGAAGAAACCCAAAAAGTTGGCGATTCATCTGGAGATGAGTAAGAAGAAGGAGGGGTGTTTGAAAGAGCGGAATTTGATTTGGAGGAAGGTTAGGGAGTTTAAGTGGGCTATGGATTGTGTCATTGATTATCTTGACGGGAAGGACGTTTCTTCTGATGACGATGATGTTAGGGTTTTGATTTTGAAAGGGAAGTTTGATTGGCATAAGCTTTAATTTGTTTCGTCATTGATAGAGAGCGTCGTAGGCTTCGAGATGGGTTGCCTATTTAGGTATTTTCTTGCTTATATACGATTTTCAAATTATTATAGGTGAGAATAAAGAATTGGGGCAAGGAACCTATTTCTGATATAATGATCCTGAGTAGGAGCTGAAGTATAACAAAGTCAATACTATTTGTGTGTTTTTTTATTTCAGTTTGTTGTGTTTGTTTTATTGCACTAAATATTGGGTGACATTGTCTCAGAAACAGTTTGTTTCTCAAGGTTTTATAGTGCATAGCCGGGTACCCGCACAATGCGGCGGCGGGTACCCGATGACTAAATTTTTGGGGATAAAATGTTTTTTATTAATGTATTTTTAATTAATTTATACTTAATATAATAATATCCAACTTATTATAATGTACTACTTGCTCACATATGCCACAAAGTTTTGATGGTTTAAATAAATTACACGTTAGCAAAGAAAATAGGGTACAAAGATCATCGATTATATAACCATTTTATATCATTCACTTTCATCATCACTCCATAGCAACCTGTTCTTTTTATCACATCATCTTCACTTCCTTTACTAATGAGATAAAAGCTCACGAAACTAACTGAAAGTCTCACACGGGAATATAGATCCTATTTTGAACCTCACCACTCAAACATATATAACTATTGTACGCCAAGGCACCGGAACCAAAATCGGTGCATATGCCTCATCTACTGTCAGATCAGATCCTTCAAACTCTTTTCCTTTCTAATAGTTGAACCGACCGTTTTCCGGTCCAGCGGTTCAACGATGGTCAATCAAAATCCGGAGTTCAATCTGGTCTAAGTTACTACATAAACCCGGCTTACAATGGACCGGTTGACTTTATGGTTCCCGATTCAACCGGGTTTTAAAACATTGAAAAAAATAGTGGTTTTGGTATACTGTGGGTGTAGATGATGAGTTAGTTGCGGCCATAGAGGATGCGATGGTGGTGAGGATAGTGTTGTAGCTGTGGAGGGTTCCCACGTAGTGATAGCGTTTTGATCAGTTCGGAGTTCATTTGGTGGGTGTTGGTCTTGGTGGTCGGGTGGTCGGGTAGTGGTGTGAGTTTAAGCGGTATGTTTATTTCGGCAGTTGTGATGTCGGGTGGTGGTCGCGTAACAATGGGGTTTTAAAAGCTCGGTGACATAATTACGAGAATAAAGAGAATGATATATCATGGGTATATATATGATTTGTGATGAATGTTACAACTTTATATTTAATTTTCATTGAATCGGTTGTTACAACTCTGATGAATGTTACAACCGTTACTCTTTTTTCCATTTATTACATCTTTATTACATCTTTATTGAGTTGTTACAGTTTTTTTTTCATTTGTTATAATTTATTGAGATGTGACTATATAACTTTGCATTGTATTATTTCCTGATTAAGAAATGTTTTATGCTTAATTTTTTAAGACTACTAAATATAGAAAGGAGTTAAATCCTTTATAAAGTAATAAGATTAGGCTCATTAGTACTCACGGTGGTTTTATGGGCTATTATTAAAATATTAGAAAAATTAATAAAATAAAAAAGTACTGTTCATATGTTAACCATAAACACAACAAATGATTAAAATAGGAGTAGAAAAATTAATAAAATAAAAAAGTACTGTAGAAATGTTAACCATAAACAGTATATAACGTATATAATAATAATGGCAAAAAACATGAGCCAAAATGTAGGGTCAGCAAATGTTGCATCGCAAATAGTTGCTGCAAAATCGATATACTCGGGTATGTTGGACTTTTTTAAAGGTGAATAGAACCGTAAATGAATTTCACAGTTATTTGAAGCCTTTCGAAGCTTTGTCATATTTGCACGCACCAAATCTTTTTCTTTAGGTTGGATGAACTTGAACTCACACTCAACTGTTAGCGTCTTCAAAACCTTTGAATATGCCAAGACGAACTTTAGAAACTCTAAATCATGATAACCGCACCCGTTAGTATATTTCACGGTCTTCAAGCTCATACGCATACAGGTTGGAATGGACTTTGGTTTATTCCATCGATAACCATGTGAAAACTTTTAATTTAAACACAAAAGATAGACAAAGCCCACATTAGCAATACGGTTATAGAAAAAACACAACAAAGCTTAAGGAAAAGCCTAGCGTAAGTACCTTTCCAATGGACAAATGTTCCAACTTTGGAGATCGATTAAGAAATTGAGGGATTAGCTTCCACTGGTGACCAACATAACCTTCTAACTCCAATTGTTTCAAATTGGGAAAAAATGTAGGCAAATCCAAGTGATTGCCACCCTGTGAACAGTCCTGTAGTTGAATGAATAAATACACGGATCGTTCAAATTAGACATATTGTCAATAAATACAAACTGAAAACTAAACAAGATAAAAAGAAAGCGTTGATGGTTTAAAAAATGGAAAAAAGAAAACTTACCTTGGTGTTTAATGAAATTGATTTGGCTTGACTGATTGCTTTTAGAAGTTGAACCAACCGATCACCATGACATACTACACATGAAGCCTTAGCCCTGATCAGAGATGGCATCTCCTCTATTACAAAAGGAAAGTCCATAAACCCATCAAACACAAAGTATTCTAAATTAGGAAGATTTATAACAACGTTGTCTGTGATTAATTCAGAGCAACTATCAGTTACTTTCAAGTTCAATTGCTTCAAAGTAGGTATCTTGAAGTAGTTGTCTCCTTTATTGTTCCAACAACCCATTTTCACATACAAATTTTCAAGTACCGGACATCCATGGATTAACTTCAATGCACTTTCCCAATATTGGCCTTGAATGACGACATCGAGGGTTTTGAGATTAGGAAGATTGACAAAAGACGGGCAGGAAAAAGATGGGCTATTGGGAGAGGTATACATACTAGGCGACTTGATACAATCTAATTTTAATTTTGTGAGAGTCTTGTAAGTGAAAAGGCTTGTAGGCAACTTGAGATACTCACCTTTTATGTCAAGCTCAGGAACATTTAACCCAATTGCTTTACTAATCAGGTCTCTCCAATATGACTCTGAACTATAGTAACTTGAAAAGTGCACACGAAACATTTTAACCTGTCTTGTCTTGCAACGTTCAAGTACCCAATCCACGTCTTTTGGGTATAAATATTTACGGTCTTCAATCGTGTCAAAGTTAACATTATGTACGAAAGTCCAGGTGTATCTCCATGTTTTGGACAAAAGGCTAGTTCTCATTGCAGACTTCGTAGGCATTAGGGAGAGTATGTATGAAAGAACATCTTGAGGCATGCTGCTAAGCCTATCTACAGCATGCTCACCCGTGGAACTCATTTTCCTGATAATTTAAACACAAATTTTAACATCGTCCGAAGTTTTTCTAGAATAAAATGGTTATGTAAAGTTCTTAACTAGTTTCAGTAAAAAATACTAATAGCAATAATTCATATCATTTGCAAGGGCACCATATATACTACTTTAGACTTTAATGATGAAATCAATATACATTGATGAAAAGAAATCATAAAAACCAAATAATTACTATCATAATGCAAAAAGGAAACAACAACGGATTCAGAGCCATTATGGAACAATGAACAACAAACTATTTAGGATATAGAATCTGAAACACATCAAACAACATTTACAACGTATTGGTATTCGCACATAAAACAACATTATACATGTATTAGCACCACTACGTTTTGGAAACCTAAGTCCTAGTAACTAACTGCTTGTGAAAACACTAAAACAGTTTCATATCCTAACCCCAGTTCATTATTTGTAACTTTTGTTACATTTAATTACCTCCTATGACACCCAATAACTTGAGCTTTTTTAGGGAACTTTATAGGATTCAAAATTTGACATGTGGTTAGCTTGGTCATTTAATGAAATTACATAGTGGATTGGACCTTTGGTTTGGAGACCTTTGCCTTGGATTAGTAAAACTATTAGTTACACCATCTACGTACGTTATATTGGTCTTTCAAAAAGCTAGTATCAGAAACAGTAACAAGACTATTATAAAATTTAATGTTGGAAGCCTTATTCTTCTTCACAAGTATTTACGAATTACACTAGTTATTTAGCATATATGTGCCTAACACACGAGACGAATATGATCTACAATTGGTGCGGTTACAAACAAAACCGTATCAAAAAATCATTTTTAGGTGCGGTTTTCAAACCGTATCAAATAACAATTGATTTTTTGGTGCGCTATCATTTGGTGCGGTTTCAAAAGCGCACCAAATGAGCTTTAAAACCGTACCAAATAAGTATTTTGTGTAGTAGTGCTATTTGATAACCTAACATTATATCCCCATTTCCTGACAAGTTTCATGAGCAAACAACATGTAATTACACAATTATATAATCAATCAAGCGTCACCTAGTTTGTCCGACTAATTAAAATGAAATAATCGATTACACGGATTCACCTAGATATTAACCTAATCATAATCATACGTGAACTTCAAGTACACTCATACATACAAACCAGTGACATCAACAAAATTGCATTTATAAATCAAAAACCTAAAATAAGTACTTTAAAAACTAGGGTTTATCACAGTAGAATAACATATACGTATTATCAAATAATAAGAAGATCAAACCTGCACAAAAGCATTGTTATTGTGCTCCAATAGACTTGAGAGAGTATATATATATATTAGAAGATCAAACCCTAGGGTTTATCCCTTGTATTTATTCTTGGAAATGAATTATGGGCTCCATGTTACGGCCCATGATATTAATTGGAAATGACATGTATTTCTAAAAATTAGACCAAACCATGTGATTGGTAGAAAATGATGAAAAAGAAAATTGTACAAGTCGTGTAGAAATGAATGGGTTAAGTATACTGTTAGTCTTTCAGTCTTTGTTTGAGTTTAAACGAAGCATATAAGTCGGGAGAAGCATTCAAACATTATAAAGTATAAACTACGGCTATTGGTAAGTTATGGAATTTCAAATGCACCAAATTTTCATGCTTTAGAAAGTTACGAGCTGTTTTACCAAAGATTAATGTTAATGTTGATCTGAAATAAGAACATTCGGGTTTGATGAGGATATATAGTGATAGTGAGGTAAAGGAAGTGTATGTGATGAATTGTAATACGATTGACGGTGAAAGGTACTTGCTAGCGAACAAATGATGTGTAGTATATAACGTGTAAACATTAGTACTATAAAATAAATGTTGTGTTGTCTTCCCTTGCTCCGGCGATGAAGATTCAGCTTGAGAAACAGAGAAAAAACATAGAATGCCATGCATGCGAGAGAAAGGTACATGTGTTGTAAGAGATGTTTTAACGACATTTTGACACAAGTTGACTATAGCCTAGAAGAAAATTCTTTTGTGCTAAATTCGTTTGAACAACCAACTTACTTTTTGTATCGTCTAAACTAAATTTTTTCAATACATTAAAAAGGAAAAACTCTTTGTTTAATACGGAGTACCTTTAACATTAAAGGGAATATAATAAAACAATGGGAAATATTGAGAAAGCAATGGGAAACATGAGTCTAAATGTAGGGTTAGCAAGTGTTGCGGTGCAAAGAGTTGTTGCAAAATGCCTATACGCGGATAGGTTGGATCTGGACGACTTTCTTAAAGCTGAACAGAATCGTAAACGAATGTCACAGTTTTTAGAAGCCTTTAGATGCTTTGTCATATATGCACGCACCAGATCTTTTTCTTTAGGTTGAATGAACTTAAAATCACACTCAACTGTTAGCGTCTTCAAAACCTTTGAATATGCCAAGACGAACTTTAGAAACTCTAAATCATGATAACCACACCCGTTTGTGTATTTCACGGTCTTCAAGCTCATACGCATACAGGTTGGAATGGACTTTGGTTTATTCCATCGATAATCATGTGAAAACTTTTAATTTAAACACAAAAGATAGACAAAACCCAACATTAGCAATACGGTTATAGAAAAAACATAACAAAGCTTAAGGAAAAGCCTAGCGTAAGTACCTTTCCAATGGATAAATGTTCCAACTTTGGAGTTCTATTAAGAAATTGAGGGATTAACTTCCACTGATGACCAACATAACCTTCTAACTCCAATTGCTTCAAATTCGGAAAAAACGTAGGCAAATCCAAGTGATTGCCAACGTGTGACCAGTCCTATAGTTGAATGAATAAATACACATATCGTTCAAATTAAACATATTGTCAATAAATAAAAATTGAAAATTAAACAAGATAACAAGAAAGCGCTGATGGTTTAAAAAACGGAAAAAAGAAAACTTACCTCGGTGTTTAAAGAAATTGATTTTGCTTGATTGATTGCTTTTAGAAGTTGAACCAACCGATCACCATGACATACTACACATGATGCCTTAGCCCTGATCAGAGATGGCATCTCCTCTATTACAAAAGGAAAGTCCATAAACCCATCAAACACAAAGTATTCTAAATTAGGAAGATTTATAACAACGTTGTCTGTGATTAATTCAGAGCAACTATCGTTTACTTTCAAGTTCAATTGCTTTAAAGTAGGTATCTTGAAGTAGTTGTCTCCTTCATTGTTCCAACAACCCATTTTCACATACAAATTTTCAAGTACCGGACACCCATGGATTAACTTCAATGCACTTCCCCAATATTGGCCTTGAATGACGACATCGAGGGTTTTCAGATTAGGAAGATTGACAAAAGACGGGCAGGAAAAAGATTGGCAAATAGAAGACCTACTAGGCGACTTGATACAATCTAATTTTAATTTTCTGAGTGTCTTGTAAGTGAAAAGGCTCGTAGGCAACTTGAGATACTCACCTTTTATGTCAAGCTTAGGAACATTTAACCCAATTGCTTTACTAATCAGCTCTCTCCAATATGACTCTGAATCATAGTAACTTGAAAAGTGCACACGAAATATTTTAACCTGTGCTATCTTGCAACGTTCAAGTACCCAATCCACGTCTTTTGGATATAAATATTTACGGTCTTCAGTCGTGTCAAAGTAAACATTATGTACGAAAGTCCAGGTGTATCTCCATGTTTTGGACAAAAGGCTAGTTCTCATTGCGGACTTCGTAGGCATTAGGGACAGTATGTGTGAAAGAATATCTTGAGGCAGGCTGCTAAGCCTATCTACAGCATGCTCACCTGTGGAACTCATTTTCCTGATAATTTAAACACAAATTTTAGCATCGTGTGAAGTTTTTCTAGAATAAAAATGGTTATGTAAAGTTCTTAACTAGTTTCAGTAAAAAATACTAACAGCAATAATTCATATCATGTGCAAGGAAAAAAAAAGTCTAAATTCACTTTTCAAAGTATTGATATTAGCACATAAAAATTAGCACCATTAGCACTACAAAATTCGAACCCTTCCCTGGCTAAATTCGCGACGTTTCCCTGGCGACATGTCGCCAGGGAAGACGAATCCCTGGCGACATGTCGCCAGGGAAAGTACGCCAAGAAAGGCTGGTGCGGGATAGTTTCCCTGGCGACAAATTTTGATTTCCCTGGCGACAAGTGGGCCCCGCAAACTCTGTGGTTCAAAAATTGGTGCCACGTCGGAGTTGGTGCGGGATAGTATCCCTGGCGACATGTGTCGCCAGGGAAAATATGGCTGATTAAGGAACTTAAGTTAAACAGGTTTTTTAAACCTCACTTTTCCCTGGCGACATGTCGCCAGGGAAACTCTAGAAGAACATTGACTTGTCAACGCCAGGCGTTGACTTGTCAACGCCTGGCGTTGACAAGTCAATGTTTTTCTTGAGTTTCCCTGGCGACATGTCGCCAGGGAAACTAGACGTAACGTTGACGAGTCAACGCCTGGCGTTGACAAGTCAATGTTTTTTTCGAGTTTCCCTGGCGACATGTCGCCAGGGAAACTTGGCTGACTTTTTAGAAAGTCAAATAATCCAAAGTTTCCCTGGCGACATGTCGCCAGGGAAACTTTGACATTTTTTTTTTAGCTGCCTGCACAGCAGGCTGTTTCCAGATTTTTTCCGGAATTTTTCCGGAAAAAATCTACCAAAACCTGGGAATACAAATACAAAACCTGAAGATAAAAATACCAAAAATCTACCACGAATCTAGTACCAAAACACAATAACATGTAACCTCTCGATCAATACAAATACATGTCACAACTTGAGTACAAAGTTCCTAGTTACACTTATTAAACTTGCAATTCGGGGTTTACAATTATTAAACTTGCATGCTAAGGTAGGAAAAACAAGACAAGCATACTAACCATTACCACTCCCACCGGCGCCACTACCGCTGCCTCCCGTGCCACTCCCGCTAGCACCACCCGATAGAAATGCTCCGAACGCATCGGCAAACCTATCGTCACTTCTCAAAAAGTTAAACACTTGAGACGCTTGTTCCAACCGTGGGTCGACGGGAGGAGGAGGAGGAATATAGTGAGTACTCCTTCTCGGCACTATCTGGCCGACACCGGGCATGTGGCCTCGCTGCTTTCCACCTCGGACGATACGGTTGATCTCGTCGTCCGTATATTTTCCTTCAGCCTTCATCGCAAGCATCTCCTCCTAATGAAGTGACAAAAACAAACGACAGTTAGTATATTATATATTAGTCGGGTTGGTACATTATTTATCGGCAAGGAATAGTAAAAAACCAAGGCATATCCAAAATAAAATTAATTAATTAATTAATTTAAAAAAAAATACTTACATACATAACGCGGTCCGCATCGCAAGGAAAATTCCCATCCTGGTCGGTGTGCGCAATGAAGAAGTGATCAATGACAGTCGGGGGTGGCACATCAGCTTCAATTGCAGCTTGCGTCTGTACATACATAGACACGCATATATAGAATGAAGCAAATTCAAAACAAAAAATCACAACACACCAAAACATATAATCAAAGACATATATGTATGTAAATTAATTATAGAATTTCTCACCACTTGGTCTCGAAGGCGTGCCAACGATCGGGATCCCTGCCGACTCGGCGTCTTCTGCTTAGACCGGTTCTGGGAGTTCGTCTGGCATCTTTTCTCGTAATCCGGATTACTCCAAAGTGCGATATGTTTCTCCCAGTCCTCTGAAGTAATTTCCTCTGGACGCTCGCTGCGGACTCTGCCGATATCTACCCTGCCGGTATCGATGTCTCGGACCCAATGCTTTGTCTTGAGCGTATTTTTTCGAGAATTATAACTCTTTGTAAGCATTTGATTGATGCCGCCACGTATTTCCTTCCATCTACCAGGATCACTCTTGTGTGGCGTCAAATTAAACTGATTCTGCATTCATATACAACAAATAAAACAAAAACAGAGTTAGAGTTAGAGATATAATTTATACATTATTTTGTTTATTTATTTAATGGCTTAGTCATTTATTTAATTTTTTATAATAAAAACAACTTATCCTAATAAGCATAAGCTTTTTGAAAACAACTTGTTCTGATAAGCTTATCAGGACAAGCTGTTTGAAATCAGCTTATCCTGATAAGCTTATCAGGACAAGCTGTTTGAAAACAGCTTATCCTGATAAGCATATCAGAACAAGCTGTTTTCACACAGCTTGTTCTGATAAGCTTATCAAGATAAGTTGTATTCAAACAGCCTGTTCTGATAAGCATATCAGGATAAGCTGTTTGAAAACAGCTTATCCGAAAAGCTTATTACATTATTCTCATCAAATATATATTTATTTAAATTTTTTTATATTTATTCTAATTTTTTTATATATATTTAAAAAAAATTTATATGATATAAATAAATAAGATACAATTTGTATATTTATTTAAATTTGTTATTTATTTATATGATATAAATAAATAAACAAATTTATTTAAATATATACATCATTAAATAAATAAACACAATAATGTTATGAACATAAAAATGATAACTGACCTCTATGTTCGCCCAAACCAATGTTTCGATCTCATCAGGGACATCAGCCCAACTTGGGTAGTACAGTGGCACGAGCCTCCTGATACAATCCCCGATGTAATTAGATAAATGCTGAGCATGCGTGCCGCGAGGCCGGTGAGATTTTTCTTCAAAATCTATCGGGACAGGGCCATGCTGACCAACTTCCTCCAACAAATCGATACATCGGCTAATGCCTCGAGTCTTTCTACCGGCCGCTCTGCCGCCCAAATTTTCTTTTCTTTTGCCTTTGCCTGCAAAAATCAAGTGAGTGACAAAGTAATAAAAATTCAAGGCAAGCAACATATATATGCACCAAATTTTTGATTGTGTTACAATAATCCAAATATTCTTACCTTTATTTCTAAATGCGGCGAAACAACCGCTGCGGATGTTTGGCGTAGGAGGTTCATCCTCACCACCACCGTCACCACCGTGTGATCCTGCAACATCTGCTGACATCTGTACAAGTACAATTAGCATAACATAGACAAATTCATGAACAAAATAATATAAGCATGCACAAATTCAAATACAACACATCCAAATAAATATACACATTTAAAAAATCCACAACAATTAGATTCATTAATTCAAACAAATAAGTGTCTTTTGCAAGTTACAACTAAAGGTCAATCTTCTTCTTCACTAGAATAAACTCTGTCTTCACCATCATCATCATTCACACGTTCTTCATCACTTAAATCATGAGGGACGTCTTCATCATCAGTAATACCATCGTCTTCATCATCAACATCAATGATATTTGGCGGTGCATCAACCTCCGTTTCGTGGCCATCTATATTCAAGGTCACATCACCCAAGTCATTCAAATCAGTGGAAAGTGGTAGATCAGATGAGTTGTCGAAATGTATAATATCAGGAACGGCATCTGACACTATGACACCCCCGTTGGAAAACTTTTTATGATTAACATGTCGTTTAGCCAAAAGCGCGCGTTAGTGAAAAATTTTGGAGGGGTGTGACGAGGTTTCCCTGGCGACATGTCGCCAGGGATTCCTTTGACTTTTCAACGCATATGCACGTAACTATAACTTTCGTCGGGTCTCCCAAACCTTCCCTGGCGACATGTCGCCAGGGAAACTTGGCTGACTTTTTTGAAAGTCAAGTGAGCCAAATTTTCCCTGGCGACATGTCGCCAGGGAAACTTGGCTGACTTTTTAGAAAGTCAAGTTGAGCACACGTTTCCCTGGCGACATGTCGCCAGGGATAGTATCCCTGGTGACTTGTCGCCAGGGATAGTTACAAATGTCGCAAGGGATAATTTTTGTGAAAATAAAGTTTTTGTTACTTATGTATTATTATAATTAGTAATAAAATAATAATAATTATTATTATTATTTATGAAATAATAATTATTATTATTACATATTATAAAATAATTATTATTATTTATAAAATAACTATATCATCCCGGTCAGTTTAATTTCTAAATTCATTCCGATTTATTCCGTTTAGTTTCTCGATTTATTCTAATTCGGTAACCATTTAACATCTAACGTTTAACAAATGCATACCGACTCATCCATTGAACATCTAACATGTAACCAAGACATGTCGAGTCATCCATTGAACATCTAACGTGTAACCAACACATGTCGAGTCGTCCATTGAACATCCAACGTGTAACCAAGACATGCCGACTCATCCATTGAACATCTAACGTGTAACCAAGACATGCCGACTCATCCATTGAACATCTAATGTTTAACAAATGCATACCGACTCATCCATTGAACATCTAACATGTAACCAAGACATGTCGAGTCATCCATTGAACATCTAACGTGTAACCAACACATGTCGAGTCGTCCATTGAACATCCAACGTGTAACCAAGACATGCCGACTCATCCATTGAACATCTAACGTGTAACCAAGACATGCCGACTCATCCGTTGAACATCTAATGTTTAACAAATGCATACCGACTCATCCATTGAACATCTAACATGTAACCAAGACATGTCGAGTCATCCATTGAACATCTAACGTGTAACCAACACATGTCGAGTCGTCCATTGAACATCCAACGTGTAACCAAGACATGCCGACTCATCCATTGAACATCTAACGTGTAACCAAAAGTATGAGCCTTGGAAGCATAATTACATTAACTCAATACATGCCCAGAAAACAAGATGTTTTGAAAGAAAACAAATTTAACCTAACCTCTCTCTCTCTCACTAGAACAAGAACATTTACTAACAAAACTCACAAAAAAAATCAGGGCCAAGAACCTTTTGGTTAGAAACTATACATTTATGCATCCATTTATTTATATATTAAGATAGTATCATAGAATTATCAAATCCGACTTAATTAGAGATCAAGCTAGAGGCAATAGTGGTTTGTACCCAAAACAACCATTCAAATAAATCTTTAACCAGCTTCCGTTTTGAATCGATGACAAAAAGAGTTCCGGCAAACAAGTCGCGTAAGTTTGAACAAAAGAAAGAAGCTTTTCATTTGATGTAACCTCACCAAAATAGCTTACACAACGAGTATAGTCATTTGCCAGCTCAATATAGCTATGTTGCCAGCTCATCTAACGTGTAACCAAAACATACCGACTCATCCATTGAACATCTAATGTTTAACAAATGCATACCGACTCATCCATTGAACATCTAACGTCTAACCAATACATGCCGACTCATTTATTTAACATCTAACGTGTAACCAACACATGTCGAGTCGTCCATTGAACATCTAACGTATAACCATAACAAACCGGATCATCCATTGAACATCAAACGTACAACCATAACAAACCGGGTCATCCATTGAACATCCAACGTTTAACTATTGGCGGGAAAACGTTGGCGGGAAAACATTGGCGGGAAAATGTTAACTATTTCCCTCACTTTTTGACCATAAAATGATTCACACACACTTATCATCAGCAGATCACACACACACACACTTATCATCTCCTACCAAACTCACCACCACCACCACCTGATTTGGTAGCAGATGGATCCCCGTGAAGCTTATAAGTGTACATGTAGAAAGGGATATATTGTGTTGAGACAGTCACATCAACCTCATAGCTTTGGTAAACTCTACTATGCATGTCCTTTTTCGAAGGTAAACAATCAAATGTTTTAGTTATGTAATACGTGTGATTATTAAATGACATGTCATGTTATTTGTTTACTTTGTAACAGCCAAAAACAAATGATTATGGATGTAAATATTTTAAATGGAAGGATGATTTTGATCTCGAACTCCGTATAAGATCTTCCCCTGGATCTTCAACACCTCAAGGTTCACATCCAAGTTCTTCTACAGGTCCTTCTCAATCTGCACCCACTGAGTGCTCAAATTGCAAGATCAAAGATCTAAAGATAAAGATGTTAGAGGCAAGACTAGAAATGGAAAGGCATCCTGAATACCACGCATGTCAATCGGCTGCAATACTTCATGAGCTTTTAAATGAAATGGAAAATCTTAGCGTTGAGTAGTAATCGGCTGCACTACTTCACGAACTTTAAGTTGATTAGTAATGTCTGTTTTTAAGTTTTCCATTTGATTCCACAAGGGCTATGTATAATATTATGAATAAATAAATGTTTGTTTTATAAATGTCTCATTTTTATTATATAAACGTCGCATAAATTAAATAACATCGGATCGATAGTTAATATAATAATTATTTGGAATAAATAAATATTTGTTTTATAAATGTCTCATTTTTATTATATAAACGTCGCAAAAATTAAATAACATCGGATCGATAGTTAAAATAATAATTAACAAGCAAAAACAAAATACATATATGTCAGGGAGTTTCCCTGGCGACATGTCGCCAGGGAAACATTTGGGTTTTGGCGGGTAAAAGCCCGCCACACATTCTTGGCATGTAATTAAACATTTGTGTTTAATTTTGAAACTAATCACAAATGGCGACGGTTTCCCTGGCGACATGTCGCCAGGGATAATATTGACATGTAATTAGCAAACATAATTTTTGTTAAATACGATTGCCGGGTTTTCCCTGGCGACTTGTCGCCAGGGATAAGTTGGTCAAAGTTTGACTAGGTTTCATGTCGCCAGGGAAACCTTGGAGGGAAAATTTCGCGCTCTTTCACTTGGTATCTGGTTTTGGACCGATTATCCCTGGCGACATGTCGCCAGGGAAACTCTAGTCAAACTTTGACTAAAAAGTAAACCTACTTTACCGCCACGTCAGCGTTGTCGCCAGGGAAAAGGGGTTATCCCTGGCGACATTGTGTCGCCAGGGAAACCCCCGTCATCTGTTCTCAACTTTCTTGTAGTGTAGGTTTTTAAATCCTAAATCCTAAATCCTAACTAACTGCTTGCGAAAACAGTTTCAAATCCTAACTCTTTGGGTGTAGGAATCATACTTAAATTGCTGAATCTTAAACCAAAAACTTGCAGTAGATATGATGTCATACCCTTTGGGTGTGTCTGTTTAAGCTTGTGAGTTTTTTGGCTTTCTAAAACATCAATAAACGCATAGGCCGCTATAACAAGCTCAAACAAACATCCTATAAACCCCATAACTTGAGTTTATTAAACCACCCAAGGGTAGCCTAGTGGCAAAGGGGTTGTGGCTATCACTCTAAAAGTAGGTGAGGTCTCAAATTCAATTCCTCCTAGGTGCAAACAACCTTGAAGTGGCCACGCCAACCTCCTGAAAAGGGAGGGCTTTACCTGGTTTGAATCTGTGGCGGTGGGCTCAGCTCCGTGGATTACTCTATTTTGTAGAAGGTTAACTAGGCTTTGACGCAGGGACGAAACTTTGCGAGGACCGGGAGGGGTTCCGGCCCCCCAAAATTTTCAAGCACAGGTACATTTTTATCCCTAATACTATGTAGTGCTAGGTATTATTAGTACAAATGTTAATAGGACATGTGAATTGGCCTCCTAAAACAAATAGTACATTATAAATAGGCCTCTCCAATAATACCTGTCAAGTTCCGTCCCTCATTTGACGGTCTTTTTTTTCTTATTAAATGGATTTCCGACTCAACATTGTGAGCCGACTAATCCCAGGGCAATCACCCTTTCGGATAGCCCGAAGTCGGCGCCCATGAAGCTCCATGGCCACAAGGGGGGGCTTTAACGCTTTTTAGGGTAAGTCAGTCATCTTATGCAACTGTATAATGAAAGCAAAGTAATGAAGAATGATATAGTTGTTGATTTTCGCATATCCAATAAGCTAAATCAATAAAACTGTATAATGAGTTCACTAATCAGTTTTAGTTTATTCAGTTTATTAAAGGGTGTTCGAAATTAGCTATCAAGATCATAATTTTATCTAATAGCTAATTCAATTAAATTGTATGATTATAACATACCTATGATGATCGCCCTTGATTAATTCCGCAAAGTAGAAAGATTCAAGTTCTATTTGATGAGATCCGGGTCTTATTTTTTGGTGGTGAGTGTTCGACTAAGAATCACAAAGTCACAAACAATGGTCGATGGGTGAAGTTATTGAAATAACTTTTTCATTTCATTAAAAGTTTTTTGTGATGTTTTTTTACATTTCATTAAAAGTTTTATGAAAGTTTTTTATAAATACGTGATTGTAAAATGTGTTTTTTACTATATATGCATCATTTTTAGAGAACTAGATGTGTATTCGCGCATGTTTACATAAATTGTCTAGTGACAAATTGTTCTTTTTTTTTTTTTTTTTTTTTTTGTAACTGTGATTTCCGACTCATTGGCCGACTAATCCACGGGGTTTGAGCCCACCGCCACACAGACTCAAACCAGGTAAAGCCCTCAAGGTTGTTTGCACCAGTGGGAATTGAACTAGTGACAAATTGTTAACGATATATAATTGATTAGGTGGTCGAATCGGTAACTCGACTGGGTTAACCTGGTGGTCGAATTAGTGAACGGGCGACTCGACCAGGTTGACCCGGAGGTCGAACCCGTGACCCGGTGACTACACCGGATTGACCCAAGGACTCGACCAGGTTAACCCGGTGGTCGATCTCGTGACCCAATAATTCGACCGGGTCGAATATGTGGTTAAACCCGTGACCCGGTAATGTTGAATATCTATAATATGCAATGTTGAATATTTATGATAGGATTCATCAAAGATGATACACTTATGAGTTTTTGGGCTTTCTAAAACTTCAGCAAACGCATAAGCTGCCAAAACAAGTTCAAATAAACATCCTATGACCTTGAGCTTATTAGGGAACTTTCAAAATTTAATGGTGTCAAATCTACTCATAAACACTTAAGCAACTCTTATATGTGACTAATATACTAGATTTCAATAAATAACAGCTAGCACAAATACCTCTTTAAATCATAAACCTAAAAGACAATGTAAATCAGTCATCTTATGCGACTTGAAAGAAAAGTAAATGATGAACGAGCTTGATTTAACTACATATGTATTATACAATGAGCATCCCAAATTCTCACATGTCGTTCCATAGCTTGGTAATGCAATTACAGTGGATTGGCATTTGGTTTGGATCAGTAAGATTATTAGTAACATCGTCAATGTCATATTTGTCTTTCAGATAGTGTTGGAAATAGTAACAATATTACTGTATGAAATTTAATGTTGGAAGCCTTATTCTTCTCCCTAAGTATTTATGAATTTAGTTGTCTAGCAGATATGTAACTAACACACGAAACAAATATGATCAATGAAGCATCACCTAGTTTGTCCGACTAAAATGAATAATCAATTACGAATTCACTGATACGCCCAGGCTAATGGGACAAGGCACGAAGAGGAGATCGGTAGTGCAAGGACTTCATATTTGGCAAGTATATATATCTTTATATTATTTATATTTAAAAGTTAGGTTATTCGGCTTATATAAACCAACCAATGAAATATATGATTAAGATCGATAAATCTCTGAATCTTCTCTTCTCTATTTCTAAAGGAGAAAGCACCCGTTAAAAGTGGTGCCCTGCCCCAATACAACTCTAACCCGGGTTGTATTATTCATGACTCTAGTGACACTAAAACTAATATACAAGAGGTACCTACACATGGCCTTTTTGTAGGTGACTCCACTGTCAATGACCTCACAGAAAATTTAGTCAAACAAAGGTTAAAGGACTTATGTCAGCTAACATTCCGAACATATTCGAAATACAAGCATAATAATCATGTACTTCTCATTCTTTGACAACTTAAGCTCTGAAACTCAGAAAATAGCAGTGTTGTAAATATCGGTCATGAGGGCCAATATATTGGTGATATATCGCTTGGCGGTGGTCCACCGTCACGATATATGGCATATCGGCCAAGCTTGGCGTTTTGGTCAAAATCGGTCAAAATCGGTTAAAAATCAGTTAAAATCGGTTAAAAGCCGGTCAAGCTTGGCGTTTTGGTCAAATCGGTCAAGAATATAAATAAAATTATTAAAAGTATATAAAATTTGCAAATTTATATTAAATAAATATTCAAAATATTAAAAATAATGATAAAAATATACTAAATAATGAAAAAATATATACAGTATAATTTAGGGTAGCCGCCGAGAAACTGATATATCGCCGTCAAGACCGATATATCGCTTGGCGGTGGTCGACCACCAACACCCCGCCGAGCGATTTTACAACCTTGGAAAATAGGTAAGATAAGGCTGGTGGGAGTGGAGGCAAACCCACTCGCCTCCACGTCAGCGCCACCTCAGCTTTTAACAAACTCACAAAAACTCACCCACGGAGATAATGACACTCACCCAAACTCACTCACACGCACCTTTCATACCTATTTTTTTATTATTTAAACACACCCCACTCACAAAAAACACCCACAAATAAACCTAACCCAAAAAAAAAAACACTTGGGCCCACAAAACATAAACTCACCCAGGTGAGTTTGGCCCTCTTTTTTTTCTTCTGGGGACTAACTCGTGCGTGACATTTAAGGGGGGAATGGGACTCACCCGTGAGTTATAGTAACTCACTCGTGGCTTAGCCACCACTCCCACCAGCCTAAAGTTTGCATAAGATCTAATAGATGGTCCCACAATTGTCAAGTATACATGAAGATCGATATAAGTATATGCTCATGTCTTTACCAACCGTGGATTAGCTTATAATTTTGACTTTTAACCGATCAACACACCAAAAGGAAAGAGATGGAAACAATTTATGCAATAAAAATGAGAAATTTAATCTGCCTCCCTTGTGATTGGAACTTGCAAGTGGAAGTCAAAATCATAAGTGCCAAAATCATAGGCACAAATGAGCCTAGCTTATGAAACATAGCCCATTTCGGCTTATATTTCATACCCCAAATTTGTGGCTTATCTAAAGACTTGTGGCTTATCTAAAGACTTGTGGGCTTATATAAGTATATCATGATATAATAAACTTATTTAAGCCTATAAGTCTCAAAATAAGCCACATATTGGAGCTTATAAAAAGTAAGCCGAAAATAAGCCAAATTTCGAGTTATATTACATAAGCCCCAAATTTATGCCTTCTTTTGAGACTTATAGACTCATATAAGTTTATCATATCATAATAAAGTTATATAAGCCCATAAATCTCCAAATAAGCTACAAATTTGGGGCTTATGTTTCATAAGCCTAAACAAGCATCCTAACTTAACAACTACCAAAACTTAACCAAGCAAAGGTGAAATGTAAGAAATTAGGGGCAACATCATAGGCATAAATGAGCCTAGCTTATGAAACATAAGCCCATTTCGGCTTATATTTCATACCCCAAATTATGGATTATTTGAATACCTATGTGCTTAAATTAGTATATTATGATATAATAAAGTTATTTAAGCCCATAAGTCTCAAAATAAGCCATAAAATTGGGGCTTATGAAAGTTTTCATATCATAATAAAGTTATATAAGCCGAAATGGGCTAATTTGTTTCATAAGCCTCAACAAACACCCCTAACTTAGGGGTGTTTGGGATTGCTTATTGAAAACAGATTATTCATTAAATGAATAATTAGATAATCATCATTTTGCAAAAGTCATTCTAGAAAGCAGTGTTTGGATTTGATTATCCTGTTTGAAATCGCAATAATAAGATAATCAGTTTTTTGAGTGTTTGGCAAATTTGATTATTTGATTATTTGATAAGTAGTAATAAACTCGTTTTAACTTTTCTCCATTTTGAAAATGAAATAAGTAGATAATCTAGTTGCAAACGCAATCCCAAACGCCCACTTAACAACTAGCAAAACTTAACCAAGCAAAGGTAGAATCAAACAAATTAGCCAGCAATAATCGGTCAAAATCATCACCCCGTCAAATAAGTTCTGAAATCGAGAAATTAGGCAACAAAATTAAGCTAACTAACAAATTCATCTACCTGGTTTGCGGCTATTTTATGTTGTTTAAACACAAATACTTATACAATCAACTACTAATAAGCTAAAAAGATGATAATAAGTTTGAATAAGCTATCCTAAACGGCAACTGATCCTACTTATACAAATGCAGAACAACAAATAAGCTAAAAAGTTGACTATCAGTTTTAATAAACTACCTGAGCGACACGAATCAACACCAATCGAATCAAACACCGTACGATTAATAATACCTAAGCGAAACGAATAGATTGAATTGGGCAAAACACGTGTTTGGGGTTTTGGGAATGGAGTTAAAAGGCATTTTTTTTTCTTTTTGTTAGATTGTATTAAAATTTATTAGTACTAGTTTTTTCATATACATAACCGATAAGTTATATATTTTTATTTCTAGAAAACGTTTTTTTGTAGGTCTAATAAACTTGGTTGACCAGTTTTTGTTAACAACTGTTTTTAATAGTTTTGTTTTAGAAAAAAAAAAGTTCTACATATAAACATGTTAACAAAACGTTTCGTTATTGATTGAATATTTTTGTCACTAATAAGTAAAATTGCTTCGGAAATGTTAGATACAAAAGTTGGATGGACCGAGCTTAATCTGAATTAGGCTTAATTCGGGGTCTTGTAGACTTTGGCTCTTGCACCAAGTGAAACTTATTTTAAGGACCCTGCGCACTAAACAGACATCGTTAGGCTTACCGTGGGTTTGTGGCCCACGATTAGACTCTGGCATGAGAGTAAGTAGCCGATTTGAGTATATTAGTGTTTAGGGTACTGTGTGTATCGTACCTTTGTGGAACCATGGGGGTTCCTTTTATACTCGAGAGAGTCCAGGCTGGGCTCCCTATTCTTGCGGCCTAAGGAAGAGATAATGATTCAAAATAGATTGATCCTTATCGCATAAATGAGGTAAGTATATATCCTCTTTCCTTAGGCGAATATAACCATAAGATAGATTATATTCTATCTGATCCTGTCGCAGTGCGACGAGGACACGGTTAAGCAATGAACCGTATGTGCGACAGCGACTTACCGGGCCTCTTGGGCCGTGCGCACATCGCATAAGTATTAATCCATTCTCGATGGATACGGGTAGTACCCGTGAGTCGGACTATCCAGCCCGACTAGGGACTCCAGTCTAGTGGTCGCAGGTTCTAACCGCGGCTACTAGACTACAATCTTCCAAGTGCTCAAAAAACCAAGACGCGCATAGACCATATATAAGAAATTAATTCAAACACTCCCGCCAAGAAGACATTCATCCCCCCTTTTACCTAACCTCCTCGAAACCCGGAAAAAGCGTCTGCCACGTCATAGTTACCTCTTCATCTTCCACCGTTGGATGTAGCAAGTGGGTAACACGTGGCACACATCTAAGTGTGAACAGTAACTTATGAGGGCTATATATATACCATCGACCCCTCCTTTTGACTGTTTATTCACTTCCAAACTCTCAAGCTTCCATTATCGTCTACAAACCATTCTACCGACACCAGATTTCTACTAAGGTAACCTTTGCGACCTCCTCAATCTTTATACGCCATCATGGTAAGACAATTATCCGATGTGACGTTGATCCTGACCATAGGGGAGCTAGATCAATTCACGACCGACTACTACATACCAAATTATCTACACCCAGAAATTCCTAACCCTCGACACAATATAAGCCAGGCTCCAGTGGGAAAGATAGAAGTGTATACCTGGTTTTTTTACTACGCAAACCAGCGTATACTCATGTCTCGCTTTCTTGTCAGTGTGCTGATACATTACGAGACCCGCGTCTCCCAATTGCATTGTATAGGGGCGGCCAAAGTTTCGAATTTCGAAATTAACTGTCGCACACTAGATATAGAGCCCACCGTAGACCTATTCCGTGTCTTCTACCAACGGCAACTAGCCAATGGTTGGGAGTCCTTCGCTAAGCGAAAGGGCGGGATGCAGTGCTATGATGGGAAAATAGACTCTTTAACGAATTGGAATGATAGGTTCTTCTCGGTTGACGACGCCGCCTTTCCTTTTCACTTCCCCTTTTTTACCCCTGGAATTGTGAGAAAGGACCCATTACCTGGCCGTGACTCCTAAAACTCTGAGGACGTGGAGACCTTGAGCAACAACTGCATTCTCGTGCAACCGTATCCGGAGGCCTTGTTGGTCATTCTTGGCCTAAGTCGCGCAGTCATCTGTGGAGCGCAGTAGATACCCGTCTTCCGCACCTAGAGTGGCCAAGGTTAGTGGTTCTTCTCGCGTTCATCGTAGCATTCTGTAAGTACCATCTTGTGCCAAAAACTAAAAAAATTTCTCTTGCTCGTCTATATTTTGTTACGCAGGCTTGGATATCCTTGAACTCGTTCGTGGTGCCTTCCCTGAAGATTTGATAGTCTACTCCCGTCCTGAGAGGGAGAATGAAGAGTCGATCCAGGAACGTGCGCAGAAGAACACTATGGAGCTGGAAGTGGGGGAGGCTTCCGCCGCACAAGAGCAGGAGGATACCGGTGCAGACCAGTCACCACCACCAGTACAGCGACCACCCGCACACCAACAACCACAAGCACATCAACAGCCACCACCCTTTCTCAGCTCCTCGTTGTCGTTAGATAATCTTACCGAGGATGCTGAGAAAGCCGCAGAGGAATTTGAAGAAGAGGAGAACTCTACGTTGGGTAAGAGGCAAAGGAGCCCTCCAGCAGCCTCGCACAAAACTGCTCGTATAGGGGTTGGGCCCTCATGGACAGAGGCGCGCATAATAGTGGAAGAGATTGAGGAGAATCTTGCGAGAACTCCTCCACGCACTCCTCCTGCCACCATCAACTTAAGGTAAACACTTGGTTTTTGTCATTATGGAGATCGTCCATATCCCTCCTTATATTTCTCTTGACCTCTTCTTTTGTTTATCGGTGATGACCAGGAGAAAACCCCCACAAAGGCGGATGTTACGCCTTCCCCCAAAAAGGAGACTTAAACAGCGGGGGGGGGGGGGGGGGGGGGGGGAGGGGGCGCATTCTTTCAAGATCCCGTATTCGCTCCTGACTGGGAGTTGCCTGTGTCTTCAGAGTTGACTGGTGCATTTGACTGTTCCAGCTTTTTGGACAACCTCATGCCCCCTGGCCGAGCTGCAGTACTGGAGGGGATGAGCGATGAGGGTATGGCAGACGAGGTTAGTTACTTTTCGTCGCAGCACGTGACATTGATGTCACACATCAAGAAGAGGTACTTAGAGCTATCTTCCCAAGTTCAAACTACTGAAGAGAGACTTAGGCAGATTACTGAGGAGAAGTCCCTCGCCCTTGGGGAAATGCAAGAAAAGATCAACCAAGAGGTCGAAATAGGGCGACAAGACGCCTCTCTCATCCACTCATTAACAGAAGAGATGAACAAGCTTGCCTTCATACTGGAAAATGAGCGCGCGTAGCTGGATCATCTAAAGGCCTCCGACCAAGCTGCAATGGGGGCCTTTGAGGATGCAAAGGATAAATTTGTGGCAGATGTAGATGCGCTGGGCACAAGGGTTAAAGAAGATGTCGGTAGTCTTAGCAGCCAACTTAAAAGGTTGAGCATTGAGTTTGATGAAGACCTATATCCGCGCTTGATGAAGGAGGTGGCCGAGAAGCAATGGATGGTGCACTACGGTTTGCGCCTAGACGCGATTGGTGCTTTGGAAGACCCTACTTTACGGGCCACCTTTGCCCAGTTGATCGTATTTGTGGTTAATGAGGGTACATCCAAGGGTTTGGTGAAGGAGCACAAGGCTGATCTATTGAAGAAAGAGTTGACATAGGTTCCTTTCTATGACCCTACTACCGAGGCAAAACTCACAGCCGCCCCGAAGGACATGAGCGCCTGCCCATTGCCATATTTCGATCTAGGTGACAAGGACCATGAGGTGCCTATTGAGGTCGTAATGGAAAGCTTAACCCTGGCGCGCCATAAGGTGGAGGGCGTAGAAACACAAGCAGACTTCCACTTGAAGCCCTCCCTAGAGCAGCTCACCGTACCAATATTTTCCCACCCTAGGGATGTACTTGACCCTTTTAGAGTTGAGAGGGAAGTGCCTTTGTCTGAGGTGCTAGCGGTGCACGAGAGGCGTGCTGCTGCCAAGAAGGTTGTGCTTAACATAGAGGTTGCGCCGTCTGTTGGTGCATCCCATCTTTCTTCTTCCATCCTAGTTATGCCTTTGCCACTGCTAGAAAGGGATGCATGCGTGCTAGATTTAATGGAGAAGGAAATGAAAGAGCACCGCGCCGCAACATATTGCCCTCCACGGCTGAAGTTGAAAAGATCCTCTTTTGACACCAACTTACTTTCCAATAATCTAGCTAATCTGTAAACATTGTATGTACTTTGTGTGTGCGAATGTTCGTTGTGTACTTGTGATGAACACTTCTCATCTTTTTTTTATGAGAAATATGTTACGATGCTTTAATGTTTATAGCGCAGAGTGTGTTTTTATGAACTAATGTAATTGCATAAGTGGTCCTTATGGGTGAGGCAGACTCATTACGTTTGGCATGCCGCTACTACAATAAAGACGGTCAGGTGAGGCTGACCAATTGTTAGGCGTGCACGATTGTGTCTTATCAGTCTCAGTATGTACTGGTTGTATAGCTTGCTACGACGTCATTAATAGCAAGGGTGCCTAACAAGGACACATGATCCGTGGTCGATGGGTTGCAACCCTTTTACTCGACGAGTCTAATTTGTAGGGTAGGCTCATTCCTCTTCTTTCTCCTGGAAACGTTGTGCACGCGTGCGCCAATAGGCAACATATAATATAGACAAAGTGCTCGCACGATAAAAATAAATGTTTTCAGAATGCGTCGTGGAACTAGCTAGGGACCACGACAATTTTATTAATCCTTGCAAAAAAAATTAAATACATGAGGGAAAAGAAAAAATGATACATTGGTTTCAGAAGTGCGCCGCTAAAGGTAGCACTTCTTTAGGTGGCATATGTTCCAAGGTCTCTGTAGGTCGCGACCATCCATGTCGCGCAGTCGATATGCACCATTCCCCAATGCATCTGTCACCATGTAAGGTCCTTCCCACTTAGGGCCAAGCTTCCATGTATTCTCAGCGCGGCTGGCCGCATTTGAGCGATACACGAAGTCACCTGGCCTAAAGGAAGTCTTTCGTACCCTAACATCATAATAACCCTTCATTTTTGCTTTTTGTAACACCAGAGAATTTTCCGTACTATTAAATAATAATAAATTATATTAATTATCATTCAAAATTTATTTTTGAGCGCTAACAAACTTATTGGATTTGAAAACGAGACATATTTTGACAAAATTAAAAAAAATCGCGCAGTTTGCGTACCGACGATAAAATTAAATTTATTTTTCACAAGATATTTAATAAAAAGATTATTAAATTAGTTTATGCTTTGTTTCAATAACGTTTGCAAAAATTAAAAATATTTAAGTTGAAGTCCACATTTTTTTAAAAACAATGTTTGTCAAAGACACCTAATAGATAAACAAGATTTTTAAAAGAGTTTATAAAGTATTATGAAACAAAAGTCAAGTGAATACTCATTTTAATAGGAAAAATCATTTGGAACGCAATGGCGAAAGCTTCGTGTCTTGAATCATCTGTTAACTATCATAAACGAGTCTCGAACGATTAACTAACGAAAATTTTAAGAAATGTTACAGTTTTGACCATCAACTATTATACTATCCATTATCTACCCTAAAAACAAATATAAATACAAAAAATATATATTTTATTTTCATTTTTACATTTCCACTACACACACATACAAACCCTAGCAAGTATATACTCTTTCCACCTCCATTAAATCCGGACACCGGAAAAACTTTCCGGCGCCGTCATAATTTTCGGCCAAAATTTCCGACGAGCACTAAAATACTTCTTACAACACGATTTATCCGATCCACACCACCGCTATTCGATGTCGCCACTTCCGGCCACCATATCCGTCGGCCACCACCGACCAGGCCGCTGCACCTGACCACCAGTCGTCAGTTATACCAACACGACCACCCAACACCACCCCGCTGCTACCACCCACCACATCACCATCCCATCACCACCTATCCGCCACCAGCCACTCGAATCCATCAACAACCGTCGTATACCACCAGGTCACCACCTCACTGCCATCTCCAACTCCATCTGCTACGCCACCAAACACCAACTATTGTCACACGAACCACCATAAACACGACCACAAAAATCATCAGCCACCCGTGGCTTAGTTTTATCAGCCACCGGGGATGTTTGTTTGTATTTTTTTAACTCATAAGTGTGTTTATTGTTTGGTTCGATTTACATCAGCCCGAATAGGGGGTTTGTTCAGCTTTGTTCAGCCATACGGGGCGTTTGTTGCTTGTCATCACCGAAACAATCACGTAGGTAGTGTTCGGGTGCGTATTCAGGCCACCACAGCCGCACCCGGGGGTGTCGGGCTGTTGGTGTTATCGTTGTTGTGTTCTTGTTACAGCTCTGAAAATAAGGGTGCGTTTGTTTCTGCGTTTATCAGCCCATCATGGGTGTTTGGATATGCGTTTATCAGCTATATAGGGGTGTTTGGTTTTGTCTATAAAAACTGTCAATCAAGGGTGTTTGGATATGGGTTTAAGCTGTCTATTAAGAAGGGCGTTTTGTTATGAGTTTTGAGAGCCCAAAGGGCCTTCGGATTTTTGGATAACTAAATGGTTGAAAGTGTTTGATTGATTATTGATCTAGTTATTAATAGTTTAAATATATTTTTAACGGTTCGAGACCGATTAATTTTATGTAATATAAATATATGGTCATTGCAACACGAACTGATTTTGAAAGTGAAATTATTATATTTTGTGATTATGGGAAACGTGTATAAATGAATAGGTCATGCCGAAAATTATGTAAATTTAATACTTATTAGTTTATAAATGTTATTTAGAAACAAAAAGGCTTTATGAATTATTAAATTGACGAGTAAAGAAATAATGATTTATAAAACTTTATTATATAAAGTGATACCTATTGTATATACTTTTGAAAGTTTGTTTGAAACTATAAAATGTGTGCTTGCTTTTATTAAATGAACTTTATTTAATTAATTGGTGATTTTGAAAATGTGCCGAATCATTTTGGGTGTTATTTATTTTCTTGTTTATATAATAGTCGCAAGGTATTGTATGCTTGAACTATTTTATTCTTTTGTTGTCGTCTTTCTTGAGTTTTGTACATGTCAGGTGTCATGTACATTCTGAGTTATTCGTGCGTTGTCTGTTCTTGTTACATAATTCAAGCTATGAATTATATACATGTTTCGTTCCTTCGTGTGTAATATAGTATATATATTACATACCAGGTGGTCTCCTCCGCTTCACCTTACCGAACCGATTACCGAACCGATTACTGAACCAATTATTGAACCGATTACTGAACCGATTACCGAACGATTTCGACATGGGATTCAAACGGTTTACGAACCGATGGTATTGAAGAAACCCTTCATCGGGAAATCTTGGATGAATCGATTTGGGATGTTGGGAGATGATCGATAAGATAAATTGTGACTTCCGGTATCGAGCAGTTTCGGCCTACGTTATGCTGCTCTTGTATTCACGTCACTGCTAATAGTTGTGCAACATCGATGTGAGTTCATACCTCCTTTTTTATTTTCAAATCGCTTTACAAATGTTTTAAATCTCTTTTGGGGGAGATACATGCTTGTCGATGTCAAATGTGTGTTATGCATTTCAATGATTGTTTACGATATACATGTCTACACTTTCCATGCGTTATTGTGATAAATACAAGTTGATATCTTTTTGAAGATTGCTTATATTGCGTACGTGCTTGTACTTTAGTGGATTGTTTACATGACATGTGTGTTTATAAATTTGGGATTATTGATGATTTATACTTGTGAATATCTGAGCTATCCTATAGCTCCTTTTAAACTGCTTTGTATGCTTAATATTGTGAAGTGAAATGACTGCTTGTGCTTGCTTGTGGACGCAAAAGAACTGAATTCAGTGAACACTCAGTGAACTTCGTTTATGATTAGCCTAAGTAGCGATAGCCATAGTCCCCACTATCATGAATCGTTAATTACTCTGCTGGAGTAAGCTCTTATGTTATGGATAGATCTATTGAGGCTTGACAACCTCCACTCGGGCATTCTGACGCCGGACGAGTGTATATCATTTGTGTGAACTCGGGTAGTCTTGGCTAGACTCCCACTTGGGGCAACTTATATGTACATTGTGGTGTACGTACTGGATCATTAGCTTCGATATCATGCGCTTAGCGCTATCATAAACACCGAAACACCCGATTTATCCTACACTTGGAACTATATCTCCTATAGTTGCCTTGGGTACTTGAACTGAACTTTTGCGGTCCATCTTGCTATGAATTTTGAATGTGAATCTTGACTTTGATCTTGCTATGAATCTTCAATGTGAATCTTTACTTTGATCTTGCTAAATATTGATATGAATCTTGACTGCGATCGTATATTGGTCCGATATAAATTTTAACTGTGATATCGACATGAATCTTGACTATAGTTATGAAATGCTCTTGTCAAGAATTTATTATGTGGTTCTGATTCCTGCATGAGATATGATAGGATTATTTTACGTGGATTGATCGAACCCTTAGGTGTGGTATTGACGTGATTCATGCATGTGGTTTTTATATGACACTTATAAGATGGTTGGAAATGATGTTTACATGCTGGTTTGATATGGTACTCGTGTGCTAGTTTGACATGATGTTTATATGCCGGTCTGATATAATTCTTGTGTGCTAGTTTGACATGATGTTTATATGCTGGTCTGTTATGATATTTGTATGCTAGTTTGATATGATACTCGTATGCTGGTTTGATATGATACTTATATGCTGGTTTGGTATGATGCTCATATGCTTATTGCTATAGTTCTAATATGTGATTTCGATTGTGATACTGACATGAACCGAGAATATGACATTGTTATGTATATTAACCGTGGCTACTGAATTGAACTTGGGCGTGAATGAGTTCATGAACCTAAAAACCGAACTGAAATGAACTGTGAGCATGAATTACAACTTGTGTATGAACTGAAGTTTTGTGCTAACTGTTATGCTATTTCTAAACTTTGATTCATGACCGAAATTTGTTGTAATGTCTCTTTATCGTAAAACTCTAGAGTCCTGAACGTTTTTGCGACACTACTTTTAGTAGTTGACCTTGTAAACTTTTTGAGTGTCATAAACATTTTAATAAAACTTATGAACTCGCCAAACTTTGTGTTGACACTTTTAAGCATGTATTCTCAGGTACTTGATTGTATGATTATTTGGAGTCAACATGGTGATATTTAGCATAGAGGTAGTTCTCTCGGATCAAGACTCAGATAATCATGACGTAACAGGCCCCAATACTCGTGGGCTTCCGCTGGGCCAATATGGGGGTGTTACACTTTTGACTTGGCTTTGTGGATAGCTGCCAGCTCTTTCTGCTCTTCGATTATGTCCAGGTTCAACCGTAACTCATCATCATTTGTGACCATGTCTACTTCTGCTGTGCGGAGCGTTTGTAATCCAATCTCAGCTGGGATAACTGCCTCTGTTCCACATGTTAGCGCGAAAGGGGTATCGCCCGTAGCTGTTTTTATCATCGTGTGGTATGCCCACAACACATGTGATAACTCATCGACCATTTTTTGTTGTGTTCCCCCAATCACGCTTTTATGCCGTCTCCTAGGCTCCTATTTTCTCTTTCCACCAGTCCATTTGTTTGCGGATGGGCTACCGATGTGAACCTTTGGTTTATGTTGTTTTTCGCGCACCATTCTTTGAATGGGTTCTCCGCGAATTGTTTTCCATTATCAGAAACTATCTCCCCAGGTAGCCCGAAGCGACATACTATATTGTCCCATACGAACCTTTTTACTTGGTTTCCTGTGATTGTTGCTACTACATTTGCTTCAATCCACCTCGTGAAGTAATCCATCGCAACTATTAGGAACTTAATTCCACCCGCAGCTATGGGAAAAGGTCCTGCGATGTTTATTCCCCACTTGAAGAATGGTCAAGGGGAAGTGATGGATGTCAGTTCCTCTTGTGGTTGGCGTGGTATCGGTCTGTGTACCTAACAATCATTGCATTTTTTGATGAGCGTACGTGCATCCGCATGCATGGTTGGCCAGTAATACCCATTGCGCAACGTTGTTGCCACTACTGACCTTGGTCCTACGTGCATGCCGCAAGATCCCTCGTGTATTTCACTAATGACATATTGCGCTTGTCGCGGTCCCATGCATCTTAGCCATGGTTGAAGGAATTATCGTTTGTAAAGGATCTCGTCTCTAACTTTGAACTGCCTCGAGCGTCTTCGTATTCGCCGCGCTTCAATTTCGTCATGCGGGAGCGAATCTTTCGTCAGATAGTCTACGAGCGGTGTCATCCATGTAGGACCTTCTTCCTCTACTATCGATGTGACTTCTTGCTCTTTTATTGATTTATCTTTAAGGATCTCTACCAAGACCTGTTTTGATAGGTGTGCGAAACTAGTGGACGCTGTTTTTCTAAGTGCGTCTGCTTTCTTGTTCTCCCCTCTAGGTACTTGGCGTATTAGGAACTTTTCGAATCCTTCAATCAATGACTTGGATTTTTGTAAGTATTGCACCATGTTTTCTTCTTTTGCCTCATATTCACCAAGTATGTGGTTCGCTACCAGGCGAGAATCTACATTTGACTCGATATTGCGCACGCCCATCCGGGCTGCGATTCTTAGTCCTGCTATAAGAACCTCGTATTCCACCTCGTTGTTTGTAGCTGTAAACTCAAAACACAGCGCATATGTAAATTCCATTCCTCCAGGATTGGTGAGTATGAGCCCTGCGCCAGACCCATCAGTGCAAGAGGACCTATCGGTGAATAAGATCCATGGGTCTTGGTCTTCTTCCTTTTGTTTTAGCTCCTGAACGTCCCCTTCTGGATTTTCGATGATGAAATCCGCCAGAATTTGTCCTTTAACGGTGTTGCGCGGTCTGTATGTGATGTTGTGTTCCCCAAGTAGAACACTCCACTTTTGTAATCTACCTGTGACGTCCGGTTTTGATATTACCCGTTTTATGGGTTGGTCTGTGATTACCACTATAGGATGTGCCTGGAAGTATCTACGCAACCTTTTCGCTGCAAATACTAGTGCGAGTACCAATTTCTCCATTGGAGTATAATTTAATCCCGAGCTTTGTAATTCTCTGCTTATGAAGTATAGTGGTGTTTGCACATTTTCTCTATCTGTCATTAACACCACGTTGATTGCTCCGTGTGTAGCTGACAAATAAATTATCAGTTCTTCTTTAGGGCGTGGCGCGACTAACATAGGGAGTGAAGCTAAATGTGTCTTTAGCTCCCCCGAAGGCGATCTCTGCTTCCTTTGTCCAATTGAAGTCTCCTTTCTTGATGCACTTCTTGAGTGTTTTAAACAAAGGGAGCGACTTATCTGCGGATTTGGACAAGAACCTATTCAAACCTGCGAGCTTCCCATTTAGAGATCACACTTCCTTTCTTGTCTTTGGGCTTTGAAGCTGAATGACTGCATCTGTCTTTTCCGGCAGGGTTTGATACCATTAGGGTCAATCATGTATGCCAGGAACATGCCTTATGTTGCCCCAAAAGTGCATTTCTTTGGGTTTAGCTTCATGCTTATTCTCCTAAGTGTTGAGAATGTTTCCTCTATGTCCTGGGTAAGTTCAGTTTCTGTGTGGCTTTTTATTACCAGGTCATCAACATACATCTCCAAATTTCGCCCTATTTGACTCTCGAATGCTTTATCAACTAACCGCTGGTACGTGGCCCCAACGTTCTTGAGTCCGAATGGAATTTTTGTATAGTAATACACTCCTTGGCTGGTATGGAATGTTGTTTTTTCTTCATCTTCCTCTGCCATTTGTATCTGATGGTACCCTTTGTACGCATCCAGGAAGCATTTGAAAGGATACACACACAATGATTCTATTTTCCAATCTATCTCTGGGAGTGGATAGCAGTCTTGGGGGCAAGCCTTATTGAGGTCCGTGAAGTCAACACACATGTGCCAGCTGCCATCATGTTTTTTAACCATTACTGGGTTAGCAAGCCAATCATGGTAGTAAACCTCCCTCATGATTCCTGCGTCTACCAGCTTCTTTACTCCCTCAAGTATCACCTTGTTGCGCTTTGGGGCCTGTCCTCTTTTCTTTTGCCTAACTGAGGGGGGGGGGGGGGTATACTTCGCGGATTTGAAGCTTATAATCAGCTATTGACCTTGGTACCCCCGTCATCTCTTTGGGCTCCCATGCGAAGATGTCTAGGTTTTCTTTTAAGAGGCGACACATGTCAGCCTTTCCTTCGTCAGACATTGTCCCCCTGATGGTTATCTCTTGATCTGGATATTGCGGATGGACTGCCACTTTTAGGTTCGGCGGCGAGTCTATCCTTGGTTCCATTGTAACATGAGATGTTCAACGGAGTAATCGATAGGGTATCGTCGTACACGAGATGTTAAACGATGTATTCGATAGGGTATCGATGTACAGGAGATATGCAAATGAGTAGTCGATAGGGTATCCTTATATATTTTGAGATGCTTAAGGGAGTAGTCGATAGGGGATCGTTATACACGAGATGTCCAACGGAGTAGTCGATATGGTATCGTTGTATACGAGATGTTCAAAGGAGCAGTCGATAGAGTATCGTTGTATACGAGATGTTCAAAGGAGTAGTCAAAAGGTATCTTTGTATACAAAATGTTCAAAGGAGTAGTCGACAGGGTATCATTGTATACGAGATGTTCAAAGGAGTAGTCACTATGAGATGTTCAAAGGGTATCGTTGTATACGAGATGTTCAAAGGAATAGTCGATAGGGTATCGTTGTATACGAATGTTCAAAGGAGTAGTCATAGGGTATCGTTACCCACGAATTTCCCACGAGTGTATAAATTACAAAATAATGTGTTATCCGTGGGAAATCCGTGAAAAAATTACCCATGGATTTCGCACGGGTGTGTAAATAACAAAAATAATGTGTATACCATGGGAAATCTGTGGGAAATTTGCCACCACTTTCCCACGGATGTATAAATAACAAAAATAATTTTGTACTCCGTGGGAAATTTGCCACGAATTTCCCACGGATGTAGAAATAACAAAAATATGCGCAATCCGTGGGAAGTCCGTGGGTAATTTGTCACGACTTTCCTACAGAAAACTTGGTCAACGCTTCTGTGGGAAATCTGTGGGAAAGTTCCCACGGATTTCCTACGGAAATTCTTTTTGTCATTTATGTGAGAAATCCGTGGGAATGCCGTGTTAAATTTCTCACGGTTTTTGTTCCGTGAGAAAAACTCCGTGGGTGAAAGTTGTTTGTGTAGTAGTCATGTATATTTGACTGTTTACAATATTTGAAGACATTTGTACGGTATGACTAAAATAAGAACATATATTGCATGCATTATTGACCCTTCAAAAGGCTTGGAGTGATTTCCAGATTCATGTACTATGCAACGGGCCAACGGCTTTGTTTGTCTTGATAGGCTTCCAACACGTTAATCTTGATGCTAGGGACGTCGATCTGGACTCAACATGATGCCTGGTTTTCAACGACGATCTCGAATTATCTCAACACCTATTTGTTGAATGCTTGGTGGCTTCTTATTTATGGCAAACGGTTACCACTTGGTGGGGTTTGAACAACTACCCAAAGTTTCTTTTGAATTGGATCTCATGGGCCGAAACAGTTAACATGTCGACTCAATCCAAGCTTCAATGTAGTCACTCAAACTATTTTTTGGATTTTATGGAGATATCTCAATAAATTTTGTTTCGACTCTAAACCTCCAACGAACGATATTCTAGCCGAAGAGGTCAAAATCCATTCGCATTTATGGATACTTTTAGTAGATAAAATATGATCCGCCCCTAATTGTGGGTTTAGGGTCCATTAGGGTTTCATATGTAATCACCATTATAAATGGTGAATCAATAATACATAAGATTTATGGGGTTTAATCATTCAAACATAGTATCATGCAATACCTCGGTCCCTAATCCTTAAAAATACTTTCGCTGTTCAATCACCCTGTCCACTCCTATCTGCCACTTTTCTCATCAATATAAAACAACCTCATCCTAAATCACAGTTACAGTCACATCAAAGCAAGACATGGTGTAATTATTTTACTGATGTTACATGTTGGTTATTGTTGCTGCCTATATCTAAAAAATCTGCTGCATATTCCATTACCTTCTTTTGTTTTGGTCTTTTTTTAACTCAAAACATCTATCCATACCGATCCATTAAGAAATCATCGATCAGATCTGGGCTAATATTCATGACGCTGCCCATGCACGATAATCACCATAGTAAGTTTATACGGTCAAATCCTAAGATCGAAAGAAAGAACTGGGAAAAGAATTGGAAACAAAGGCTGTAAAGATTGGGACCTTGAAGATCGTAGGGAATTAAAAAAAATATGTTTATGTCTTGGTTTTCTGTTCTTAGTTTGTTCCTCTCTAAGTGAAAAGGCATTTGCAAAGATGATTGGATCATGCTCTGGTTTAGAAGTTGAGACACGAAGGTTGCCTTAGTTAATTTTGTTTTTATTATTATCATTAGTCTAGTAAAAAAGGTTATATTTTATTGTTCGGGATACTTTGGGTTATCCTTCAGATTTTTTGGTTATCCATAATAAAATCAGGATACTTTGGTTATCCGTAAAAAGTTGGGATACATTGGTTATTCTTCGGATACATTGGTTATCCGTAAACAAGTAGGAATAAGGGATATTTTGGGTTATCCCGTGTTGTTTTGGTTCATTGTTTTCTTTTGTTTTTTTAGTTTTTATTCCTTTAGAGCTTTCGCGAATTCGTCGCTCGGATTGCGGGGAGTATTAGTAGATATATATGGCCCGACCCGACTTGTGGGTTTAGGGTCCATTAGGGTTTCATATGTGATCACCATTATAAATGGTGAATCAATAATATATAAGATTCATGGAATTTAATCATTCTAACAAATACATAATAGGTGTACGAATGTAAAACCAATTTGGTTAGATTAGATCAATAATAATCGCCCTTACAAAAAACCATTATGTGATATAGTCAAATAGAATGAGTTCATTATCTATATATTGCCGCTTGTGATGTTAGTTTTTAAGTTAATCACATCCGTCCAAATAAATCAACTTTCATCTAAGTCGTTCTAATTCATCCATTTAAATCGTAAAGTTAGTTTCAAGGATAATAAAATGTGACTCATAGTCAACAACTACAACCCTTATTCTTCCGCTTCCATATATGATCTCGTGTTTTATTCTTATCATGTTAGATATGATGTACCCTGTTGTTGTGCGAATTAATAAACTATTCTACAAATTAGGAAATCTAGAAGGGTTGCTTTCAAAGCCAAATGAATTGTCTGGTATAGTTTAGCTAAGATATTGACATCTACATTTAAAACTTTAAAAACTACCCTTTTTGGCGTCTGGTTAATGTTGTACTCGTCCACCGACAAAAAACACGCAGTTTAATAAAAACATCACTTTTTCAGCTTTCTCTCTCTTACTTTTTATACAATGACAATTTTACCCTTAACCAATTAAGTTATAACCTCTTTATTGTTTGTAATAATACCCTCAAGTGAGGGTGATATGGTAAATTTAATCTACACTTCCTATCTATTTTTAGACTGGACTATTAATTTGGGACGTCCCAAAATAGTAAAATGGACTATTAATATGGGACGAAGGGAGTATATAAAGACATGATATTTGACTTTCACTTGGTACCTACAAAACACAAATATTCTAATCGGTATCAACAAAACACAAAAAGATATTCTAATCCATAACACTCATAACATTGAGGTTCTTTTTACATATACAAACGTGTGTTATCCATCACGTATTTTTCAAATGCAATTATTGTAATCTTCTATCTTTTATCAGGATCTTGCATATATTATCCATGCAATGTTGACACACAACAACGTTTAGGTGATATGCATTATAAATCATGCGTGTAATACCTTTTTATGTAGTCTTGTAGTTGTTTTTTCTTATTTTGTTTATTATGAAGCAGGTGGTTTTGCGAGCGTATCAATGAGACAACCAAAAAACGAAAACGCTAAGAGAACCTTTTAAACCGGAAATGGAACGTTGTCATCAACGCTGATGATCTTCCGTAGCCGGAGGAAACTAAACAAGTGGACAAGTTTTCCATTTTTAAACTAATGTTTCATTTCAATTGTCAGGCTACTAACTTAGTAGTCTTTTATTTAGCAGTATGTAGTTTTCTTTGTCCTTTTTAGGTGTTCATTAATAAATTATCAATAAAAAAATATGAATAATGGTTTATGTTCACCATTCATGATTTCATATGTACATGTTTTTCTTTATTATAGATGAAAGCATGTACAAGTCAAATCATGAATATGTATTTCCTTTCGAAACCAAGTAAAGTTAAATGACGACACACATATATATAAGGAAGTGGCATTGGGAGAGTTCTGGAGCAGGTAAGTTCTTATATATGGTGTTGGCAAAGTGGGAAAAGAGATAGAAAACTTATTTGAAAATAGTGATACTCATTTTATAGTTGAGATACCATTGCATGTCCGTTGATTTTTTTAGCATCCAAGCTTTCAAGATGAGCGTCTTAAGACACCTAAAGTTTTGTATCGTGACTCATTAGATAACTTTCAACAAATATATAAAATTCAACTTTTACCATATACATTTTCAATTCAAGAATAACCATCTAAAATGTTTCATATTATTAGTCTTACGTCGCATATTTTGAAGGTTTTATTCAAAGGTGTTTTATAATTTTTTTTAATTATTGAATTGTTATACCCAAGCAACGCACGGGTATTGTACTAGTTCACCTGTGTTGTTGCTTGTAGCACTTTAAAACATTTTTTTAGCAGGAGCATTAGCATTATAGATTCTCTTAATACTTGCATGAACAAGTTAGGTCGAAATCAACAACACCAAGTTTCAATCAAATATAGAAACAAAAATCAAATTACATGACACTAGATAACTATTGGAATGCAATAAGCAGGTGTTAAGAAGCTAAATTGAGATAGCCAATCTCCATAGCTAGCTAGAAGCAAAGAAAGAACATACTTTCTGGAGCACATGCCTGTCACTTGAGCCGCTTAGGTCGGGTTTGGACTTTCTTATGGGTGACTGGAAGTGTATGTGTATCTGCAGGCGGCCAGATCCCAACAAAACGAATCTCACATTTTCTTGAAGCCTTTCGAAGCTTTGTCAAATTTGTACGAAACAGCTTTAGATCTTCTTCCGACTTACTATTACAACCGACGGTTAGCGTCTTTAAGATCCTTGAATGTGACAATATGAACGTCAGAAAGTGTAAATCATGATAATAACATCCGTTTGTGTAATTCAAGGTCTTCAAGTTACGGATACAAGTGGGAGTCTTTAGTGTATTCCAGTAGTAACCATAAGCCTATTGATTTAACACATAAGAGATAGACAAAACCAAACATTAACTATACATTTATAAAAAGAAAACACATTAAAAGCTTTGAGAAAAAGACTAAGGTAAGTACCTTTGTGATGGAAAAATGTTCCAGTTCTGGAGATCTTTCAAGAAATTGGGGAATAAAGTTCCATTGATGACCAACATAACCTTCTAACTCCAATTGCTTCAAATTCGGAAAAAACATGGGCAAATCCAAGTGATCGTCACCGGCCAACAATGAATCCTGATGAATAAAAAGAGGAATAATTAATTCAAGTTTAACAAATTATCAATAAACAACAAAAAGAAAAACCCTACCTTGGTGTTTAAAAAAATTGACTTAGCCTGACTTATTCCTTTTAGAAGTTGAACCAACCCATCAACACGATACATTTCACATGAAGCCTTAGCCTCGATCAGGGATGGAATCTCCTCTATTGCAAAAGTAAAGCCCATGCTCCCAACAAACAAGAAGTATTCTAAATTAGGAAGATTTAAAACCACCTTTTCCTTAATTAAATAATAGTCAGAATGATCTACATTCAAGTTCAATCTCTTTAAAGTAGGTATCTTGAAGTAGTTGCCGCCTTTGTTGTTCCAACAAAACATTTTCACGCACAAATTTTCAAGTACTGGACAGCCATGGATTAACTTCAGTGCGTTTTCGCAAAATCTGCGGCTTATAACGACATCAAGGGTTTTCAGATTAGGAAGATTGACAAAAGATGGCAAGGAAAAAGATGCTTCAGGGTTGTGTGACTCAGGCGATACAATTGGATCTAACTTTAATTTTGCGAGTGTCTTGCAAGTGAAAAGGCTCAAAGGCAAGCTAACATAATCTTTAGAATGTATGTCAAGCTCACAAATATCTAACTCAATTACTTTACTAATCAACTCTAAACAATATGAATCTGACATTCGCCTGTTAAGGAACACTCGGAATATTCCAACTTGTGGTGTCTTGCAATGTCTAAGCACCCATTCCACGTCTTCTGGAAGGGAAGCACTGGAGTGATAGCCTTCAGTAGTTTTAAAGTCAAAATTACGAATCAAAGTCCAAATGTATCTCCATCTTTTGGACAAAGCGCTAGTTCTCAATGCGAACTTTGTAGGCATTAGGGAGAGTATGTCTGAAAGAACATCATCAGGCAAACTGCTAAGCCTGTCTTTAACATGCGCACCTGTGGAACTCATTTCCTGATCATTTAAACACACAAATTTCAGAATCCTCTTAAATCTTTTTAGATTAAAATGGTTACTGTTAAGTTTATGGCTGGTTCCAGTAAAAAAAAACACTAATTTATATCATTTATAAAGATAAGAAAAAGTCTAAACTGCATTTTTCTTCGTCCATCAGACTAGAAAAGTTCTAAACAACTGACAAAAATCATACAATCACAGATTATTAGTGACAAAACGACATAAATAAACTACATCTTCCGACCGATAAACCCTTCAATCTTTAACAATCAATAGCTAAGGACCATTATGCATCAATGAAAACCAGAACCAGTTGAGGTAGAACTAAGTTTTATGAGAATGTCATTCAAATTGCCGTCTATGTTTCATATTAAGCTTTAATACAATTGCAGTAGTTAATGATAACAATAAAAACTGTTGAGATATGCGATCGTTTAGCCATCGGTAAATGCGTGAGCCTATCGGGGGCACACACTCAATACGGAGAACACACGTTTATTTACGTTTTATTATTTATAATTAAACGTATAATAAAAACTTTACGTTTTATTTAATTAACGGTGGTTTAATTAATTACGGGATTTAATTAATTAAAGGCGAGTGCGTTATTTAATATTAAGGAAGGAAATCGACTTCTAGAAACATCCGGTGCCCTATAGGCGGCCGAATATCCCTAAGGGGTCTAGAAGATCGTTTGTTTGTTAATCAAGTAATTAAGTTACTTAATTTAGGTGTTGGGTTGGGCCTAATTAATTTTGAGGAGGTTTAAGGATGTGTATAAATACAATCACATACCCCTCATAATTTTTCACCTCTCCCTCTTTGTTTGTGTTGGCCGATTGACTCAAACCCCACACCCAAACCCTTACGAACTTTTTCCTTAACCTAAAATCACACCTAAAAGTTTAACCTTTATCAGATCAATCCTTCTTGGTGGTTTTCTTATAAAGATTTAAGCTTTATAACTAAACCCTAGATCTCATCATCTAGGCTTTAGTATTCCCTTGTGGTCCGATTTATATAAACCTTAATTAGGGTTTATTGGTGATTTTTCAAGAATCTTGTTGCTATCTACAAACCGTATCCTTACGCAATCCCAATTAGGGTTTTGGATATTAGGGTTTCTAGTTGTAAAGATTATCGAAGTGAAGTTACCACTAGCATCGTGGTGTGTTCGTTTGACGTGTCGTGTGAGCAATCGCTAGAGGACGGTTACTTTACCGTTGTAGATTCAAGATCAAGATCAATTAATTGATTTATTCAATTAATTAAAAGGTTGGTTTTAATATTGTTTTATTATGTGTTAATCATGAATATTATACTAGATCCATTCCGCTGCGCACTCGTAGTTAATGGTTTAACTAGTTCTAAATCCCAACAGTGGTATCAGAGCCAAATCGTATGGCATTCATGGGTTACACATAGAATAAAACACGCTTGCTTCGCTTTAAAATCTCTTTTATTAATGTTTTTATGACAACTACATGCATACTTGTCATAAAGTTTTAATCTTGATCTAGATCTATTAAAATTGGGTAGGTTAAAATTGAACCGGTTAATAATTACTTTTGTTTTTTATTATCCATCAAAGACCCTTGCATCTCACTTTTGTGATACTTTGCACGTCATCAAGTACCTTGCTCGAAAACTTGATGAGGGTCTTTGGTCCTCAATTTGGGGAAGACTCATTCGAGACTTGGATCTTATATGATTTACCGCTTTCATATAGAGTCTGTCTTCTGCTTCTACCCCCTTCTGTCTGTTTTTATGTGCTTATTTGTTTTCCATTATGAATTGCAAAACGTAATAATTCAAGATTCTAGGAATCATAAAAACGGATGGTACTTATATCGAAACTAGCTTTAAAACTATGTCATATTAATACATCATATTTTCCTTGCGAATCGGTTATGTGTTATTTGTTAAAATCTTGATTTTTTGAACAAATATTAATATTGACATAAGAACTATGAAACTTGGTTTTATTGTATTCTAATTGTTTTGCGAAATCATATTGTCACTCGAGTTGGGCTTACATACCGTAATGATGGCTTATAAACTATCTTCTCAATGACGTGATTTGCAAAAAAATTAATTAGTTTACAATACTTAAAATTACAACACCGTTTTGTGTCTTTACTAATGATGGACTTACTATTGCACCTCGTGTTCTAGTCGAGCTATCTAGGGTTTGAGAAATCTTTAATCTTCTCCCGTGTTCCATAGGTGTTCCGGCACTTATGGAATAATTATCCCAAGCACTTGCACCTTTGGGTGCATGAAGAGTAGGATATAGGGTTTGATCTCTCTTTAATGTTCTCCCGTGGTAAAACACGCCTAAACCAAAAAGTTAACAAATTGTTTTCTTAACTTGTGATAAGAGAATGAATTGCATGCATTCTTTTACACACTTTGACATTTGTTTTTCTAAAACTTATGTGATACCTATTTGAAATTTTTAAGTCTATGCCACCCAATTTAGAAGCACTTGAAGTTATTTTTCGTCAACTGGTCAGACCTAGGGCGAATTACATACCCGAGGCGATCTTTGTCACTGGTCAGACCTTTGCCAATAATTGCTGCTTCAAATTGGTACGACTTAAAGTCGAGTTCCCGGTCAGATTCGGAACCCGAGGCATAAAGATGAGATGAAACATACTCATGACTTTATTATGTGTAGAACAAGTTTGTTTGAGATGTTCAAAGGTTCTCGAAAGAGATGAGAGAACATCCCATCCAAACACTCTACGACAAATAAACTTCGTGAATCGTCTCATACAATCTAAGAGTTGCACTTGTAATGCAATTAACGCCCGTCGCTTACCTCTTGCCCCACTTGAATACTAGACGGTCGGACCTCTAATATTAAGTGGGAGTGCAAGCAAGGATCTTAGTCTCAACAAGATTAATTGGGTAGTTAATTCTTTGAGAATGTAATTATCGAAAATACTAATCGTTGAACTTCTATTTTGTAGATGAATAATCAAAACTCTTGCTTAAACAGCACGGTTGTTAAGTCATTCCTTGAAAAGATGAAATTGACTGAGAATAACTTTGTTGATTGGTATCGTGCTCTTCGGATAGCGCTCGAAACTGATGACTTGGTTAAATACCTTGAGCAACCAATTCCTGATCAACCTGCAATTCTGCCTCATGGTCATGAAGGACCAGAGCAAGACCCGGATTTACATCCAACTTGGGTCAGAAGGTCACGAGAAATCGCTGGCCTTATGCTCATGACTATGTCCCCTGAACTCCAGAAACTTTTGGAGGGTCACGGCGCATGGTCTATGATGGAAGAATTGAAGACCATGTTCACTGAACAAGCTGATCAAGAACTCCTTGATGTTGCACGTGCCTTTCACGCGTGTAAACATGAGGATGGACAATCTGTGAGCTCCTATGTCTTGAAGATGAAGGGGTTCATAGAAAATTTGGAACGTTTGGGTCACCCCATGTCCTTGAAACTTTCGGTCAGCCTAATTTTAGCCTCACTGAATAAGGACTATGATAGGTTTGTGCAAGACTATAACATGCATGGCCTGGGGAAGACAATACCTGAATTGCATGTCATGCTTAAGTTGCATGAGAAAACGTTGCCAAAGAAGGTTGCACCTGCTACTCCTAATACCATTAATGCTATTAGGGCTGGAAGGGTTCAAAAGCCTAACAAGGCTAAACCGTCTAATGCTGCAAAGGGTAAGAATCGTGGTAAAGGGAAGAAAGTAGCTAACTTTACTCCTAAAGCCAAGATTCCCCCTCCACCAAGAAGAGAGAATCCTGCTAAGGATGCCATTTGTCACCAATGTGGTGAAATTGGTCATTGGAAGAGAAACTGTCCAGAGTATCTCACTGAGTTGTGGAAGAGAAAGAAGTCCTCGCAAGGAGCTAGCACTTCAGGTATCTTCACGATAGAACTCTTTACTTTTCCTAATAAATCTTGGGTTTATGACACTGGTTGTGGTACTCACATCTGTAATACTACTCAGGGTCTAAGGATAAGTAAGAAGCTGAAGCCAGGAGCTTTGAATCTGTACGTGGGCAATGGTCATCGTGCAGCTGTTGAAGCCATTGGTGTTTTTCAATTATTTCTCCCTAGTGGACTGGTTGTTATGTTGAATAATTGTCATTACGCACCTTCTATTTCTAGAGGGATTGTTTCAGTTTCATGTTTGTATGACGATGGTTTTGTTAATCGTTTTGAGAATAATGCAAGTATTTCGGTTTCGAAAAATAATATGTTTTATTTTAATGCTATTCCTAGTAATGGTATTTATGAAATTGATATGTGTGATTCTAATGCAAACAATAGTTCTATGTATGCTTTAAGCAACAAAAGGGCCAAATCTAATTTGGACTCTACATTGCTATGGCATTGTCGCCTTGGCCACATAAGCAAAAAGCGCATTAAGCAATTACAATCTGTTGGATTGCTCAAGTCAAACGATGATGATTCCTTTGACATATGTGTTTCATGCTTATTTGGAAAGATGGCACGTAAAACCTTATTCACATCAAGTGGAAAGGGCTAAAGATCTACTTGGACTAATCCACACCGATGTATGTGGTCCATTTAGAACCGTGTCAAGACAAGGTGCAAGTTACTTCGTCACTTTCACTAACGACTATAGTCGTTATGGTTATGTTTACTTGCTAATGCATAAACATGAAGTGTTTGAAACATTTAAGGTGTTTCAAAAGGAAGTAGAAAATCAACTCGGTAAAACCATAAAAGCACTACGATCGGATCGTGGAGGTGAATTTATGAGTTATGAATTTCTGGAGCATCTTAAGGAACATGGGATAGTTTCCCAAAGAACTCCTCCATATACACCACAACACAATGGTGTGTCTGAGAGGAGAAATAGAACCCTACTTGATATGGTTCGTTCCATGATGGCCCAAACAACTCTTCCTAAATCCTTTTGGGATTATGCTCTTGAGTCTGCTGCTCGCATACTCAATATGGTTCCAACTAAGAAGGTTGAAAAGACTCCATACGAAGTATGGTATGGGCAAGCCCCTAAGCTGTCTTACTTAAAGGTCTGGGGATGTGAGGCTCTTGTTAAGCGTGACACGCTTATCAAACCTGACAAACTAGAGCCCCGATCTGTTAAGTGTATATTTGTAGGTTACCCAAAGGAAACAATGGGTTACTCCTTCTATTACCCACCCGAGAACAAAGTATATGTTGCTCGTAATGCTGAATTCCTAGAGAGCAATCTTATGAATCAAGAAGCAAGTGGGAGTATAGAGGATCTTGAAGTAATTCAAGATGAAGATATACATCCTTCTGAAAACACTAGCAATCATGAAGAGGATGATCAAGAAATTGATGAACCTATAAGTGATATAGCTCCCATTCGAAAGTCTACGAGGACTAGGCGTGCTCCTGACCGTATGTGTTTATACATTGACGCTGAGGAACATGAGTTAGGGGATCATAATGAACCCACTAACTTCAAAGCTGCATTGGCAGATCCTGAATCTGACAAATGGCTGGATGCTATGAATGTGGAGATGCAATCCATCAAAGACAATGATGTCTGGATCTTAGTAGACCTTCCCCCTAACGCTAGAACTGTTAGTGGCAAGTGGTTGTACAAGAAGAAGACCGACATGGATGGCAATGTACACACCTTTAAAGCTCGATATGTAGCGAGGGGCTTCACTCAAACCTTCGGGGTTGATTATGAAGAGACCTTCTCTCCTGTTGCGGATATCAAAGCTATAAGGATTCTTTTAGCCATAGCCGCGTTCTATGATTATGAGATTTGGCAAATGGATGTTAAAACCGCCTTCCTCAATGGACTGCTTTACGAAGAAGTCTATGAAGCAACCTGAGGGTTTTGTTGATCCAAAGTATCCAAACCGTGTATGCAAGCTTCAAAGATCCATTTATTGACTTAAGCAAGCATCAAGGCAATGGAACAAGAGGTTTGATGATGAAATCAAGAAATTTGGTTTCAATCAAAATCCTGATGAGCCATGTGTATATATCAAAGCTAGTGGGAGTAGCGTAGTGTTCCTTGTCCTGTATGTCGATGACATATTGCTGATGGGAAAAGACATTCCAATGTTGCAAAGTGTAAAAGCTTACCTTGGAAGGTGTTTTTCCATGAAGGATTTGGGAGATGCTGCGTATATTCTTGGAATCAAGATCATACGTGATAGACCTAGACGGTTAATTGGTTTATGTCAAAGTGCTTACATAGATAAGATTTTGAAGAAGTATAACATGGACAATTCCAAACGTGGCTTTGTTCCCATGCAAACTAAATCAAAATTATCTAAGACTCAAGGAGCATCAACACCTGATGAGGTGAGACGCATGCAGAGAATTCCTTATGCTTCGACAATAGGATCAATCATGTATGCTGTTAGATGTACGAGACCTGATGTTGCGTTCTCTCAGAACATGACTAGCCGATTTCAGCAGAATCCTGGTGATTCTCACTGGACCGCTGTTAAGAACATTCTGAGGTATCTTAGGCATACCAAATACATGTTTCTTGTTTATGGAGGAGGTATGAAAAGAGAGCTCAGGGTTGCTTGCTACACTGATGCTGGATATCTTACGGATGTTGATGACACGAAGTCTCAGACGGGATATGTTTTCATGCTGAATGGAGGTGCTGTAAGCTGGAAAAGCGCAAAGCAGACCATCCATGCAAACTCATCTACGGAGGCTAAGTATATAGCCGCTTCGGAGGCTGCTAAAGAGGCAGTTTGGATTAGGAAGTTTATTTCTGGGCTTGGTGATGTTCCCACAAATAATGAACCTATGACGATGTATTGTGACAATACCGGAGCCATTACTACAGCTAATGAACCAGGAATCACTAAAGGCGCGAAACATTATCGTTCCAAAGTTCACTACCTCAGAGAAGTGATTGAACTTGGTGATGTTAGTCTGGAGAAAGTTCACACAGACGACAATTTAGCTGACCCCTTTACAAAGGCGTTAGACCTCAAAAAGCATTCCATGTTAACTCATGGAATTGGTTTGCTTCCAGCTAATAGTCTCATGTAATCTGTGTTATCGTAAGTATTTGGATAATTTGGGATTGTAAGACAATTTAATTATTTTCTAATGAATAAAGATCTTTGATATTTGTTATCTTCATATAATTATTGTTGCCCTATGTTTGTATGTTTAATCCTTGAATAATTTAATTATTCTAAACATGTCCATTGTCGGTTAAACAATATGGGAATATTGTATACATTAAGACAAATATGAGTGTTGGTAATATACTGGTATATATGGTGGACGGTTTCCAACCAAACTCATATGTTATTCATTGATATGAATATTGGACACCCCGAACTTTCGAATGGTTACTTTTGGATCCGTTGTCATGAGTAAATTCGAATACATAAATGGTGAGGATTAGGTCATCCTTAGACTTGAGATGCAAACAAGTTGTGCATGTGTGGATATCGCTTCTTGATTTTATGTCCAACGCTAGTTCGGAAGATCTAGCTATAACGACTCTAATTGGAAGTGTTGTGAAGCAGCATCCACAGACACTTGCAGTCAATATAGAATCCGTTCCTCCACTCTGATATAGTGCAGTGAAGTACCCTGGATCCCCTCCAGAATTAATTAGGTAATTGTATGGCCGTACCCAAAATGTAATCAAGATGATGCTTGTTACAATTTGGACTATCTAAATTAATTTGTAAACGAGGAATTAAAGTTAAACTATATGGAATGAGTTAGGATCCATATCCATGGTTTAACCGGTACATTGTAACGAAGGGATGATTATCAGCAAGCTCAAATAATCGTACACCATTACTAGTCTTTAAGATCTTATTCTTGAAACTATTTAACTCAACATTTTCCGGTTATAATGAAGTGTTGCTAGATGCTTCATTATGGACGCTGTATGTCTAAACTCTCACAAGTGGAAGCTGTTGAGATATGCGATCGTTTAGCCATCGGTAAATGCGTGAGCCTATCGGGGGCACACACTCAATACGGAGAACACACGTTTATTTACGTTTTATTATTTATAATTAAACGTATAATAAAAACTTTATGTTTTATTTAATTAACGGTGGTTTAATTAATAACGGGATTTAATTAATTAAAGGCGAGTGCGTTATTTAAATTTAAGGAAGGAAATCGACTTCTAGAAACATCCGGTGCCCTATAGGCGGCCGAATATCCCTAAGGGGTCTAGAAGATCTTTTGTTTGTTAATCAAGTAATTAAGTTACTTAATTTAGGTGTTGGGTTGGGCCTAATTAATTTTGAGGAGGTTAAAGGATGTGTATAAATACAATCCCATACCCCTCATAATTTTTCACCTCTCCCTCTTTGTTTGTGTTGGCCGATTGACTCAAACCCCACACCCAAACCCTTACGAACTTTTTCCTTAACCTAAAATCACACCTAAAGGTTTAACCTTTATAAGATCAATCCTTCTTGGTGGTTTTCTTATAAAGATAAGCTTTATAACTAAACCCTAGATCTCATCATCTAGGCTTTAGTATTCCCTTGTGGTCCGATTTATATAAACCTTAATTAGGGTTTATTGGTGATTTTTCAAGAATCTTGTTGCTATCTACAAACCGTATCCTTACGCAATCCCAATTAGGGTTTTGGATATTAGGGTTTCTAGTTGCAAAGATTATCGAAGTGAAGTTACCACTAGCATCGTGGTGTGTTCGTTTGACGTGTCGTGTGAGCAATCGCTAGAGGACGGTTACTTTACCGTTGTAGATTCAAGATCAAGATCAATTAATTGATTTATTCAATTAATTAAAAGGTTAGTTTTAATATTGTTTTATTATGTGTTAATCATGAATATTATACTAGATCCATTCCGCTGCGCACTCGTAGTTAATGGTTTAACTAGTTCTAAATCCCAACAAAAACTACTACTTTAAACGCGCGCTAGGGTTTTGTTCATCGTGTCAAAGCAAGTATTTAGCCTAGCATGCATGATGAAGAACATAACATACAGAATAATAGAGTATAGGTTAGGTTAAGTGTTACTATCAACTAACGAAAAGATCAAACCTCAGTGCCTCTGTTATTGTCGTTATCGTGTTTTGGATTTCCAAGTCGCTTTAGTTACTCGTGCTCCGATCGACTTGAGAAAGTAGGCTGAACCTTAATCGTAAACTTTGACAATCGATATATTAGCGAATGAGTATGTTGTATACATTGCCGTCTTTATTTCAATACTTGATAGATTTACCCCTTCAACTATTACTTTTGAACATTTTTTTATTCCTAAACAACGTAACACACAAGAGTCGTCCTAACCAAAACAATAATCATTCAGCAAGTTAAAAGTGTGACATGCATTTGAATGTTTACCGTATTTAAAGAAACTTTTTTTTAATGTTGAAAAGGTTAAACCCCCTGTTAGTTAAACTATATTGATGATGAAGTATTAATAGAATGGACCACAAGCCTACAAGTCGGGAGTTTCAACAGCGATATCGTAAAAGCTAAAGGTTATTATTCAAGAAAAGTAAAACTAATGATAAAACGTAAACATAACTTGTGACGAGTCATCCAATCGTATGCAACGAAAAGTTTTCAATTGCATCTTGATAACTCTTCATCATATGCATTAATTAGCTTAGGAACTCTACTTTTGTTTTTAACACAAAAAGAAATTGTGATGTCACAGAATAACAATCACAAACAAGATATAGAAAAACTACATTAGTACTGACTTTAAAAACAGAAAAGAGAACATTGGGAGGGATAAGTTGATAAAATTTGGACTGCTATTTTTGTATTTCTATTTGTTGTTTGCTGCATAGAAGGAGCAACGAGAAGGAGAAATAAAACAACGATGGGTATGACATAATCAGAAGAACGAGATAGGGTAGGTACCGATATCGATGTGTGTTGGAAATTTAGGGTCTTGATAATCAAAGGTTGCCGGATAAATTCTTAAATCGTGTAATCACTTTCCTAATACAATATTTCGACCCTATTCGATGCCTTCGACCCTATTCGATGCCTTGAGTTACACGAAATTCGTATTGGAATAAGACAAGAACACACTCTAAATCTAGGCACAAGAAATAGAGCAAAACATGGATACTTTGTTGTGTTTGTTATTGACATAAATCATCTGATCATGAAAGACCAAATTGTGTTTAATACACACAAAAGGAAAAGTCACAAACTTTGGTGAAAAGTCATGTCTTTTAAAGGTTCCAGTGACAGTTTTGCAACAGATACAAACCGTCGCTAACTGCTGTCATAAAAGACATATGTCCATTAGTGACACTTTAGTGACCACGAATTCTGTCACTATTACGTCCTTTGACTTTATGTTCTTAACCTTTTCCATTATAGTGTTCGGAATCAAGTTAACTAGTTTATACAAGCGTGCACTCCGCACCTCCGAACTTGTATTATAACATTAACTAGAAATCCATTTAGTCTCGGGCAAATCACCATTACACAAAATGATTGATGACACTAAAATTACCAACAATCCTCCCCCATTTTAGTGTAATTCTTGATTTCCCAAATAATCAAAACAAATCAAACTCATGCATAAATGAAAATGTCACGAAGATTGAATTTTCACTTAGTATACTACGCATTCCAGAAATCCGAAAATCAGGGTGTCACTAAGGATTGAACCCTTCAATTCATTTGAATACCCGAAGATAATATACACACGAGTTTCTACATTTCTCCAATGTTTGTACTTGACGCTTTACAAGCCATGCGTCCATATCTATTCATGAGCATATGGGATGCCAAGTCCAAGCTTCTTGAAGCGGCAAAACTTCATGCTCATATAGGTAGTTCTTTTAATCATGCCCTACATTTCACTTTTTCAAAAGAACTATTAAGAAGACAAACTTCAACCTCTTTATCTTGTAGGTCTGAACACATACCTTGGGATTACATAAAATGTGTTCCAATCTCTAATTGTGAGCTTTCCACATTGAATTCAGCTCCTAGCGTTAGCTAGAAGGGAATTGGGTGTCTCGCAATTAGAGAATTTAAATGGACTTTTAATTCCCTATTCCGACTTTGTGCACTAAGTCTAGCGAACCTCTATTTCAAGTGGTAAGCTATTGATATTGTATTTTCACTATCATAATACAATAAACATGGTACTTTGACTTAAAAACATAATGCTATATGTTTATTACCAAGTTCTTTACCATTACACTTCTTAAAACAAGAAGATAAAACAACAATTTATGATGTCTAAGTTAACACTTGTTGTACAACTTTTCTTCAATGATCTCAAGATAAGATACCACACCACATGTGAAGATCGATCTATTCACTATTGTTCTTATAATCTTCTTGATCAATTACCCAACTTAATTGCATCAATGATTGTATCATTTAAATATAATCTATAAAAATACTTACTACTTACGGTAGCCAAACATGTCAAGTAATTTGACATCATTTTAACCATCGCCAAAATGCATATACATATACTATGTATATCTATTAGGCAAAACTTGGTTAGCATAACACCACATGACTACTTTAGTAAGACATTAATTCACTATAATTAAATAGAAATAGATAAAAGTATACTCAAACATATTTGTTGTTACCAACAAATAATCAAAATGAGCACATGTATAATTTTATACATTCCAAGTTCACACTTACCTTATAAGTGAAAACTTCCGATTAGTAATGCATTACAATGCATTGTCGAGTAAATAATAACTAGAACAATCCAAATAATAAAGTTCATAGATATGATGGTTGAAAAAGAAATCTTTAAGAGAAGATTTCTCACATTATTATTTCCTTACATGTAAATCCTTATCATGTTCCTTTGGTTTCTTAAAACTATGAAACCGCTTAAGTTTTGACATATAACAGATGAAAAATCTATGAATATGCATGACTTAAGTGAAAGTACTTTATTCACAAAACAGTAATTCGTTAACATGCACAGACATACATGTTCACTACACATGGTTTTTTTTTTTTTTTTTTTTTTTTTTTTTTTAGTCATTCCTGTTATATATGTGGAACCCTGGTTCATTCCAACCGAATAAGAGTAAGACCGATATAAACCTTATCGAGTTTCGCGGTGGCAACCCTTTTGGAAAAATGACTAAGTTAAATGACTAACTTGTGAAAATCCACAAGGATTTCAAACATAGATAGATATTTAACTTGATCACCAAATGCGATCACATGCATGCCAATTTATTAAGGTAGTGCCTTTATCATGAAAAAATACACATGACGACCGAAACTTCTTTATTTATCCACGATTCATGTTTTGATGACTTATACCATTGGTCATAACAACTAATCAACAAATATAGGCCTGAACACAAGTATCCATCAGATATATTTAAGGCATAATCTAGAGTTATAACTACCATGAATCAAATGTCAAAGCGAAAACTTGATGATTTTCGATCAGTTTTGCAGATACGAAAACTGATACCACGGAACAATCACAAACTTGATCATGTATCATTTATAAGCAGTGCCTTTGGCCAAATTACACTAACCGTACAATAAACCAATTAACGGTTAAGTATCAGCCAAATCCATATGCCCAACATGCATAATGCACAATCCGTGTTCAAACCTAAATGTGAACATTAATTAAAGATCATGTAATGTAATTTAATATTTTATCACTAATCCATACGTTAATATTCATTAACCATAAATATGAAATAAATATGGAGTAGAGAAATGCGTACTCGAAGTGAATGTAGTCAATGTACCAATTACTTTGATATTTGATCCCTTGAATATCATATTCACTTGTACTGATCGGAAACATCGTACCATACTCATATGATTTTTTTCTTTCTTGTCTTTCCATATACACGACTAAAATTATCACTATGAAATACTTCTCCAAAAATATTGGAAACTATTTCATATATCACCTTCCATCTCTTATTCCACACAACATGAGTGAATATTATAAAATCTCTTTCACGATCCATCAGTAATGATTATCACCGAAAATATTGTATTAGTTTGTTGGAAATTTAGGGTCTTGATAATCAAAGGTTGCCGGATAAATTCTTGAATCGTGTAATCACTTTCCTAATACAATATTTCGACCCTATTCGATGCCTTGGGTTACACGAAATTCGTATTGGGATAAGACAAGAACACACTTTAAATCTAGGCACAAGAAATAAAGCAAAACATGGATACTTTGTTGTGTTTGTTGTTGACATGAATCATCTGATCATGAAAGACCAAATTGTGTTTTATACACACAAAAGGAAAAGTCACAAACTTTGGTGAAAAGTCATGTCTTTTAAAAGTTCCAGTGACAGTTTTGCAACAGATACAAACCGTCGCTAACTGCTGTCATAAAAGACATATGTCCATTAGTGACACTTTAGTGACCACGAATTCTGTCACTATTACGTCCTTTGACTTTATGTTCTTAACCTTTTCCATTATAGTGTTCGGAATCAAGTTAACTAGTTTATACAAGCGTGCACTCCGCACCTCCGAACTTGTATTATAACATTAACTAGAAATCCATTTAGTCTCGGGCAAATCACCATTACACAAAATGATTGATGACACTAAAATTACCAACAATGTGAAGATTTGGTCGGTGGCATCGATGTGGCGACTTATGGTGGCCGACTAGGTTTTCATGATAGAGACTGTGAGATTTGACGGGTGGTATAGAATCGGTGGCTTGATGATCGAGTAGGTCTCAAGATCATACCTACTCAGTGGCTTAATGATCGGGTAGGTCTTAAGATCATACTTACTCATTTTACCATGTTGAATGATAAAAACCCGTATGCTTCAATGTATTATTTCACCTTAATATATAAAGTACACACGTAAGTAAACTCTAAAAGACCTAACCTACAAATCGAGCTTGGAATATATTTATTCTCTAAGAGCACTAGTAAAGAATTCTTAGCCTTCGTCTTAGAAAGTGAGCTCTCACAAAGTAAGTCATAACTTATTGTTTACACACACTTTCTATTTTACTTAGCCTACTTTTTTATCATTAAACTAATTAGATTTGAATCGCTTTGGGCGGGATGAGCTGTGATCTTATTCATAACTTGAGATACTAAGTAAAATAACATCACTCATTGGAAAAGCATGAATTAGCCTTCGAGTTGTGATTTCTTGTTCATGGTTGGGTTGGGTTATGGTAAGCCATCATTAGTATTTTATATGACCAAGAGTACGTGTGCCTAAGGAGTCACACACTTAAACATCTTATCATCTTTTATTAAGATATACGATAAAATATAGCTATATTTATCATATAGTCTTAGTTTGATAAAAATGTATACTCAAGGGTGATTAATTAATAAGTTAACGGTTTAAAAAAGATTAATAGTAAGATTTAAGACTTTAAGATAATTAATGTAATTACTAATAAAATTATATAAAAAGTCAAAAAGTCAATCCAAAAGGGTGTTTGGATTGGATTTGGCCGTCTACACCACAAGGAAGGAAGAGGAATTTTTCTAGAAGCCTAACTTACTTGTTAAGAAAGATAAGAACTTTTCCTTAATTGGCCTAAGTATTCTAGCATATAAACAAAGGGGAAGTGATCACTTTTTCATAACTTGAAAGTTAAAATGTCTTTCCCGTCATCTTTTAATGGGCAACGAACACACAAACCCACACTCAAGGTTTTTGTGTCATGATTATTGTTAAGTGTTATCGTGTACAAGATCTAGCAATCAAAGGTGATTGATTGGGGTGTTATGTGGACAATATTAAAGAGGATATAACTTGATCTTTTGGGTTTTATAAGGCTAATTGGTTCGGATATTGTGTAAGATTTTGCTTTTTTGGTGGTTTAGTGCTCTTGATCATCGTTCTTGCCAGAAAAGGAATCCATTCTTTATCTTTAAGTTAATTACATTATGTGCATATGTGATTTATCATATCCGCTTTATTTTACTCTTGATGCATATATTATGATACATTAGGTTGTTAAATTCCAACGGTAGCATCAAGAGCCAAATCATATCCATGTAATTATATAAAAAACGACTAAAACTGGTGCAAGAATTTTTTTTTCTTGAATGTTTGATTATGATTTAATTAGAAATATTTAAACTATTTATTTAAATGTTATTAGATCCATAAATTTTTGGAAAAAATGAGTTTGCATGTCGTTGATGAGTTTCCATTTTTTCTTTCAAATTTTGAAATTTTAGTTGATAGCAAAACGTTAATTACGACTACGTGTGCAATTTACGTGTTTTCCGATATGTTATGCATGTTTAGATTGTATAAATCATAAAACAATTGATGATAACATTAAATCATACTAAATTGAGTATATATACAACTTTGATCATTAAAACTCGAAGGCCCTTATAAAATGGAGGCCCTAACTGATTGCACACCTGCACATTCTCAAATCCGGCCTGGTTTTGGTCAACCCAACTCCCTACATAGTTTCGACCCCGTCGTCGCTAAAACCACTTTCTCGTGTAGTGTCACCTAGATATTAATCAAATCATAATTATACATTATCTATAAGTAAAGTCATAAATACAAACCTAACGTCAACACATTTGTATAATTAATCAAAACCATAAAATAAATACTTTAAAAATTAGGGTTCATCACGTTTAAACAAGTATTCAACCAAGCATGATGAAGAACATAACACAACAAATAGTAAAGTATCAACTAATAATACGATCAAATCTACACACAAATGGTATTTTGTTTCACCACAACAAATTTGCATCCTAAGGATGACTTATTCGTCCCTAGGGTGTCACTTTTTTTACCCTAAACCCCTAGGGACGACTTAGTCGACCCAAGGGGGTAGTGCCTAAAAATTCGACCCTAGATTTCTAGGGTCGACTTCCCCTTTGAAACCTAGGGACGACCAAGTGAGTCTCACAGACTTTACGTTGAAAATATTGACTAACTTAGGGACGACTTCACTTTTAACTAGGGTCGAAAAAGTCGTCCCTAGGTTTTTAATAAAAATAAACTTCTTTTAACTTTTAATAAAAAATCTTTTTTTATAAAATAATTTTTAGAAAATCTTTTTTTTACTAATTAATAAAATCATTTTTAGGAAAAAAAAAGTTAATATAAACCTAGGGACGACTTAGTCGTCCCTAAGTGTTTCAAAGTTGTCCATGTATTAAGTCGTCCCTAGGATTAACATCTGGGCAACTTTGACACTTAGGGACGACTAAGTCGTCCCTAGGTTTATTTTCTGGGCAATATTTGCAACTTTTGGGACGACTTATTCGTCCCTAGGTGTACATGGGGGTAAAAAAAAATCTGGGCATTTTTGCAGTTTCCGGATTTTTTCCGGAACTTTTTCCGGACAAAATCTACAATTCAAAATGGCAGAATTCGGTAAATCCACAATACAGAATAATAACAAATCAATAAACGTTACAATACCATATTAAGATAAATTATCCAACGTCACGATACAATATTCATCAAATACACTTATGTATCCTAAATCAAATGTTTCACATGCTACAAGTCTCAAACTTTATTAAACATGCATAATAAGAAATAATACTACTACAACCTCTACTCGTCCTCCTCATCCTCGTTAGGTGAAAAGTCACCTTGCTCCTCGTCATCCCCCTCGTCATCCCCTGATAAGTCATCACCACTGTTTTGTAGATCCCTATCTCGACCCAACTCGTCAATGGACCGGTAATCATGCTGATGAGGATTAATGATTACGCGAGAACCTCCGGCTTGGGAATGTGAAGTAGAGCCGATCTCATGAGTTTCGTTTGAGACGGGACGATAACAATGGTTAAATTTATTGTTGGTGACGGGAGTCATAGGATAAGTGCCGGTATAGGGAGGTTGGAGTGGTTGGAGATGGTCGGGAAAAGGTGGTCGGAATGGGTCGATGGAAGGAGGTTGCAATGGTTGATTAAAAGGATAGGGGGTTGGACTAAGTGAGCCCAATCAGGAGCTAGGGGGCATGAAACAGGGTCAGGGTGGGGGGGGGGGGGGGTACTAAAGTAGGAGGGCTAATTGGGTGATCAGTATTTGGTGAGTTGTAGTTGTGGAAAAACTCACCCAATTGACTTTGATATTGCGTCATATGCTGGTACGACGTCTGACCCCATTGTTGCGACGCGTCTGCCTTTAACGCTGCCAAGTAAGCCCGTTGTTGCGCCTCTTGATTCTGTTTCCTCATCAGCTCCATCCCTTGCTCATTTCGTTCCATCATTTGTTGGATTTCATCAGGAATGGGAAAATCCGGTCGAGCTGGAGCACCGCACCTACGATAAGTTACAACAATAATTTTTCATTATATACAACAAGACATAAACATGAACTATTGATTTATATTTTGTTTTATTTAGGATATATAACCTGTGAGAAGTGTTATTGCCACCACCCGGTAACTTCCTGCCTTGTCCCCGACACATTTTGCTTATTTTGACTAGGCATGATTGTAGCCACTATTTCTTTATCAGACATGTTCGAGATGACCTTGGATTTAACTTGGTCTTGTAGGGCTTTCATCTTTAGCTGGGAAAGAAAAAAAACGGTTTAAAACAAATAAAATTAGTTACTAAAGCATGTAAAGAGTTATATATTACTTACATATCTTTCCTCGTTTTTTTTAAACGTGCCTTTATTTGAGTGCCCTTCCTCCACGTTTCAATCAGGTCCTCGTAGGCCCCTTCCTTGACTTTCTGTAATGTATTAAATAAATTAATAACAAGCTATAATAAATAAACAATATAAATGCTTTTAATAAAATCACAAAAATTATAAAGAGTCTTACGTATTCATTCCTTCCTAGGGCGAATGTTTTTTTGCCTTGAGTGGTCGGTACCGTGTTTTGGAACGATTAACAGTATTAATCTGACTTCTTGACACCCTACTTGGATGTGACCACCACTCAACCAAGTTAGCCCAGTCATCTGCGGATCTGTAGTCCCACATTTTCTGCGGCGGTACATTTGTTTCTGACTGTGCGGGCGTCTCATGAATTGAATAATATCGCTTCTTGATCCTGTTCTTGTGTTTTCTATACAACAACCTGAGATGGAGTTCTAACGCAAGCCATTAAACAATTTGTGTAATAAAATTAATAATTAAAATTAGTTAAAAATTATTTTAAATAGTTATAAATTATTTAAAATACTTAAAATTTAAATAGTCGATACGTTACGGTTACACGTTATAGGTTCAACTGATAAGTAGATACGTTACGGTCATACGTTATAGGTTCAACTGATAAGTCGATACGTTACGGTTACACGTTATAGGTTCAACTATGAGTCGATATGTTACGGTTATACGTTAGACGTTTAACTGATGAGTCGATATGCTACGGTTATACATTATAGGTTCAACTGATGAGTCGATATGCTAGGGTTATACGTGTTATAGGTTCAACTGATGAGTCGATATGTTACGGTTATACGTTAGAGGTTCAACTGATGAGTCGATATGCTAGGGTTATACGTTAGAGGTTCAACAGATGAGTCGATATGCTAGGGTTATACGTTAAAGGTTCAACTGATAAGTCGATATGCTAGGGTTATACGTTTGAAGTTAAACTGATGAGTAGATATGCTAGGGTTATACGTTATAGGTTCAACTGATGAGTCGATATGCTAGGGTTATACGTTATAGGTTCAACTGATGAGTCAGTATGTTACGGTTATACGTTAGAGGTTCAACTGATGAGTCGATATGCTAGGGTTATACGTTATATGTTCAACCGGTGAGTCGATATGCTAGGGTTATACGTTATAGGTTCAACTGATGAGTCGATATGCTAGGGTTATACGTTAGAGGTTCAACTGATGAGTCGATATGTTAGGGTTATACATTAGAGGTTCAACTGATGAGTCGATATGCTAGGGTTATACGTTATAAGTTCAATTGATGAGTCGATATGTTACCGTTATACGTTAGAGGTTCAACTAATGAGTCGATATGTTACGGTTATACGCTAGAGGTTCAACTGATGAGTCGATATGTTACGGTTATACCTTAGAGGTTCAACTGATGAGTCGATATGCTAGGGTTATACGTTATATGTTCAACTGATGAGTCGATATGCTAGGGTTATACGTTAGAGGTTCAACTAATGAGTCGATATGTTACGGTTATACCTAAGAGGTTCTACTGATGAGTCTATATGTTACAGTTATACGTTATAGGTTCAACTGATGAGTCGATATGTTAGGGTTATACGTTATAGGTTCAACTAATGAGTCAATATGTTACGGTTATACGTTAGAGGTTCAACTGATGAGTCGACATGTTACGGTTATACGTTAGAGGTTTAACTGATGAGTCGATATGTTAGGGTTATACGTTAGAGGTTCAACTGATGAGTCGATATGTTAGGGTTATACGTTAGAGGTTCAACTGATGAGTCGCTATGCTAGGGTTATACGTTATAGGTTCAACTGATGAGTCGATATGTTACGGTTATACGTAAGAGGTTCAAATAATGAGTCAATATGCTACGGTTATACGTTAGAGGTTCAACTGATGAGTCGATATGCTACGGTTATACGTTAAAGGTTCAACTGATGAGTCGATATGTTAAGGTTATACGTTAGAGGTTCAACTAATAAGTCTAATGAGTCGATATGCTACGGTTATACGTTAGAGGTTCAACTGATGAGTCGATATGCTAGGGTTATACGTTATAGGTTCAACTGATGAGTCGATATGTTATGGTTATACGTTAGAGGTTCAACTGATGTGTCGATATGTTACGGTTATACGTTAGAGGTTCAACTGATGAGTCGATATGTTACGGTTATACGTTAGAGGTTCAACTGATTAGTCGATATGCTAGGGTATATGTTATATGTTCAACTGATGAGTCGATATGCTAGGGTTATACGTTAGAGGTTCAACTGATGAGTCGATATGTTACGGTTATACGTTAGAGGTTCAACTAAAGAGTCGATATGTTTCGGTTATACGTTATAGGTTCAACTGACGAGTCGATATGTTAGGGTTATATGTTATAGGTTCAACTGATGAGTCGATATGTTACGGTATTACATTAGAGGTTCAACTGATGAGTCGATATGTTATGATTATACGTTAGAGGTTCAACTGATGAGTCGATATGTTAGGGTCATACGTTAGAGGTTCAACTGATGAGTCGATATGTTAGGGTTATACGTTAGAGGTTCAACTGATGAGTCGATATGCTAGGGTTATACGTTAGAGGTTCAACTGATGAGTCGATATGCTACGGTTATACGTTATAGGTTCAACTGATGAGTCGATATGCTACGGTTATACGTTAGAGGTTCAACTGATGGGTCGATATGTTAGGGTTATACGTTAGAGGTTCAACTAATAAGTCTAATGAGTCGATATGCTACGGTTATACGTTAGAGTTTCAACTACTGAGTCGATATGCTAGGGTTATACGTTATATGTTCAAGTGATGAGTCGATATGTTACGGTTATACGTTAGAGGTTCAACTGATGAGTCGATATGTTACGGTTATACGTTATAGGTTCAACTGATGAGTCGATATGTTACGATTATACGTTAGAGGTTCAACTGATGAGTCGATATGAGAAACTTTAGTACAACTTAACTTTCTAATTTTAGGAGACAATGGATCGATCCATGTTTTAAAGCGCAATATACTTCAAAGATCTTGTGTCACCATCGCTCTGATACAAATTGTAGAAACTAGAAGGGGGGGTTGAATAGTTTCTAGTCGGTTTATCTCCTAATTAATATTCCTTTCAATTAGGTGAGTGCTAAAACTATCTTTTATTTGAAATCTAGTTGCATAATGATTAGGTCCATTTCTAATGCATTAACAATATGTAATGAGTGTAATGATAATGAATGAAAGTAACGAGTAAGGAAAGAAACAACCTAGTAGGAAGACACCAAGATTTATAGTGGTTCGGCAACGAAGCACATCCTCGTTCCTACTTCACTCCTCGAGTACACCTTACTCGAGATTTCCACTATATCCACAAGCTCCCTTCTTGGCGGAGAAAACCTTACAACGTCGCTTACATTATTTTCCGACACTAAGCTAAATGTCGAGACCTAATCTTAGTTAGGACCAATCTACACAACGTCGCCCACTTCACCATTTTACGACACAAGGCTAAATGTCGAGTTCTAATCGAAAGCTAGAACCAATCTTCACAACGTTGCCTACTTCACCATTTTACGACACAAGGCTAGATGTCGAGTTCTAATCGAAAGCTAGAACCAATCTTCACGACTCTTCACTTTGAAGCTAAGTGAGAACTTCACACAACACAACTACTCATCACTTTAAAGTTTAGTGAGAACTCACAAGACACAACCACATCAGTTTATAGTTTAGTGAGAACTCACAAGACATAACCACATCACTTTCGAGTTTAGTGAGAACTCACAAGACACAACCACATCACTTTAGAGTTTAGTGAGAACTACCACGACACAACCACATCACTTTAGAGTTTAGTGAGAACTACCAAGAGATATTACAACTCAACTAAACATAACCAAGTACACACATGTAACTTGGATCTACACAACTAGAATCCAAGCACACACATATGCAAAGGATTTACACAGCTCTAATCCAAGTATTTACACCTAGCTTGGATGAACACAACTTATCCAAGTATTCACAAATACATTGGATCTACACAAGACACATATAAACAAATGATGAACATGATTAGATCTTTAGGAGAGAATGATCTTCATCAATGCTTCATCTTTCATCACATCGAGTGATCTTCTCTTTGGACAAGGTAAAGAAAGGAGATCAAGAGGATAATCATAGGTAAATATACTTAACACATTAAGTGATCATTTACAAATGATTAGGATTAGAAACAAGAAAGAAGAATAAAAAAGATGTCCAAAAAGGGTTAATGAAAGTGCATATTTGATTCACTATTTATAGGAGACAAGTTCCCAACGGCTACCTGGGCGCGGTTCCTTATCTATCCACGCGGTTCCTTATCGCTAAGGAACCGCGTAGGCACTTAAGGAACAGCGGACTGGAGACTACGCTCCTTTTTGTCTTTTAGTGAATTTGAAATATATGAGGCTGTTTAAACCTTCAAAGGATATTCTTATGGCATTTGGAATACGTTACGGTTATACGTTATAGGTTCAACTGATAAGTCGATACGTTACGGTTACACGTTATAGGTTCAACTATGAGTCGATATGTTACGGTTATACGTTAGACTTTAAACTGATGAGTCGATATGCTACGGTTATACATTATAGGTTCAACTGATGAGTCGATATGCTAGGGTTATACGTGTTATAGGTTCAACTGATGAGTCGATATGTTATGGTTATACGTTAGAGGTTCAACTGATGAGTCGATATACTAGGGTTATACGTTAGAGGTTCAACAGATGAGTCGATATGCTAGGGTTATACGTTAGAGGTTCAACTGATGAGTCGATATGCTAGGGTTATACGTTAGAAGTTAAACTGATGAGTCGATATGCTAGGGTTATACGTTATAGGTTCAACTGATGAGTCGGTATGTTACGGTTATACGTTAGAGGTTCAACTGATGAGTCGATATGCTAGGGTTATATGTTATATGTTCAACTGGTGAGTCGATATAGTAGGGTTATACGTTATAGGTTCAACTGATAAGTCGATACGTTACAGTTACACGTTATAGGTTTAACTATGAGTCGATATGTTACGGTTATACGTTAGACGTTCAACTGATGAGTCGATATGCTACGGTTATACATTATAGGTTCAACTGATGAGTCGATATGCTAGGGTTATACGTGTTATAGGTTCAACTGATGAGTCGATATGTTACGGTTATACGTTAGAGGTTCAACTGTTGAGTCGATATGCTAGGGTTATACGTTAGAGGTTCAACAGATGAGTCGATATGCTAGGGTTATACGTTAGAGGTTCAACTGATGAGTCGATATGCTAGGGTTATACGTTAGACGTTAAACTGATGAGTAGATATGCTAGGGTTATACATTATAGGTTCAACTGATGAGTCGATATGCTAGGGTTATACGTTATAGGTTCATTTGATGAGTCGGTATGTTACGGTTATACGTTAGAGGTTCAACTTATGAGTCGATATGCTAGGGTTATACGTTATATGTTCAACTGGTCAGTCGATATGCTAGGGTTATACGTTATAGGTTCAACTGATGAGTCGATATGCTAGGGTTATACGTTAGAGGTTCAACTGATGAGTCGATATGTTAGGGTCATACGTTAGAGGTTCAACTGATGAGTCGATATGTTAGGGTTATACGTTAGAGGTTCAACTGATGAGTCGATATGCTAGGGTTATACGTTAGAGGTTCAACTGATGAGTCGATATGCTAGGGTTATACGTTATAGGTTCAACTGATGAGTCGATATGCTACGGTTATACGTTAGAGGTTCAACTGATGAGTCAATATGTTAGGGTTATACGTTAGAGGTTCAACTAATAAGTCTAATGAGTCGATATGCTACGGTTATATGTTAGAGTTTCAACTACTAAGTCGATATGCTAGGGTTATACGTTATATGTTCAACTGATGAGTCGATATGTTACGGTTATACGTTAGAGGTTCAACTGATGAGTCGATATGTTACGGTTATACGTTAGAGGTTCAACTGATGATTCGATATGTTACGGTTATACGTTAGAGGTTCAACTGATGAGTCGATATGCTAGGGTTATACGTTATATGTTCAACTGATGAGTTGATATGCTAGGGTTATACGTTAGAGCTTCAACTGATGAGTCGATATGTTACGGTTATACGTTAGAGGTTCAACTAAAGAGTCGATATGTTACGGTTATATGTTATAGGTTCAACTGATGAGTCGATATGTTAGGGTTATATGTTATAGGTTCAACTGATGAGTCGATATGTTACGGTATTACGTTTGAGGTTCAACTGATGAGTCGATATGTTACGATTATACGTTAGAGGTTCAACTGATGAGTCGATATGTTTGGGTCATACGTTAGAGGTTCAACTGATGAGTCGATATGCTAGGGTTATACGTTAGAGGTTCAACTGATGAGTCGATATGCTACGGTTATACGTTATAGGTTCAACTGATGAGTCGATATGCTACGGTTATACGTTAGAGGTTCAACTGATGAGTCAATATGTTAGGGTTATACGTTAGAGGTTCAACTAATAAGTCTAATGAGTCGATATGCTACGGTTATATGTTAGAGTTTCAACTACTGAGTCGATATGCTAGGCTTACACGTTATATGTTCAACTGATGAGTCGATATGTTACGGTTATACGTTAGAGGTTCAACTGATGAGTCGATATGTTACGGTTATACGTTATAGGTTCAATTGATGAGTTGATATGTTACGGTTATACGTTAGAGGTTCAACTGATGAGTCGATATGAGAAACTTTAGTACAACTTAACCTTCTAATTTTCTGAGAAAATGGATCGATCCAAGTTTTAAAGCACAATATACTTCAAAGATCTTGTGTCACCATTGCTCTGATACCAATTGTAGAAACTAGAAGGGGGGGTTGAATAGTTTCTAGTCGGTTTATCTCCTAATTAATATTCCTTTCAATTAGGTGAGTGCTAAAACTATCTTTTTTTTGAAATCTAGTTGCATAATGATTATGTCCAATTCTAATGCATTAACAATATGTAATGAGTGTAATGATAATGAATGAAAGTAATGAGTAAGGAAAGAAAAACCTAGTAGGAAGACACCAAGATTTATAGTGGTTCGGCAACGAAGCACATCCTCGTTCCTACTCTACTCATAGAGTACACCTTACTCGAGATTTCCATTATATCCACAAGCTCCCTTCTTGGCGGAGAAAACCTTACAACGTCGCTTACATTATTTTCCGACACTAAGCTAAATGTCGAGACCTAATCTTAGTTAGGACCAATCTACACAACGTCGCCCACTTTACCATTTTATGACACTAGGCTAAATGTCGAGTTCTAATCGAAAGCTAGAACCAATCTTCACAGCGTTGCCTGCTTCACCATTTTACGACACAAGGCTAGATGTCGAGTTCTAATCGAAAGCTAGAACCAATCTTCACGACTCTTCACTTTGAAGCTAAGTGAGAACTTCACACAACACAACTACTCATCACTTTAAAGTTTAGTGAGAACTCACAAGACACAACCACATCACTTTATAGTTTAGTGAGAACTCACAAGACACAACCACATCACTTTCGAGTTTAGTGAGAACTTACAAGACACAACCACATCACTTTAGAGTTTAGTGAGAACTACCACGACACAACCACATCACTTTAGAGTTTAGTGAGAACTACCAAGAGATATTACAACTCAACTAAACATATCCAAGTACACACATGTAACTTGGATCTACACAACTTAAATCTAAGCACACACATATGCAAAGGATTTACACAACTCTAATCCAAGTATTTACACCTAGCTTGGATGAACACAACTTATCAAAGTATTTACAAATACATTGGATCTACACAAGACACATATAAACAAATGATGAACATGATTAGATCTTTAGGAGAGAATGATATTCATCAATGCTTCATCTTTCATCACATCACAAGTGTGTGAGTGATCTTTTCTTTAGAAAAGGTAAAGAAAGGAGATCAAGATGATAATCATAGGTAAAGATACTTAACACATTAAGTGATCATTTACAAATGATTAGGATTAGAAACAACAAATAAGAATAAAAAAGATGTCCAAAAAAGGGTTAATGAAAGTGCATATTTGATTCACTATTTATAGGAGACAAGTTCCCAACGGCTACCTGGGCGCGGTTCCTTACCTATCCACGCGGTTCCTTATCGCTAGGGAACCGCGTAGGCACTTAAGGAACATCGGAGTGTAGACTTCGCTCCTTTTTGTCTTTTAGTGATTTTGAAATATATGAGGCTGTTTAAACCTTCAAAGGAATTCTTATGGCATTTGGAATATGCCATATTTAAATTTACATTTTCATTTTAATAAAACATTTTCTAGAAAATAAAGTTTATTAAAAATCTTTGGTCACATTAGACAAAAGTGAGTTTTAAGGCCAATCACTTTTTATGATCACTAAGCATGATTAATATATGTTAGTGTAATGATTATTACCTTGATGATAGTGTTTGTTACATAATTCGTTTTATGATTGTATTTGATAATAAATGTTTTTGTAATTTGTTGTGATCAAAACTAAGAAAGATTAATTAGTGCTAACAATGTTTTTAGGAAATTTCTTTGCATTAACAATCTAGTATGAGCTCGTGATCTAGTATGTAATAGTATAACCCATAAAGCCCACATGTAGGGTGGGCTATATATACCCCATCCTAGCATGTTAAGAGGGGTTATTGCTCACATTTCCTAATCATTCAACAAAGATTTCATCTTTCTCTCAACCTCTCTCTACTTTCTCTCTTTAGTTCTTCATCCTCTCTCTCTCTTTAGATCATTCCAAGCTTAGGATAATCCAAGGATTACGTAAATCATACAGGCTCCAACGATTAATACCCTATAAATACCCATGAGGTGTCTCATAATTCTCCATCTCTCTTTCTCTCTCTCTCTCTCTCTCTCTCTCTCTCTCTCTCTCTCTCTCTCTCTCTCTCTCTCTCTCTCTCTCTCTCTCTCTCTCTCTCTCTCTCTCTCTCCCTCTCTATCTCCCTCTCTCTCTCTCTCTCTTAGGACGAACAACCACAAAGGGTTGTTCGGTTGATTTTTGCGATCGGTGCTAGCCCCTCTCTAGGGTTGTTGGCTCGATTTTTCCACTTCATGTTTAGCTCGTTTAATACGTACTAGTATTACAATTAACTCGTTATTATACGTGTGTACAAGAACGTAATATAATCTCACTATAGATTATATCTTGGTTTGATTAACCAAACGGTAAGGGGTAAACTATTGATCCTTATAAACCCTAATTGGTGATCCGTTCTTGCTCATTGGAATCGTATAGCTAAAAGGTACGTAACCCTAATTCGATTAATTATGAATGTGTTATTATGATTTGATGTTTTTTTTATCGCTTCCGCAATTACGTGCTTTGATCTTTGATTATGTTTTTATAATTGTTATGAACTTCATAAACCATCAAGTTATTATCCAAAAAAAACTAAGGATAAAACTTAAAGATAACTTGTTTATGAGTCATCCAGTCATATGCAACGAAAAGTTCTTAAAGTGCATCTTAATAACTCTTCATCCTATGCTTTAGCTCAGGAGCTCGTGTTTTTTCACACAAAAAGAAATTGTGATGTCGTGATGTCACGATATAACAATCACAAACAACATATAGAAAAACTATATATACATGACGGTTGTGTTAGGCAAGGAGCGGTGGTGAAGTTTTTTGGAGAGGTGAAGAAGAGCATTTTGATTTTTAATGCTTGTTTTGCAAAAAAAGTTGTGAGCGTTGTGAATTTTTTTAGTCGTTTGGTAAAGGAGCGGTGAGCGGTGCTACTTTTTAGGAATGCTAGTTTTTCAATGCTTCCTTTAAGGAGCGGTGACAAAGGAGCGTTGAACAAATGAGTGGTGAACTATGACTGCTACTGCTCGCTGCTCCTGCTCACAGCTACTACTCACTGCTCATGCTCCTGCTCACAACAACTGCTCATTTCAACAAACGCACCCAACATCCTTTTTTCTTTTTAAAGAAAAACTCAAAGTATGAATTAAAAAAATGTTTTCTTAATAGAAAATAATCTCTTATCTATTCCTTTTTACTTTTATGTTTTTTTTTAAATTTAAAAGTTTATTTATTTGGTAAAAGTTTTTTTAAAATTGATGAAGAAATTCATGAAAAAAGACATAAATTTATAGATATCAAATTTGTTAAACAAAACTTAAAAAAAGATGAGATAATAAATAATACTTTAGTGGTTATTTTTTAAATAAATTAGGCAGTGTTAAGTGCAAATTTACATATTTTTTCAATAAGTTTAAAAAATTAGCAAATACATTTTATACTTTATAATCTAATAATATCACAATTATAAAATATTAAACATAATTTTTTTTATATCATTATATTAAACTAAAATATCAAATTAAATTTTATTTATTTATAATCTCCTATGTGCAAAAGAGTTATAACTATGGAAGGCAGAAGGATGCAGAGTCACCTAGTTTGTCACATCCTCCTGGTTTTACTCAACAAAATGTTCATTGTCATATGGAAGCACAAGAAGGTTCTGCTGTTCATTGTCATGCGGAAGCACAAGAAGGGTCTAGTGGTATTTCAAATCCTAAGGCATGTCATGTGGAAGCACAAGAAAGGTCTGGTGACAATTTAAACTCTAAGGTGTATGAAGAGGGTGAGCATAGTCCTTCCATTCTATAACACTGATATGAAATTGAATACAGGCGGCTCTATTCTTGATGCTTTAGATGATATGATCAAAATAGGTCATATTATGGGCTACGATATGAATGGATGTGTAAATGATATGGAAAAAATTATTCGTTCTAAAGGAGAGAATGAAGTGTTCTAATGAATTGTTTATCTTTAAACATCCAAGGCCTCGGGTCCAAGGCCAAAAAAGATTGGACTAAGGAGTTAGTTGTTAAGCATAGGATTAATTTTCTATCATTACAGGAAACAAAGAGGGATACGGTTACTGATATGGATGTTAAATATCTTTGGGGTAATTCTTTTTTTGATTTCAAGATTAGTGAAGCGAACGACAATTCTGGTGGTATTCTATGTATTTGGGATTCTAACACATTTTTGAAAGAACATCACACTGTTTCTGATAATTTTGTTGCGTTTTATGGTACGTGGATCCCTAGTAATTCTAAAGTGCTCATTATCTCCATCTATGCTCCTCAATCTAGTGTATAGAAAAGAAAACTTTGGCATTATATCTCGTTCTTGATATCAAGGTTTCATGGAGAATGTATTCTCATGGGGGATTTTAATGAAGTCAGGAGAGAGGAAGACCGTTTGGGGTCGATTTTTAATCCGCATGGAGCTGCTGATTTTAATGATTTCATTTCAAGTGCAGGTTTACATGAGATTCAACTTGAGGGGTATTCGTTTACTTGGTCACATCCCTCAGCAATTAAAATGAGTAAGCTTGATCGTTTTCTTGTGTCTGAAGGGCTTTTGATTCTATTCCCCAATTTGTCGGCTATATGTTTAGATAGACATTTATCTGATCATCGTCCCATTCTGCTTCGTGAAGTTCGTGTTGACTATGGGCCTACTCCATTTCGATTTTATCAGTCTTGGTCCAAGATAAGTGGGTTTGTTCGAATGGTGACTCAAGCTTGGGATTCTTTTGTTTTAAACGATACCAATGACATGATCCGGTTTAATAAAAAACTACAAGCTTTGAAAAAGGTTATTCGGGTTTGGGTGTCTGATTTTAAGAATCTACAGTCGAAGCAAAGGACTCTTATTGCAGATAAGTTTCACAAAATTAATGTTCAGCTTGATCAAGGAGGCGTAAACGATGACATTCTTCTAGAAAGGATGAGTCTTGTTCAACAATTTCAGGAGATTAAATCCTTAGATTCTAGTGATTATCTTCAAAAGGCTAAAATTCAATGGTCTATTGAAGGAGACGAAAATTCCAAGTTTTTTTCACGGAGTCATTAACCGTAGACGCTCCTCTTTGACTGTCAAAGGTGTTATGGTGGAAGGCGCTTGGATTGATAATCCTAGTCATGTAAAAAATGAGTTTCGATCTTATTTCGCCAATAGATTTCAATCTCCTAGTAGCAATAGAGGTATGATTAATTTCACTTTCCCAAATCGTCTTAATTCTGAACAAGCTGATTTGTTAGAGTTGCCGATTACTACTACGGAGATCCGAAATGCAGTTTGGTCTTGTGGAGAGAACAAATCTACTGGCCCTGATGGATTCACTTTTGATTTTTTCGAAAATTTTGGGATGTTATTTGGAAAGATTTCAGTCTTGTTGTCATGTGGTTTTTTGATCACTGTTCCTTTGCGAAAGGATGTAACTCCTCTTTCATTGCTCTCATTCCGAAATGTGGGGATCCAAATGCTGTTAATGATTACCGTCCCATTAGTTTGATTGGCATCCTTTACAAGGTTGTCACGAAAATTTTAGCTACTAGATTGTCTTCGGTGTTGTGTAATTTTATTTCAGAGGTTCAGTCGGCTTTTCTTCCAAACAAGCAAATTCTGGATGGGCCGTTCATTTTAAATGAACTGTTATCTTGGTGTAAAACTAAGAAGAAACATGCTATGATATTTAAAGTAGATTTCGCCAAAGCATACGACTCTGTGAGATGGGATTTCCTGGACGACGTTCTCCGCTCTTTTAGCTTTGGTTGTAAATGGAGATGAGAAAATCACTTAGAAATGTAGTCTACTTACCACTTTTTATGGTTGTGTGTACTAAACTATTTTTTTCTCATTGTGTGTATTAAACTTTTTAATTTCGATCATTGTGTGCATTTTAAGACGATTTTTTCTTGTAAAATGACGATTTTACCCTTCAAATTTAAAAAAAACTAGGGGTAAAATGGTCACAAAGTACACACAGTGATATGAATTTGAAAGTTTAATACACACGATGAGAAAAAAAATAGTTTAGTACACACAACCATAAAAAGTTGTAAGTTTACTACATTTTTAAGTGATTTTCCCAATGGAGATCGTGGATTAATGGGAGTTTAGCTTCAGGGAAAGCTTCTGTTTTGGTGAATGGTAGCCTGACTTCGGAATTCCAATTTTATTGTGGTTTAAAACAAGGTGACCCCTTGGCTCCGTACCTGTTTTTACTTGTTATGGAATCCCTACATTATTCTTTTCTTAGAATGGTCGAAGCGGGTTATTTTAAGGGCATTAATATCAATGGGTCTACTAGTATCTTTCATCTTTTTTAGGCAGACGATGCGGTGTTTATTGGTGAATGGTCTAGAGAAAATGTATTTCGTGTCATGCATTCTCTTCACTGTTTTTCCTTGGTTTCTGGGCTGAAGATAAACATCCACAAGAGTAATTTATTAGGTATTGGCATTTCTAATGATTTGGTAGATTTTGTTGCTTCTGATATTGGCTGCTCTACTATGTCAGCTCATTTTAAGTATCTTGGGGTCATTGTTGGAGATTACATGTCTAGAGTGAGTGCCGACGTTATCAGAAAGATTAAATCCCGTCTGTCAAAGTGGAAGATTAAAACTTTATCTATAGGTGGCTGGCTCACGCTTCTTAAATCTGTTCTAGGTGCCACCCCAATATACTGGATGTCGTTGTTCAAAGTTCCAAAGACTGTTCTTGCTCTAATGGAAGCTCTTCGCAGAGAATTTTTTAATGGGGTTCAGGATAACGAGAAGAAAATTTCGTGGGTTAACTGGCCTAAAGTTCTTTCGGCTAAGAAATCATGGGGCTTGGGTGTGTTGAGTTTTTTTGCTCTAAATCGCGCTCTGTTATTTAAATGGATTTGGAGGTTTATTTATAATGATAAGTGATAGGTGTGAAAACACCCATCCTTTTACCACTTATTTCTTGCTAAAACGAGACCAAAACGCGTATTTAATATCATTTGTTTGGAATTATGCGTGGTTTTTGTGTTTGTTGTGTTTTCAGAGCCAACCGGATAAATATTGGAGAAAACATGGGATTGCACGGGTTTTATTGAAGAAAAAGACTCATGACGAAGTCTATTGTCCAAGAGATGCAAAAGATTTGAAGTCAATGGACCTATTTGAAGATTTATCGAAGAAAAGGACCAAAGATGGAAGATTTATTATGTCGAAGAACTCGAGTCTATTAAACAAAAGATTAAAAGACGAGTTGGAATTATTCACCGACACTTCTCATATTCATTAAGTCGGAAACGTTTATTTAAAGAGACGTAAAGACTAAAGAAAAAAGGAGAAGAGAAGCCCATGTACAAGCCCATTCACAAGCCCACAAGCAAGACCTATAAATAGCCTTCTCCTCACAAGTTTTTTAGAGAGTCTTTATTTTTTTTCAATTTTAGTTTTTAGAATCTAGAGAGAGAAAGCTCAACTTTCTCTCACTAGAAAACTTTTAAGCCTTGTTTTAAATCCTTGTTTTAAATTTAATCTTTACCTTTCAAACTCAATCTTTTCTTAATCTTCATCTTTTAATCTTTCTTATTAATTGCGTTCTTGTTTTCATCATCTTTTTCATCAAGTTCTTAATTAAAGTTTTGATCTTTTACCTTTTCGTGGGTTACTTTGATGTTTTTACAAGTCTTGATCTTCTCCTTAGCTTATTGATAGCTTATTGGAGTTTTTCTTGGCTTATTGTCCTTGAAAGTTGCCAAAAAGTTTCCTAAAATCGTCTTTGTCCCGAATTTCACTCTTTGTAGTCGGCTGCTATAATTTCGCAATTCTTGTGAATTGCGAATTCTTCATTTCGCAATTATTGCGAAATCTTAATCTGGTTACTATTGCGAAATCATTCTCCCATTATTGCGAAATCTTTAGTTGTGAACATTGCGAAATTGTTCTATAAGTTGCGAATTTATACTTCCAGGATTGCGAATTTATACTTCACGGATTGCGAATTTGTATTTCTTGTAATTGCGAATTTGTGACATTGCGAAATCTTCCTTCATTGCATTGCGAAATTGAACATCATTCAGTTATTGCGAATTCTTGTCATTTGCTATTGCGAAATCTTGGTATAAAAATTGCGAAATTATACCTAATTTTAAGAATTGCGAAATTAATTCAAATCTTTAATTTAATTGCGAAATTAAATAGTTTTTACTTAGATTTAATTTTTGAACTTGTTTTTCCCGCCAATTTTTTTAGATTCATTTTTACTCGTTCGTCTTAGTTTAATCTTTAAGCATTTTAATTTACCAAGTTTCATTTTTATTACGTTCTTAATTTACCAAGTGTTTTTCTAATTTTTAGTTTAATCTTTTCTCGCTTAACTTTTATTTTATCTCTCAACAACGCTCATTTATTTCCTTACTAGTAGAATAGAAAACCAAAACTCCCGCTTTGTCACCAAGAACGATAAGTACCACTTGGAGCCGTGATCCATTCGAAGAGATACCGAGAACGAAACAACGACAAACCATCACTTCATCTATCATTCTATCATTCACTTCACTTTCACCCACACAAACGTCTAGTATCAAATGGCGCCGCTGCCGGCTTTTTTCGTAGCGAGTAACGGTTTTTTGTGAGAAAATTGGATTTTGGGATCCGTTCGCCGTGAACGTTACTTTCTTTGCACCAAAAATTTTCAAAAATCCTAAAAAATATAAAATTTTCAAAAACACAAAAAAGAATAAAAATAGATAAACATAAAAAAACACAAAAATATTTCTTTGCTCTATTTTTTTTGTAGGTATATGCAAACCCGATCACAGACGCAGCAAGCCGCTCAAGCTCCTAACATTCAACCTCCGGTTGCCGAGCCTCCAATCGTTCCAAACATGGATAATCAACCTATGATTGAGCTTTTGCAAGCGCATGTAGACGGTAATAATGATCCTATTGTCATTCCCGCCGTTACAGCCAACAATTTTGAACTCAAATCCGGCTTCATACAAATGGTCTCTGCTCAACCTTTCTTGGGGCGCCCAATGGATGATCCTCATGACCACATTCACCGGTTCATTCAGCTTACAAACACGGTGAAATACAATGGTGTTCCCCAAGAGGTAATTCTCTTACAACTTTTTCCTTTCTCTTTAGAGGGACAAGCCCGACATTGGCTTGCAAAGGAACCCCCACAAAGTATTCGTACGTGGGCGGACTTAGAGACCAAATTCATAAACTACTTTTTCCCACCCTCTCGTACTACCGCTTTGCGGAATGAAATTATCAATTTTGAACAAAAGTACGATGAAACATTTAGTGAAGCTTGGGACCGTTTTAAAGATCTTTTGAGAAAATGCCCACCACATGGTTTTACCAAAGTGCATCAAATCAATACTTTTTACAATGGGTTACGCATGACGGACCAAGATTCACCAAATAGTGCCTCGGGGGGGGGGGGGGTAATCTTTTGGATAAGACTTGTAATGCAGCGTGGGATATTATTGAAAATAAGTCTCGTGTGCAAACCAAGAGTGTTCGGACCAATGTCGCTAGTGCTAGCACTAGTGACAGTGACAAGAGAATTGATAAGCTTACTACGCTTGTTGAATCACTTGCTCTCCAAACCGCTCACAACACCAAAACCTTAAATGCACAAAATGCTCAAGCCAATGCTTTGAGTCAATCTTGTGACATATGCGGTGGTCCTCACTCTTATACTTCTTGTACTACCACCCAAGACTATCTCTGTGAGAATGTTAACGCAGCACACGGTACATATCCTCAAGGAGGCTATCCAGCCCGCCCTCAAGGAGACCGTAACTTGCTAAGTTATCGTTCCTCCAACTTTCTTTCCCCACCCGTCTTTCCTCCTGCCAATCAAAACCAACAACAAAACCTCAATCGCCCTACTCAACAACAACCTCGTGCACCATGCCAACCACCTCAAAGACAACCATATCCACCTCAAAGAAACAACCAAGTTTACCAACAACCTGCTTATCAACCACCCGTATACAATGCTCCTCCCAACCAACCCTCCACATTACACCACGATGTTGGAACCTACATGAGGACTAACGATGTGATAGTGCAAAATCTTCAAGCGGAAGTGCGCAACTTGAAAGCAGATCTGGTGAAACAAAGAAACGATCTTCGAGCTGATATGCGTACATCTTTGAGTAGTCAAACTAATGACTTAAGGGATATGATGGCCTCATTCTTCCAAGGTAATCAAGCCTCTTCTTCGGGTACTCTTCCGAGTAACACCGTTGCAAATCCAAGAGGGGAGATGAAAGCAATCACCACACGCAGTGGTAAAGGTACACAGGAACCCGAGCTTCCTACACCTACACTGGTGATTGTGACCAAGGAAAACGAGTCACCTACTCATATTCCTACACCTTCCACTACTCCTATTCCTCCACCTTCTACTTCCCCAATTTCCCCACCTCTTACTGCTACACCTCCCCCACCCAAGGTTGTGAGTGAACCTACTCTTCCAAAGCCTTCTTCTTCTTCTGATATACCTTATCCATCAAGGTTGAGGAAAGAGAAGCTCAAAAGCAAGGATGATATTCAAGTCTCAAACTTTCTTAAAATGTTTAAGCAATTGAATTTCAATATCTCCTTTGCTGAGGCTCTCGGTCACATGCCAAAATACGTGAAGATGTTCAAAGATCTTCTAAGTGACAAGGAGAAGCTTCTTGATATCGCTCAGACCCAACTTAATGAGAATTGCTCTGCGGTTCTCTCAAGGAAATTGCCAACCAAGCTTGGTGATCCGGGTCGATTCTTAATTCCTTACAACTTCCCGGGAGTTGAAAATTGCATGGCCCTAGCCGATCTAGGAGCTAGTATTAACTTAATGCCTTTAAGTGTATGGAAGCAATTATCTCTCCCTGCGCTAGTCCCCACAAAAATGACATTGGAATTAGCTAACCGTACGGTTGCTTATCCGGTGGGGATAGCCGAAGATGTCTTCGTCAGCGTCGACAAATTCACCTTTCCGGCGGATTTTGTTGTCGTTGACTACGAGATGGACCCTCGTGTTCCATTGATCGTCGGACGTCCATTCTTGAGGACCAGTCGCACTCTCATCGATGTAGCCGCGGGCGAATTAATTATGAGAGTGGGAGACGATAAAATCGTCTTCAACATGGGTAAACTTTCTACACAGCCTTCGGACAACGAGAGCGTTAATTTCATTGATGTTCTTGATGAGGCTTGTGAAGAACACTTCAATGATGCTTGTAAAAGTAATCTTTCTTCTATACCCAATGTTGAACCCGTTGCCTCAATTGCTCCGTAATTGACTCCTTTTGGAGAAAGTGACTTTCTTTGGGAGGACATTGAAGCTAGCTTGGACCCACTTGATCCTAACTCTAATGATTCTTCCACCAATTGGGCAGAAGAACTTCTTACCTTTGAGAAACTTCTCAAGGAAGATCATGTCTCTCCTCCTTCTCCTGAAGCGGTTACTAATGATGATCCATCATTAGTTCCACCATCTATCAAGGACAATCCGGATTTCGAACTTAAGGATTTACCGTCTCACCTCGAGTACGTATTCCTTGACGACGAAAAGAAGCTACCCGTCATCATCGCTAAGGCCTTGAAATAGGACGAAAAATCTCGCCTTATCGCCGTGCTTCAAGATCATAAGAAGGCAATTGCTTGGAAACATTCCGATATCCGCGGAATTGATCCAAACTTTTGTACTCACAAAATTCTCATGGATGATGACTTCAAACCCACGATCCAAAGCTAACGTAGGGTTAATCCACGCATTCATGACGTCATCAAACAAGAAGTTATCAAACTTCTAGATGCCGATATGATTTACCCTTTTTCGGATTCGCCATGGGTAAGTCCCGTCCATTGTGTGCCGAAGAAAGGCGGAATAACCGTTGTTCCCAATGAAAACAACGAGTTAATTCCTACTCGTCTCGTTACTGGGTGGAGAGTTTGTATAGACTATCACAAACTCAATGATGCCACGAGAAAAGATCATTTTCCTCTTCCCTTCATGGACCAAATTCTCGAGCGTCTAGCGGGTAATGACTTCTATTGCTTTCTAGATGATTTCTCCGGGTATTTTCAAATTCCCATCGATCCCAAAGACCAAGAAAAGACCACATTCACTTGTCCTTACGAAACCTTTGCTTACAAACGTATGCCTTTCGGCTTATGTAATGCTCCTGGGACATTTCAAAGGTGTATGATGGCAATCTTCCATGACATGGTTGAACAAACCATGGAAGTCTTCATGGATGATTTCTCGGTTTATGGTGATTCTTTCTCTGCATGCCTTGCCAATTTAGAACGTATGCTCAAACGGTGCGAAGACACTCGTCTTGTTCTAAATTGGGAAAAATGCCATTTCATGGTAAAAGAGGGCATCATGCTAGGACACAAAATCTCCAAAGCCGGTCTAGAAGTGGACCGTGCTAAAGTTGATGTCATAGCAAAACTACCTCCACCTTCAACTGTGAAGGGTGTGAGAAGTTTCCTTGGGCATGCGGGCTTTTACCGACGATTTATTAAAGACTTTTCTAAAATCGCTCGCCCCATGACCCACCTCTTGGAAAAAGATACTCCGTTTATCTTTTCCAACGAGTGTATACAAGCCTTCAACATGCTAAAGGATAAGCTAACTAAGGCACCGGTCTTAGTTACCCCTAATTGGGAGCTTCCCTTTGAGTTGATGTGCGATGCTAGCGACTTTGCTATTCGAGCGGTGTTGGGACAACGTATAGACAAACATTTCCAACCGATCCATTACGCTAGCAAGACAATGAGCGGGGCTCAATTGCACTATACGACAACCGAAAAAGAGCTTTTAGCGGTTGTCTATGCTTTTGAATAATTCCGCCCCTATCTTGTCTTATCTACCACGATCGTATACACCGATCACTCCACGTTGAAGTACTTGTTAAACAAACAAGATTCCAAACCAAGACTTCTTCGCTGGGTTTTACTCCTTCAAGAATTCAAAATCGAAATTCGTGACAAAAAAGGGAGCTGAAAACCTAGCCGCGGACCATCTGAGTAGACTTGAGGATCCATACCAAGGGGACCATCCGAACAAAGATATCAATGACTCTTTTCCCCTTGAGACCTTAATGTCTATAAACTCAAATTCTGATGAGATCCCATGGTTTGCGGACATTGCAAACTACTTGGCGGGTGGAATTCTCATCGACGGGTTGACATCCCAACAAAAGAAAAAGTTCTTCAAAGACATCCAGACTTACTTTTGGGATGCCCCGTATCTATTCAAACAATGTGTTGATTTGATCATACGCCGATGTGTTGATGGACCCGCAGGTCTAGAAATTCTAGAAGCTTGCCACAAAGGACCCATCGGTGGCCTCTTTGGTCCTCACTACACGGCTAAAAAAGTGTTTGACTCGGGATTCTATTGGCCCTCCATTTATCATGACGCTCACGAAATGGTTAAACGTTGTGATGCTTGCCAACGACAAGGAAAGATCACACATAAAGACGAAATGCCTCAAAATTTCATCCAAGAATGTGAAATATTTGACGTATGGGGCATCGACTTTATGGGGCCATGTCCCTCCTCTAAAGGAAACAAATACATCCTTGTAGCCGTTGACTACGTCTCAAAATGGGTTGAAGCGAAAGCTTTACCCACTAATGATGCAAGGGTGGTTTGTAACTTTTTAAAGCAGCTATTCGCTAGATTCGGTGTGCCACGTGCCATTATCAGTGATCGCGGGACTCATTTTTTCAATGACCAATTCGCAAGAGTCATGGCAAAGTACGGTGTCAACCACCGTCTTTCCACCGCGTATCACCCACAAACCAATGGCCAAGCCGAAATCTCTAACCGTGGGTTAAAGCGAATTCTGGAACGAACCGTGGGAGAGCATCGTGCCTCATGGGCCGATAAACTTGATGATGCTTTGTGGGCCTTCCGTACCGCGTATAAGACTCCTATTGGTTGTACACCATATCTTCTCGTGTACGGAAAGGCATGCCACCTCCCCATTGAGTTGGAACACAAGGCTTACTGGGCCTTGAAGTGGGCAAATTTTTACATTAACAAAGCCAGAGATTTGTGCAAGATCCAACTCAATGAACTCAATGAATTGAGGAATGAAGCTTATGAAAACTCTTTAATCTACAAGGAAAGAACTAAGCTCATTCATGAATCAAAGATTAAGAACCGAGAGTTCCAAGTTGGAGACAAAGTTTTACTCTTCAACTCTCGGTTAAAAATCTTTTCTGGAAAGCTCAAATCTCGTTGGTCCGGGCCATTCACCATCACTCAAATTTTTCCATACGGTACTATTGAGCTTGCTCAAACCAATGGACCAAATTTTAAGGTGAATGGCCAACCAGTGAAGCTATACTTTGGAGAGGAAATATCTAATGAGATTCCATCCCTCTCCACCCTCCATTTGAATTAATTCGGGACAGAGTCAGGCTCGTGACTCGGTTATAGAAAACAAGCGCTCCTCGGGAGGCAACCCGAGTATCTATCCCTCTAACCTCCTAAGTGTAGGGGGACCTATTTTGGATCTTTGTGTTTGTATGGTGATGTGATTACAGGGATATGTGCACTTTTGGACTCCTTGAAGAACCGTGCTCCCGTGTTATCTGCAATCCGGTTCTATCTCTCAACTATCGTGATTCAAATTTCTTCATTCTCACATTTGAAATTGATCACTTTAGTTGTCTCCTCCTTAATTTGATTTAAACAACGTGCACAATGTCATAAGTGTAGGGGAGACTTTTCCCACATGCTTAAACATTGAGGACAATGTTTATCTTAAGTGTAGGGGAGACTTCTATCGAAGTTTTAAGTGGACTTTTTCCATGAAAATGCCTTCATTTAACCGAAAAATCATCTTTTTCAGCATTTTTCAAATTTTTAATTAACTTTGGCCATATAGTCGTAATTTTTAAATTTTTATGTCTTTTATTTCTTTCCTTTTATCGTTGCTTCCATATGTATATATTCCATAATAAAGTCAAAAATAAAAGAAAAATCAAAAATATTAATAAAGTAGTTTAGCTAGTTTAGAGATCTTTGATATATTAGGCCCGTTGCGATTATTTTGACTCAACCCGAATAGACTTATCCGAGTTTATTCTATCAAGTATCCTTAACCATGTAGACCTTAATTTGTTTATTAGGCTAAGCATCCACGAGTCCCATTCCTTGAGATTTTAAACTGTGGAGAACGAGAAATGATAGAGTCAATTAAAAGTCGGTATTCTTACGCAAGCACACTTGGTGTAATTATCAGCTTTTCCTCCCATCGCTTGTAAATGAATAAATGCAATAAGTAAGGTCGTACGATTTTCTTGAATTACTTAGCTATTAGCACAAGATCATTTAAAAGTTGCTCGGTAATGATAAGAGTTCATAGCCAAGGCATAACTAATGAAGCGGGGCGCGCAGATTGGCGAATCCGAAAAGGCCCTAACAAGGCATGAGGATTCCATTTTATTCTAAAGATCCAAGATGATGTGAAAAGCATTATTCCCAAAATCAATATGAAGGATCAAGACGCACGACGAAAAGCAATCAACTCCCATAAAGATCATGGAGAAATCTATCCGAAAAGACCCTTACAAGGTATGAGGATAAATAGATCCAAGTCCGAAAAGGAGGCGGATCGTTGTATCTCAAAATCCCAAATTATGATTGAAGAAATAATCATGAAGTCGTGGTCAACAAGTTGGGGTATCCCTCAAAATACTCCAAGTGAAGAAACTCTATAAACGAAGAGAAGACCATTATCTCAAGAACGTCTCTCAAGATATGAAGTATGAAGTACATGCCAAATATCGGCCCGAGAAAGGTCTCAAATCGTGAAGCGAGTTATGCCAAGATATGAACTTTTTGAGGTCTCGAGAAGCAGTTTTAAGAGATTTTATCCTTTAGCTAAATATCAATCAAATCGTCCTACTTTGCTTTCAGCCTTAATAAACTATCGCAATAAGTCCAAAAATGCATCTTCATGATCATTCTAAGACAAAAATAAAATATAAGAGATACACCTAGGAATAAGGGAGTTTAAGTTTGTAATTAAGCCATGTGTGTAAGTGTTTGTTTTGCTAACTTATAATAACAATGATCTCGTTGTGAGCTTAGTTTGGGGAATGTGAAACTTGAGGGTGATAAATCTTCGCAGCACCAAAGCCCTAATGTAAGTCCTTGATCTCTTTGCTAGTTATTTCCATGTAGCTATTTTCAAGGGAAAATGGGTTTCTATCTTTTTTGTTTCATTCAAGTTTTTATTTTTCCTTAGTATTTTAATTCTTGTTTGGTAGTATGTTAATAAGGCCAAGGTTGATTGATTATGAGAAAAGTGTAAATTTGCTTTGTCGCTAAGCATTACATGAGGGCATGGCAATGGTTAAGTGTAGGGGATTTGACAGGTGTGAAAACACCCATCCTTTTACCACTTATTTCTTGCTAAAACGAGACCAAAACGGGTATTTAATATCATTTGTTTGGAATTATGCGTGGTTTTTGTGTTTGTTGTGTTTTCAGAGCCAACCGGATAAATATTGGAGAAAACATGGAATTGCACGGGTTTTATTGAAGAAAAAGACTCATGACGAAGTCTATTGTCCAAGAGATGCAAAAGATTTGAAGTCAATGGACCTATTTGAAGATTTATCGAAGAAAAGGACCAAAGATGGAAGATTTATTATGTCGAAGAACTCGAGTCTATTAAACAAAAGATTAAAAGACGAGTTGGAATTATTCACCGACACTTCTCATATTCATTAAGTCAGAAACGTTTATTTAAAGAGACGTAATTATTAAAGAAGAAAGGAGAAGAGAAGCCCATGTACAAGCCCATTCACAAGCGCACAAGCAAGACCTATAAATAGCCTTCTCCTCACAAGTTTTTTAGAGAGTCTTTATTTTTTTTTCAATTTTAGTTTTTAGATTCTAGAGAGAGAAAGCTTAACTTTCTCTCACTAGAAAACTTTTAAGCCTTGTTTTAAATCCTTGTTTTAAATTTAATCTTTACCTTTCAAACTTAATCTTTTCTTAATCTTCATCTTTTAATCTTTCTTATAAATCGCGTTCTTGTTTTCATCATCTTTTTCATCAAGTTCTTAATTAAAGTTTTGATCTTTTAACTTTTCGTGGGTTACTTTGATGTTTTTACAAGTCTTGATCTTCTCCTTAGCTTATTGATAGCTTATTGGAGTTTTTCTTGGCTTATTGTCCTTGAAAAGTTGCCAAAAAGTTTCCTAAATTCGTCTTCGTCCCGAATTTCACTCTTTGTAGTCGGCTGCTATAATTTCGCAATTCTTGTGAATTGCGAATTCTTCATTTCGCAATTATTGCGAAATCTTAATCTGGTTACTATTGCGAAATCATTCTCCCATTATTGCGAAATCTTCAGTTGTGAACATTGCGAAATTGTTCTACAAGTTGTGAATTTATACTTCCAGGATTGCGAATTTATACTTCACGGATTGCGAATTTGTATTTCTTGTAATTGCGAATTTGTGACATTGCGAAATCTTCCTTCATTTCATTGCGAAATTGAACATCATTCAGTTATTGCGAATTCTTGTCATTTGCTATTGCGAAATCTTGGTATAAAAATTGCGAAATTATACCTAATTTTAAGAATTGCGAAATTAATTCAAATCTTTAATTTAATTGCGAAATTAAATAGTTTTTACTTAGATTTAATTTTTGAACTTGTTTTTCCCGCCAATTTTCTTAGATTCATTTTTACTCGTTCGTCTTAGTTTAATCTTTAAGCATTTTAATTTACCAAGTTTCATTTTTATTATGTTCTTAATTTACCAAGTGTTTTTCTAATTTTTAGTTTAATCTTTTCTCGCTTAACTTTTATTTTATCTCTCAACAACGCTCATTTATTTCCTTACTAGTAGAATAGAAAACCAAAACTCCCGCTTCGTCACCAAGAACGATAAGTACCACTTGGAGCCGTGATCCATTCGAAGAGATACCGAGAACGAAACAACGACAAACCATCACTTCATCTATCATTCTATCATTCACTTCACTTTCACCCACACAAACGTCTAGTATCAATAAGTCACTTTGGTATCATGTCATGCTTGCTATTCATGGTCCGAATATCCAGGTTTGTTCTTCTGTTCCTCGTTCTATTTGGTGTTCTATTATTAAGGAGATTCAGAATATTAAGAACCAGGGAGTAGACTTGATCTCTTTTTGTAAAAAAAGAGTTGGAAATGGTATGCAGACGAAATTTTGGCATGATGTTTGGATCGGAGATCAGAACCTTAAGTGTGTTTTTCCCTGTCTTTTTGCTTTGGATGAGGATAAAGATTGTAATGTCGCTTCTAAAGTTCAGGGTTCAATTGATTTCTCTTTTCGTCGGGCTATCAGGGGAGGTGTCGAATCCGTCCAATTTGTGCAACTTACTGAATTGCTGGAAACTGTCACTCTTTCTGGTATGGAGGACCGGTGGAGTTGGACTTTAAACGGTTCAGGTTTGTATCGAGTTTGTGATGTGAGAAATTACTTAGATGATTTTTTCCTGCCTAAAGATGCTAGAGGTACCAGATGGGTCAAGTCCATTCCTATCAAAATAAACATTTTTGCTTGGAGAGTATCTCTTGATCGGCTTCTTTCTCGGGTCAACCTGATTCATAGAGGAATTCATGTTCAGTCTTCCGTTTGTCCTATCTGTTCTACTGAAGATGAAGACATTTATCACCTCTTGTTTAGATGTTCTATGGCTTCTGATATTCATCGTCTGATTTGTCGTTGGTGGGATCTTCCTTGGTCTCAACTTGGGTCATATACGGAATGGTTTTCTTGGTTTACTGGCATTAGGTTGGGTTCTAACATCAAATCCATCCTGGAGGGTGTTTTCTATATTTCGTGGTGGTATATTTGGTCCTACAGGAACAAGCTGCTGTTTGCCTCAATCAAGCCTAGGAAAGATGTAATTTTCGACGATATTAATTCTAGATCTTTTTCTTGGTGTAATGCTAGAAGTAGATTTACTTTTACATGGGATCGTTGGCTACAACATCCTAATAGTCTTTCCTTGTAATTGTCTAGCGTCTTGCTAGTTATTAATAAAAGTTTCCGTTCAAAAAAAGGAGGGATAAGTTGATAGAATTTTGACTCTTGTTTTTGTATTTCTCTTTGTTGTTTGATGCATAGGAGGAGCAACAAAAATGAGAAAAAAAACAACGATGGCTTTGACATAACCAGAATAATGAGATATGATAGGTACCGATATCGATGTGAAGATTTGGTCGGTGATATTGATGTGGCGGCTTATAGTGGCCGATTAGGTTTTTATGATAGAGACAGAGAAATTCGACGGATGGTAATTGGTGGCTTGATGATCGAATAAGTCTCAAAATCATACCTACTCATGATACCATGTTGAATGATAAAGATTCATATGTTTTAATGTATTATTTCTGAAGAATATTGATAATCTTGTGAATCAATGAAGTGGGTTGTTGTTTCTAGAGAGAGAAAGTAGAGAGAGAAAGTGAGAGAACTATGTGTTTTATTAATGTGAAAATATGAGAACAACCAACCCCCTTTCCGTGGTGGAAAGGGGTATTTATATCCAAGCCACTAATGGACTTGGGCCGACCCATGACAAGCCCATGGGCCAGTTTTACTTAACAAAGTAAATAGAATATTCAACTACGAGCTATACAACATTCAATATCGTGGAGTGACCGATACTTCTAATATACGTTAAAACGTATTTCTAACAATCTCCCCCTAAGGGAGGTCACTCCAAATTACAAAGTCCTAAACCTAGCATACTATACTAAGTCTTTGTTCTTCAGCTCGTAGTCTTTTCCTTTTGTTGTGAATATGTTGATTTTGATCTTTTAGGCTTTGGCTTGAGAGCATTATTCTTTTGACCATTCACGTGCGATCTTTGCCTTCTTGTGAATCTTGCCTCCTCGTGACTCCATGTTCCACACACTTATGTTTTTTGTTAAATTCTTGAAAGCTTCAGAGATTGGTACAGCGGAAGACTTCATTTAGTACTTTCTTGAATTTTGCTGAACTTTGATGCAGAAAAAACATAAGCATGTAGGAACGACTTCATCTGGTACACCGCAACGCCACCGTCTTCAAATGCCGCAACATAACAAGACACGAACGAAATGGCTTAGAACATTTCGTTCTTAAGCGGTAGCATTCTACCTTCGGTCGATGAAGACCGTTGGATGATATTAGATATCGTACCTGTGACGGATAGTTTCAGTTAAGTAATTTCCTGACAGGATTTCGCGGGTAAACCCGTTCTCTTTATTCGACCGTCACTAAGCCTGACTGCAAACATAAAGAGTGAATCACTTGGATAATAAATTATCTTTGTGATTTGAAGCCGTCAATTCATGAACCTGGAACAAGTGAATTTCAATTAAGATTTTCACCATTGTTGCTTTCCAGTTGTCACGAGCTTGATTCGTATAGAATCTTGCACGTCACCTACCAAGTGCTGTTTGATGTTAACACTAGAAGAATTTCCACTCCTCATTGTGAACACTAAAGAGTGACACTCTGAGTGTTCTGGCAAGATCATACGATAATGCGTAGAGGCCTGGAACGAGTTTAAGTTTAATTAAGAATTAAACTACTGTTTCTTTCCAGTTTTCACAAGATTGGTTTCTAAAGAAATCGCACGTGTCACCTACCATGAGATTGTTTGATGTTGGCTCAAGCGGGATTTCCATCTTCATTGTAGCACTTGCGTATTACTCAGATGTTCTGGCAATATTACAAGAATATTGCGTAGGACTCATAAAAATCTCTTACTTTTCACAGTGTGTGAAGAAGCAAGGAATAAGTGGAAAGTGTCCTAATGAGACTTTTGATGATCTCGTGGCTCTAGACTCGATAGTGCATTTTGATTTAGTGAGCGATGGCTGGAGAGGAGTGCCACCCATTCAATATTAGTCTATTCGGAGTGAATATACCAATAGAAACGTGTTGAGCTTCGTGTGATTAAAACAAATATCTTTTGAGTGATATTTGAGTTAGCTGGGAGGGGTTGTGCACGACATCACTGGGTCCATGTTATCTTGTCTTCAATATTGAGAATCATTTAAAATGATCCCAATCATAGATGAGTTGACCCGGTTTCTGTCCTAAGTTGTAAGGAGGGTTTCTTTCTTTACACCCTTTATCTTTACATTTCTTTTTCATTATTCAACCCCTTCAGTACTTACCAATACATCATCACTAGCACCTTGTTGTGATTGTTCCAGTGCTAGCATCAGTAATTAGTCGGTACTCTGCTACGTTCACAATCAACTCCAACTTTCCTAGGACTTCTAATTCTATCTATGGAATTGTCCTTTGGGAAGATTCCATCGGCTCTGATGAATCATTGGACTAATACCTATTCCTACCACCCTTTTGTCACCACATCCGTCGTGAATTAAGCGTGTTTTGGGAAAGTATAGTCTCCATGAAAATCCTTAAAAATCACTTGAGGTACTTGTGATATTAAAATTAAAAGTTTTGTACCTTAAGTGTTTTGTTCATGAAAAACGCTCCCCCTTAACATGTGCTTTACACATATTAAGTTGGATTATCTTTAAGTCTTTTTCATCTTTAGCCAAGTATCATTTAAGTCTCCTTAATCCCATTTTTCTCCCCTTATCCAAAATGTTAACCATTAATATTTGGGATATTGAATGGATTAACCGGTCTTTGGGTAAAAATGAAATTAACGTTTGGCCATAGAACATATTAATGCTCCCCCTTAAATTAATAAGGGTTAGTTGTAGTGCTTTAGTATGATATATTTTGAAAGATTTAGAATCTCGTGAGAAATTCTTGAAAAATTATCATACCATCACACTACATCAAGCCACAAAAGCACAATATTCACAAATTTACATATTCACAAATAAAACCAATATAGAGTGGACCTGAGATGTACGATCCATTAGATGGATCGTTGCAGTAACTTGTAGTGCACTCCATATGGTCTACCACCAACGAATCTTTCTAAGCTCCTTATCAATCTACGTTCCCTGAGCTTTTCGTCAATCTTCTTTACCACATATGTCGCCATCTTCTGATAACCCGCATGCCAATCCTCAATCACCTCGAGTAATGTTTTGCCAGAGTTGAGATGCTCCAATTTTCCTCCGACGTATATGAGAGTCCCATCACTGTATTTATGAAGCTCAGCTATTTGCATGAACTTCATTATCCCTCGATTGTTCAAGTAGAAAATCCCGTGCATCGGATGGGTTGTACCGGTATAAGGACATCTTTTGTGAAGGTCTACGCTTTCTTAGGATTGTACAATGTTTGATTATCTATTGAATGGGAATGAAGAAGGAGGAAGGAGATGAGATGATGAACTAGAGAGAGAAATAATAGAGAAAAGAAAGATAGAGAGAGAAAGTAAATTTAATAAAAATGAGAATGTGAATGAGCAACCCCTCCTAACATGCTAGGAGGGGGTATATATAGCCCACCCTACATGTGGGCTATATGGACTATATGTATACTTAATGGATCACGAGCCCTATATCATTGGAGTGACCGATCCTTCCTAAATACGTAAAAACGTATTTCCAACAATCTCCCCCTAAGGGAGGTCACTCCAAGTTACAATGTCCTAAATAGTCTATAGCTCGTGATCTATGCTAATAATGATGTGACCGAGACTTTCTTTGGAAAAACGTATTTCCAACAATCTCCCCCTAAGGGAGGTCACACCATTTTACAAAATCTTAAACCTAGCATACTATGCTTGAGTCTTCGATCTTGTTCTTGTGAATATGCTTGATGTGATCTTTGACTTTAGTCTTGAGCATGTTTCCTTGCCTTGACCTTGTGCATTCATCACTTGTGAAATTTGCCTCTTCGTGACTTCATGTTCCACATACTTATGCCTTTAAATTCTTGAAAGCTTCAGAGTTTGATACAGCGGAAGACTTGACCTTCAGACTTTCTTGAATTTTGTTGAAGTACTAAATGTATGTAGTATAAGCATGTGGTGATGACTTCTTCTGGATTATACACCGCAATGCCACCTTCTTGTTATGCTGCATAAGACAGTTAGCAACAAACCATATACTCGGATGAAATGTCCTTGAACATTTCATTCTAATTCGGTAGCATTTTACCTCCGGTCGGTGAAGACCGTTGGACGATATTAAATATCGTACTTGTGACAGGTAGTTTCAATAAAGAACCTCCTTGACAAGATTTCGCGGGTAAACCCGTTCTCTTTACTCGACCGTCCAAAGCTGACTTCGAACGTAAAGAGTGAATCATTTGGATAATATTATCCGCATGATTTGAAGCCGTCAATTCATGTTCCTGGAACAAGTGAAGTTCAATTAAGAACCGTACCATCGTTGCTTTCCAGTTGTCACGAGCTTGATTCATATAGAATCTTGCAAGTTACCTACCAAGTGCTGTTTGATGTTAACACTAGAAGGATTTCCATTCGTCACTGTAAATACTTAATAGTATTACTCTGAATGTTCTGGCAAGATCACAAAGATATTGCGTAGAGGCCTGGAACGTGTTTAAGTTCAATTAAGAATTAAACAACTGTTGCTTTCCAGTTATCACAAGTTTGATTGATAAAGAATCGCACAAGCACCTACCATGAGCTTTTTTACGTTCGCTCAAGAAGGATTTCCATCTTCATTGTAAATACTTTCGTATTACTCGGATGTTCAGGCAAGATCATGAAGATTTTGCGTAGGACTCTAAATATCTTTCTTACTTTTCACATTGTGTGAGCAAGCAAGGAATAATGAAAATGTGTCCTAATGAGATATTTGATGATCTCAAATGGCTCTAGACTCGATCGTGCATTTTGGATTTTAGTGATCAGAGGCTGGAGAGGAGTGCCACCTTTTCAATATCAATATATTCGGAGTGAATAAATCGATAGATAATGCGTTGTCTCCGTGTGATTAAAACAAATATCTTTTGAGAGATATCTGAGTTAGCTGGGATGGGTTGTGCCTTGCATCACTGGGTCCATGATGTCTATCTTCAATATCGAGAATCATGAATGATCTCAATAGCATATGAATTGACCCGGTTTCTGCCTAAGTTGTAAGGAGGGCTACTTTCTTTACACCCTTTATCTTTACAATTCTTTTTCATTCTTCAACCCCTTCAATGCTTACCAATACGTCATAACTAGCACCTTGTTGTGATTGTTCCAATGCTAACTTAAGTACTTGTGTAGTAACCCGAACATTAAAATCAATATTTAGACCGAGCTCTAATCTTATTTCTAATATTCAGATCAATATTTATTAATCGACTTTTATTTGTCATGATCATTTTTGCGAATAATATTGAGTTCTCGGCTAACCGGCAAGGTTAAGGCTTTAACGTATCGAATACGTGTCATTTATTATTTAATAACAAGTTTATGTCCGTCATCGACCGTGAATATTTTCGTTATGACGTAGAAATATTTTTATTGTCGTCGTTTTAATTTTATTTTTTATTTTTTTACGAGCATTATTCGCAATTTACGTGAAGCCTTTAGGCGACAATCGTTTATATAACACGTTAACATATTTTAAATAATGAGCTCTCATTTATATATCTAAATATAAATGTTCTCCGAATGTCAAAGTTTTTATTTTATATTGAGCGTTTATTTTTCGTGTTTAACGTGTATCTTTTAAATCACGTAGTTTTCAAAATATCGAGTTTCAATAATACCCGCGTTGGTTCAAATAAAACTATTTGTTCTCTTTTCTTACTTATCTGACCATATAAAATGTTACAACATAATCTTCCTGATACTTCCAATCTTATTTGTATCAAGTTATGGTTATATGTACCTCTATCTTATCTATACCAAATTAATATAACCATTTCACGTGCAAAACCACGAGTCCACATACGGACGCTTTCATTTATCTCATCCGTTGAAATTGTTGCATTGTCACTTTCATGAAAGCCAAATACATAACGTGGCCACTCTATTTTGAGCCACATTTCTATGCAAAACTTAGTCTCCAAGGTTACTTTATTAATATAGTACTCACTTCAAAATTCGGCTTAAAACACATCTTATACCAAAATCTCTTTCAAACAAGGACATAGGAGCAGCATGGGCAGAATTCAAGGCCGAGTCTAAGCCGAGGAGGAGAAGAGACGAATTCTTGATCAAGTTTTAGTTCATACCGAAGCTATCACGTTTCATTTGTATCATCTCGACCTGTTTCGACATTTTTCATTTCGTCTCGAGTTCATGTTTGATTGAGTCGAGGGCAGGTTCAACTTCATTTGTATTCGTCTTCGGTCCGTATCTATGCTTGCGCATCGCGACACCGAATCACTCGAATTCTGCGTCGAGCTAAGGTATCACTCTACATCGACTTAATATTACGGTTTTTATAGGTTGTAGTATTCGCATGAAATACTATGATTGAAGAACCTTGGCTTATAATTATCTAATAAAAGTTGAAAATGAAGAAGTACTCTTTGTAATCATATCTCTCAAAAGAAAATGACTACTGCCATGCCCAACTGATAACAAATATAATTTTAATGAAAAGATATCTAAATGACATAACTCCATAGTTACGTTATATTCATACAATACAAATTCATATTTATGTTATAGGTCCTTGATTTTAAAGCTATATACAAAATAGTAATGTATTTTTCAATATAACATTTATGGTCCCTCTTCCTTTTATAATCTTCAAAATTGGTCCAATCGAATTAGTTACTTTTTTTAATTTTTTTTTTCTTTTCACGATATTTTAAGGAGACATTTATAAAACTCGTTTATTCTTTTACGTTATCGTTTATATCTCTAAGACGCGCCATTTTATTTTAGGTCGTCTTTAGAAGCTCGTGGTTTCTCGGTGTATCTTATTTCATCGTTCCACTCCAGTCACTACTATCTTGATTCTTATTCTCATTTGACATCGTTATCGCTCAGGTGAGTTCATAGCCTCGCTTTTATTGCTTTATATGTGTTTATAAACCCGCGAGGGGGAATACATGCTGTTGGTATAAAAATATATGTTGTTTACATATATGCTTCTTGAAAGGATACATGGTTGTGAATGAACATTCGTTGTTTGACTATATGCTTTGAACGAATACACGTTTTTATAAATAAATATAAGAGGTTTGATTAAATGCTTTTGAAAGATGAACACAAGCGTTGATTATATTGATTGTGAAACGCTATTTGCTAAGAGCTGTATTGCCAAAATTTGGAAAGTCCCTAAAACCCATGAACCGGTCAACTACCTATGATGGGTAGGCGCTTGTATAGACGGATGGATCCATCGGGGATGGCCCCCACCTGGGCAGGTCGCACCTGTGGGTTGGAGGCTCAGCCAGGTGTGTTATATGAGAAGTAAGGGGGTATTAGGCAAGATACCTGACTAGGGCATTATTTATACTTAAGGCTTCGGTGTCATGGCTTAGCAGAATAGCGCAGACTTTGGATATTGTATGTGTTACAATACTGACAGTGGATGAGATTCTTGTGTTCAAAAGCTTTATGGTTTACTATAAAACCCATTATTGTTTATTTCAAACCTATGAATTCACTCAACCGTTGTGTTGAGAGTTTAGCATGTATTCTCAGGTGTGTAGGTTTAAGAGCAGATGGACCATGGAGCCGCGCAGGATAAAGTAAAGGCAAAACAAACAATTTCCATTCGATACATTTGACAAATCATTATTATTTCTTAAGGTTTGTATAAACTGTTGGGACCTCTTTTTAGTTAACTCTGATTTATTAAAATTATCAAATGGTTTATTTTATAAAAAGTTTCTTTTGAGGTCGTTTTCTATGACTGTGTGTGATGTGCTATGAAGTAACGCCCAATGTTGATATTCCGCTGCCTTGGGGAATTGGGAGTGTTACAGATTGGTATCAGAGCTCTAGTTATAGCGAACTAGGTCATTTTAAAACCTAGACTATAACTGCTCTTTCGTAAAATTGTTTGATTGCCTTACAAAGTATCTGCGCGCTCAATGGCTCCTAGAAACCAATGCTTGGTTGTGATAATGTGATCCTATGTGTATGTAAAAATGGTTGTATGTATATGAATGTATATACTATGGTATTTAAGGGTATTGCGCATGAAGCAATGATCCTTGCGTGATTATCGTACATTTTATGATACGGTTTTATAGAGCGTCTGGCCTCGCCGCCAATCAACTTTTCTCGATAATTAATTTATTATCCGAATATGAGAATTAAACTCGTTTTATATTTTGAGTACATATATATTGTTTCATAATATATCACATAACGACTAATTTAAACTCGATTGTTGTCATCGCATCGTGATGTGCCATTTTAGGACATCTCCTTTTGAACGTAATTGATAAACATATTATTTTATTTATGTATTCCTTATGATTTTGAAGAATCATTTCTTCAAGGAGACATCTTCTACGTAATAAGACGTTTAATTTATTGTGTTTGATTACGTTTTGTTGGCGAAAAGGAGGATGCGTGTGTTGGACCTAAAATATATATATACCCAAAGCAATTATATATAATTTGGGTATAACAAAGATATGCTCATAGTAGTCATCAGTTGAGTGACTTAATACCTTGTATTTAAATGGAATGGGACATTTAAATATGGAGATTTTAAATCGCCCAACTATGTGTCGTTTAAGGTTCTCTTATTAAAATGGATTGGGACATTTTAATAAGAGAGTTTTAAACCACTTGACCTTAGTTTGTCGACGGTTTCTTTATTCAAATGGTATGGGACGTTTGAATACAGAAATCATGGAGTAAGTTTGACACCCTATACTTTTCTTGGCATTTAATTTGGTTATGATATCGTGTTATGTGACGGTATTACCTGAGTAGGATGACTTATAATCATCTTGTTGAAATAAATTGGGACGCCTTTTTATTTGAACAAGAAAGTTATAAGTCCCCGAACCATAAATTTATAAATTCTTGTTTACATGGGTTGGGACGCCTTTTGATGTAAACAAGAAATTGTAAATAAATGGGCTCAAGAGTGCTTGACTTGGTTTGTGATTATTTTTGTATACGGATGTATTTCTTCGACTCATGTTTCGTTGTTATGAATCGTTCATTACCGTCGTCATTATGGTTATTATTTATCATCGTCTATGTACGAATAAGCCGTTAGACTTATCTCGAGTTGTAATTTATTCCTATGGACAAATTCTAATGTGTCCCGAATATCGTAAGCTTGATAAGCTGATCGTTAAGAACCATTACACAAGGATAGATGACTTGTTTAATCAACACTAGTATTTAAGTGAGTACTTGTGGATCGATCGACGATTAAGTTATCATTGATAGCTTATCTTGGATGAAAAGATTTTGAAATTCTTTCTTGTTGTTATGGATGGTTCATCGAAGAATTTTACACGTAACGAGAAAATATTTTGGGTATGGATCCGTTTGTGAGCACCTTGTAATATCTGTTGGGCATGGATTCGTGTGTGAGCACCCTATGATGACGAAAATATTGTTCCATATGCATCTATGCAATCAAGATCATGAACATTCTTTAACTTGCAAACTTTCCTTTGACTGGACTCATCCGAAAATCCTATCAGATATTCATTTTATCATGTCTTGACTATTTAGCAAGCATGGGTTAACTTGATTGAACTTATTGATTTGGCATGGCTTGGCTATTTTGCAAGCATGTCGTAATGTGATTATATGTGCCTAGTGATAACGTTTGTATTTGATTTGGATCGTAGTTCCTTCGATAGAGTATTGTATACTCCGATCGATTTCTGTGTCGACAAATTTGGTCTTAAAGAAAAAGGTTTGCATGTTTGAGATCATGCAACTAGAGATTTTGTGCAACTCGTAATAATTATCTCGTTTTGAATATTTTGTAAAGTTTTCAATGGAGTTATGTACTATCCATGTGAATTTCATGTTATAATGTAATCTCTTCTATTTAGACTCTTGGACTATATGTTTCAAACTGATCGATGTGATCACCGATAGTTTTGAATTGATTGACGCATTGGAGATTTTTCAAACTCATATCACTTGTCGTATGTATTTTTTTCGAACTTATATCGACCGCCGTAAGTTTAAAAAGCTAGTAGTAATGCACCTTGAAGCACTTTCAAAAATTAACGACTTGTTAATTTTTCTCTTCTAATGGATTCTACTTCGAGTTATTTATTAGTCTTTCCTTATAAGGATTGAAGCTACTATCAAACCGTTCATTTGTGCCCGTTATGTATACTAGTTGCTTTGACATTTGTTCATCCAACCTTCGTTAGGAACCTCGGAGATGACTTGTCTGTTCCTCACCTTTCCGCCATTATATCGATGACTATTGAAATGAACTAAGCGCCGGGACGTCGCTTCCTAAAGGGGTAGCTAATGTAGTAACCCGAACATTAAAATCAATATTTAGACCGAGCTCTAATCTTATTTCTAATATTCAGATCAATATTTATTAATCGACTTTTATTTGTCATGATCATTTTTGCGAATAATATTGAGTTCTCGGCTAACCGGCAAGGTTAAGGCTTTAACGTATTGAATACGTGTCATTTATTATTTAATAACAAGTTTATGTCCGTCATCGAACGTGAATATATTCGTTATGACGTAGAAATATTTTTATTGTCGTCGTTTTAATTTTATTTTTTATTTTTTTACGAGCATTATTCGCAATTTACGTGAAGCCTTTAGGCGACAATCGTTTATATAACACGTTAACATATTTTAAATAATGAGCTCTCATATATATATCTAAATATAAATGTTCTCCGAATGTCAAAGTTTTTATTTTATATTGAGCGTTTATTTTTCGTGTTTAACGTGTATCTTTTAAATCACGTAGTTTTTAAAATATCGAGTTTCAATAATACCCGCATTGGTTCAAATAAAACTATTTGTTCTCTTTTCTTACTTATCTGACCATATAAAATGTTACAACATAATCTTCCTGATACTTCCAATCTTATATGTATCAAGTTATGGTTATATGTACCTCTATCTTATCTATACCAAAGTAATATAACCATTTCACGTGCAAAACCACGAGTCCACATACGGACGCTTTCATTTATCTCATCCGTTGAAATTGTTGCATTGTCACTTTCATGAAAGCCAAATACATAACGTGGCCACTCTATTTTGAGCCACATTTCTATGCAAAACTTAGTCTCCAAGGTTACTTTATTAATATAGTACTCACTTCAAAATTCGGCTTAAAACACATCTTATACCAAAATCTCTTTCAAACAAGGACATAGGAGCAGCATGGGCAGAATTCAAGGCCGAGTCTAAGCCGAGGAGGAGAAGAGACGAATTCTTGATCAAGTTTTAGTTCATACCGAAGCTATCACGTTTCATTTGTATCATCTCGACATGTTTCGACATTTTTCATTTCGTCTCGAGTTCATGTTTGATTGAGTCGAGGGCAGGTTCAACTTCATTTGTATTCGTCTTCGGTCCGTATCTATGCTTGCGCATCGCGACACCGAATCACTCGAATTCTGCGTCGAGCTAAGGTATCACTCTACATCGACTTAATATTACGGTTTTTATAGGTTGTAGTATTCGCATGAAATACTATGATTGAAGAACCTTGGCTTATAATTATCTAATAAAAGTTGAAAATGAAGAAGTACTCTTTGTAATCATATCTCTCAAAACAAAATGACTACTTCCATGCCCAACTGATAACAAATATAATTTTAATGAAAAGATATCTAAATGACATAACTCCATAGTTACGTTATATTCATACAGTACAAATTCATATTTACGTTATAGGTCCTTGATTTTTAAGCTATATACAAAATAGTAATGTATTTTTCAATATAACATTTATGGTCCCTCTTCCTTTTATAATCTTCAAAATTGGTCCAATCGAATTAGTTACTTTTTTTTTATTTTTTTTTCTTTTCACGATATTTTTAGGAGACATTTATAAAACTCGTTTATTCTTTTACGTTATCGTTTATATCTCTAAGACGCGCCATTTTATTTTAGGTCGTCTTTAGAAGCTCGTGGTTTCTCGGTGTATCTTATTTCATCGTTCCACTCCAGTCACTACTATCTTGATTCTTATTCTCATTTGACATCGTTATCGCTCAGGTGAGTTCATAGCCTCGCTTTTATTGCTTTATATGTGTTTATAAACCCGCGAGGGGGAATACATGCTGTTGGTATAAAAATATATGTTGTTTACATATATGCTTCTTGAAAGGATACATGGTTGTGAATGAACATTCGTTGTTTGACTATATGCTTTGAACGAATACAAGTTTTTGTAAATAAATGTAAGAGGTTTGATTAAATGCTTTTGAAAGATGAACACAAGCGTTGATTATATTGATTGTGAAACGCTATTTGCTAAGAGCTGTATTGCCAAAATTTGGAAAGTCCCTAAAACCCATGAACCGGTCAACTACCTATGATGGGTAGGCGCTTGTATAGACGGATGGATCCATCGGGGATGGCCCCCACCTGGGCAGGTCGCACCTGTGGGTTGGAGGCTCAGCCAGGTGTGTTATATGAGAAGTAAGGGGGTATTAGGCAAGATACCTGACTAGGGCATTATTTATACTTAAGGCTTCGGTGTCATGGCTTAGCAGAATAGCGCAGACTTTGGATATTGTATGTGTTACAATACTGACAGTGGATGAGATTCTTGTGTTCAAAAGCTTTATGGTTTACTATAAAACCCATTATTGTTTATTTCAAACCTATGAATTCACTCAACCGTTGTGTTGAGAGTTTAGCATGTATTCTCAGGTGTGTAGGTTTAAGAGCAGCTGGAGCATGGAGCCGCGCAGGATAAAGTAAAGGCAAAACAAACAATTTCCATTCGATACATTTGACAAATCATTATTATTTCTTAAGGTTTGTATAAACTGTTGGGACCTCTTTTTAGTTAAATCTGATTTATTAAAATTATCGAATGGTTTATTTTATAAAAAGTTTCTTTTGAGGTCGTTTTCTATGACTGTGTGTGATGTGCTATGAAGTAACGCCCAATGTTGATATTCCGTTGCCTTGGGGAATTGGGGGTGTTACAACTTGGTCGGCATTCAGCTACGTTCACAATCTTTCTCCATCTTTCCTAAGGACTTCTATTTCTAGCTATGGAATGTCCTTGGGAAGATTCCTCCGGTTCTAGAGGAATCATTGGACTTTCACCTATCCTACCATCCTTATGTCACCACAATCGTCACCGTCGTGAATTAAGATGTTTTGGGTAAGTGTCTGTCACCATGAAATCCATTTTGATATCCAAATCCATTTTACTCCCCCTTAACATGTGCCACGATATTCGAAAACATTTCGCACATGTCGGGATGAGCCAGCACATTAAGTCTAACCATTTGTTATAATTTCCCATATTAAATCACATTTTCTACCCCATATTAAAAATATTAACCAAATCGATGTTTTTAATATCAATTGATTTAATGAAATTTTATGAAAAGTTGGGAAGAAAAATGCAAATCCAATAAACTTCATGATAGACACAAGCTCCCCCTCAAATTAATGAGGGTGTACTTGAAACGTAAGTTACGTACCTTTTAAACAAAAGTGTAAGGTACTTAACACGTGCAAAGATCATATATGAAAATGTATTCACAAGATTAGCAATTTACGAGGTTGGACCTGAATGATAGAGAACATCATATGAAAGAATCACATGGTTCTTGTTCACGAATGTTGGTCGCCTCGTCAAGTCTGAAGTTATCGTTGTCTTGACACCAATTTGTGAACTTGGCACTTTCGGCATCAAAGAACCTGAACGCTTGACAATTGCTCCCCCTCAATTGTTGACCCGTGTTCTATCGAAAGAGCTGTAGTCGTCGTTTGAGTAGTCGCATCGTCGAGTATGTAGATATCAATTGTAAATTTCTACGATGTAGAGATGATACCTTCGGATTTTGAAAGTCAAAGCTTTCCGGTGAAATGCTTGACTTCAAAGTGAAAAGCGGGTTACTATTTGAAATAATAGCAAACCAGATGGAGCATGTTTTAAATCGTTTAAACTTCTGCTCGAACTTTATTTACAACCCCGTGTCATTATTGAACGACATTTCTAGTTTCGTAAATATTATCGATTCCAGAAGACATGCTCTTTTTATCAAAACATTTTGAACACACAATTTTGAAAGATTTAGAAAATACCTTTTGAAAAATTATTGAAAAATTGTGTTCAACGTTTTGAAAAAACAATTACTTGAGCTTAAGATGTTGAATATCTTAAAAACGAGCTCAAGTCCGAGAAGTTGTAAACTTCCCGTTGTTAAGGATAAGTTACCATCGGCGATAAACTTTCCTTTTATCTGAAGGACGAGTCCTAAGCTGACATTTACTTAGAAATCGTTTTCATGAGCATGAAAACTTTGATGTTTTAACGGAAAGCTCATGACCGAGAAAGGTTAATTTCTCGTTATGAGGAAAAGTTCTCTTATTTAAAAGATATACTTTCCTTTCTGAGCTTAAAACTTCGAATGTTTTAATACAAGCTCATGACCGAGAAAGGTGAATTTCTCGTTAAGAGGATAAGTTATCATTAATGATAAACTTTCCTTTATTTGAAGCACGGGTTATCGTCTGATATTTAACGATAAGCCATTGTGCATGAGCTTAAAAACTTCGAATGTTTTTATTATTAGCTCATGCCCGAGAAAAATTAATTTCTCGTTGTAAGGATAAGTTTATCATCGGCGATAAACTTTCCTGCCTTTGAAGAACGGGTTACAGACTGTCATTTATCTATAAGCCTTTGTGCATGAGCTTAAAAACGTTGAATGTTTTTAATATTAGCTCATGCCCGAGAAAACTTAATTTCTCGTTGTTAGCATAAGTTTATCATCAGCGATAAACTTTCCTTTCTTTGAAGAACGGGTCACAGACTGTGACTTGACTGTAAGCCTTATACACGAGCTAAAAACTGTTGAATAGTTTAAATGTTAGCTCGGGTCCGAGAAAATTTAATTTCTCGTTGTGAGGGTAAGTTATCGTTGACGAGATGAACTTCCCTTTATTTGAAGTCCGGGTCACAATCTGTGATATGACTGTGAGCCATTGTGCATGAGCTTAAAAACGTGGAATGTTTTTAATATAAGCTCATGCCCGAGAAAAATGAATTTCTCGTTGTTAGGATAAGTTTATCATCGGCGCTAAACTTTCCTTTCTTTGAAGAACGGGTCACAGACTGTGATTTGCCTATGAGCCATCAGTATTGCAGCTTAACCATGAATCCCCTGAGACATTTGTTTCTCTGATATCTGCTTCTTCAGCAACCAAACTCTAAGAGTGTCCTTAGTTGAACGGTATACAATGATTGGACCGCTTCGTTCTTTTGGAACATCAACTTTGGTACCTGCATTCTCATTAAGAATTTGTTTGCTTTGACATGGGTTAGCGAATCAAATATAGAAGCACGTGGGGGTTCACAGTTGGCTTTACTTGTGTCAGAGGCAACCTGAGTAGATGATTCACTTGTCTTAGCTAGAAAACGTTTCCGTTTATAGAAAACCTTAAGTTCAAGCTTAAGTGATGTATCATCCTTTTCAATTTCCTCCCTAGCAGTCTTAGTAGAATCAGAGGCTATCCTAGTTAAAGGGCACTCGTTTCCTACAAGAGTGAAAGTTCTACCAGTGGGGCGCCAAACTTTACCAATGGGTTTGATTTTAGCTATCCACTGGAATTTAGTTCTAGCATGGGAGTTCACCTCATGAAGAAATTTCTTGACACAAGAATCATGATTTGCCTTAAAGACACATTTCCTACTTGTCTTACAAGTAGCATATTTAATGTCCGAGTAAGATCTAGATTTCCTAGATGATTGATTGATGCTCCTAGGATGTGACATGCTACGGTTAGCAGTGTTAGGTAATGTAGAAGGCATCTAACTAGGTTTAAAATTCCTATCTCTTACTTGTGTCTTTTGAATAGCTTCCCTTAGACCAAATTTGTGGTGAACGTCATTTAATCTAGTTCGAGACGTGTTCTTTGGACTATGTTTAGGGAGACTAGAGGCAATCATGTGATTAGGTCTTGTAGAAGCTGTTTTAGTCACATTAGGCTTAGCTGGTGGAGTGACTGGTCTAGATACATGAACCATATCAACTTGGGAGGCAAACCGCGGTCTCGAGGATTTTGGTCGCTCGGATCTAAATGCAGTTGGTTGTCTGACAGACTGAATTTGAGGCGGTTTCCCCAAGATTGATGGTTTTCCAAGCCTAGTATCCACACTAGATCCTTTAGTTTTTCTCAATTCGTTTTTTAACGCAGCTATAGCAAAGACCTTTTCTTGTACTTGAGCCTTTAGAGTCTCATTCTCTTTGAGCAAGTTATCTTGAGATGCCAATTTAGATTCTAACAACTTAATTTGTTTCAAAAGATTTTCCTTTTCAACTTTAGAATCTAGAAGTTTTTGATCCAATTTTTGTTCGAGAACAACATTTGACTTTTCAAGTTTTTCAAAATATGTTTCAAATTTGTTCGTTTTCTTCGAAAATTCAAGTTTAGCATCCTCAAGATCTTTAGATTGCTGACCTATAATCATTTCGAGCTCTTTAACCTTGGAACCAGAAGCAGTTAATGAAGCAGTCATAAAGCATTTAGCATTCTGAACAATCTATCCCCCATTATGACTCACATCGGATGAATTAGAAGTGGTATTACTATCACAGTTTTCCATCCCATGTTTGTCATAATTAAGTGTGGAATGCTCAACATGCTGTGTATCACTGATAGATTCATCGGATAAAACATTCACTTGTACCGTATTTGCAGGCTCTTCGTCATATACGGGTAAGGTGTCATCATAAGAGATATCTGTATCATTCCCTGACATGCTGCTTGTTTCATGATTTCCTCCCGATTCCATGCTATTGCAATCTTGACTCTCTACCTTGTCCACCATATGACCATTCTTCTCTTGCATTTGCATCGTAGAATCTTGCACTTCACTATCATACGCTTGTTGAAGTCGGGATTTTTCATAGATCGAAGATGATACCAATGTCATGATTTTCAACAGTTTACCACGGAAATCTGGAACATCGGTATGTGTGTATTGAAGAAATGACTGACATATCCCTGAGTTTTCAGACTTAACGATGTTGAATTGGAAGAAGTGCGTAAGTTGTGTCACGAGAGCTTTATATGCAGATGCAGATGCAGAGTGATTAAAGTCCTCTTTGTGGAGTTGCTCAGCTAGTTGGTTCAAGTTGAGGAATAGTGAGTCGATGAATATATAACGATCTTTACCAAAGAGTGTCACAAATTCACTTCCGCCTTGAAACCATGAAATGGTCACCAGATGAGACTGAAGCAGTCGAAATAAAGTTATACCACTTTCTCTAGCTTTGTGTTGCAATTGATGTAAATCTCCCTCTTGAGATGTTGAATTCAATGATTCCATTGAAATTCGATGACAAATGAAGAAAGGATTACGTATCGATCGAGCAATGAAAGAAAGTTATTGTGTTTGTTGTTGTCGATAAAATCCCTTGAGTACTGAAGAAAAATGATTAAATCCTCTAAATATGTTTTCGCAAGAAACCAAAAATTATCCAAGGCAAAATTACACACATGTTAAAAATTTTCAAAAACACGTTTTTTGAAAATCTTGAAAAATCTTGAAAAATTCCAAAGATTTCGCAATTCGTTGGAAGATTTCGCAATTAAAGGAAATTCCGCAACTCTTGAAGATTTCGCAATTCGTTGGAAGATTTCGCAATACCTTGGAAGATTTCAAATTCGCAATTCACTCAAAACATAAGATTTCGCAATACACAAGATTTCGCAATTCCTTGAGATGCAAGATTTCGCAATTCACAAATCCGCAATTAAGCCAAGATTTCGCAATTCACAAATCCGCAATTAGGTAAATTCGCAATTTCTCGAAATGCAAGATTTCGCAATAAGCAGACTTGCAAGATTTCGCAATTCTAATTCCGCAATATTAATTCCGCAACTTTGCAAAGATTTCGCAATACTAATTCCGCAATATTAATTCCACAACTTTGCAAAGATTTCGCAATTCTCAACAATTTCGCAATTCCACAATTGCGAAATTATACCAAATGTTGCGAAATTTGGAGAAAAACAAGGAATTCGTATTGTACTCTAATATAGACGAATCTTGAAGCCAAAAATGAATCCAAACACCCAAAAATTTCGCGTTTTTGAGCGATGCAAGTAACCCAAATCACTAATACGTAAATGTAGATGATATTGGTGAAGATCAAACCACAAAAAAAAACACCAAAAAATTTTCGGACGTGGGTAGTTAAGATCAAAACCACACGAAATCAAGAACACAAACACAAAAACAAAACAATCATCCCATGGCTCTTGATACCAATTGAAGGTCTACGCTTTCTTAGGATTGTACAATGTTTGATTATCTATTGAATGGGAATGAAGAAGGAGGAAGGAGATGAGATGATGAACTAGAGAGAGAAAGAAGAGAGAAAAGAAAGATAGAGAGAGAAAGTAAATTTAATAAAAATGAGAATGTGAATGAGCAACCCCTCCTAACATGCTAGGAGGGGGTATATATAGCCCACCCTACATGTGGGCTATATGGACTATGATAGGTTTGTAAACACCCATCTTTTCTACCACTTAATTACAATAATAACCGGACCAAAACGTGTATTTTATGTATTTTATGTCAGAATTATGCATGGTTTGTGTTTTTGTTGTAATTTAGGACGAAATTGTGAAAAGTGGAGAAAACACGGGAATTCACGGGCAGTCACGACTTTTATTGAAGAAAAAGATGAAAGACGGAGTCGAGAAGTCAAGAGTGCAAAAAGAACGGAAGTCCACGACCAATTCTGAAGATTTATCGAAGAAAAAGTCAAAAGACGGAAGTTTATCAAAAGCCGAAGAATTCAAGTCTATTTTATTGAAGAAAATAAAGACGAGTTCAAAGAAATCCCGAAGCCAAAAGTCCTTAAAGTCCAAGTTTAAAGAAGATTAGAAGAAAAGGACTAATGACACAATTAATGAAGAATTAAGAAGAAAGGGGATTAATCTTGCAATTAACAAGGAATGAAGGAGGGAAGGAAGCTTCCTTAATCCTCCCCTATAAATAGTCATTAGGATAGTCATTTCTTTCTTGTTGGCTAAGTGTGACAATTAGTCTTCCACCATTTAATTACCTTGCACCTTTAATTACCTTGTCAATTTAAATACTTGTCAAATTTAATTACCTTGTCTTGCACTTAATTACCATTTAATTCCAAGTAATTTTTTCTTTTAATTCTTGTTAATCTTTATCTTTATCTTGTTAATCTCATTCTACCTTTCTTTAATCTTTGTGTTGATTTGTTTATGTTCAAGTTCTTTATTTTTGTTGATTTGATTAAAGTGGTTTTGATTATCTTGATCTTTATTGTTTGATTTGTTGTTTTGGATTGATTGTTTATGTTGATTAAATGTTTTGTTATTAGTTTGGTTTAATCTTTTTGTTGATTTTGTTAAGTTTGTTTTAGATCCGTGCTATCCTTCCTTCCTTGTTCTTCGGGTTACTGTTACTTATCTTTCCCAGAATCGTGCTCAGCTCTTATTCCGAATAGGGGTTTGCCAATTTGTGCTCTATTCGGAATATTAAACATTCCGAGTAAGGGATTAGCAGATAGGCTTATGCGGAATATTCTACATTCCGAATAGACCTTTATTCCGAATAGGGGGCCACATTCCGAGTAAGCACTATTCCGCATAGAGTGATCGTTCCGAATAGGGAGTATATTCCGGATAGGAGGACATTCCGAATAGGTGACAATATTCCGAATAGGCCAATTATTCCGAGTAGGCACTTTATTCCGCATAGGGGTGATTATTCCGCATAGGGCTTTATTCCGAATAGGCTTGTTATTCCGGATAGGGATAGTATTCCGAATAGACCAACATTCCGAATAGGGGATTTATTCCGGATAGAGCTTATTTTTGGTTTCTTTAATTTTAGTTTTTAATTTCAAGCTTTATTTTTCTCGCCTTTTCCTTAATTGCACTTTAAGTTTATTTGCCTTAGTTTAAGATTTAGTTTTAGTTGTGTTTTAAGTCTGCCTTAGTTAGATTTAAGTTTGCGTTATTTACATTATTGCCCTTAATTTTAGTCTTGCTTTTTAATACTTGCACCATTTACATTAAATTAGACTTAGACTTTTACTTTAACGCATTTTACTTTACTCGTTTCGCACCTTTATTTTTAAACACTACAACGACACATCTTTGTTTCCACCAAAATAAAACTGAGTCACACATTAAACGCAAGTTTTTCAATTCGAAGAGACCGACACAACGAACTTGAACTTTAATTTTTATACGGGCCAAAAGCCAGTTATTAAATGGCGCCGCTGCCGGCTCTTTTCGTAAAGATTAACGGTTTTCTGTGAGAGACGCGTTGCTTTTTGGGATCCGTTCACTTGTGAACGTTACTTTTCTTGCATAAAAAATTCAAAAAATCATAAAAAATAAAAAATTAATAAAAAATCCATAAAAATTAAAAATTTCAAAAATCCAAAAAGATTTTATCTTTCTTGTGTATATATATTGTCTTTGCGTTTGGTTTTGTTTTCTTTTTCATTTTCAGGTGTATGCGTACTAGATCTTCTACCTACCAAGAGCCCGAGACTCAAGAAGATTTAGATATGTCAGGTGTCAACAACAATAATCCACCGTACCTCAATAATAACAACAATGTTCTCCCACAGCCCGATCTTCGGACCATGGAGGAACTTTGTCAACCAACCATGTTTGGACGAGGAGGACCGATTGCGCCGATGCAAATCAATGCTCCTGAGTTTTCGTTGAAGCACCACATGATTCAGCAAGTGCAAACAAACCCATTCCGTGGATTGCCTGATGATGATGCCAACAAACACCTCGACAAGTTCATTACAATCACCCAGAGCATGAAGTTAGCTGGTGCCACAATGGATGAACTTCGCCTACAACTCTTTCCACAAACTCTTTTACACCATGCCGAGAAATGGTTTGATCGTATCCCGAAGAATTCTATTCACACTTGGGATGACATGACTCAACGCTTTTTGTCGCGCTACTTTCCACCATCCATGGTTACAAGCCTTCGCAATCAGATAAGCGGTTTCATGCAAGATCCCGATGAATCACTTTTTGATGCCTGGGAGAGATATAATGTCTTGATCGACCGTTGTCCAAACCACAACATGCTTCCGGTCACCTTGATCGATACTTTCTACAAAGGATTGACTTTTCGAGATCGTGATATGATCAATGCAGCCGCCGGTGGCACATTCATGAAAAGGAGACCCGAGGAGTGTAGAGAGCTAATTGAAAACATGACTACTCATCATAAAAACTGGGATTCCTATGCTTCTTCAAGGAACAACCCGAGAGTCAATGTTTCCTCTACCTCAGCAAACCCTGAGATGACCGAACTCACCCGCATGATGACTGAAATGAGCAAAAGTATTATGCTTCTCGCTTCGAACCAACAACAACAACAAGTTAAAGCGGTTGCTAATCCTTGTGAAACATGTGGCGATCCTCACCCATACACCGATTGTCCTTCGACTCAAGGAAATCCGGAAAATGTGTATGCAGCTTATGGTAATTATTCACCGGAAAATTACCAAGCTAGACAACAAGGGGATAGAAATCTGCTGAGCTACCATTCCAACAATTACCTTTCACCCGGTTTTTCTCCTCAAAACCAAAACCCCGCCAACAACTACAATAGAAGCAACCAAATCCCACCTCGTGCTTCTAACCCTTATCAACCACCCACCCAACAAAACTCACCCATTAATCCCGATGTTGAAGCCACAATGAGAACTCAAGGTGAGCACATCAAGAATCTATAGAGCCAAATAATAAATTTGAAAGGAGATATCTTGAAGCAAGGTAATGACATTCGAACCGAGGTTCGTGATAATATTCAATCCTCCTTCAGCACTCAAACGAATGAAATAAAGAATCTGTTGGCTAGTTTCTTACCCCCTGCTCAACCTTCTACTTCAACTTCTCTACCTTCAAACACCGTCACTAATCCGCGAGCCAATGTGAGTGCTATTACTACGTGTAGTGGAATTACCATTGTCAACCCACCAACCCCACCCCCATCATCTACACCTCCTCCACCACCATTTATCCCTACTCCTCCTACACCTAGTATTAGTGCACCATTACCGTCTCCGCCTCGTCATGACGATGTTTCTCGGAAGGACCCTTCAACATCTCAACCTTCACCTTCTCCCTATCAACCAAAAATCCCATACCCTTCTCGTATAGGCAAGACCAATGATCTAACAAAGGAGGACTCACAAATAACCAAATATATCAATATGATTTCTCAAATGGGATTCAGCATTAGTTTCCTTGAAGCACTTGTCCACATGCCCAAATTTGTTAAAGCATTTAAGGAATTGCTTAACAAGAAGGAGAAGCTGCTTGAACTCGCCAACACACGATTAAATGAAAACTGCTCTGCAGTTATTCTTAAAGAACTTCCGGAAAAGCTTGGAGATCCCGGTCGTTTTGTGTTGCCTTGCGTGTTCAACAAAACTGAAGAATTTACTGCCCTTGCCGATCTCGGGGCTAGTATTAATCTTATGCCACTGAGTGTTTGGAAAACACTATCTTTACCCGACCTCACTCCAACAAAGATGACTCTTGAACTTGCAAATCGCACTCTCGCTTACCCCGTCGGTATAGCCGAAGACGTGTTTATTAAAGTTGGCGCATTTACTTTCCCGGTCGATTTTGTCGTAGTTGATTATGAAATGGACCCTCGTATTCCTTTAATACTTGGTCGACCATTCTTAAGATCCGGACGTGCTTTAGTGGATGTAGCCGAAGGTGAGTTAATCTTAAGAGTCGGGAAAGATTCACAAATTTTCAAAATGGGGCAGCTTACAGGCAAATCTTTTGGACGAGAATCAGTTAATATGATTAATGTGCTCGATGACTTTGTCGTCTACGACAATCCTCTATTCGACTCTTGCATAGAAAATCCACTTTTTAAAGATGATGTGGATGATTCTCGCCCCAATTTGGAAGCTTCTCCCATTTATGATTCACCACCGGTCTTTGATGCTTATGATGATGATGATTCTAGCTCAGATTCAGATGATTTTGATTGTACTTCTGAGTATCCCGAGCTGCCTACATATGATGATTTTGATGAGGCCGATACTCTCTCGAGCGATTCTTCACATGATGAAGATCCTCCGCCATCACTCGATCCTACTTTGGACGATTACTCATTCGAGGAAGACTTCTCTATGTTTCTCAATACATACTTTCCTCATGAGAGTGATGCACCTCCTCTGGACTTTGAATCTTATCGTCTTGATCCTACTTTGGATTTGAAGAAAATTTTGTCCAAGGAGAAGAAACCGGTTGACACCAAAATCCGTTGCACGTATGATTTAACACCTCTTTGTCCCCCTTCTGAGGACGAGGTTGTGCTTCTTTGCGGATCTTCTTCACACTTGGCTGCGCCTGAGTGCTATTTTCCCCTGAAGGAAAAGGTGTTCGATCCCGGTATTGTAATCTTTGAGCCATCTCAGTATCCACCTGATGAAATAAAAGGAAAAATCTTTGGAAATCTGCTTGCACCGCTTCCTACTTGCTTCTACAGTGCTCCATCGCTGCTTAAGTGAACCTTGCCTCTTCTTTGGCTTGCCTTGTTCGCCTTAAGCTTGTGCTATTTGATGGACGAAAACTATGTCTTTGATCCTGGTGGATATGTTTCATGCTTCTTCCGTTGATAATCAAGGTCGAGTCAGGCTAATGACTCGGTTAACAAAAATTCAGCGCTTCTTGGGAGGCAACCCATGCATCTATCTTTTAGCTTTCTTTATCATAAGTGTAGGGGAGATCCTTTGGTTTTCTTTCCTCTCCTCACTTCTTAATCAGGGATTCGAGCTTCAATGATCCACTCTTGATGATTCTTGACGATCCGTGATTCCGTGTTCTACTTCATCCCGGTTCTATCCTAAACTCTTGTCGATTCTCTATTTTATATTTTGCAATATTAAAATACGAATCTCTTTAGTTGTCTTTTCCTTAGCAAGATTTAAACAACGTGCACAATGTCCTAAGTGTAGGGGAGTTTACTCCCACATGCTTAAACATTGAGGACAATGTTTATCTTAAGTGTAGGGGGGACTTCTATCGAAGTTAAGTGGTCTTTTCCTTGTATTTGTCCTCATTTTAACCGGAAAATCAAATTTTTTGACATTTTTCAAAATTTTTGATCTATTTTGGCCTATTAGTTTTTACCTTTGTATAGTTATTTTTCTTTCCTTATTAGAATAAATGTTTATATAAGTGGTTTTAATTTTCAAAAACGTTGTGAATCCTTTGACTCAACCCGAGTTTACTTATCTAAGTTACTCTAGCTAGTATCCTTAACGTGTTTAAGTCAAGTTTTGCTAGACTTTTATATAGGGAGCTATAAAACGCGAAAGTCTTAACTCTCACGGGTTAAGAACAAGAACTTTTCGCAAGTTCCTATAATTGATCCTAGAGAGTCGTTTATCAAGGGAACTTTAAAACGCGATTTCTAAACTTGAAAAAGTCTAAGAATTTGCAAGATCCTATAGGCGACTCGAAAACCCAAAACTTTGATTTAATAGGCTAAGTATCCACGAGTCTCATTACTTGAGATTTTAAACTATGGAGAACGAGAGATGATTGAGCCAATTATAAGTCCGGTATTCTTTCGTGAATTTATGTGAGTTAATTATAAGCCTATTCTCCCATCGCTTGCTTAATAATTTATCTGCTAATAAGTAAGGTTGTACGATTTGAAAAGTTACTTAGCTTCTAGCCCCAGATCGTTTAAAAGTTGCTCGGTATGGATTAGAGTTCATAGCCAAAGCATAACTTATTGAAGCGGGATGCGAAGATTGGCGAGTCCGAAAAGGCCTAACAAGGCATGAGGGCTATGTTTTGTTGCTAAAGATCCAAAAGTGATGTGAAGAATCATTTATCGAAAATCAATATGAAGGATCGAGACACACGACGTAAAGCAAAAACTCCCCAAAAGTCATGGAGAAGTGTATCCGAAAAGACCCTAACAAGGTATGAGGATAAATAGATCCAAGTCATAAAAGGAGGCGGATCGTTGTATATCAAAATCCAAAATAAAGATTGGAGAAAAATGAAGAAGTCGTGGTCCATATATGAAGAATCTCTCAAAAAGTCAAGTGAAGAAATTCCAATTATGAAGAGAAGACCATTATTTCATGAACGTCTCTCAAGATTTGAAGTATGAAGTCGCTGCCAAATATCGGTCCGAGAAAGGTCTCAAATCGCGAAGCGAGTTATGCCAAGATATGAACTTTATGAGGTCCCGAGAAGCAGTTTTAAAAGATTTGGTCCTTTAGCTAACTATTGATTAAATCGTGCACCTTATTTTCAGACTAAATAACTATCTAAATAAGTCGAACAATGCATCCTCGTGATCATTCAAGACAAATAATAAAATATAAGAGATACCCATAGGAATAAGGGAGTCTAAGTGAGTAATTGGCCCACATGAGTTCGTGTTAGTTTACTAACTTATAATAACAATGATCTCGTTTTTAAGCTTGGTTTGGAGAAAGTGAAAAGTTGAGGATGATGAATATTCATGACATTTTCAAAACCCAAGGTATGCTTTTGATTTCTTTACTTTGAATGTTTATATTTTCTATCTTTTTAATAAAGGCCAACGTGGATTGATTATGATGAAAAATGTAAACATGCTTTGTAACTAATGCATTGCATGAGGACATTGCAATGGTCAAGTGTAGGGGATTTGATAGGTGTGTAAACACCCATCTTTTCTACCACTTAATTACAATAATAACCGGACCAAAACGTGTATTTTATGTCTTTTATGTCGGAATTATGTGTGGTTTGTGTTTTTGTTGTAATTTAGGATGAAATTGTGAAAAGTGGAGAAAACACGGGAATTCACGGGAATTCACGGCTTTTATTGAAGAAAAAGATGAAAGACGGAGTCGAGAAGTCAAGAGTGCAAAAAGAACGGAAGTCCACGACCAATGCTGAAGATTTATCGAAGAAAAAGTCAAAAGACGGAAGTTTATCAAAAGCCGAAGAATTCAAGTCTATTTTATTGAAGAAATTAAAGACGAGTTCAAAGAAATCCCGAAGCCAAAAGTCCTTAAAGTCCAAGTTTAAAGAAGATTAGAAGAAAAGGACTAATGATGCAATTAATGAAGAATTAAGAAGAAAGGGGCTTAATCTTGCAATTAACAAGGAATGAAGGAGGGGAGGAAGCTTCCTTAATCCTCCCCTATAAATAGTCATTAGGATAGTCATTTCTTTCTTGTTGGCTAAGTGTGACAATTAGTCTTCCACCATTTAATTACCTTGCACCTTTAATTACCTTGTCAATTTAAATACTTGTCAAATTTAATTACCTTGTCTTGCACTTAATTACCATTTAAATCCAAGTAAGTTTTTCTTTTAATTCTTGTTAATCTTTATCTTTATCTTGTTAATCTCATTCTACCTTTCTTTAATCTTTGTGTTGATTTGTTTATGTTCAAGTTCTTTATTTTTGTTGATTTGATTAAAGTGGTTTTGATTATCTTGATCTTTATTGTTTGATTTGTTGTTTTGGATTAATTGTTTATGTTGATTAAATGTTTTGTTATTAGTTTGGTTTAATCTTTTTGTTGATTTTGTTAAGTTTTTATTAGATCCGTGCTATCCTTCCTTCCTTGTTCTTCGGTTACTGTTACTTATCTTTCCCAGAATCGTGCTCAGCTATTATTCCGAATAGGGGTTTGCCAATTTGTGCTCTATTCGGAATATTAAACATTCCGAGTAAGGGATTAGCAGATAGGCTTATGCGGAATATTCTACATTCCGAATAGACCTTTATTCCGAATAGGGGGCCACATTCCGAGTAAGCACTATTCCGCATAGAGTGATCATTCCGAATAGGGAGTATATTCCGGATAGGAGGACATTCCGAATAGGTGACAATATTCCGAATAGGCCAATTATTCCGAGTAGGCACTTTATTCCGCATAGGGGTGATTATTCCGCATAGGGCTTTATTCCGAATAGGCTTGTTATTCCGGATAGGGATAGTATTCCGAATAGACCAACATTCCGAATAGGGGATTTATTCCGGATAGATCTTATTTTTGGTTTCTTTAATTTTAGTTTTTAATTTCAAGCTTTATTTTTCCCGCCTTTTCCTTAATTGCACTTTAAGTTTATTTGCCTTAGTTTAAGATTTAGTTTTAGTTGTGTTTTAAGTCTGCCTTAGTTAGATTTAAGTTTGCGTTATTTACATTATTGCCCTTAATTTTAGTCTTGCTTTTTAATACTTGCACCATTTACATTAAATTAGACTTAGACTTTTACTTTAACGCATTTTACTTTACTCGTTTCGCACCTTTATTTTTAAACCCTACAACGACACATCTTTGTTTCCACCAAAATAAAACTGAGTCACACATTAAACGCAAGTTTTTCAATTCGAAGAGACCAACACTGTGACACCCTAGAATCGAGGTCATTAACGTTACCCTAAATTACGCTAATTTTTGAAATTTTTAATAAATTTTAATTTCTATACTTATAAGTATTTTGGTTAAAGCCGATGTTCGAGGTTATAATTTTTACGTTTGACGTTTTGAGAAGGACGATGACGATTACGATCCCGAGGGATGCCCAATTTTATATAATTTTTGACGATTTATCGATAATGTAATTTTTCGAGAATTTTATTTACGGTTCGTGTTAAGTTGAGTCGGGTGAGTTTTATAGCCTTCCGAGTACATTTAAAGAATCCCAAAAATATTTTGGAGCGTTCGGGAAGATTTCCGACTCCCGTAAAATTTTCAAAATTGACAAATGAGTCGAACCCGCAAAGTTTTGAGGACGTTTTCTATTTAAGGACAAAAGAAACTAGAAATTGCCAAAAGGTCCCTCCCAACCCACCAAAAAGGGCTAAAGTGACACAAACACAAACACACACAAAAATTTTCACCAAAAAAAAATCAAACTCTCTCCCTCCTCTCTCTCTAAAGCCGACGGACACCCCCAACACCACCAAAAATTCACCAAAAATCTTTTTCCACTTGATTTTCTAAAAATCTAAGGTTAGACCACATCTAGTTTGGTCATTCCCCACATGTTCATGTGCTCAAATCCCACATGCATTGACAAAAATTTTTCAAGATTTTTCAAGATTATCCAAATTCGTTTTTGTGGCTAAATGAGCTAATGCATGTTGATTTTAAGTGTTATGGATGCAAGAACACCAAGAAAACCCACCAAAATTAATTTGGTTGTGGTGATTGGGTCACCCAAACCCCACGGCAATGGGGGTGTTTGGGGAGCCATGGTGGTTGTTGATTTTGCATGTTATTATTGTGATTGGTTTATTGTTTTAGGATATTTTACATAGGTGTTAGTGGTTGCATGTTCATTTTCTTTGATTCTTGATTTTGAGATTGGTTGATCAATAGGGGTAGGACTGAAATTGATGTTAGGATATGTTTGGGAAGGCTTAGGATGATGTTTAGTGGTGGTTAGAAGGCTTGGAATCGAGTCTAAGTGCGTTTTTGGTATGGTCATTTTTAGGCAGAAACATTTGGTCCATTTCATAAAAATGCTTTTTGTTCCAGGTCTTGAAAACTAAATATAGTGATAGAGGGTCTTTCTAGCTTTAATTTGGTATAAGGTAGAGCCCGTGACTCAAAACGAGCTAAAAGTTATGACATTTTAAAGATCGGGTACCGGGAGACGAGGACTTTCATAATCCGAATTTGTGCAAAGTTTTAGTCAAGTCCCGAGGGTCACAAGTATAAATTGGTAAATGGTCAAGGGTCAAAATTTGGTCCCTAACCTGTATAAATGAGTCTATATGTTGACTTAGGAGTCAAAGAAGTCAAATGTATTTTTCATATAGGTCAAAGAGGTCAAAATTGGTCGAAGCGCAATTTCAGCCCGTAAAATGTAGTCGTGGAAAAGAGTTGCGTAACGGGTCGTAAAAGTAAAAACTTTTATTGGGCTTAAAAACATGTTATCTACAGGTCTTATAGGATTTTTGGAAATTTTTTCAAATTTTATAAGTGTGGTTTAATAAGGTAAAACAGCCCGTACTTTAGTCAAGTACCGGCGAGAATGGGTAAAAATGGATAGCGTAGATAATGAGAACGATGGTATAAAATGAGTGATACTTGTTATTTTGTTTTTGGCGTGAGTTATACTTGTCCTAAGTGACTAGTATATATGTATTTTATACAGTACCGTAAAGTATTTAAATGAGATTACTCATTACGCGTTATTTGTGATAGGTGTTGATTTACCCGGGCATCCGTAACATCGTCAGTGATCATCCCTCGAACTACCGACTACTTAAGATATAAGGTGTGAATTTATAGCCTCGCTTATACTTATTTCAAATTGTTTTACCCGCGAGGGAAATGCATGCTAGTTTTTAAAAGGAACGTATATCATGAATGATTGTTAGACCCGAAAGTTGCCTTAGAAATTGTGTTGAGTACCAAAGTTGCAAAAGTCCCTAAAATCATGAACTATTAACTATTGTCCTGCCCTCGAGTAGGGGGAAATAGCCGCTTATGCAATTTGTAGTACTACGGGGTTAACGACCCAATGCTAGCCGAGAAGCTGTACTTTTAGTATGTTCTGCGGTAGATTATTTTGTATGAGAAATAAGGTATAATTGCAACTGATGCCTTTAGAAGGGGCACTGGTTTCATCTGAATCACGCCGGTACTTATTACGCGGGTGATTGAGTTAACGGATTAGTGTCATGAGCTTAAACACAATTGTCAGTATCCTGATTATAGTTTGTTTGATCGACAAGACTATAAATGATCACGAATGGTTTTTATTATATATACGTTCAAATGGATTGTAAAACCTATGAATTCCACTCAACGTTTTCGTTGACCAAATTTTTGGCATGTGTTTCAGGTAACCGCTGAGGTGTAGGATGGAGCATGCATGGGATGGATGTTGTGTGTACGGCTTGGAGTCCGCTTGTTTTTCCCTCCTTTTTCTACTTAAACATTTTAAGTTTAATGTCATGTTGTTGTAAAACTGAAGTTTTTGGGTTGAGATTCATGGGGACCGAAAACGCTAAACTCTGTGTACTATT